>CM052812.1:70493121-70636191 GCA_028533885.1 Nasua narica | reverse complement strand
AACAATGTTTATTCTTCCGATCCATGAGCATGGAATGCTTTTCCACCTTTTTGTGTCTTCTTCAATTTCTTTCATGAGTGTTCTATAGTTCCTCAAGTACAGATCCTTTACCTCTTTGGTTAGGTTTATTCCCAGGTATCTTATGGTTCTTGGTGCTACAGTAAATGGAATCGATTCTCTAATTTCCCTTTCCATATTTCTCACTTCTTAAAAGACCAGCACTAAAACCAACTGTAACACAACTAGATGTGAACATTGATAAGTGAGTAACTCTGAAAAAAGGGCTTTACTTCAAATTAAAAATGTAAACTAAAAGAAGAAAAGAAGAGAGAACAAAACATTTTTAAATTCCTAGGACAAAGTCAAGTTGTTATGGAATTTTTTTGTTGTTGGACTTGGTGAGCTAATGATGAATATTTGGTATAATTTATCTATAAAATCATTCAAGCAGATATTTTGTAGATCTCTTTAAAAAAACATTTCAAATTATTTAATATCCTTGGGTCTATTAAAGTGTCTTGTTTATTTTAATTCAATGTTGCCATCATGTGTCTAGGGAGTTGACTCTTTTATGTATGTTTTCAAATGTATTGTCATGAAGTTTCTTAATATATCTCCCTTTCTTCTCCCCGATATTGTTTATTTGTACTTCTTTCAATCTTTAGCATTTTCTATACTTTGTTAGCCTTTTCAAAGAAACAGCATTGGTTTTTATTGAACATCTCTATTTTCTTTCTTTCTTTTTTTTTTTCTATTTTAGTAATTTCCGTTCCTTACATTGTTTCCTTTCTTATATTTTCTTTGGATTTATTTGGTTTTTCTCTGCCTTTTATAAACATCTTTATTGACATGTCACTGGTACATAATAAAAATGCACATTTTTAGGGGCACTGGGTGGCTCAGTGGGTTAAAGCCTCTGCTTTCGGCTCAGGTCATGATCTCAGGGTCCTGGAATCGAGCCCCACATCAGGCTCTCTGCTCAACAGGGAGCCTGCTTCCTCTTCTCTTTCTGCCTGCCTCTCTGCCTACTTGTGATCTCTCTTTCTCTGTCAAATAAATAAGTAAAATCTTAAAATAAATAAATAAAAATGCACGTTTTTATAATTTACTTTTTAATAAGTGTTGACATATGTATGTATGCACCTGTGAAACCATCACCACAATCAATAATGAATATAAAGTTATGGCTATGAATTTCCTTCTAATTGTAGCTTTAGATGCATCTCACAAGCTTTAACATGTAGATTTTTTTCATTCTTGCTTTGTACAAAGTAACCCCCAATTTCCATTGTCATTTTTTCCTTTGGCACATTGGCAATTTAAAAATATATTGCTTAGTTTTCCAACCCTTGAGATTTTCTACTGTCAGAGAGAAATATAGGCTACACATTGGCTCTCCTGAAACCCCAGCTTGCCCACTGTGGATCCTGAGGTTTTTCTCAGCCTCTCTGATCATGTGAGCCAATTTCTCACAACAAATCCCTTTGTGCTCGCACATGTGCGCATGCGCACACACACATACACACCTTCTGCATATGGCTGGTCCCCTCTGATCTTACAGGATTCATTTCACATGTCACCACCACAGCAAAGCCCTCATTATCCACCCTATCTAAGTCAATACCCCCCATCCAGTTATTTTGTTTCTTTCAAGAAACATATCATGAGCTATATTTATTTATTTGTTTACTTGTCATTGACCCCCTTCCCTTTTACGGTATAAGTCCTACATGGATAGGGACCACCTTATCTTACCCACTGCCAGTCCCCAATACCTATGTCAGTGCGCTTGTAGCCTAGTTTCCATCCGAATTACCTATAGAATGTAGTAGAGGCTTTTCCCTCTCACCTGTATCCACACCACCTTCTTCCTTTTAGAATTGCTAACCTCTTGCATTTTAACTGGGGATGTGGCAACCTAGCTGCAGACAGCATCCCCCTTCTATACTGGCATCTAGATATGGTGACATGGTTATGCTTTGGCTGTTGAGAAGCGAACAGGTGTGATGTGGAGCTCCCTGATGACAACTTTATAAGGAAATTGCTTGCTCCCCACATTCTCTTCTCTTCCTTCCTGAGGCCTGGTGGTGGATATGATGGTGGTGATCTCAGTTAAGCCTTCAACCAGGGGCCATACTTTAGGCTAAAGTAAAAAGATAGAAACCCTTGGTCTCTGCACAACTCATGGAGCTGTACAGACAGCCTACTTTGGGGGCCCCCAACAATTTGGACTGTTCTGTGAGAAAGTCATACTCTCCTGCTTATCAGAACCATTGAAATATAGGCCCCCTTATTACAGCCTAACCTCCTAGTTGAACATGGAATGGTGGACAAAGGGAGGGAAGAGTGTGGTCATTGTCTCTTCTTCCAGCTGCAGAGTAGTGGTTCCCATGTAGGGTCACTTGGCAATGTTTGCACACACTTTAGGCTGACATAATTTGGGGGTTGGAGATTTCTGATGGCATATCATGTATAGAGACCAGAAATGTGGCTACACTACAATGCACATGACAGTCTTCCACAGTCAAGAATCATCCGGACCCAGATGTCAACAGTGCCCACACTGAGAAGCCCAGTGGTCTCACGCCAACTGCTGGAAAGGGCGGTGTTTTAGTTCTGCCTTCATGGTGGGCCACTCACTCATCAGTCGACGTTGTTATTTCTAGTGGCATCCTTGAGGGAGATTTCTAGTGGCATCCTTGAGGGAGACTTTTTCCAAATGCCCAAACTCACTTCCACGACCTAGCACAGAATATGTGCTTAATGACTGTTAGTCTCTCATACATTTACACATTTCTGGGTCTCAGTCATGCTCATTCTTCCCTGCCCATCTTTACCTGGCCAACTCCTTGCCTTCCTTCAGGAGCCTGCCCTGACCCCTCTCCCGGCCCTATTACAGGTTATTAGGGGCCACTCCTCTGTGCTCCCAAGGCATTCTGTTCATCCCATCGTAGTTCTCATCATGTAGTGTTAGACTGCCATGTCCATGCATCAAGCAAGATATGGACCAAGGCTTATTTCATTGTCCTTTCAAATCAATGCAGACATGAATATGCATGTTTTAAAAGAGTGTATCAAAAAAGAAACTACACTTTGTATTGTTTTTTTTTTTTTGTGGGTGGGTATTTCTGGATTTATATCTAGGTCATGGTGAGGCAAGTGGCTACATAACCGCTCTTATTCATCAGGTAAGACTGGTGTGTGTGTGCAATTTTGAAGATAGCCTGGCATGTGAAGGGAGGAATGGGGGGACTTGATAAGGAAGCTGGAGGTCATAGGGCACCTACATTTACCAGCAAGTTATCACATATCTTTGTGGCCTCCCCTAAAAACTCAGGAGATATCCAGCATGCCTATAATAACTGAAATCAACCCCCATCATAAAGAGACGTGTTCCCAGTCCTTGAAATAGACACAGTACAACTCTTAGTAATGCCTTTCCCTTAAACACCGAGAATAATTACAATAAGTCAAGGACATCTCCTTTCCAAATAAATATACAAGACTAAAAACACGAAGCAATGTTAGGTGGTGAAGGAGCTGCTGTGTTTCTTGCTGAGAAGCCATAGCACTGGCGTATAACATAATGTAATTGGTTCTTTTGAAGTTTTTAATCACTTTCCATGGAATTGAGAGTGATGCTGACAAGCAGGCTATCAAAACCCAGCTCCACACGTCAGTGACACAGGGGACCTTCACCAGTGCGGGCTGGCATTGGTAATTGTTTTAGAACTAAAGCACCCAACATCCTGGGGGCTCATTATAAAGATTTCTCTGGAATAGATGAGGAGGTCAGAATTTCCCATCCCCACAAATCATTTGTCGGTGGGCATGTTATCAAAATATGAGGCGGCCCCTTCAAATATATTTTAAACACTGTTAATGTATTTCCACATGTCACCGACTGACAGCTCCGCCGTCCTCAACTTTGCCACCAGGGAAATTTACATGCATTTGAATTCACTGGGCCAAGCACCGTCTCCCCAAACTGACAGCCCATTTAGCTCCGTGATAAGTTAATCTGCGCGGCGTTTGATAGATTTCTGTCTTTTACCCAAAACAGAGTTCGCAAAAATGATTCAGGAACAAAATTGGCAAAATATTTGTGCACCAGCTTCATCAGCATGGAAGTTGGAACCCTTAGACATGAGTGCTTCCGTACGGCCAGCCGGGCCCCAGCAGTGGGTGACGTCCCCGCCTGTCCTTTACCTGCACTCGTCATGCCTTCGCCATTTTGTTACCAATCCTCGTGCATTCGTTCAATGAGTCAACAAGAGAATTGATCAGCCACTGTGTCCAAATGCAATAAAATTTTAAGGGATTAAATTTTATGCCTATTTATTTTAAGCCAATGAGCCCCATGCTACTAATCACCATCCCCTCTGCTTCTGATCACATTAGATTTTCTGGGTCTGTAGTAACAACTGATCACAACGTGGGTGGCTTGAAACAAGAGGAGTTTATTCTCTCACAGTTCTGGAGCCCAGAATCCCCAAATCAAGGTGGCAGCAAACTCCTTTTGGGGTTTCAAAGGGAGAAAGTGTCTCCCACCTCTCTCCTAGCTTCTAGGGATTGCTAGCAACCTTGAGCAGCCCTGGGCTGTGGCAGCAACACTCCAAGCTCTGTCTGTCCATCCATGGTGTTCCTCCCTCTCTCTCTCCTTCCCTTTTGGTCAATTTCCCCTCCTCCCTTTCTCCAATGGCAAACACGCGGACAACTCTCAAAGGTGGTGGGGAACCAGAGGTCCCCAGGGACTGGCTGCTTGAGCACCTACAGCCTATCTCTCCCTATGCTCTAGGCAGATGTGCCCATGTGGCTTCATCATGGTGCAGCTGGGGGGCTGGGGATGTAGACCACGAGGGTGCTGCCACATGGTCATATCAGGAGCCTAGGGTCCAGGCTCTCCCGCATGGGGGGCATGAACTCTTGAGCAAATCCGCTAATCTTCAGCAGACCCTTAAATGTCAAAAACAAGCCACTCAAATCTAGACCTGGGAGAATGGTAGCAGGGGGCTCCTTGGCGGGGGGCGTTGTGAAGTGATCCTGCTGACGAGTGGGAAAGAGAAGACACAAGGAGAGGGCAGGTGGGTTGACCACCCGGCTGAATGTGCTTTGAAATGGTGGCCCCAACTTTAGGGACAGATGAGCCATCATGATTGCATGACTGTAGGGCTTTTGCCTAGCGACATCCATCCTGTCAGCCACAGCAGAGGGTAAGAGGCCAGCGGGCTTGGACCGGGCCTGGAGCTTCCCTTTTCTGCTGGATGGAGAGAAAGGAGGCGAGGAAACTGGCCATGTACGTGGGTCAACTGAAGTTTTCATCAAATGATCTGCTCCAGACCACGTCTTCAGGAGAAAGGAGAGAAAAGGACAGAAGGAGAGGCACACATATGGGGGAGCCTTTCTTCCTTCAGGTTTGGGGGCTCACGCCACCCTGCCCCACCCCAGGGCAGAGAAGGTTCTCCGTCAGAGAAGGTTCTGGCCTCTGGGCATCCACGCTGCCATCATTCCCTCTGCCTGGGATGGTTGACCTCTCTTCCTGCCAGACCTCAGAAATGTTTGCTTAAAGCCTCAGTCAAGCATCCTTCCTGTCGAGACTCCTGATAGGGGGTGCTGCAGCCCTGCCTCCAGCCCACCCCCCGCAACCATCTGCATGCCGTGCATTTCCCTGATGAGCTTGAAGCCCCCAAGCGTAGCATGCTCCCCTCATGTGCTGCTCGCTGCCTGCCTGCCGCGTTTAGCACGGTCCCTGACACCCAGGAGGTACTCAATAAATGCATATCGGATTAAAAATGTGGTCCACCTTCGTAGTTCCTGATACCCTTAGGAAGATATAAACGGATCTGTTAAATGTTTGAATGCTCAAGATGAGAGAAGGGGGCCCTGACGGCATCAAGCTTCCGGGGATCCATGGAACCTCCACTGGTAGCAAAGTGGCCAAACCCGAGCTTGTTAAGGGCAGCGTTGATTTATTCAGGAAGCCATCTCCTTGCAGAGCAGCTGCCCTGAGCTCACGGGCACCCAGAAAGAAACACTGACAGCCAATTAGAGGAGGAGGATGGCCCCCAGGCAGCCACGGCAGCCTCTTTTGGCCGCTTGGCGCCCGATCCAGATGTGCGAAGTTGGACCGCAGCCCAAGAAATTAGGTCACGCAAAGAAGCCTCCAGAACTTGGGCATCATCCCGCAAAACAAAAATAAGGTTGGCAGATTTAAAAGAGCAAACACAACAAAAATATAGGCTACCCAGTTCGATTTGAGCCCTTTAGATAAACAATGAGCAATTTTTAGTCTCGGTATGTCCCATGCAATGTTTGGGACCTGTTTATACTGACATGTTTATGCTAAAAATTACTCATTTATCTGAAGTTCAAATTTACCTTGGCATCCCGCGTTTTATCCAGCAATGGTACCTACAGACCACTGCAGCCACATCCATACCACGCCTCTCCTCCCGCCACAGGGGTCCCGGGAGGACAGAGGCCTGGAAGGAGCCCTAGTCACAGCAAGGAGGCCTGGGTCCCCAGCCGACGAGGAGCACTGGTCCCAGGCGCAAAAGATCTTGTGGGTGCTGGAGTAATCTTGCAGCCACGTGGGGGAGCATCGGTGGGGGGTTATGAAAGCACCAGTGGTTTTGAATCCTAACAACTAGAAAACATCAGGGTGTGAATCCAGAATGTTACCAGCAGAGAACTGTCCATGTTGCATTGCTGAGTTAGGATATACTCGAGAACAATCATCTTCACGGAATCCAGGTGTGCAGCTCAGGGGTGGCGTCCACTCTGGCTCGTCTTGAGCCCTTTCTCAGGCTCTGCCTGGGGAGGAGGCCTGTGTGGAAGGCACAGCGTCTTAGCTGTTGGCCACCAACCAAGTCGCCTGCAGAGCCCCATGGGGGATGAAACACATGAAGGCATCAAAGACAGTGTGCACCTTGCAACGGGGGGACGATGCCCACGCTTTAAAGGGGGCAATGCGGATCCCCTGGGACAGACTGGATGGTTGGACAGAAGCCAGAATCTACATTTAATTGGGGAGTGCCCTTGACGTCTAATGTTAGTAAAGATTGCAACATTCTTTCACGTGGTGCCGATCACGTGCACAGGCCCAATATGGCCACGGGTCCGTCTGTCCTTGGCTGCCAGTTCTCTTGACCGGAAGCTTGTGGGGCAGGCTCTGGCTCCCCATCTTCCTCCAGCCCAGGCCTCAGGCAGCACCAGCCCCACTGGAGTGCCCGCTGAGCCCCAGCCTCTCGATGCCTTTCCCTTCTCGCTCTCACCTCCTTTCCCGGGATGGCAGAAGCCAAGAGGCGGCTGGGACGTGACAAATCGCCTCCAAGCCCTCTGTAAATACTGGCGGATGTACGGGGTGCACGGCGCTGGGGAGGACAAATGCATCCTGGACGCCGATCTGTCAGCACAGACCTCCAAACCCCAGCCTCGCCGGCTCACGCCGTGCACACCTGCAGCTTGCTGGCAGTGTAGAAATGAGAAATTCGGAGGCAATTGAACACCCCGTGAATTCACACACCCGACCCGCACCAAGGTATTTAGCACAGGTGTTTCCGTAATTGTGATGCATGAGGACACTTCCCAGTGCTCAGTGGCCCTCGACACTCACACCTCCACCTGCTGGGGGGGCGGCTGGCGGGCAGGTTTGGGCCCATGGGGCCCCAAGGTGCGTCACAGTTTAGCCAGCGGAGCCCGAATGCCCCCAGTGTACGTTCTCGCTCCTTATTTCACCTCTGGGGATCCTTGTCGGCCAAAGAGCACTTAAACGTCTGCGCAGCCCTCTCCTGGCCTCGCTCCCTTTCCGATTACAGCGGGTCTGCGAGTGGCTTGCTGGAAATGCCCTGGAAGCAACAGCAGCAGACAAGGGAGGCAGGAGAAAAATGATCAAGCTCACATGTGGAGCGAGATAAACTGGGGAGGCTTAAAAGGAGGTCAGTCAAGTGAGCTGTCAACTGGCAACCAGGGCCCCGAGGTGGGGAGTTCAAAGTCACGCGGCAGCCGCAGCCAACGGCTGGCGCACCGGGGACCCGGAGCCCCGGCATAAATGGATGGGGCCGGAGGCGTGGGCAGCCGGGATTGGAGCCGAGGAGGAGGCAGCCAGGCACCAGCGGGAAGGGCGAGAATCCCAAACTCTCTGGGGCCCTGCCAGCAGGGGCCCCAGGCCTCCTGACCTGAGAGTAGCCACCGAGCAGGTGGGGTGCGGCGCGCAACACGGGAAGCGGGGCCGGAAGCCACGGGGCGCACCTCCTCCTCCAGGAACCCGGCGGTGCCTCCCCGTGTGTCAATTATTTCTCCATAAAACCGGGGGTTGAGGGGGAAAAGATGGCTCAGAGGTTCACGTCGGACTGCCCTTTCCATCAACCGGACACCTGTCAGCCAAGAGGCAGAGCGGAGACGCCCAAGCACGAGCCCGCTGAGGCCCGCGCACCCCGGCCACCACTGCCCGCGAGCATCGCGAGGAGGGCCGGGCTCTGCGCCATGGTCCCGGTCACGGGGTGGGGGTGGGGGGCAGAGCACAGCCCGAGTCCACGTCCAGGATGTGCCCTGTGCCTTTGCATGGGGGACACCTGCCATGCAGAATGCCATCTGGCCCCTCTTCCATGTTTACCTAGTTTTCAAAATCATTTCTCCATCGCCGCTCCGTGAATTGTGTCCTTCCGAGGGCCGGAGGCAAACCCGGCACACACCATGGAAGGGGACCGTTTCCTAGAGACTGGAGCCTGGGTGGCCAGGAGCCACCTTCCCTGGACGGGTCGGGAGCCTGGCTATGGGCTCCACCCGGCCCCCCGGAGGGGAACCGAAGTCAGCGTGGCTGTCCCGAGGAGGGAGCTGGGCCACTCACTGTCCCCATGTCCCCATGCCAGCCGTCTCTGCCCCTCCCGGGAATGAAGACAAGTGGGCCGCTTGCGGCACACACACTCACACACGTGCACACGTTCACACACTCTCACACACATCTCACACACATCCACCTACTGTCACACACTCTCACACACGTAGTCACACATACACATTCACACACTTTCACACTCACATTCACACACACAATACTCACCCATTCACGCAACTGCACACATTCTCACAGTCATGCACACAAAGCTCTCACATTGACAGAGGCACACACACACACAACACACACACACGCACATTCATAGTCACATACACATGTACACACACACACACTCATATACTTTCACATATGCACACACGCTCACTCACACACACATTCTTACACCCGCACAAATCCCCATTCACACACACACGCACACACAGACTCACACATGCACTCTCACACGTGAGCGCCCACACACGCCCACACACTCACCCATGCAATCTTGCACACCCACAGAGGCGCACCCTGACACCATCGCCCCCTCTGTCCGCAGGGGCCCATCAAGCCAGCCAGGCGCAGCTCCGCACTCCCCGGGGCCGGGCTGGGTTTCCCAGGCCTCACCAGCCTTGGTCTGCGAAGCCGGGCCCAGGGCCCCAGCCGGAGCCCCAGCGCCTCCCACGGGACCACACCGCCTGCCTTAGGCTCCCCAGCCGTCAGGGGACCAACAGGACGCTCCAGGTGCAAGCCTGCAACTCTCCATTGTCTAACTCCCTCCCAAAGTCTGAGAAGCGCCCAAAAGAACACAGCCGGTGTTCCAAAGGGGCAAGTCCCCACCTCCCCGCACCCCTGCCCCGCTCCAGAGCCCATCGCATATATTTAGTCCTACCTTGGCCCAAAGCCATCCTGCAGGTTCTCTGCATCCTAATCCGGGCATTTGGTGCACCCCAAAAGAGGCTTCCCACTGCCTCAGATCAGGGTGACTTTCCGAGGAGGGGGAGGGGCCCCATCAAGGTGTTGCAGCAGGAAAGAAATTCATTCGGTTTTCTGTGGTTGAATTTAACAATTTCCGTACTTCTATTACTTTTAAAATATGATTACTTTGGCTTCTCTGGTGAAATACCCCGGCCATCTACAAATAATCTCTTTTGGGTTTGTTTTTGGAGGGGAGGAGGGTGGGGGGCTGGGCGAGCCTGGTGGGGGCTCTTGAGGAGGGCACGTATTGCATGGAGCACTGGGTGTGGTGCATGAACAATGAATCTTGAAACACTGAAAAAATTAAATTAAAAAAATATTAGTTTGAACTGCCATGCTATATTTAAGGATACTATATTAAAGAATACAGTTTAGGATGTCTTTGGAAGCCAAACTAGAGGAACATCCTTGCTCTCTACCGTATTGTATCCCCCCGAATCCCAGAATCACATGCTGAAGCCCTGACCCCCAGTGGGATGGCATTTGGGGGTGGGGTCTTTGGGAGGTAGCCGGGTTTGGATGAGGTCATGGCGGTGGAACCTTCAGGATGGGACCACGAGGATGGAACTGATGGGATCATGATGGCCCTAGTAAGAAGAGTCCCCAGCGAGCTTGTTGGCTCTCCCCATCCCCGTGAGGACTCCGTGTGAGGTGGCCGTCCACAGCCCAGAAGGCCTCTCACCAGACATCAGCCATGCCGGCCCCCTGCCCTCGAACTTCTAGCCAGAGCTGTGAGTGTCGCATGTCTGCTGTTGAAACCCCCGGGGCTGCGGTATTTTGTTCTGGTGCTCGTGCGAAGACAGAACTTCAAACCATAAAAACTAGAATCGACCCTTCATGAAATTTAAGAACAGATTATAGGCTAACTGGAGGGCTACCCTTCCACTCCATGGTGGAAGATGGGGGACACACACGGACATCGTGTGTGAATGAGACATTCCCTTCTCTGAACTCAGCCATCGGAACTGACCCCACATGAAGCAGGGAAAGAAAGACTCATCTCGACACACACCTCCCTCTCCTTCTGGAACCAGGGCTGGGACTGACCCCCAACGGGCTCGTCCAGACGCTTGCCTCGAGACCCAAAGCCAGGTGGCACCCAACAGGGAAATGATCTCGTGACACTGAGCCAAGCAAAGCCTAGAGCTCCTGCCCCCCGACTCTCAACCCTGCCCAGTTCCTTGCTCCCCCCATGCGGGGACCACCACTACAAACCTGGAAAGACACAACTGAGCAGAGAAGCCCCTAAAAGCCATTATTATCATGTATCCTCCCTCTCATTTCTAATTTGGTTTATTCGAACTTTCTGTTCTTACTTTTGGATCTGCCAGTGATGCATAAATGGTACTGGCCTTGCCCTTATTTTCAAAGCACTAGCTCTTGGATGTAGTTCTCATCTCTATAATTTCTGTCCTTTTTTTTTTTTTTTCCTGCCTCCTAAGGAATGGAGCCTCTGAAAGGGGCTTTGAAGCTCATTTAGATTTTCTTCGGGGCTTTGTTTAGTGTCCATTTTCTTTTGTATTTGGATCAAAGGGTAATCTTTTAATTGGAAGATTTTATCATTTTTATTTATATCCTCCCTTGTTACAGAAACTCTTTCTACTTTCTAACAAGTAGAGATGTGCAATTCCTACTTCGGCAAGAGAGTTTTGCATATACTTGTTTGCTTTTTTTTTTTTTATTTATACTAACAACTTTCCCTTGCCCTCATTTTATTTGTGTTTCCTGCTACTAGTGAATTAATGTCTCTCCTTATAATTGTGGGTTTTTTTTAAATTATCCAACCATGTCCATTGCTACTTTTTAACAGATTTTATTTTATTTTTATTTTTTTATTTATTTGACAGAGAGAGATCACAAGTAGGCAGAGAGGCAGGCAGAGAGAGAGGGGGGAAGCAGGCTCCCCGCTGAGCAGAGAGCCCGATCCGGGGCTCGATCCCAGGACCCTGAGATCATGACCTGAGCTGAAGGCAGAGGCTTTAACCCACTGAGCCACCCAGGTGCCCCAACAGATTTTATTTAAAATGCCTCGATGCTATATTATTTGACCCTATACAAAAAGCTAATTAATATCGTGTGTTCATTATTAATATTTTTATCAAAATCAATTGACCTTTTATCTAACTTCTTAAATTGAATATGCCTTATCTGTTTTCCTCCTGCTTTTAATCCTCCCTCTCTGTGTCGACGGATGTCTAGTAAGCAACATCTTGTACAGTTTAGTTTATCATCCACCAGAGATATGACTTCTTTGGTAGGTGAATTTAAACCCTTGGGGTCACTATCATCGTGAACATTGTTGCTATCGTCATTTAGAGATGCTTCATCACTGATGGTTTTTGATGCGTTGACCACACTCTATCTGGATCTAACATTTAAAAATTATTTGAAAGGTAACAACATTCCATTATTGATACTATTGCTTTCTTAAGACATCATACATACTTTTTTCAACCACTTAACATCTACAGGGTTTTTTAGCAGCAGACCCACACGGTCCTTCTGACTTCTCCGTTGGGAGACGAGGGGTGGTGCTCTCCACCTTCTTTGCCTGCACTTGCTCTTGCAGAACAAAAGTCGTCGTCCGAGCCCTAAAATTCTAGCAGAGGAAGACAGACTCTATGGGGGATTGGCAAATGGCTGGGAGCACATTGGAGAAAGGTAAAGCGAAGCAGAGGGCCATTTTCTGCTACAGCTGGGGAAGCCAGTGGGTCAAGCCTGCGTTAGAACCAAGACTGGAATGGAGAAAGGGAGTAAGCCATGCAGAGAGCTGGTATGGAGAATCAGGCAGGAGGAGCGGCCAGGGCAAAGGCCCTGGGACACATGTGGCTTGTTAGTGATCAACAAGGAAGTGAGTAGGGCTGGAGCAGGGAGAGGGTGGTTGGCAAAGCCAGTGAGGTTGGACCATAGGGGTGGGCGAGAAGGGCTGGCATAGAAGAGGGAAGTTTTGAGAAGGTTTTGAGCAGAGAAGTAATTTAAATTTTGAGTGATTTGCCACTTAGTGGAGACCAGGTGGAAGTCTCAGCCCAGTCCAAGGGCCGTGGAGCCTGGAGGTAGCAGCAAGTGGTGGAGTGAGGTCAGAGCCTGGCGAGATTTCAAAGCAGGGCCAACAACTGGTTGATGCGTAGGATGGGAGGGGAGAGAAAGAAGGAAGTAGAGGTCACTGAGTTCTCTTCCGTTGCCCTAGGCATTACCAGCAGGTCACAGACCTGGATAACCCCACCAGCCTCTCCTGTTCCCACCTGTTCCTGCTCCATCCACGATGGCCTATCCCCCATCAATAGGTTCGAGTGTCTCTTAAATCGGTAGTTAGGGCGCCTGGGTGGCTCAGTTGGTTGAGCAGCTGCCTTCGGCTCAGGTCATGATCCTTGAGTTCCGTGATTGAGTCCCACATTGGGCTCCCAGCTCCACGGGGAGTCTGTTTCTTCCTCTAACCTTCTCTCCTCTCATGCTCTCTCTCACTTTCTCTGTCTCTCAAATGAATAAAATCTTTAAAAAAAAAAAGTTTAAATCGGTAGTTTCACTGGTCTGCAAAGGTGTTTTCCCACAATTATATTTTTATTCAAGCTTTCTTCATTTCCTGCCTGTAAAAGCCTTCCTGTGATCTCAGAAGAAAAGGCATGTTCTGGAAAGGACAAGGCCTTCTGGGGTCTTTCTCTTGCTCCCTTGTGAGGACGGTAGGGTGGTTTATGTTATGGACTGAACCGTGTCTCCAGAATTCATGTGTTGAAGCCTCATCCCGGTGCTTCAACGTGGTTTTGTATTTGGACATCATGGGCCCTGATCCAGTCTGACTGGTGTCCTCATAAGGAGAGAAAGTAGGGACACACAGACAAGAGGAAAGTGTGTGCACGGAGGAAACACCCTCAGCAAGCCGAGGGGAGAGGCCTCGGGAGAAACCAAGCCTGTGGACACCTTGATCTTGGACTCCCAGCCTCCGGAACTGCCACAGAATAAATTTCCACCATTAGGCCACCATTCTGTCATGGCTGCCCTGGCCAACTCCTCCAGCTTCCATCATTTTCTCTCTCTCTCTCTCTCTCTCTTTTTTTTTAAGATTTTATTTATTTGCAAGAGAGGGAGAGAGCATGCAAGAGCAGGGGGAGCTGCACCAGGAGAGGGAGAAGCAGACTCCTTGCTGAGCGGGGAGCCCGACCTGGGGCTCAGTCCCAGGACCCTGAGATCTTCACCTGAGCCGAAGGTAGACGCTTAACCAACTGAGCCACCCAGGGGCCCCAGCGTCCACCCTTCCTTCAGAATTATCAAACCTTTATTCCACTCTCCTCCTGCATCGTTGCAGTTGGGAAGCTCGAAGTTTGATTTTTACTTCCTCTGAAGGGAATTCTATTTTTCTTTCAAAGAGCTTACAGAAATTTTTTTTTTTTTTTCCTGGCAGTTTAAGAGTGTTACCATGACTGAGTATAATCCAACATGTGTCTTATTACTGATGTCAAGGGGAACAAACATGGCCCCTCCTTCAAGAACACGGTCTGGCAGGGGTGGGACAGGGAGACTTCGTGGCATTTGACCCCCACACCACCATCGCAGACGAAGGTCCAGGCACGCGGGGGGTGCAGGGAGGGGACCGGGTGGGGACCCAGCGAACTGGAGCGAGACTGCAGGGAGACCCAGAGGGAAGAGCTCGTGATCTTAGGACATGTAAGTGGGCTCACCTGGTGTATGTGAGACCGCGGTGAGCCTGGAGCAGGCTTTCCAAGAAGACGGAACGTTTGCAAAGCTCAGAGGTTTGAAACCTCAGCAAACAAGGCTTGGTCTAGCCGGGATCCCTGTGCATGGGGGAGCATGGGCCTGGCTAGGGGGTTGGATCGCATTGGAACTGGAGTAGTAGGATGATCAAATTTGCATTTCAAACACAGTGACATCCCACAGGACCAAACAAGGGCTGTGGGGAGAGCAAGGACTCAGCGAGGATGTTTTCTTGGCAGACCAGCAGCCAACCTCGGCCGGCTTAAACAACCAAAGAAACATGTTCCTTCCGGTAGTGACAGGTCTGGAGCGGGCAGCCGTCCCGGGCTCCCCTCCTCCATCCCCGCTGCTGTGACACGCGGGGCCACACCCTTCCCTGGGGGTGGGCTTTGTGGTTAGGCTAGGAGCTCGAGCCTGGCACTCGGCACAATGGGCCGCTGAAGAGAAAAGCCTCCTCCAGCCTCCCTGGTGGGAGCCTGGGGCTCACTGGGTGACACCTTGGCCCACACCCACTGCTGAGCGTGACCCTGGCTGGCAAGTGGAGTGTGCAGCCTGCCTGGGGCCACCGGGTCACCCATTCTGGGACTGCCGAGGACCCGGAGGACGGGCAGACCCACCTGCAGGAAAGGACAGCTCTGTCTGGAGGAGGACGGCTTGGGGGTCAGAGCTCGGGGAAGCCCCGGGGGAGCTTCTCTGCACAGGAGGCGGCGTCCTGCGTGGAGCAGGAGGGCTCAGACCCCCAGATCCCCCGACGGGCCTCGGAGCCGTCAGCCCTGATGGCGCTCTCTAACCAACCCACCCGGATCATTACTCTTCTGCGTTCCAATATCGGCTTCTTTTTCTCTTCTTACTGGTTACCCAGTCCTCATTCTATGTTTCTGAGTCTATTTTTCTAAATCCTAACCGGTCCTCCTGAAGACGAATTCTTTTCTTCCGGCTCTCCAAGGCCCCGAGAGCTCCACTCCCCGTCTCTTTTTATCTCACGTGTCCGTCTCCGTGAATTCAGCGGACGCTCTAGAGACAGTGTCCCCAGCGTCGGATTTTAGCACCACCCGGTTCAGCCCCAGCACTGCCACGCCCTCCCTTTGTGACACTGGTGACGTGCTTAATCTCTCTGAACACTCGTTTTCTCATCTAGAAAGTCACGGCAATTTGACATTTACCTTGTGGGGTTGCTGTAAACATCACATCAAAGGACCTGGCAAACAGGAACTGCCTCCTGAAAGCGGGCCGCTTCTAGTGTTATTTTTGTGACATGCTCGTTGTCATCTCGATTAGGTGTCTATTTTTGGAATGTCTGCTGTTTAACAGCATCAGGCCGAACTCCCGCGTTCCCAAGAACAGTCTGACTTCACTGGCACAATTCGACGTGTTCTGTTTTTGTGTCAGAGCTAGGACATCCTCTTCTCTCTTCCTGAGAGGGGATCAAAGCCCTTTGCCAAAATCTTCTTCAGTTTCTCATGGGAGATCAATTCCAGAGTGAGATTAGTCTTTGTACTTTTTCTGTTTTGTTTTGTTTTGTTTCTCCTCTTTCTTTGAAACAAGGGAAGTTTTGCAATGGGATCAGCTGTGCTTTCCAATACGTAAGAGAGTGGATTGCCTGGGAGGCTGCTGTGAACTCTCCCGTTGCTCAGTTAACAACATGGTGAACTGCCAAGGACAGCCTGCATGGTGCAGTAAGGTGATGACTCTGTTGAAGGAACAGTTCCAGGAAATTCTATGGCCTGACAAAGACAGAGGATCATGTGTGATGTTCATATCACCTTGAAGTAGAGCCTTTCTTTCCCAAATTTAAGCATACCGGCCCCTAGCCCCTGGGCAGCAGCCTCCAGAGTTGAGCTGGACACTTGGGCCAGGGACAAATGTGTACGCAAGCACCTGTGACAGATTACTCTTGCAGTAATTCATTGGGTAACGTTCTCTGGAGCACCCACTATCGTGTTCCTATTCTAGCAGCCTGGATGCCATCAGTGAATAACACCAGTAAGCCCCCCTGTTTTGCATAGCCCTGCTGAAAGGGCTAGAGCCCCATGTGGAAGCCTACTGGGGTCTGGTACTTTGGGTCTTACTCATGACCAAAGGGTGCCCTCCAGCTGGTGGCTGGCTGTTCGCCATGCACCCCCCTCCCCAGGCCCCCGAAAGCACAGCTGCCCCGGTCAGAGACTTCCCAAGACACAGCCTGGAGGATTTGTCCACACTGGGGCCAAGTCTTCAGCTCCGTCAGTGGTGTGGAACCTCCTACAAAGTCTTTCTGGAACATTCTGGAATCATTGCTTCTTCAGGGGATGCTGTAATTGAGAAACATTTTTCTTTCTTTCTCTTTCTACCCCCTGGATGATTTCATGAGTATTTTAATGGGAAACAGAAACAAGACTCCTGGGGGGGTGGTCTCTAATAGCCCCTCTCGGGCCTTTGTCATCTTCTTGGGTGCCTCTCTCCCACGTTGTCTTAAAACACACCGTCTTCAGGAAATTTAAGGTTGCCCCACTCAGCACCATGTGTCCTTTTAATGACATTTTTTGCTGGATTATGGACTCAACCTTTTTTTATATAAGAGGTGTTCCTTTGAGATGCAGCCAATCTGATCTCATTGGAAGTTTATGAGAAAATCCAATATGCTCCGGTCCTACTGCCGAGAGGGCGCGAGCCAGCTCGCCAGATTTATCCGCGGCTCCAGTGCAAACACGGCTGATCATTCCCCGGCTTTGTCCTGCGCTCGCTGGTTCCAGAGTGGTCTCTGGGGCTCTGCATTCCTGCCAGAATGTTCATGACATCACTCATATTATTAATAATTACAGGTTATTCACAGATGGACGGGCAGATGGACACACGGCGACAGAGATTTGTTTAATCTCAGCAAGGCTATTTCCCCACACATCTCCCTTTGCCCACTCTTGCTGCCTCCCTGGAGGAAAAAATTAATGAAAAAACAAAATGTCTATGGAAGAAAAATGAAAATCCTGTCGGAGGTTTGGTTGCATTTTCCCCCTTCAGGAGGAAAAAATGACCCGTTCTCCCTTCCCTTTCTCCACATAGTCTGTGTAATGCGTTCCTTTGCGAGCCTTTGAACTATAAACATTCCCGAAGAAAGGCACGTCTCTGTCCCTCCTCCTACCCTTAGATCGCTGTGGGCTTGATTCGTGACCCAAAATCCACAGAGGGGGACGGAGTAGAGCCGATGGGGGGTGTGTCTGTGTGCGTGTGTATGTGTGGGTGTGCGTATGTGTTCATCGCCTGGCCCCCAGTTGCTTCCTGGGTTTTCTGGAAGGAAAATGGAGCATCCTTCATCCTTGTATGAAGAGGTGAGTTTGCTAAGGCCTAGACTACTGGCCACTTCTCCTGGTCAGCTTTAGAGGTGACCGGTCAAGGTTGGAGGGCATTGAGCCAGACCAGAGCTGTCCTTGGCACAGGGACCAAAGTGGCTGTCTATACTGGAGTGGGGGGACGGGGAGCTGCCACCAGCGAAGCCCAGAAGCTGTGTGGGGAAGGACTTTCCGGAGTGTGCCGTAGTGTGGGCCCTGCATTTCCACTGTGCGTATAGTTCACACGCTTCACTTCCTCGCACAGCTCCTCCTCGGTCTCGGAGAGTGTAGCCCATCGTCCGTCAGCTCCCTGACCTTTCCTTCCCCGCCTCGGCCAACAGGTCCAAGCAGCGGGCTCCTTCCCGCCCTGCTCTCCCCAACCCCGAGCCATGAATCTGTAAAACTGCCTGAGACACCCCGTCTCTTGGCCCGGTTGGGATTCACCACCTGACTATGAAACGTCCAAATCTTCCTTTCTAGATCTTAAAGAACAGACAGAGCCTTGAGATCTTTCGTATCACTGAGTCAGGCCGATCCGATCCTTGGACGGCCTGCGAACATCAAACACCCCTACAGGTTCTAGACCAGCCGTGTTTGTGGCCGTGGAAGAAGAAACACAGTTGCTTTATTTGCAGGTGGAGCAACCAAGACATAATTGTAGTATCATCCAACTGGGGGGGGGGGGAGAGACATTTTCAGGGAACAGCTCACCTTGTAGGTGGCTCGCCACACAAGCTAGGTTGGGGCGAAAGAGCCACTGATCATTTTTTAAACACCGAGGTACTCGACTGCGTTCAACCCGCCTCGCGCTGTTTCCCTGCCAGATCTCTCCGTGTGTGCAAACACCACCTGGCCGTCAGAGACTTGGCCACTGGGCTTTGATACAACTTGTGTAAACTTGGCCTCCAACTGCCAAGCATTTCTCTATCGCCCAAACTCAGAAATATTGGGTCTTCCTTGGGTTCACGGCAACCCCGTGATTATCAACGGAACCCCTATTTTTCTGATGAACCTCACCCTATTTAAAATGCTAGAAAGGTTGTGATGGAGCCACGCGGCAGAATTCACTAATCCTCCATTGCGAGGCCTCGATTCTTGTAGAATGCCTGCTGCAGGGGAACTGCTTAATAAATACATTCTTCTTAATAAAAAGATGCATAAATATAAAAATGTGGACTCCATCTCCCTGAATGCAATCACATCCACCCCCGTGCAAAGGGCAGGGTCATTTTGGAATAAGTTAATGGCAGAGTGAGGAAGCCATCAGGCGCCCCTGCTTGGTACGCACAGCACACAGCTTATTAAATATTGAAACTCTTTAGGAAGGTCTACTGACCACAGAGCCCAAATCATCTGCGGTGATTGAGCATCATGATTTCTACAAATCACACCCCACCACCCCGAGCTGCCCCATGGAACCCCCTGCCCCCGGGATGGGGTTATTTTTCCAATGGCCCAAACACATTTATGCCAGTGCCTCCCCACCACTCTCAACCAGCAGAAACGCACGGGCAGACCAGTGGGCCGGGCTGGGGCTCTATTCTGAGGCCAGCCACAGCAGCCTGGCTAACTGGCCCACCTGGGGCTCCTACCTTTGACCTCGGCTTCATTAGCACAGTGCCTTTGCCCCCTAAGCCGAGGAGGCTGCTGAAATATAAATCAGCTGCCTTCTCCCAATTCCCCATTCCGCTGGCAGAGGTGCTAATGAACAGGGCAGTGGCCAAAGTGTGCAATGGGAGAAGAAATAGATTTGGGGAAGCCACAAATTGGATAATCTACCTCTAGACAACGGAGAGGTGAATTATGATGCTTTCTATGCAAAATGCATCCACCTAACTGGGCCCCACTGACCACCCACCCCCACCCCCGGCGCCAGCATTTCCTGGCTTTTTAGTGTCTCCAGAGACCTCCGTGTCCTCACTCCCCATGCGTACCACCCATAGATGTCATTCCTGCAGGCTCCAGACATAAAAACAAGATGATGCTCCAGCAACCCCCAACAGCCTCGTACACTTAAAAAAGAAAAACATGCATATGCTGAGATTAGAATCACTTTGCCCCCAAACTTCCTGCCCACAAAATGATGGATATTTTGAGCAGAGCTGGAGTTGGTTTGTTGCTGCGTCCTGGTGTTCCGAGACGGGGCCAGTCTGCCTGTGGGTCCCCCCACCTCGCACTCCAGTCCAGATGCCCCGGAGGACCAGCTTGCTCACATTGTCCTCTTGGACCCCTGTCTTCCAATCATAGAGCGGACTGACACCTCTCCCTAAGCCAGGGCCTCCGCTCCCTTCTGAAATCTGCATTCGTTTTGAACTCATAACCTTGATCGCCCTTCACAGAGTGGGTATTTTCAACATCAGCGCCTTGCCACTCTATGAGCTTCATCTATGTAGTGATGCTGAGGCCGGTGTGGCAATTCCATTTTTCTTAGCAGCGCTAAGCAATCATCATTTATCTTAAAAATTGGCACTTTCCTCCAAATACATTCATGAGAAGGTTGGGTGTCCACTCCAATGAGAGTCAGAATCTTAAAGAAAGCATCTCCACCTACGTTCCCACATCCTCAAGCTAATATGGAAAAAAGATAGGCATCCTGTGTACTACAGAAGCAGAGATTTGGGGAAAACAGACATTGAAATGCATGAGGTGAAGTGCATCTGAAAATATAAGCTCAAAATGTCATTCCATAATGAAACAAATACCAAGTAGAGGGAGAAATTCTAATCGCATACATAGAGATCAAGAACGTATTGCATTTCTATGTAAAACAAACTGATTTCTCACAACTCAGAAAGAAATTAGAATTATTCATTTATAACTTCATAGATGAGGTTTCGCCTCTAACATCCCACTAATCCCTATTTTCATCATAGCTGGGAAGGAAGAAGTAGTCAAGCTTTTTACTTTGGGGACATCTGAGCTCCTCAGAGGGAAGAAAGAGATGCCTTCAGCCTATTTTTTTTTAAAGCGTATCATCAATAATTCTGGGCCAAGTCTCTGTGCCCTGGCTCGCATCAGGGAGGAGTGAGATACAGGCGCCCGCACCCTCAGAGTCCCAGCACCGGCACACCGGACCCTGCTCCTAAGTGGAGGGGCCCGGGCCAGCCAGGGACCAAGGGCATGAACTCCAGATGTCAGAAGGTAGCTCGTTGGCTTCAGCCTGAAGACATTTTCTGAGGAGGACCAAACTTCATTAGCTGATGGCTTCATGCAGAGAAGAAAACGGTCTCTAAGCAGTCAGGGTCTGTTGATTAGCATAGCCAAAACAAATCTCACCATCTGCAAGGGGAATTGGCCCGCAGAAAGCCACTGCCCATTCGTGAGGCCATCAGAACTCACAGAAGAGATTGTCTCTAACCCCAACAAAAAGAATTAGGAACACAGCCCTGGCCCATCGACTCTAATGACAAGACCCCGGAGGTGGGACAAGGAGACATTTCTCACTTGTGCTGGCAAAACACTGTCAACAGAGACTCAGGACCCTGGAACAAGGGTGCACAGTGGCTTGCCTAGAAATTTTTATTGCTTCACTTGAGCAGCACAGACATTGTGTGTGTGTGTGTGTGTGTGCATGCGTGTGCATGTGCTTGTGTGAGTTCATGCATGTATATACGCATTGGTATATGCACATACTCCAGTAGGAAGGAGATGACTGAGGATACTTTCAACTGGCCTGGACTCCCGTTGCCTGAAGGGATCTATGCCTTCCTTCCCAGGATCCCCAATGGAAAACTGATAGAAGGCAACTCCTTCCTCTGGTCTCTGCTTTCCTTAAAAATCTTCTCTAAAAATCCAACTGGCAAAGCAGGTTTACCCCATTTCTCGGGTGGAATTCATGGGATGCTTTTAAATCCAGGGTGGTGTCTTACTCAGGTACAAAGACCAGTTTCCTGACATGGGAACAAGGCTGAGAGCACCCATCCCGTGTGCGCTGCTTCTCTCTCATAAACCTCACAAAGACCCCCGAGGACCGGCATCTCTACGAGCGCCTACCTCAACTGTCCTCAGAGAGTCACAATTATGACTTGCCCATTTCACACGGCTACACACAAATTGTTCTAAATGGCCAGAGGGATGATCTCCACCTGGCTGTTATTGGTGAAAAGTTTCAAATCGTTCTGATGAGAGCTGCTACTTTAGACCTGAATATCTTTTGTAGATACAAAATTTATTTTATTTTATTTTATTTTATTTTATTTTTTAGGGAGAAGGTGGGGGAGGGGCAGAGGGAGAGAGAGAATCTTACGCAGGCTCCACGTCCAGCGTGGAGCCTGACACCGGGCTTGATCTCGGGACCTTGAGGTCATGACCTGAGCCAAAATCCAGAGTCAGACACTTACCTGAGACACACAGGTGCCCACAAAATGTATTTTATAATAGTAATTAGGCACTAGAACTGACATATTAAAAACTGCCAGGCTCTGACTAGACACAACTTCCTTCAGGTGTGCTGTGGGTTGAATTTCATTCCCCCCAAAGATGCTGAAGTCCCATCCTCCAGTCCCAGACCTTATTTGGGAATTGGGTCTTTGCAGCTGAACAAGTGAGAACAAGGTCATCGGGGTGCGCTTTAATCCAATGTGACTGGCATCCTTATAAAAAGGGGAGATCCGGACAGAGAGACACACACGGAAGGAAGGTGACATAAAAAGACAGGAAGAGAACCACTGGGGAACGTCTGAGGGCACCAGAAGCCAAGAGGGTTGGGGGCTGGAACAGATTCTCCTCACAGCCCCAGAAGGAAACAACCCGGGCGACATCTTGATCTGGGACTTCTGGCCTCCAGCCTGTGAGATAGTACCTTTCTGCTGGTGACTCCCCTGGTCTGTGGTATTTGTTATGGCAGCTGAGCTGACTAATACAAGGCATTTGGACAGTCTACCTCCTCATCGGCACTGGACTTCGGGCAGCTCATGTTTGCTGTCCTCGGCTGGGGGTGGGACCTCCTGGGTCCTCACGGCCCCTGAACTTCTGTGGGACAGTTATTGGGTGATTAGTCTTGGGAGACTGAATATATAAATAGACAATGGCCAGACCATTTACAAGATGACCCACAAAAAGAGAACGATGACCCACAAGCTCTCTGGTGTCCAACCTAAGGAGCCAAACCACAGGGCACACTGCCATTGCCTACGGCAGTCCGGATGTGGTCAATATGACCTGTTTCCTTCATCTTTGCTCTTGCTTCCAAATCAGGACCCACCAGAGAAAGCCGAATACCCTCCCCAAACTCTGCTTCTGGTGGGCTGCCTCCAGCTTCCCCAGGCCAACGGCCCGCCTCCAGGCAGGCCCACCTGAAGCCATCGCTCTTTGTACTCTAAAGCTTTCCTGTCCCTCTGCCTACCTTTGAATCTCTGCCCAAGACAAAGGATGGAGGCTGAGCCCCTTGTGATGGCAAGCTCTGAGCACATACCCTCTGTTTGTTCTCATCTGGGTGGTCTTCGTTTCTTTCTGCAGTCCGACTCCCATATTATATCACAAATTCCATGAAGGGAAAGCGCATTATGGATCTCCGGAAATACTTTTGGGATGGCGAAAAAAATGAATGAAAGCTGTCATGACAACACATAAATATTTGTTGAACGAGTGAGTGGGTTTTGCACAACTTGTATAGATGGGAGAAAAAAAAAATTTGGAGACTATGAAACACTACCATGCATGAATTACTTGGTAGCTTTGGGCTTTGGTCAAACTGGAGGAAATGGCCAGATTGTGAGTTTCCAGTTTCCGATACAATATGCATTATTCTTTCAGCCTTATTTATTGTGGTATTTTTCAAATTATAATAAATTTGCTTTCTTCTGAATATTCAGATGCTTCAAAAGGTACCCAAAGGATGCAATTAGCCCCTGGGGAAATATGCTATTATGTGCACATATCATGTTTTGCATAGGCTTTCCATCATCTACATAATTTATGTGCTTCTGCATAATTTTGCCTCTTTTTATGTTTTCTATGTGTTTGTGAGATAATCTAGAAGTCAGTTTCCTACCATCACAAACACAGAAAGAACTCAAGTCAGTTCCTTCACCCAATCTGCTTTACTTCCAGTGAACCCCCTTAGAGAACCCTCAGGAGACCGTCGCCTTTCATAGGCACCAAACATCAAGGCAGGAAGAAAGTAGAAGGTTCAGGGAGTTTTCAGGAATGAAACGGAACCTTGTCCATTTTCATGTTCTTCTGGGTATTCACTGGGGTCTCTGATGGATGGTGCTAGCATTTTAAAGCTCTTTAAACTGTTTATAATCCTCACTTTGGTTTTGAAACAGAAAAATAATGCCAAAATTAATGGCTTTTTAAAGCTTCTGATGTGAGTTGGTTGCATACAAATTTCCCTAAAACTGAGAAAGTCCCTCATCTGGGGAACAGGTAGGCTGTGTGCAACCCTGGTTGGACTATAATTGATTTTTCTCTCCCAACAGCCTTTTCTATTTCTCATATTTTAAATTTCTGTCTCTTGTGTGCTTTCTTTACTGCTCAAATCTCCTTATAGAGCAGTCATTAGATGCTGAATAGAGTTGCCTCCTTGAGCAGTGACCCCACGTGGGGATCTCAGGCCAGCCTGAGCCTTGAGCCAGGCCAGCCTTCTAGCCAGCCTCGCCTGAAGCCAGAGCATTCTAGAATTTGCCCTATCCTCTTTTGTTATGGTGAAGTAGTGCTAAAACTTTAACACTGCACATGACTCCCTTCTGGGCCAAAGCATGGAGGAAGCATGAATCACAACTATTTTTGGAAATCACCCTACCTCTTACCTCATTTTCACGGATGAGAACTGAGACCACAATGGGCACAGGAGGCCGTTCTCAAGGCCAAGCAGTGGAGGAGGGTACTGGAGTCTTTACGAATACTTCTCTTTTCTCTCTCTGGAAAGAGCTATTTGGGGGGAAAGTCCAAGGAAGGGAGGTATTCCCAATCCACACACATCAGGTGCCAGGCTGTGGCCTGCATTTCCTAAAAGCAGCCAACCAAGGAAAAAGGTGCTGTTCCCTATGGACTAGAGCAAAACCAACTGATCACAAGGGCTCAGGTCTCTTCCAGGTGCCCATGAACCATATGCATATGCATCAGCCATTCCTCCCCTTCTCAGTCAGGAGCTGCTCTAAGCATTACAATAAAACCGTAGAGACCACCAAGGCCACCCTTTGAGATACCCCACCCCATTCATCTATATAATCGTCCCAGAGGCACACCCAGAAGTCATCCATGAGAGGCCACACAGTACCAGAAAAACAAGGTAGCTCCACAGAGACACCCTAGGACAACATTTTTCTAAACACCTTAGCAAATAAAAAAAAAGATATCCTATTGGAGCATATGAATACTTACACAGTGAAAGCAGAGATCACTGGGTTAAAAAGAACGTTGGTTCAAAATTTATAATTTCTGGAGAGAAAATTTATAATTTCTACAGAGTAAATATTAACATCTATGAGGGCCAGGACAAACCCATAGAACTGACAAGAGTAAGACATCGAAATGAGAAATAGATCTCCCTTGTTCCAACAAAAAGCAAAAGATTAAGCAAGGAAAGAGAAAAAACATTTCTTAAGTTGTCATTGTTAAAATCTTGCCTCTGGAAATCATACCAGCAATCAGAATCAAGGGCTTGGGGAAAGCTATCTTTAGAACTGTAGAATATGGAGCCTTTGCTTTTATGGTTCCATGCAGAATCAGCACAGGTGTGCCTACTGAAGGACTGCTATTTCCTCTGAGGGTCCTTCTTCATGACACTGACCTCCAGAGCACCATTTGCCACTCTGTCCCTTCCAGGTGTCGCCTTTGACTTCGGCTCTCCCTCCCTATCCTATTCTCCTCCCACTCTTCTGCCCTTTTCTGATTGTTCTCCTCCTCTTCTGCTCTTCTCCCAGCACAACAGCTTCATTCTGATAGAAGCTCTTTCTTAAGTAAACTACATAATGTCTGCGATCCTTTCTAACTTTAATACCCAGATCAACTGCCCTCTATTTATGAATAAGAAAAGAGAGACACGGGGAGAAGAGGTAGAGGCTAGCTGGGAAAAAGTCAGGGCAAACCACAGTTCACAGCTTCTCTACACAACTCCTAGAATTCTTCCAAATGAAGAGCGTTGTCGTTGGTGACAATGGAGAAGGTGGCCATAAGCTTGTAAGTATTAAAAAAAAGCAAGCCTTTCTAGTAAAATTGTGATCTCAGAACACGTGTCTACTCATCTCACCAAAGTACCACCCAAGTACAAAAAGAAACTAGAAATAAGGAAGAAAACGAGTGTATGTGTCGCCCTGTCATAGCCACTGCATTTGGTCAGTCCAGGCTGAGGCTGTGTGTGACCCAGCACAAACTTAAGGAACATTTCCCTGGGAGGGCACGTCTCCTCAGTAGGTCAAAATTTTGAAAATACCCTCCACTCGAAGGACCTATGGTTTATTCGACTTCTTCATGGAGCACAAGCCAACAGAGGAGAGGAGCCCTACCTAAAACATAATTTAAGTGGCAGAATTTAAGTGGCACCAAGGTGTCACCGAAGGAATTCTGTTTCTATCGAGAATCCATACCTTGTCAAGGAGCGGGAGTCCAACAAAGAGCAGAGAGCTGGTTATCTAAAGCAAGCTTGTGGCATAGCAGCTTGTATGACCTATGGAACTTTATTATTGAACTATGTAATTAGGGTTTTTTAAAAATTTATTCCTTCTACAGTAATATACACTCCTTGCAGGTAAAAGCTGTAACTGTCTTATTTCTAGGCTCAGCACCAAGTGAAATGCACTGAAAGAGAAGAGGCAAGATTGATACTAGATGAGGGAACCATCAAATGGATGAGCAGCGTGAGACCATCTTCCAGGAAGGAACACACCTGTCGGACTGCCCACGGCTCCCTCTCCACCGCCACCCCAAGGCTGCTGGTCTGCTTGTACACACCTGTGCCCATTAATAATCATTGCAGGAGCACTAGAGATGGGGGAACCTGCCTCATCTCTTATGACCATTTAGCAGACCTGGACAGACCTGCTTTCAATAATAAATGAAGAGAAAAACAAGACCCACAGACACTGTGACATTAAGGAACAAGAACTCCCACTATGAAAAAGAGCCCTTTTTTTTTAAGATTTTATTTATTTACTTGACAGAGAGAGATCACGAGTAGGCAGAGAGGCAGGCAGAGAGAAAGAGGGGGAAGCAGGCTTCCCGCCAAGCAGAGAGCCTGACGTGGGGCTCGATCCCAGGACCCCGAGATCATAACCCGAGCAGAAGGCAGAGGCTTTAACCCACTGAGCCACCCAGGCGCCCGAAAAAGAGCACTTTTTTTTCTCCCCAAATATGTTTATTTTAATTTTTCAGTGTTACAAGATTGATTGTTCATGCACCACACCCAGTGCTCCATGCAGTACGTGCCCTTCTCGATACCCACCACCAGGCTCGCCCATCCCCCCCAACCCCCTCCCCTCCAAACCCCTCAGTTTGTTGCTCAGAGTCCACAGTCTCTCCTGGTTCCTCACCCCCTCCGATTTCCCCCCATTCGCCCTTCCCTTCCTTCTCACGATGCACTTTCAAAAAATAGGTTGATACCTGACAAAAATAAACCTGGGAAGTTGGACAGCATCTATTGGAGTTCTCAAAAATGTCTTTAAAAAATAGGAGAACTCTCAGAAGCAAGAGATGAAGGATAAACAAATAACCACCAAGATGAAAGAGAGTGAATAATTAAAGGGGAGTTGATCAAGAACAAATTAAAGGAAAGAAAAGATGTCGACACTGAATAAAACAGAACCAGAGGTTCTAAGTGAGAGAACTGATCCTGCAAGAAAACACCAAATCAGCCAGTAAAGGATTTATGACCTTCCAAGGGGCGAGAATGCAGAGAGAAGAGCCAAACAATTAAAATAGTAAGAGAGAATGTGACTAAAAATGGCAGAGAACGGAGATTGGATATGCAGATGATTGCTTTTCATGAAGAAGTGCCCAGAATAAATGGAACAGAAGCAACAGCTGCAGAATATATCTTCCTCAAGATGGGGGAAAGGGTTGGACCTGAAGTCTAAAAGGGCTTCTCGCCAGCCAAAACTGGATTTTCACTAAAAAAAAAAAAAAAAAAAAAAGGAACCCATAGGTATGTATACATTGGTAAAAGTCTGGAGTTTTAAGGATTAATAAAATAATTTGGCAAGAACCCATGCAGCAAACAAAAACAAAAGCAAAAAGGAAAAGAGACTGTTTACCAAAAACAACTCTGGTCAGCCTCGGGTTTCTCCTCTGTGACATTAAATGTCTCTATACTTTTGAAGGGTTTAAAATTCCAGGAGGATGGAAAGGAGTCTAAAATTAATTAATGCCTTCCTCCTGTACAGCTGAAAATCCAAAGATCATGTTTTATGTTTGATATTTTTAAAAAATATGCTTTAAATATATGTTTTTAAATTAAATTCATTTTCAAGTTAACCTAAAATGTTTAAATTTGAACACAGAAATTTAATTTAAATGTTAAAATTTACAATGCCGCCACTTCCGGGATCAAAGCCTGTTAGTCAACGGGGATGACCCAGAGGTAAGATCCTGTTACGAGTAATGGCGGCTAAATTATTGGAATTAACTCTGATTGAAAAACAGTGAAAAATGCTCCACAAGATAGACGTCCCCTTCAAAGCAGAGAACTGAACTGGTCATAGGGAGCCCCAAGCCATATTCTAGAATTACCCAAAGAGGGAGGAATTGGAAACAACCCTGAGGACCTCTGAGGAGCCCACACTCTTGGGCGTGCATAGCCTGCTTTTGAGATGGTGGGGCAAAAACCAACACACCCCTGGCCTCCCCCATCCTGGGAACCAAAGAAAGAGAAGAAAAAGAACTAGAAAAGCATCCTGTCCCTTGGAGGCAGAAACCCCAGGGCAGCTGGGCAAAGGCTCGGGAGCCGGGTGCATCGGGGAAGCTCAGAAGAGAATTGAGTCCCAACTGGCACCCGGAAAAACCACCATGGAGCGTAGTCGTACAAAATTTTAGAATAAATGTTCAGGGGCCATATGAGGAGTTAGGTAGGATAAGCAAGAAGGAGCAGAAAGAACCAACAGCCCAACCTTTACAAACTTCGGTGTTGGAACTATGAGTCAGGTGTGGTAACTCGACTGTGTCTCTCCTGGTTGGCGAAAAACCACCAGCTTGAAATCTGTGGAGTATGAAAAACAGGAAAAAAGGGACATGGCGGGTTTGGAACAGGGCCCAAGGGAGCTTCTAGAAATGAAAGCAACAGTGACTGGACAGTCAACAAAGCCAGTAGGCGCCCCGTGGCAGCAGACTGGACAACAGAGGAGGAGAGGGAGGGGCTGGGAAGAAACTCAACCCTGAGGTGGGGGAAGATTCGAGAAAGAGCTGGCATTCAGACCACGATGCTGGAAGCCACTGTGTGGGGTTCTACTCTAGGAACCTGAGCTCTGCAGGCCGCGGGGTGACTAGGGGAGAGCCCCCAGAAGCAGCCCTCATGAGGCCCAGAGCGAGGAGGTGAGCCCGGATATGGCTGCAGCAGGGGCTTCAGAAGATCGGAGGCTGCCTCAGGTGGGGATGACCCTCCTGAGAGGGCGGGACCCAGGCCAGGGGACCAGGCCCTTACGCCCGTGCAGCGAGCAGCCGACAGGGCTGGATACCCAGTCGGCTTCAACTTTCCTACCTCCGACCCTGCAGAGCATGAGACTGCTCACCTCCAGAGGGCGCCACGCGCAGCATGGTCTACACCAGGGACAGCCTGGACGTTGGGTGGCTCACAGACAGGATCTGGTGATTCAGGGCTGTCTCTCGGGAGAGCGTCCCCAGCCGCATGCAATCCTCGCGGGGCAACCTTGCCCCCTACGGGGCCGTCAAGTGGCCCAGAGTGAGTTCCCTGGTTTCCCAAGGGGTTCTTCACGGGCACCGTGGGGAGGCCTTCACACCAGGGAGCCCTCTAGGTGGGGCTCCCTGACAGACGCTGAATGCAAACAAATAATTAAGATGCTTTGGGGTTCAACATCTCCCTTAGTTTTGTTTGGATTGTTTCTTTCAAGTTCAAATGCAAATGTTCTGAAGGAAGTGGTTCAGACTTTCTGAAATCCTTGACTGTAGGATTGTTAGCCCAAGAGGAAGGAACCCAAAGCTTCCCACCAGAAGCTCCCGAGGGCACAGAGGTAGTGTCCTGGGCCCAGGGGACCCACCCTGACTCTTCTCCCTCCTCCCAGAGTTGGGGGGGGGAGGGGACAGACAGGTGGGAGTCTGTGTGTCATCTGGAAATGAAACTCCTGGCAAATATGTCCCTCTCCCTAGACCTCGAAGTTGCCTGAGAATCTGGCTCAGTTCCAACTGCTCACAGAGAGGAAGGGCTAGAAGGGACACTTCCCAAATTTTCTGGGACAAATTACCATCAACTTGGCAGAATGTCTAGGGATGACCCTTAGGACGGTTTCCTGCGTGGAGCCCACAGCAGGGTTCAGCAGGAACCCCAAGAAAACCTGCAACGATTTAAAGAATTAAGTTATTTGTGGAACATAGAAGTCAGTACCTGCTGCTTCTCTTATCTTTTATTTATTATAATTAATATGTTTAACTCATACATCATGCCGATGCAGGAAACAAATAGCTGAGAAAATAATGAATATGTTTTATTAAAAAGTTCAGATGAAGTTGAAAAACTTGGAGGATTAATTAATCACATTGGTCTCTAGTTAGATAAAAGCATATAGACAGATGCTTTAAATTCAGTTTTAAACAATGAGCAAAATATCTAGTTACTATCCAAATTCATTCCCATGGTCTTCTCAGGGTAACAACTGTAGTATTTCTCATATACCATGTTCAACCTGGAAAGTGTGGTAAGCCAAAATTCAACTTGGTCATAATACTCTGGACATATCCTAAAACATAAATGCTATGATCTCCATAAATCTGACATCATTAGAATTGTGTACCACAGGATTAATTGTTTGAAATAATAGTTCTCATCATGTCCAAGGCCAGGGGTTCATAAACATTCCAATGAGTTTTATAAGTTACTTGAGAATTTTTAATTTTTTTCTGTTGTCATTGGCTGAAGGTCTAAAAAATTATTTTTGTAATATAAAAACCTCTCTTTTACCATTATAATTTCCCCTCAAAAGCCATGTCCCTGGAATAAAATTTCAGTTTCTGAAGTGACTATTTCTCTTACTGAGGCCTGCGGAATCCCCCTGGGTGTCTCAAATATACTTGGGGGATTTTTCCTTGGCTCCTTCTCTTATAGAAATATAATTGGATTCTGATGCCACAACTTAAGGAAATCATATATTTCAAATCGACAGGCCCCTCAAGAAACCGAAATCCTTATTTGCCTCTTCTTTTAAGAAAAAAGAGAGAACATCTACGCCCACACAAAAAACTTACATTGGGCATTTAGTTATTCCAACTTTTTTAAGGACAAAACTTGCCATGTCCCAGGATATACAGTGGACAGACTCCCAGGTGGCCCAAGGTCCCCTCCTGCTGCTGTTTGCTCCCCTCCGCCACCCCACCGAACCCCCTCCCTGCCCTCACCACGTGGGCAGACCTGTGACTTGCTCTCACCAATCAAACGTGGCCAAGTGAGATCACCTACTCGTAATTATGTCGCATACAACTGTAACGTGGGTCTTGCTAGGACACGCTCCTTCTCACTGGCCTTGCGAGCTGACCAAGCAGAGGGGCCATGTGGCAATGCACCGAGGGTGGCCTCCAGCCAACAGCTGACGAGAGACTGAGACTTTCCATTCTTCAGTTGCAAGAGAATGACACTGCCACCAATCCCATGATTTGGGAAGCAGAAGCTTCTCCGGCTGAGCCTTCAGATGAGAGCACAGTCCAGGCACCAGAACTTTTCTCAAACAGGAGAGAATCAGGGTCGCGAGACTGACCCAGAGCCACTGCTCATGAATGATGCTGCTGGCACCGAGCTCGGACCTTCAGAAAGCAGACCCTGGTCTCCTTCCACCTCTCCCTCTCCTGAGCATGCTCGGCTTCTCTCCTCCTGCCTTAGCTTCTGTAGGTGAGCCTGACGGCAAGACCACCTCGGTCTGATTGGTCCGACCTGCGGAGGTGCCGAATGCCTGCCCTTGGCTCTGCGATCCACCCTCTGCCCCGCTCTGTGGGCAGGAGGTAGATGGGCCGCGATGTATCGTGGGCTTCTTCATGCTTCAGGTTCTAATAGGGTTTAATCAGCGAGAGGCCCCTGCAGGAGATCCAGAGGGTTGGGGAGAGAGGGCTAGGGTGTTCATGCCCCCGTTCCCTCCTTTGGGGTGATGCCTCCCGCCACCTACAGCCACAGCTCTGTGAGGCACCTGTCTCCATGTAATGCTCCCTCTGGGTTCTGGGGACCACTCTCCCCTGCTACCGAGTCTGAGGGTGGTATTGCCCCTACAGGCACTACCCATAATAACTCACTCTCCCTTCAAGTTTCCGCTAATCCTGCCCCCAAGGAGAGATAGTCCCTTTATTAAATCCTGCTCAAATTCCCCAAGTTAGGTACGGCCCCTTGTTCCCTCCAAACTGATACAGAGCCCTGCTGGGCTGGGGTCAGGACAACTCTCCCATCTAGAAGATGGCTTCAGCCCCTCGGTGTCCCCCCAAAAAGAGCACCAGCCCCTCCCAGAAGGGCCCTTCCTCCCTGTGGTGCTCTCTCTAGACCCATCCAGCCTGGGGCTGCCCGACTCGGTGCCACATGCTGCCGGAGCGCTTGCCTCTTCTCTGGGACATCGCCAAATGTTTCATCGTGACACAGGACAGTCGTCGGCGTGGCTGCGTGCCTTGGTGTGCCGGAAGAACCACCTGCCTCCTCCTCTTTAGGACAGAGAGCGCCATCCATGTCCCCCGGCTTATGAAAGGGTTGTTTCATTAATTACTATCTGCCGAAGTATACTTAACATAACTGCAACGGATCCCAGGAAACATGATCTTAAAGAAGAGCTTGTACAGTAATTAAATGTCGTATTGAGAACATCATTAAAGTCAATGACCCAGTCCATTAGCAGTTTAAACACATTTTACCTTAACGTGATTATATTCAATGAAATTCTGATGATGTTAGACAAGTGAGAACATATATAAAATCAGGCGGAGCTATCATACTTCCCAGCTCCGCTGTAATCAGATGGCCGGGCCACCCCACACAGGTGGCAATATGGCAGGACTCCAGGGGCAAGCCCCGAGCAGCAAAACCCCAAGCCCAGTTGCATTCCCATGCCGACTGCAAACATTTTTAAGTAAACCCAAGTAGATTCAACGGCTAGAGTGGTTCCGATGGCTCTGTAAGGATACTTACCTGAAACTGACAGTTACCAGAGGGAAAGTGGGGGAAAAAGGCAAAGGGGATGAAGACGCTTACATGATGAGCCCTGAGGAATGTTCAGAATTATTGCATCCCTCTATTATACCCCTAAAACTAATATAAGCCTCTATGTTAATGGAATTAAAATTAAGCAAATAAACAATTTAAAAAGATATGTGTTCTCCGAATCACTGGATAGAAAGTCGACTGCTGATTCTCAGCTACGATGGCAAAGGATTTGTACTCGATGGGATGGACTTATATTCAAGTCGCCCCTCAGAGGGGTGGACCATGGGGGCAGCTAGAACTGCCATTGTTGGCAATGTGGTTTTAAGCCCCTCTGGGTTCCAGGAATGCTGCACACTGGAATTGGCAGGGATGCCCATGAAGGCAAGGAAGCATCGGCCTCCAATTTGCTCAGATAGACATGAGTCAACCTAGACAGTGAGAGCAGCTTTGAGTCTCAGTGGAGGGATTTGTTCTTGGGAAGTGACAGCCCTTTCCCGTAGAACATGACATTCAGGAGCAAGAACATGACCTGGTTTCAAGGGAAACCTTGCTTATCCTAATTTAGGCAACATTCTGGAAGATGTTAGGTTCCATACCTCGGCAGTGAGAGGTTCAGTTCACTGTTGTCCTAGACGAGCGGGACAGGAAGAAGCGTAGCCTACAACACAGCCTGTGACTTTGACCAAGCCCTTGCAACCCAAGTGCCCCCCACTTCCAAAGGGCCCGAGAATTGCCCCTTCTTTGGGCACCTGTTAGACGACATCTCTCAGCTCCTTTTACAGTTAGGTGTGGCCTGTATCACCATGTTCTCCACCACGGAACCTGGGCCGATGTGGGCAGAGATCCGGGCTTGGCGCGGAGACCACTCTGATTCCCCGGACATTCTCTCAGCATCTCGACAAGCACAGGAAATCAACTTCTGTTGTCATGAATTTTGGCTCCAATTTTGGCTCTTTGCCACTCCAGAGTAGCTCCCTGGGACCGATACAGCTTCCGTCACTCAAGGCTGAGATTACGAAACTCGAGTTTAATTGTGTAATTAAATGCATCATGGAGGAGGGGCAGGTCTTCACGGCCGGCCCTTCTGGCCCAGGAGCACGCCATCCCCCACAGAACCCTCTGAGCTCAGCCTGGCTGCGCTGTCAGGCCCTGAGCCCCTGCCTAGGGCTGGGGGCAGAGGGACACACCAGGGCCAGCTCTGAGGCTCGGGGGCTGCCCTCTGAAAGCACGTCGGGATCTGGGTGTCGTCGTTCCTGCCCTGTCTCCCTCCTGCAGGAGGCTGTCTCTATTTTCTTATGTGTCTGCTCTCAGGATCCAGTGCCCTGAAGCCACTCAACCAAGGGTGTGACGGTGAGACACACGTCGGTCATTCCTAAGGAGCGGCTGTCTTGGACTCAAGATAACTGAGCACAGCAAGCCTCCCTCCCTCCATCAGAGGAAGAATATGCTCCCTCCAAGCCACTGAGATCTGGGTGCTCATTACTGCTCTACGGCCTGGCCCAGCCCGCCAACCCCTGCCCTGCAGGGACCGTTTACCCCACTCTGAACCAGCCACCCAGCCTCAACGCGCTTCCTTTTCTCTGTATCAATTGCACACTAAACATGTACTTATGTGTCTATCTCACCAGCTTTTATCCATCTTTTTGTCCCCCAGGTCCTCGTCCTGAGGGCGGAATGCAATAGACACTTGCTGACTCCTTCTCAAGTCCCCAACGAGATGGGCTCTCAGGCGCAGGGAGGGGGCACCTATTAAAACACACCCGAATTCATTTTCTTGCTCCCTGACATAAGCCTCAGGGACGTTCTCCTTCTGGAACGAAATGTCAAGGTGTTTTGTGATTCAAGTTACGGGTCTCCTCTGCTTCTGTCTGGGCCACAAGCACAGTGGAAAATGGAGACACAGGGAAAATAAAATCTGATTCAGAGCGAGGGGGCGGCAATGGCAAGAACGCAGGCTTCCAAACATTTCGGGGCGAGCCCGAGCGACGGCGCCTCTCCTACAGGCCGGCCTCAGCTGCGCGGGGGCTCCTTCGGTCTGTTCTCGGCGCCCAGCACTGGTGCCCTGGGCCGTGTGCTGTGGCATGACATTATTCTCTGTGACAGGGACACTGAGGAATGGGGAAGGCTTCCCAGATGGAAGTCTGCGTGAGTGAAAAAGGTTATGAGCAGCTGTTGGCAGCAGGTAAAATGCCAGAGGACTGCAGGCTCTTTCCCAGGCAAAGTCAAGCCTAATGCCGAAGCCACGTTCACGTGGCCTCTGGGGCTCCTTCCAGATCTGCAGGAAGGCGCACGCAGCCAGTCTGGACAGTAGATCAAGTCGTTCCCGCACGGGCAAGTCTAATAAGGTTTTGGGCTCGGACGCGGCCACCCACACATACTGCTCAGTTCAAAGTAAAATCAAGCTTGCGTTGGTGAGCTCCAAAGGGTGAGGTCCAGTCCCGCAGGGATCACGGGTTCCAGGCCCAGACACCTGCAATGCCCAGGTGACAACAGGTAATCAGAGGACCAACCCTGGACAGTGAGTCCCGGGAGGGTCCTGGTCTACAAGTGTGTCCCCATCAGGGGCAAGGTGTCACAGCTAATCCTTTGCCAATAGCCTTGTGGCAAGGAGATCAGTGTTATCGCAACAGCTGGCAACGGGGTGACAAGACACTGGGGAGTCCCTTAAGAGAAAGATGAGACCCCCAGGGTATGAAAGGCTCTGGGGAGTCTGTTCTCCACTTCCTGTCGGAGAACAGGGGAAGGAGTGGGCGTAGAACAGAGACCATCGTGGGCACGACAGTGATGGGATCCAATGAGCGGGAGCTCCAAACCCCCAGCCCGGAACCTGCCATTCTTCGGGAAGGGTTTGGGCTTCCATTGGATAGGGAATGGAGGTGCTTTTGGACTCATACTTCTGATACCCCAAAGAGGAGCCAGCCCTCTGCTTATATGGGATTCCAATAGTTAATATTGGAAGACACTGGATCGTTTCTATTGTTTAAGTCTGTTAGAAATGGATCCAGTCTCAGCTGGCCACAGAGGGGTCTCTGGCCGGTGATGTCCCTGGGGGTGGGAAGTGGGGGGGAGGGGCAGGTGCAAAGGGCCCACTCGCACTGAGTGTGTGGTTTTGCACTTAGAGCCAGGATCAGATTTCCAGGCAAAACTCTGGCTTCTAGGTTTGCCTAATTCATACTTTTTTTTTTGGCCAGGAAGATCAAAATATGTTTTATTATCATAAAAAAAATGTCAACAGCAAAGAAGGAGATCTGAGTCTCAGGTAAAGGACAGCCCTGCACACTGAATTTACAGATTTATACTCAGCAGTTGTCCTTCCTGGTTTTCTGGCTTTCGTCTACCAGAACTGACGGAGCTCTGAGGATGGGTGTCTGCCACTATCCTCCATACCTTTGGAATCACAGGTGGGTTTCTACATGTGGTCAGAGAGACAAGGGGCCATCTGATGGGGGCTATCTAGAGAGAAACCTCAAAACCTAGGGATGCCCCCACAAATGAAAACATATAAAGCTTACATTGCACACATTTTGTCCATTTCTTTCTTTAGAAAAAAAATACAAAGACGAGCCAGTTTCATCATTCTGAGGCAAGCAGGACTACCTGCGGATTTCAGGGGTGTTTCCCTCCCGGGGGCTTGTCTTTGCAGCCTGGGTCCTGGGGCCACACGCTCCTGAAAGAGATGGCCAGGACTTCCTGACAGCCTCCGGGATCTCTCCACCAGAGCCCAACCTCACTCCCTCATGACCAGTGAGTTCTGTTTCCGACAGCACCCCAAAGGCCTGATACGGGTTACAATGTTTGGCAAAGCTTATTACCTCTCACCTACAGAAAATCGATCGCCATGACCGCCAAATTCCCCTTCTCAACAAGGGGTCTGGTCACCATGTGCCCTCTCCCTAGGGTTCCAAGTCTGCCATCATGTCTCCCAGGCCACATTCCCCTGGTAGCATTTCTCAACCCAGAACACATCCATGACTCCCGGGGGTCTGGCTGATAGCAAGTCTAACCAGCCTCCCAGTGATGCTGGCGCTCTTAGCCCATGGGCCATATTGTCAATGTCTAAGATCCGAGACCCCGAGCACATCCCACCCGAAATCAGAGATATCCTCAATCCCAAGTTTATCTTAGGCCAAGGGCTCCTTTGAACAGCGTTGCTGCACCAACCTGACTAGAATATTCGTGTGACCCCATGCTGAACCACTAAGCTACCCAACGTGACCAGACAGTGTTTCAATCTTATTCCACACTTGCCTTACATGGGCAAGGACCGGGTGTAGACCACTGGGACCATCACATACGGTGCCTGCTTCCTGTCGGTGGGAGATCTAAGGAAGATCTAGCATCTGTTAAAGAGGGTAGATCTGGAAATAATACAGAAGACTTGATATTTCTTTATACTGCTCAGTGTAAGAGGATCTTTTTGAAGAATATTTTACTCTCTGCATACACATTTAAAATGTTAAGTTATCACATGCACAAACACGAACTTACATAATGTGTTCACTGTGGAAAAAAATTTTTTGTGTGTATTATGTTAGTCACCATACAGAACGTCATTAGTTTTTGGTCGTGGAAATTATTTTAAACAGAAAGATAAAACGAACAAATCAGAAATCATGTCTACTTTCACCATCTACCTCTTTCCCATGCATAAAAATCTTGAGGTCATAGAATATATGCTTTTATAGCTTTCCTTCTTCTTTAACTTCACATTTTGTCAGTATCATGGCCCCATTGGAAATTAAGTTAAGTTTCAATTTTGATGGCCACATAACATTCCATTATAAAGCAACAATTCACCTTTTTACCGAACAGTTAGGTTGCTTTCTTTGGTGGGGTCATAAAAAAATCTCTTTATTATATCTCATTCTCTACATTTTATTCACTTCACCAAGTTTGAGCTTCTACAATGCGTTAGGTACTGATCCTTTTTTTTTTTTTTGGATGGCTTCCTCGAGCAGGAAATACCGAGCTAAATAGGGGATGCACGTAGTAAATCACCCTCCCGAAAGTGGGTGACAATTTGACACACCCAGCAATAGCCCCGAGAGAGCCTGGTTCAACCCCAGACCTTCAGAAGCACTGAGTTTATGAGTTTTATGAGTTTTTACATCTTAAAAACCGTTTTCAAGGGAGATCGTCACATACTTTGCCCATGACCATGCTTGTCTTTAGCCCAGCTAGGGATGCTCCATGAACCACCCACCCTGCCCTCGAAGGCAGAAAGCCCTGTGCTCTCACACTCATGCTACTGGAAGCAAGGTCTTGAACCAGCCATAAACGAGTGAGGGGAGAAAAATCCAGAATCTTGTAATTGATTATTTAGTGCAAAAGAGGAAGAAAATGATCACAGGTGGCAATGGCAGATGTGTCCTGCCCAGGATACTTGGCAAAGTACGGCTCATACTCGATCGTTGGTGTGATGGCTTCTAAGGTGTCGGACATCCAACCGAAGCTCCGCTGTCCCCCGCCCTCCCATAGCAGTGCATTACTGTTTTTATTTTCTTCACTTCCTTCCCTCTGTCTTTTCTAAATACTTCAATTGGTGACATCAATAGCAGATGCTGTGTGAAACGAGACGCCTAAGCGAGGCTATAAAATTCTCTCAACAAACAATGCCAGCAATTAAATGTTTCAAAACAGAGCATCACGGTCATATCTCAAAATAGATGCATGACAACTTGAGAGATCGCCGCCATAGATACCAAGTTTGGCGAGGAGCCCGAATCAGCTCTCATTCTAGGCACCAATTCAAAATGCTATTACTATTATTCTTAATTAGTGCATACTAATTACTTTCTAACTTTCTCTCTGCTTTTAAAAAAAATCCAGTCTCTTCTCTCCTGGAGTTTCAAGGATACTCACTGACAGTCTAATTTGATAATGAAGGCACCCTCGTAGAAAAGGCAGCCTGCCCCAGCCAGGCTCCTGCAAGAGCCCGCCACTCCTAAGACGATCACCCCGGTGCTGAGGTTTGGGAAGACTCTGGCTCCAGGAAAGAAAGTCAGAAATTGCTATTAGGCTTCTAACACATCAAAAGCACCTTCATTTGCATTTCGCCACCACAATGAGGATTAATAGGCAAATGGCGCATCATCTGCACCCCAACTGAGTTAAAAGTTGGATAAACATTCCATGCTGCAGCAAGAAGACGGATCGGGCTGTTCCAGCCAGGGTGCCAGACCGTCTACACCCCAGCAACGCTGATGGAATAGCAATGAAGATGGTAAACTGGAAGTCCCAGCCACGGCCACCCTCATGCATATTGTTAAGACTTTCCTGCCACCCAGAAAGCCTATGCCTCACCAAGGAGATCTCTGTACCCCCAGCAAAATACTAAGGGGACAAGAAGGGGCGGAAATGAAACTGTGTGAGCCCCTCTAGCAAAGTCAGCTATAGGAGAGAAAGAGAAATCAAACAATAAAAAATACAAATAAAACACACACACACACACACACACACACACACACACACACTAGAGATTGTAGGGTACAAGAGCCCCCATGGAAAGTGCTCTGTTGGATGGGAGGGATTTCTTCTCTTGCTCTACCTGTTCTATGTCCGTGGTTCATATAGATCGCATTTGACTTGAATTCTCACAATTCTCGAATGGTTAAAATAAGGTCATTATTGTTCATTTGCTGGTGAAAGAACTGAAGGAGGTCCCAGGAGCTCACAGGGCTGGGAAGGATCTGAACTTAGCCCTTCCTGGCTTGTTCGACTGGACCCCATGCTGCCTGTCTACACGCTGGGCCTTCCCCTCTCTCAGGCTGCTCTGGTTCTCTCTGTCCTCATATTCAGTATGAGTTGCGCTACTCAAAGCCAGTCTCCGGCAGGAGGGGCTGGGCATGCTGGTCATGCTCCAGGGAAGCCAAGGAGCCATTTTTATTCTTATCTGTAGCCACAGCCAAGCTCTTTCACAAGTGTGCTGCCACTGATCTGTGATGCTAGGTGAGTGGGGATGGAGAAAAAGTGCAATCTTCCATCACCAGGGAAAGCCCTGCCCATCGGTAGTGGTGAGGAGTCTACATTTTGTACCCAATGTTCAACTAAGATCTTGAAACAGGAGAATGAGAGAGAAGATGGTCGTCAGCGGCTAATTTCCACCCATATCTGCATTAGGTACAACTCTTCTGATCACAAACAACAGAATCCACAATGAAAATTGGCTTAAGCCAAAACAAAAGATGACTCATCTCATGGAGCAGAGGGTGCCGAGGTGGGGTGGCTGGACCAGGGCTTGGTTGATGCCACCGGACAGCTCTCTCTGTCCTCTTTCCCTGGATTCTCTTGGTTCTCAGCTTCCCCCACAGGGTCCTGTTAGCTTCAGGACCATATCGTAGAGCAGGGAACACCTTGGTCTCTACCAACAGCTCGACCAGTGCCCCATGAGTGAATCTTGTTGGCTTCCACCAACCTGACTGTGTCATGAGCCATCCCTAAATGGACACCTGCATCCAGGAATTAGCCCAAGCCAGACGTGCCACCCACATACATCGGCTGAGCACTTGGGCAGCTGTATTCGCCAAGCCCAGGGTTGGAGTGTGCTGGATAATGGTGTGCTGGGAGGCAAAGGCCACAAGTCTAGAGAAGGGTACCTGTGGTTGCAAGTCACCAGAGCTGCAGCCTGAGCAGGAACTGAAATCCTATCATATTCAAACCAGGACAAGTCACGGCCATGCTGTCGCCCTTTGCACACAGTGACAAGGGTGATCCCATGCATGCTTCATGCAACCAGGGTCCCCAAGAAGTTGCCATGCTAGTTCACATGCCCAAATCTGAAGGCGCTCTAGAGTCATGTGGCCATTGGGGCCACTGGCTTGGAAGAGCAGTCATGAAATAAACCAAGTCTGAGAAAAAGCCATGCCAGGTGCCTTCCTGCGCTCTACACCAGCATCCAAGCTAAGCCTGCAAAACCTTGTGTGCTCCACGGGTTATTTCTATCAGAACTATTTTCTTTAATTTTCTGAAAAACTGAGTGAACTATCTTGACATTCTTGTTACAATTTGTCATCTCCAAACAAATTAGTCCTGTGTGTGTTTCCTGATCATGATTTTCGTCCAATCCCGCTTGTTCCCGTCATCATTCCCCCATCATTGCTCCCCTTGCACCTGCTGCAGGCCAGGGGCTGCACTAAGCTCTGGGCACCAGAACCGAGCAAGAGTCAGTGCCGACCTTCAGGGAAGTCATGCTGTAGTGAAGGAGTTCGTGTCAACTGTGGAATGATCACAGACATACGGGACATCTATTTGTCCTTTCTGGTCCTGAATGACTCTGTATACATGTGTCAAAACCAAGCAATAATTTTTAGAAAAGCAAATGAATAATGAAAGGAATACTCCTTAGCTCGGTGTCATTCCATAGGTACAGGATTTATGGTGATAGTTGGTCACGGTTTCTCAACAAACTCGAATGGGAAATTAAGACCTTTATGCAAACCCAGCATACTGGGGTTTTTTTGCTTTTCTTTCTTTTGCCTCTTTGGATATCACTCACGGTTGACCCTTCTCCATGCTAGTGCTACCTGAGGATATGGACTTAGATATCTACATAAATAGGTTTCATTGCCCTTTGGCTTTGGGTTGAGTCCATCCATGAAATTATTAGAAGGAGATCAGAGGAAAAGAGCAAAGAGAATAAAGTCGGAGACTCTTTTGCCCTGGGTCCCTCCCTATCAGGTCTCATGGGATGGCTGGCCTGCCCTGAAGGCCACACTGTTAGGAGGACCTTGACACATAACTGTCTCCTTTACATCAAGTAACTCTTGCCTTCAGAATGATGGGTTGTAATACATCAGCCTCTAGATATCCCTTTGACTTCCTCACATCTGCAAATTAAAGTCTTCTCAAAGTACTCAGTTTAAGTGTGCAATCTATTTTCTACCAGGACCCTGACTGATTAGACTAGTTGAGTCACAATTTCTTCAAATATCTTCTGTATGTGTTTGGTTATCTTATGAAGGTTTCCAGAATGGTGTGTGGAACCTCTTGCTTCACTGTCCCCAGGCACTGCCCCCATCCTTTGGTCTCACTCTCCAGGTGAATTGTGAGCCCTCTGCTAACTCCACCTTCCAGATTAACCCCACCCATAAACTCTCACCGTTGTTTCAGAGAAAAAGGCCCAAAGAGTCAAGGAACCCAGTATAATCTCAGTACTTACTATCATGTTCTCCTGGTTTCCCTAAAAACATACACAAACACCCCAACATTAAATTAAATGTTTGACAGAGCCAAATGTTGGCAAGGATGCAGAGCAACTGAACCTATAAATACGCTGCACACAGGAGTGAAAATTAGTACAGCCACTTTTAGAACAGGGCTTGGCGAAGTCTACTAAAACTAAAATATATATACTCTATGACCCAGTAATTCCATGCAGAGGCTTATCCAAGAGAAATGAGTTTATATGTCCAAAAAAGAATCATACAAGAATATCCAAGGCATCACTGCTTATAATAGCCCCAAACTGGGAACAATCCAAGCATCTATCAACAGGGCGACAATCATCCAAGTTGTGTCTTAAAGAATGAGCTCCTGGTACACACAAGTCCGAGTCTCAGTTCTCATGTTGAAAAAAAGCGGCCAAACAGAAAGCACTCTGCGTTGCATGAGTCTGTTCATATGAAAGTCAAGAACAAGAAAAACTCATGGATGGTGGAAGAATTCAGTATTATGACTCCCTCGGGGAGGAGTGTATTGAGTGGAAAAGAGAACAAAGAAAACCCTTGGGGGCTGGAAATGTCCTACATCTTGATCTGGTGTAGACACATGCAACACTTCGCCGGCTCGTACGCTGAAGGTTAGTTGTGTATGTGTGCACATTCTGTGGCATGTGCTTTACCTCACTAACAGATTAAAATTCAAAGTTAGACTTGAAGACAATAATAATATAGAATAAAAATGTTGATTGAAATCAGATGCCTGAGTGATTCTGAATATGGCTGTGGATTGGTGTGGCCCAAGCCCATACTAAGACATGGCTAATATTTTTTCACAGGAGAAGCCTAGGCAGGGAGCAGATAACCAAGGAATGCTCAGCGAGATGTCTGTAATAACTTGCAATTCATGGGACAGTTTTTTTCCAACCCAGTCTCCCTTTCATAGTAACTCCGACAACCACAAAGGGTGATAAGCCCAACTTGTGGGGAAAGGAGACGTTCTGCAGGCCCACGGGCAGAAGTCACAGGGCACAGTTCCCTTCTGGTGGTCGGGGGCTGTCCTCTGTAAGGGGGACTAACGTGGATACACAGGAGGGAGTGAAAAGCAGTAAAGGTCCCACTATGCGAACTTTCCTGAAAGAGGAAGGAATCACTTTAAAGTCTAGAGTCAATGTCTCCGGGAATCTTTGGCCTAACGACTCAATGTGGATAAGTAAAGAGGGACCCCGCAAAGTCCCTGTGACTTTCACTTCTACAGTGGCAGTCTACATCACCTTGCGGCTGTCCACATCTATAGCAAGAGGTCCGTCTAGTTGCCTGCAAGGCGTTTCTAAGTGTGTCGACGGCCTGGTGCAACCGCACGTGCTTCCCGAGGCACCTCCAACATGAGCCAACCTACAAGGTCATAATCCAGTTCCGCCAACTGCTCCCCCCTCCCCCCTCCCTGGGCCCTGCTGCCCACCGCCCTCTGGAGTGGGGGTGGCGAGTGTGCAGGACCTTCGTCCAACTCCAGGCCCTCAGGCTTTCCTGTCCCTCTGCAGGGTGGGGGGGGGGTGGTCCCTCCCTTTTGCCCTTTATGATCCCTTCCTCCCTGTCAGGCCTCACTTAAATTCTCCTTCTCTCCGAGGGCCCTTCTCCAAAGTTCCATTTGGAGCAAATCCACCTTGACACTCCCTCACATAGCACAGACTCTTTTCCTTTGTGGAATGCATCGTGATGTACAGTGTGTAATTGCGTATGCGCTTACCTTCCTAGTCTCAGACCCTTAGACTGAGCTCACAAGGAAAGAGCCCAAGCTGAGTACAGCACAGGGTTCCAAACACTAGCGGAAACAGAGAGCAATGGGATGGCAAAATAATACAAGGATTGCAAACCCACGGGTCACGGCTCCAGTCTGCTACCTAGCAAGGAAGCGCTCATTAAAATGATAGGCATAAAAATCAATTAGAAAATAAGTTTTAATCCTAAAACCCATGCTGATGAAGCTGTAGGAAAAGAGAAATTAACTCATTGCTGAGAGTGGCGGGGGGCAGCAGAACACCTGTGGGCCAGTGACAATTATTTGGTACCAGGAATTAATTCAAAATAAACAAAACTACTTTTACAGAGATGCACATTTCCCATGTTTTCCTAGTAATTATAGATTAGAAATAGCCTATACTATTTAACAGAGAGGGAATTAGCATGCTAACTTGGTGGAATGTCTGCAGCTATTTGAAATGATAATATGTATCTTAGGATCATAACCATTAGTTTTGATCATTTTTTTCACATTAAGTAAGAAAGCATAGTAAACAGGCTACAAAACATACACACTACCAGGCATAGCCCTACAAATAAAGAATCTGAGGGAGTCCAACACAAGAATAAAGAATACCGACATTAACATCTTTGTGTGAAAGAAGAGAAAAAAATACTTTTAAATTCTCCTTGAATGACAAATAAATGAAGTTGAATAGCGCTGAAGATTCTACCTGGATCTCAACATCCAAAAGCATTTGTTGTTGACCGTTACAGACGCCAAGAGCTCCTAGCACCGTCTGTTCCCCCCAAACCCTCGGTGTCTTTCCTTCTCACTCAGCTGGTTCTCTCTCCAAGGCCTGTCACCCTTCCACACAGGACCCACTCCACGCACGCACAGAAGCCCTACTTGGAGGGAGGTGGGCACCAAAGGGACCCTTCAGATATTCTATCCTTGGAAGGTGGGCTTCTTTCTCTGGTTATAACACCTGAGTAAGCAAATGGTTCCTCAATCAAAAGAGACACGCATTGAACTCGACAGTCTTGGAAAGAGGGAGTTTTCCAGAATGTCCCTTGAGGACGCTTGGGAAGGCAGCTTTCGCTTCATACCAGCCTCGTCAGAGGCCCAGCTGAGGCTGTGTGGTGCTCCTGGTATTTCCCCTGCAGCAGAAAAATATGCTCTGGAGCTTTCGCGCTGAGGCTGAGGGGCGTTAGACAACCCAGAGCACAGCAGTTTTGGTTTTCCACATTTTTTTCCCGATCAGTTGGCCCTCTCCCCGCAGCGGATCAGGAACAGACCATCTTGAAGTTCCATGCTTGACTTACATACTAGAGAGTTCTGTGGCTTTTCAAGCTGTTCCACGAAGATGGTTTCCACAGGGAAGAGATAGGCAGGAGGTGAAGAGAATGTACCCACACCCCCGCAATAGAAAATGAGTGATTGTTTTGTGCTTTGTGTCCTCGGGTAGCTCTTTCTAGAGAGCGAAGTAGTTTAACCGCCTAATTAGGAAGAGTCAAGATGGCCACGTCTTTATTTTTACAGTCCTTGAAGTTTGATCCGAAACTAGGTCCGGTTTGCACGCGGCGCCGTGGGCGACAAGAGTGAGCCAGCTCCGCGCCCACCCCTGGTCCCCAGGGCCGCCCGAGCCTGCCCGACACGCTGCCGTTCCTGGGGCCGCGCATCACTCCTGCTGGGAGACGGGCCCTCATTACTCTCGAGCTTCCTGAAGGCTCATTTAGGCCTTGGCAGGATGGCGGGTACGCAGCAGCTGTTTGCTCTGACTCTTTCCCATCATTTGACCGGTTTTTAATCCGCAACAACGCTTCCAAAATTGAAAACGGAACCAGGTTGGATTCCCGACCGGAGCTGACCGGGTGTGGGGCTGGCGGGGCACATCCCAGCAGGTGCCAGAATGAAGATGAATCTCCGTGGCCGCCTGCACTGCTGGTGGGGAGCAGCTCGGCTGCCAGGAGCCCCCCGTGCGCGGGGGGAGGCCACCGGCCAGCACCGCCCGCCTCCCTGGGCGGGAACCAGGGACGCTTTGTCCTGACGAATCCGGACATCCCCCGACCCTCCCCAGGATATCCTCGGGGGTCTCTTGCTCACCAACAGACCTTCTGAGACGCTCTTAATAACTGAGAGGCGCTGGCATGAGGGGCAGAGTTTCATCAGAATGCACCGGCGGCCTGCCATTCGTGAATTCATCCGAATTTGTATTTGTTTAGAATATTTCTCACTGGGGTGCCTGGGTGGCTCCGTCGGTTAAGCCGCTGACTCCTGATTGTGGCTCAGGTCACGATCTCGGGGACCTGGCATTGAGTCCCGCATCAGGCTTCACACTCAGCATGGAGTTGGCTCGCTCCCTCCCTCCACTCCTCCTCTCATTCTCGCTCTCTCCCCCCTCCCTCTCGCTCTCTCCCCCAAATAAATTTTTTAAAAAATAAAAAATAATTAAAAATAAAATATAGCAATAAAATAAAATAAAATAAAATATAGCTTAGGAGGATTTTTGTCTAGGCATTCAGGTTTCTTTTTTTTTTTGTAACTGTAGTAAAATACAATAACACAAAATTTGTCAACTTAACCATGTCTAAGTGTCTCTACGTGTTCGGTGCCATGAAGTACACTGTTTTGCAGTGTGCTCTACCATCCATCCCTAAAACTCTTCATTCCACAAAACTAAAACCCCACACCCACTAAACAGTGACTCCCTGTCCCCATGTCCCACCCTCCAGCCCTCAGGAGCCACCATTCTTCTCTCTGTCCTTATGCATTTGTCCCTATGCATTTCACAACTCCAGGAAACTCAGGTAGGTGGAACTACACAGTATTTGCCCTTCTTTGAGTGGCTTATTTTACTGAGCATAAGATTCTCAATTTCTGTCCATGTTGTAGCATTTTTTTAGACTTTCCTTCCTTTTTAAAGCTGAATAATATTCCATTGTATGTACCTAACCTCGTTATGTTTTTTCATCCATCCTTCAATGGACACTGAGGTTGATTCCATCTTTTGACTCTTAGGAATCATGCTGCTGTGAACATAGTTGTACAAATATCTGTTCAATCCCGGCTTTCAATATACCCAGGAGTAGAATTGCTAGATCATATAGTAATTGTATTTTTTAATTTTTTGAGGAGCCCCCATACCATTTTCCATAGCAACCAAACCAATTTACATCCCCACCAATGGCACAAAAGGGTTCCAATTTATCTACATCCTCGCCAACACCAGTTGTTTTTGTTTTATTTTATTTTGTTTTGTTTTCATATAGTCACCATCATAAGGTGTGTGAAGCCAGATCTCACTATGATCAGACTTCTTTTCACAAATCCAAAGAAAAAAAAATTCCTAAGTTTTCCATGGGTGAGTTGCATCTGCCTAATGAAAATAGGAACCACACAGCAACCCCAAGAGCAAGGATCGCTCCTCACAGGCATGCCTTTGGGCCTGGCACTGAAGCGGTCACTTTATACGGATGCCTTGGTGTCTAAGGAGTGAGGTGATGACTTGGTGACAGATGGAAGTCTTGGCCACTATGCGGCTAGGAGGTGACTGGATTAGGGAGCCAGGTGAGAGGGAGAAAAAGATGTCTCGAGAAGGCAGAGGGAAAGAAGGAATGAAAGAGGCCTTTGAAAGAGCCAGTCCTTTGGAGAGAAGCACAGAAACTTTGATGTCTCCCCATGTGAGCTTGCAGAGGGTCCTCCCCATTAATTAGCGTCGGCGTGCATATGGAGCTCGGGAGGACTGCTCACCAGCCCAGCCAAGACCGCTAGCTCAGCAAGTCATCTGGAACAGAAGCCAGCTCGGTGGAGCCGCACACTGAGAGTGGGTCATGGATCATCTTTTGCTAAATAAGAACCGAAGAATGTGCCCTATTAATGAGATGCCACCCATGACAGACACCGTGCAATTAAACCAGGAGAAGCCAAACGCAGGAATTAAAGAGAACAGATGAAAACGGAAGGTGGAGGGAGAGGGAGAGTCAAACAATAGTGTAGCCAAACTCCCGAAAGATGGAGGATGTGCCAGGATCGCAGAAGTGTGGAAGGCAAGATCCACTCCGAATGATTTTTCCAAGAGCTTCTTTGACTTCATTTTTAACTCTTCCATTAGCTGTGAATCCTGCCATGCAGATGGGCTGACACCACTTCCCTGATGTTCCCGGCACTATCCTGTCCTTTCCTACGTTCCGGGCATTTGGATTGATGGGCACACATGGTACACCTCATTCTGCCTCCTTCCATCCCCTGAGTGGGCGTGGCAGTGAGCACAGGCCACGCCCCCTGCAGCTGTGCCTCCTGACCAAGACCACCTCCCCCCTTCTCGCCAGCTAGGACGGCCATTTCTCAAGCAACATTCAGTCCCCTCCCTTTCACAAGACAGAATAATGAATAGATTCCATCCAAATGTCAGAGGCAGTTCCTTTTCCTGGAACATTGTAGAAGCCTCAGTATGCCGGGTCCATGTCTCCCGTCTTCACTATCGGTGGAGGGATGGATGCCATGTGACTTCAATCGGCCAGCGATCTGGGACACTGTGCAGGATTCCCCAACTTCGAAAAGTCTACTGTCCTGTCACTGTCTTGAAATTCTTGATAATTATTTAACAAGGGCCCAGAAATTTACATAGCAAATCTTGCTAAGAATTTCCAATATTTTCCAAAATTAACCAAGCTCTAGGCAAGTACAATTTCTCCCGCTCTTGAATGGAATCTTTCCCCTTGTCTTCCTTCTTTTCTACTAACCTTCCTCCCATTCTGGGCACAGTGCCTGTGCCTCAGTGCACACAACTAGACGTTGTGGAAATAGGTTTAGTGTACTCCCTGTCTTTCTTTGTTAACTGTCTACTTTCAAGGGAGGGTTTGTGCAGAGAAAGGAAGAGAGAATCTCATTATTTAACTGCATAGAGAAAAAAACATGACCTCTAAGAACATGTCCATCTGAGGTGGCAGAAATAGCCTCAAAAGAAGACACACACATGGGGTGCCTGGATGGTGCAGTCGGTTGAGCGTCTGACTCTTGATTTTGGCTCAGGTCATGATCTCAGTGTCGTGGGATCAAGGCCCATGTCAGGTTCCAAACTCAACAAGGAGTCTGCTTGAGATTCTCTACCCTTCCCTCTGCCCCTCTCCCTGCTTATGCTCGTGCAGGTTCTCTCTTGCTCTCTCTCAACAACAACAAAAGACACACTTGGTAACTTGGTAGCCCACATCTATGATTACGTAGATTCCTGAGGATAACTGGCTCCGAATTTTTTTTTTTTTTTGAGAGAAAGAGAGAGAGTGAGAGCATGAGAGGGGAGAAGGTCAGAGGGAGAAGCAAACTCCCCATGGAGCTGCGAGCCCAATGTGGGACTTGATCCTGGGACTCCAGGATCATGACCTGAGCCGAAAGCAAATGCTTAACCAACTGAGCCACCCAGGCGCCCCTGGCTCGAAATTTTAAAAGGTATTGTGTTCAGATGACTCACACTGACTCTTAGATTATCTTCATTCTTCAACTGATTTTTGAAGAGAACTATCATTGCTTGAAGTTCACTGTTACAATAGATACAAACAAATAAATGAAAAGAACAGATCAAACCCAGAGACAAGAAGTGTTGGCCCATCGTATTCACTACATAAACCCCTGCTGAGTCTCCTCTATATACTCAGCACACTTACATATCGGACACAAAAATATCGTGGCATGGCTCACGGAACTTGCATTTCAGCATGGGAACTCAGCAGTGCATGAACACAGATCATATGGCAATCCACTCCAAAGGCTCTGCAAAATAGCATACAGAGAGAGACAGAGGGTGGCACTCTTAAACTGGTGGTCTGGGGAATGTGTCTCTGTCTCAGATATGGTGATACTGAGCAGGGGGTTGAGGTGACAAGCAAGATTCAACAGAAACAGCAGATGCAAAGGGCCTGTGGTAGAACACACCAGGTTGTCAGAGGACGAGTCAGAGCCAGAGGGTCCAGAGCAGAGTGAGCCAAAGGGGAAAGTGGTAGAAGGGGAGGTCTGTCCAAGAGGTAGTAGGGCCAGATCACAGAGTGTCCCAAGGGCTGTGTGAGGGGCTGCACGAGTTCGAGCAGAAGAAGCAGGACAGAGTCTGACATAAAAAGTAAAGAGACAATCACAGCAATAGCTAACCATACCTGGAGTGCTTACAGTGTGCCAGGGTCCATGGCATAGGATTCAGAGAGTATATATTAAATAATTTGTAAAATCCTCCTACCAAGTGGTAAGTGCTATGAAGACATTTCATTCATTACACAAATACATATATACATATAAATTAATACATTTTAATATATGCACAGAAATATCTAGATTCCTGTATGTAATATATATATTTAATCATGGGTATTTTGTGCCATATAAAAATATATTTATATGTAAGTATTATTTTGTATATGTATATATAATCTTATATGTGGGGTTAAATGGATATATAGAAATATGTATATAATGACCATTATAAATATGTAAGTATATACATTTATAAGTGAGCAGTATTACACACACACACACACAGTTGACACTCATTTATTCCTCACAGCTACTCATTTACAGATAAGTAAACTGAGGCACAGAGGAGTTTGCCGAGTCATACAAATGGGAAGTGGAGTTCGAGCAGCCTGGCTGGGAGCCCAGCTTTTAGCCCCAGAGTGCGGGGCATCAGCAGCGGTGCGGGGGGGCGGGGCGTGCTGAGCAGGGCTCGGGGAGCCGGAGGTGCTGGAGCACAGAGTGGGAGCCCTGTGGAAGTGGTCCTGGTCAGGGGGGCAGGTGCAAAGCCATCAGCCTTGGGATCTATGCAGTGTGCGTGTGTAATTGCAGACACGGTGGCAAGTCGTGCCCTGGCACAATCCCATAAATGGCCTTCATAACAGAACTGCCTCAGGGACAACTTCGCAAGTGACTGAATATCGCTCGACCATGGTGGACTTAAACCTTCCTTACATGAGGCAAGTTTTGTTCAAATAAGTCTTAACATTGGAAAAAAAAAAATCAGGAAGATAGTTGCCACAGCTGCTCTCCTGCCAGCCTTGAAGGGGTTCCACAGGGAACCCCCCCAGGAGTTGCCAGGAACCCAGATTGAGAATCGCTGATCTTCAGCAATACAATGTTTGCTTTGACATGAACATGTCGTTGTTTAAGTAATCCTGTGTTTCTGAACAACTAAGCAGTTTCCAATGCTTCCTTGTCAAACGTTGTAATAAGCACCTGTGAGCCCACTACATGGCGATCTTGGTGCAGCTCCCGGAGTAAACCCTTCATCCGCCATTACACATGCAATTGCAGGGTCAAGGGTATGTCCATTTTTAAGGTGTTTGGGACATGTTGTCAAAGTCATCCCCAGACATGCTGTCTTCATTAACATTTCTACCAGCTCTTCAAGACCAGCAATTTCTGGTCTGACACACGCACTATTTGTATTCATTTTAAAGATGATATGCTTGCCATATTGGGACTTAACGAATTAGAAATAAAGTATTTTTTTTCTCCTGCATGGTCCATTTGTGGTTTTCATTTTCTTTATGACCTGTTGACCACCTATTTTTCTGTCTTTTTTTCCCCCCAAATACGTTTATTTTATTTTTTCAGTGTTACAAGATTGTTCTTGCACCACACCCAGTGCTCCATCCCCTATTTCTCTATGAGCATCTTTATATTTTTCTCATTAATTTGTTTACTTTTAGAAAAATATATGGTAGGTACTGAAGCTTCTACTGATCCTATAGGGAACTCACATCGCCCCAAGTTCTCACTTGGTGAGAACCTCATATACACTGTTTGAGACCATGTGTGAGGGAGGATGTTTGATATCCAGTCAAGCCCAGAGTGGTGCCTTTTGGGACATCTACCTTTGTTGTCTTACCCAGAAAGTTTGTCCCCACTCCCAGATTGTATAAATTGTATACATTTTGTATACATCCTATAAATTAATTTCGTATACAATGGAATGATTAATACATTGTATAGATCACACTCCTATAGTCTCTTCTAGTACCTTCCAGGCGGGGGAGGGGGGAGCATATTTTTACACTTAATCTTTACCCCTCATCTTTAGCTGATTTTCAAGTGTTTTTGGAAGCAGGGGCAAGGGTTCCTGCTGCATCCCGTGCCTTCTCTCCCTTCCTGATCTTGCATCACTGAGCATGTTAGCTGTGGATTTTTCTTACGTGGCTTTTATCATGTTGATATCATGTGCTTTTATTCCTAGTTTGAATGTTTCATCACGAAAATGTTGGATTTTGTCACATGCTTGTTCTGCCTCAATTGAAATACCATGTGGGTTGTTTTTTTTCTTTCATTCTGTGAACGTGGTATTATATCACGCTGACTGATTTCCGCATGTTGAATCATCCTTGCATTCCAGAAGTAAATCCCACGCGGTCATGGCGTATAATCCTTTAATATGCTGCTGGATTTGATTTGCAAGTATTTTGTCAAGAATTTTGGCATCGACATTTTATTTCTGGTGGTGACTTGGTCTGGCTTTGGAATCAGAACAATGTTGGACTCGTATGATGAGTTAGGAAGTATTCTCTCCTCCCCACATTTGGGGAAGGTTTTCAGAAGAATTGGTATTAGTTCTTTAAATGTTTGATAAAATTTACCAGTGAAACCATTAGATCTAGGGTCTTTCTTCTTTGGGAGATTTTTGGTTTCTGATTCAATCTCCCTCTGAGTTATAGGTCCATTCAGAGTTTCTATTTCTTTGTGATTTGGTCTTGGTAGGTTTTGTGTTTCTAGGAATGTCTGTTTCATCTAGTTTGTCAATTTTGGGGGCACACTTGTTCACAGCATGCTCTTCTAATCCTTTGTATTTCTTTAGAATAGACAGTTATGCTCCGTTTCATTTTTGATTTAGTAAGTTGAGTTCTCTCTTTTTTCCAGGCCATCTAGCTAAATGTTTGTCAATTTTGTCAATCTTTTCATGGACTTAAATTCTGTTTCATTAATTCTCTCTATTGTGTTTCTATTCTCTATTTCATTTATCTCTGCTCTAATTTTTATGATTTCCTTCCTTCTTCTAGTTTTGGGTTTGCTAAGAGCCTTTTAATCATGTGAATATTTTGCACAGATATTTTTTTTTTAAAGATTTTATTTATTTATTTATTTATTAGGAAAGAGAGTGAGAGAGAGAAGGTCAGAGTGAGAAGCAGACTCTCCATGGAGCTGGGAGCCCGATGTGGGACTCGATCCCGGGACTCCGGGATCATGACCTGAGCCGAAGGCAGTCGTTCAACCAACTGCGCCACCCAGGGGCCCTGCACAGATATTTTTAAAGCTTACTGCGTGATTGCCTTGCAAATATTTTATTTTACTGCCTTGGAGTTAACCCACATTCTCATTGTCAAATCACCTCCTTCCTAAGCTGCAAATACCTTCTCTCTTACAAATGCAAACCTAAAAGACTCTACTGTCTCTAACTTGTATCAGATGGCTTCATTTGAAGAACATTTTTAAAGCAAACAAAGCATCTGGCTCATTCAGAGTTTCGTCCTTTCCTTCCACTCCTCTCATTTAAGTGAGTAACTGCCAGCAAGGTTATCCCAGGAACCTCACCCCTCCTTGACTGTTGCCCCAAGTTTGTGGGTTTGCCTCTACCCACAGGACCTGGGTCACCGACTCCACTCCACAAACTGGTGTTCAGTCCCACTCAACAGGCAAACATTTTGGGTGGCATGTGTATAATCCAGAGACCATTTTAGCCCCCCCACAAGATCTGCACTTACTTTCAGGGGACACATTCATTGATCAGAAGTGTGCGGGTATGCAGGCTAACCCAGCTCCCAATTATCCAGAAATTATACGTAATTATCTCAGCATAGAAATAGTGTTTTATCTGGCTGAATATCAGCTCCATTCCCCTGGTGACAGAAAAGGCAAAATGAGCTCAAAGGGTGGATTTCTCAGCCCTCAGCCTGCCCCACCTGGCCGCACACACTCCCTGCAAACAGGTGGCCCAAGTGGCTGTAACTGACACCCGGCGTCTGCGTGCAGCCCAGCGGCTGAAGCCCAGCCAACGGCACTATCTATTTTAGTAACTTGCCCTTTTGCAGCTTCCAGCTTGTCTCCCAGCTCCCCAAAGTATAAACTTTTCACCGTGCCTGCTGCGCCATGGACTTATTTCAAAGAGACAACCAGGCCAGCTTAAATCCATTTCATAACAAGGTAAAAATTACCGCTCTCTGTTAAGACTCTGTGCCTTCTTCTGTGGCCAACATCAGGAGGAAGGGAGGCAGAAGGCCGGGGGAGAGGGCAGGCAAATGAAAGGACTTGTTTATTTCTACAAGTCAGACTCACAAGCTTCTGCCCAAGCCCGTCATCTGCAGGATGAGCCATTTGCCTGGGGAGAGCAGTAAAGATCTTCATTCTGCTGATTGGCAGCTGAGCGCCCCTCCCATCCAGACACCTGTAAGGGGCCCTAGAAGGCCGCGATGTGGTTACGTGGGGCCCTGTGAAGGCTGACACTTGCTAGCACAAATGTGTGTTTCATTTATTATGTGACCACTTCAATTGGATTGCAGATATCAGGTGAATGGCTGGCTGGATTTGCATACCTTATATTTACAACTGGCAGATAAAAAACTCCTCTGAGGTAGAGACTGCCGGGCACATCTATTAATAAATCACTAGCAGAGGAAGGAAAAATCAGAGTTTCAAGGCTCATATTAGAAATAATTATACTCAGAAATATAAAAGCACAGCTATACGGGGAGATGACTGCCAAGCCCACAGGACTCCTGGTTCTCCTCCCTATGTGAGGGCAGAGGGGACCTCTCCCTCCCCAAGGGGATGATGGTCAGCAGGGGCAGCAAGGGCGTGGGGGGGGAGGTATCGTGGGGACTGCTCCAAGATGGAGACTGCTCGACCAACAGGTCATGTAGTGGGTGGCATCCTGCAAATGCCTGTGGCATCTGCTGACCTCAGACATGGGGAGATGTGCCTTTGCTTCCGAAGGTCACTCATAGCCCTGCGATAAGGGATTACGGGAAACTTGGTCCTATGTCATAGTGAGACCAACTGCACCTCTCCCCGCAGTCTCCATCCCCTGACTTGAGGCCAGGAGGCAGCTGGCTTTTAGAAAGACCCAAGGGTCCCTTTCCTGGCAGCGTGGGCCCATGCCAACACTCATCCCAGACACCCCCCATCTTGAGAAGCGGGAGGAGAGGCCACGGCCATAGGCTGGGCAATAAGTAGTTCCTACAACCACAATGTTCCTTGACCTTTGTGGTCAGTCTTTGTGTGTGGAAGAGTCTTTGTGGCCCTAGGTGCCCAGAAGGTTTTGGGGCCCAAGGTCAGAACTTGGAGTGGAATGGCCGACCAAAGTGCATGGCCCCAGTCAACTGGGAGCAGACTGGGAAGGGACCGGTTCAGTGGTGCTTTCTGCCCCTCCTAGGTCTTTTTCTCTCTACATCTAAGCTCTCCCTGCTAAATTCTTTGGGTTGAACTTGGTCAGAAGAAATGACGTGGGAAGATGGTAACCAAGCTACACACTTTCATTAAGGGCCCCGTGGAGTCCATTTCAACTCTTAGGATGTGGGGATTTACCTGCTTCCCATATGGGCATTCTTATCTGTTAAGTAGAACATACTCTACCCGATCATACAGACCCAACCCAGGAAGGTCACAACTCAAGAGGGTTACCAGGAACGAGGAAAACCAAGACATACTCTAGAAGACCCAAGCAGCCTTAGACAGCGGGGCGGGAGTGCTCTTCAGTGTACATGCAGAGATGGTTCTCTTCAACAGGTTTCTAGGATAGGTCTCATCCCCATCCCAGCTTCCCTGGGGTCCTGACTGTGGGACACAGAACCTCACACAATAAAACCCCAGCTTTCTTTCTCTGGGAGTAGAAGCCATGAAAACACAATCCCACACCCGGAAGAGTGAAATCGGAAAGCAAGTGGCTTGGTTTTCTTTTTTGGTTTTAAAACAACCGCTGACACTGGGAGAAGGTGAAGTCCCCTGGCCAACCCTGGTGTTAGGATGACAGACCTTGAGTACTTTCAGCCCCTCTGATTCACAGATGGGAAAGGCCACTGTGTCTTGTAGCACAAGGCTGTCACACCCTAGCTGTAATTTCTGGGATTCCTTCTTAGTGATCATTTCCCCAAATTAAAAAACAGAACTGATAGGTCCCCCAGTCCCCAGGGCTCTGATCAGAATCTTCCTGTTCTTGCCATGAGCCCAAGTTCCCCAATATATTGTATATTCTTCTCCCCAAGGGCACTCGGGTGAGAAGTTGCTTGTCCACAAGGTCTAAACACTTTCTTTTTCATCTATTTGCTTTCTTTGTCAAATCTTAAATCCTGCAGATCATACCAACACGTGACACTCCCGCTGCACCCCTCACCCCCAGGCCCAGGGAAGCACAGCTGTGCACGAACGAGGGGCAGCCTCAGGGTCAAGTGGAAGGAAGAACCCTCGCCACCAGCACCAGGTGTGGGGATGGCCGGGGGGCGGGGCCTGTGGGGGCGGGGCCTGTGGGGGCGGGGCCTGCGGCAGAAGCTGATGCCATAGGAAATAGCAGCAGAGTAAGAGTCTTCCAGTGGTGGTGAACCAAGTAGGTGGGGGACATGTAGGAGACTTGGTCACAGTCCCCCACCCCCAGCCGCGATCCTCCCGGACCTACCACCTCTCTGATGGCTGTGACCTTCGGCGGCACTGGGCACTGTCCCTCCCCAGCCCCGTTACACCTGACCCAACGAGGCCCATAGTTCTCTCTCACACTGACGCTCCTCTGTGCATCTGCGGAGCCAGCGGGAGCTCAAGCCGCTGGCATGGCACACCCGTTCCTTGGAAACAGCCCGCGGCTGAGCCCCCACTAGCCCTCAGGGCCAGCCTCTGCATCACGCTCCACTCTGCAGCCAAAAGGACTTTCCCACAGCTCAGGTGGCTAGAGTTAGCAAATAAAAACTCAGAATGCTCTGTTAAATTAGAATTTCAGATAGACCAAGAATAATTCTTAGTATAAGTGTGTCTCACGCACATACGGCCCATGAATTTCACTCCTAGGTACAAACCCAAGACAGAGGCAAACATGTTTCCATACAAACACTTGTACGTGAATGTTTGTAGGAGCATTATCCATAATAGATAGATTTTGGAAACTACCCAAATGTCCACCAACAGATGAGTGAATACGCGTGACATGGTACATCCATCCAGTGGAATATCATTCAGTTAAACACAGAAGTAATTTGACACCTTCCGTAACATGACCGAAGCTTGAAAACACTACACTGGGCGAGAGAAGCCAGTTACAAAAGACCACATATTACGTGATACCACTCTCATGGAAGCTCAGACTACAGAAATCTTTGGAGAAAGAAAGATTAGTGCTTGCTCTGGGCTGGATTCGGATGGCGGGGCTGGGAAGGCAGGGAGATGTGAGCTAGGGGTATATGTTCCTTGGGGATTTCTTAGGCAAGGAATATTTTCTCAAATCAACTCTGGTGATGGCTGCACATGTCTGAATATTCCACGCACACTGAAGTCCACTCACTGACACGAGTGAGTTGTAGGTTATGTGAATTTTAGCTCAGCAAAGCAGTTTGGGGGTGGAGGGAAAGTATGTCCCACGAAAATATACTGAAACTAAAAACTTGTTTCCTCCTCATTGGAATATCCCATTTTACTGGGTATCCTGTATTTATCCAGCAACCTGCTTACTGCAGACATCAGATCCTGTCCCTTTCTTGCTTAGATTTTTTTCAATGACCTGCCTTGCAATGAAAAAGAATTCACAATCCTTAAAAATCTTCAAGCCAGGAATTACCTGGCTGCTACCTCTCCTTCTCCCTCCCTGATGTAGCCCTCAGGCAACATCCTTCTCCCTGTGCCCCAAACAGGGCTGCGGGGCAGTGTTTCTGGCTAGAGGCGCTCCTCGTGGACTCAGCATCTTTTCCGCAGGTGGTTCCCGCCCTACAGTACCTACCCCCCCCCCCCAGAGCAGCCCACATCCTGTGCCGGGGATCCCTTACATTTTCTCCATAAGGGTTCTGGTGAACTAAGGTGCAGAGGAGATTGCCCCCCCCCCCAAAAAAATACAGGGAACGTCACGGTCCAATTATCTAACCTGAAATGGTCGTCATTTAGTCCTGATGTGGAGGTTTTGTCTTCTGATAAAGTGTTTATCAGGCACCTTCCAGATGGATTTGGCATCGATCATAGATTCTGGCCTTCTTTTGGGGGGTACTCCTTTCCAGTGGATGGGTTGCTGTCCCCGTCCCTGCCCCATCCCGGCACCCTATCGGGTGCTCAGGGCACCCCTCTGGAGGTGACTATTTAATGGATCTTGGGCCCCGCCCCCGTCCCCTAGGTGAAGGCACCATCACACCCTTGCCCTGCGCCCCCTCACATCCCTGCCCCCCACACAGGTGCTGGGTGCCCTCGAACGGCTCCTACTTCTAGAGTCCAGGAACAGTGCCTGACTCAGAGCAGCCACTCTGGAAGGGTTTGCTGTTAGAGGGGAGGAGGTCAATAGATACGTTTTAAGCAAAGCTCCTGAGAAATGGGGGAAGGGTGAGTTGTCCCCCACCGCTGGCCGCAGGAAGCAGCAGGAGGAAACAACCCCCAGGGAAGGAGAATGGACTCGGCCTGGAGTTTCCTAGGCGTGCGCCTCACGGGCAGTCATGAATCTTCACAGTCGGCCCATGAGCACCAAGCCAGGCTCGGTCTAAGAGTGTCTGTGCCATCATCGCGTCTCCAAAACCTCGCCCACCTTGGCCAACACAGAAGAGCCTCCTGTCTACACTCCCAGGGTTTCACCTGCAGACGGAAGTCGGAAACAAGCACAAAGCTCCAGTTTCTGAGACACTCTGCTTGTACTCACTCATCCATCCACAGCGGCATTTATGTTTCTTCTAGATTGTTCTACCTCAGACCATGAAATGATAGACCACGCCAGTCTGTGGGTTTCATAAATCCAAGAAGAAGAGGCCACATTATAACTCGCACATCATCAAGAGACCCAAAATAATGTTTATCCTCAGAGCTCCTCTATGAAATTCACAAGTTACATCTTGATGCCTCTATGTAAATCATTTGCATACTTAAGAAAGAAAAACCTTTGCACAATAGAAAAATCAGTAGAATTTTTTTTCTTAATAATGTGAGAACATTCAAAAAGAAAACCATCAAGAAGTGATGTACAAGGAGAGCAGGGAGAGCACAGTGTTGACACATCTCGAACCCCCTCACTGGATTCAACTCCACACCCCACTCCACCGGGCCCCGAGCACACAGCGCCCTCCCCACAAGAGAGAAGACAGGAATCACCATTAAATCCATCCACACGATACCTATTAAAAACTATATTAGGAAAAAAAAAAGCCCTCCATATTAGAAGCAAATTCTGATAATTCCCATTTTTTTTCAAGATTAGGAATTTCATTACTGATGCTCCATTTATTTTTCTTTCAAAAACACTTTTTGGATAGAAGGTCACCAGAACTATGAAAATTTAGACATACACACATGCACAACAAAAACCACAACAAATTTCTGTACAAATGGCTCCTCTCGGAAAGGGTTCAAGGTAACCTGCCATCAATGAAGCTCAGAGACGTCTGATCCCAGAGAAAGGATACAACATGGCGGGGAAAACAGAGCCGCCCCACCGTGGGAGCTGCCTCCACACCCCTTCTTCTTTCCATGAGCATTTATTCAAGTATGATTCCCATCGTGTGGCCTTCATGGGTTAGTTAGAGGGAGCACTGAGCATTTCATGGCCTAACAGAGAGAAGCAAAGTTTCCCTTGAAACAGGGATGTGAGTAAAATCTTGGCCATGGGTAGTGACAGATGGTGCGGAGTAAGAAGTAATCATCCCTGAGCAAACCCTTCCATGTGGGACCCGCTCGGCCACAAAGCCCCGAAGGAGGATATGGAAGAACCCATGGATGAAGTGGACCTGAGAGGAAGAGAATGTTCTCACCCTCGTTCCGGGTTCTCACCAGCCTGTGAGTGAGGAGGAACTGGAGGCCAAGACCAGGATCTTCTGCACAGCGTTTATCATGCACCGTCTGTGAGAATTTAGAATGACTAGTTGCAGTTCTCAGAAAAAGGCAACATAATTCTTCCTCGAAGGTAGATGACAATGATCACTTTTTACCTTGCCCCCCCCCCCCAAATTGTAACCATGAGGGCAAACTTCCAGAAGTAGTGGCACGTCTGGCCAGGGAGAGCAGGGGAGGTTGGTGCGGGAATTTCCGAAGGGACTGCTGGAGCCTCGATGGAGGACCATGAGTGAGAGCTGCTTGTGCCCCCATTGTCGCTGACTGGGGGGACCATGTGCCGTGTGGCCTCGGTGTCACAGAGGAGGCTGCACACCTGTGGGGAGCCCTTCCCACTCCAGGGCCCTGCGCTGCCGCAGGGAGCCCACAGGTCCAGCGTCCTTAGCTCACGGCTCCCCATCAAGCAGGATGGTTTAAGCAGGTATCTCCCCGGTATAAACAGAATACTTAATTTTCTTTTTTAATCATCACGTTTGAGCCAGAGGCATGCACGTTTCCAAGCACTCAGTCATTGAAAGATGCAGAAGACAAGGCTTCAGGCGTTTAGAAGCTTTTCAAAATTAAGTCTTTTCATTTTCCTTCCGTCATCCTTACCTGGGGTTTCCTGTCACCGCTGATCCATGGGAAACTGGGAAATTGTTGGAGCAGATGAAACACCCCAAACGCTCATTCGTTATCCTGAGGAAAGTGATCGAGCAGCGAATGGCAAAGGGGCCCCGATAATCTTCCAAGTGGCCATTTGTAGAAAATCCGGGGGCAATCCATTTTTTAAAAAAATTCTCTTCCTTTAATGAGTTGAAAATATCGAATATTCAAGCTGAGGGAATAGCGATCATAATGAAGGCAGGATGGATGGCGAGGCGAAGGTCGCGGCGAATTGCTGCTCGCCCATCCTCGCACGTCGAGGATTCACGCTGCCCCTCCAGACTCATCTTCTGCCTTCACTCCAGGCCGTCCAGAGCACGGTGCCTCATTTGTTACAACATAAAAGTCCCCTTAATATTTTTTATCATTTCACACCACAGGCACGTAACGGCACCCACAGGAACAACCTGTCCGCCCGTGTATGTTTTTAGCATCGCTGGCGTCTCCTGCAATTTTGTGAAGCCGGGAATGAGCCTTCACTGTGCTGGGGAGAAGGGACAAATCACTCACCGGTTGTCACCCCCACCTGGCCCCATTGGTGGCTACGGCTCGACGTGGCTCAGCCTCTGTGATGGGGTCAGGCTCTGCGTAGGGCTGGGGCGAGCCCCGTGCTGTCGTGTGCAACGAGGCTGGGCACCCATCATCTATGGCTCTCGGTGACGCAAGCCCTCCAGCCTCATCAACTCCAAAGTTTTACAAGTTGGGGGTCCACCCAAGTATCGTTGCCTAGCAGGATGTACTATACAATATTTACCCTGGGGAGGAAAAGCCCACATATTCCCAGCACCTGCCTAGTCATTTTCATAGGTGCCCTGCAATGAATTTGGTTTTTTGTTTTTGTTTTCCTTTTCCGTAAGCCTCTTTTACTTAAGGTAACAAAAATGCTGGGGCTCTTCTGGGATTTTGATGTTAAGTGATTTTGCAACATTGCTGCAGCCTCTACGAGCCTCCCGTGGGCTGGGTTGTCCAGGGCACCCAAAGTGAATCTCCAGTGATGCACTTTGACCTTCATCATGGGGAGACCCACTGACTCCCACTTATCTTCTGCTCTGCAATTTTCCACAAGGGCTGCATGCAACACTGGCTCTCGGGGTGCATGGCAGGCAGCCTCTGGGCCACCAGAGCAACTCTCGGCCTGGGCACCTCCCATCCCTCCCTCCGATCGAAGCTCTGGCAAGAAATTTCAACAGGGCTAAGTGAGCCTCCAGAGGCTGAGACCATCCTTTCACATCAGAGACCCTTCCCTCAGCAGACCCATGCCCACGCCTCACCAGCCCCAGCCCAGCTATCAGGGGTGAGCGTCGGATGCCTCCCAGCCATGGCTTTGTTCCAGGGGCATGCACACTGAGGGCTACCTCTGGTTTGGCCCCTGCCTCAAAGAGGATTGCGCGCCCCTTCCAGCAGGAACTCGGGAGAGACAGAGGAGAAGAGTGCGCAGGAAGGAGACCAATCAGGGCCGGGAATGATGGCTTCCGCTGACAGACAACAACGACTGCAACCGGAAAGCAGAAAATGACTCATTTCTCCTACAAAAATGTTGCCATGTGACTATGACAGAAATGACCAAATCACAGGTTTAAAAAAAAAAAAGTGTCAGAATTAACCAAATAAGCTTGAAAAAGCCTGCTTCCCTCCCTCCTTCCCCAGGCCCTCCCACCCAAGAAGGTACTGAACTTGCTGTTAAAAAGGGGTGAAAAGCAGGGAAAGAACGACAGAAGCAAGATACGGAGAAACTCATAAAGCATGCAAGATCACAAGCACATAAAACACATCAAAATAAATCTGTCATATTACTATATTTACTTCTCTGTCCTTCTTCTGCTGGCTGCCTGTGCTATAAATCTCCCACCGAGGAAGGGGAGGTGGGAGCGCAGGTAACATATCCTGAGATTTCAAACATAAATATGGAGTTGTGGGGGAAGGCAGGCAGCCGGGAAGGCGTCGGCTTCTTTGATAAGTTAATACGCCCTCATAGCATAAGGCACCGGTGAGCTTGACATTTGAATCATTTATGGCTTGGGGGGGAAATGGCAGCAAGCAGCCTTATTTTTTTCTGGAAAAGAACCCACATGTCTTTATAAGCAGTGAGAGTGTCATTGATGGCGCTCGGGAGTCTTTCCATTTCGGCCATAAACCATGTGTTTGGGAGCCGGGCCATTTCTGTTGAGGAGCGTGCCCGCGGGCCCCAAGTTCCCTGCACCTGAGGCCCGCCGCCCACCTCGGCTCAGCGCGGTCATGGTCATGGCAAGGCCTGGCGGCACCCACGCACCCCACTACCTTCCCTCCCATTATCTGACTGAGGTCTTGGCAGGGTGGGGAGTCCCAAGAGTCCTGGGAGGTATAGTCGGTATATTAAGTGGCTGAAACCCATCGGCCAGGGTTGTCTCCAAATCCCTCCCATCGGTCGGTTCATTCCCTCTGAGACGAGGCCCAGGCCCCGAGTGGAATCTTTGAGATGTGGCCATCCTGACTGCCTTGCGGGGTGCATGAGTGATTCTGTCTCCACCCCCAACTCCAGCCCGCTTTATACCACGTTCCGCCTGAACTTCACGGAGCAAGCACCTGATCTGAGTCCGGCCCGGGACCCGCCCCCGCCGCGCGCCCCAACGTCAAACCGGGGGGGCAGCTGTGCCACGTCTGCAGGTGCGGGAGCCTGGGAGGCCGAGGGAGGCGGAGGGCTGCGGGGAGCGGCGGCTGCGGGCTGGATCCTCTTGCCCCTGGACTGCGTGTCCAGGGTCAGCAGCGGGGCTGGCCCCAGGCTTCTCCGTGCCAGAGCACAGGAAGCAAAGGGAACAGAACAAGGTGGGGTTCAGCACGCTGGTCAGCGCCAGTGCTCCCCTGGGATCCCTCCCTGCATCTTTACCTTACATCCACCTGCTTCCCCGGTAGCGGAGGGAGCCCGTCATGTCCCTCTGCATCCTCCCAGAAGTTCATCTCCTCGGTGGCCCCATCTGTCCCCAATTTCTGCAGACATCTCCCTCCCCTCTAGGGCTGTGGGTTCTCTCTTCCAGGGGTGTGGATCTGGGGAAGCCGGCTTCTTGCCTGCCTCTACCCACCCTCCCCCTGCAATGCTGAGATGCTGCCTGTTCCTCCCGCTCTGGGGCAGCCTAGACATCCTGCAGCCAGGGGCCTTCTTCCCCACGTGCCTCTGGCCTCTCACCACTCATGACGCTGCACAGAATGCCCTCCTGCCACCTGCAGCAGGACTCAGCCAGCCCCTCCTGGACCAACCCCTGCCCTCTGGCTTGCACCTGCTCCAGGCAGCTCCCTCTTGCTGTGACCATGCACACCGGGCCTGTTGCACCAGCCAGCACGCACAACTTGGCTTTCTCTACCGTTCCCTCCATGGTATTGGCTCTGACAGCAAGGCCACCTTCCTGCTGTGCCTTCTCCTTCGGCTTCAAGTTAGGACCCTCCTGGTGGGACTTCTCTAGATTCTTTTCATCACCAGACTAACCGTTTGAGGCCTCGCCTCCACAAGTGCGGCCCAAGCACCAGCGGGGAGTGCTACGAGATGCAGAATTTACCCCCCACCCCAGACACACCGAGTCCGAGTCTGAATTTTAGCAGGATTCCCAGGTGACCTGAGCACACAATAAATTCTAGCAAGGGCTATCTTAGGGCAGCACCTGCAGCCTTAGATAATCGGAGACATCGCCTATGGCATCAAGAGGTCCTCTTCCCCAGAGGGAGAGGGTGATCCTCGCCTGGTGCCTTCGAGGTTCTCGCCCTCCTTGCACAGCCTGCTTCCCCATCCCCAGGGTTTCACCAGCCCTCCTGCTGGCTGATGCTCAGAGACCGGCTTCTGCAGCTCAGACATCTCTCTCGGATTCCATCTATTCAACTGTATCAGTGTCCTGGGATTACCAGTTGGGTTGCTGAACACGGTATAAATCTGCCTCACAATTGTGGAGGCCAGAAGTCAGACATCAGGGTTTTGGTCAGGCTGGTTCCTCCTCTTTTAGCTTCTGGCTGCTGCCAGCCATCCTTGACGTGGGTCCAGCCTCTGCCTCTGTAATCACCTGGTGTTCTCCCTGGGTCTGTATCCAGGTCTCCCTTCCCTTTCTCTTATAAAGCCACCAGTCACTAGATCAGAGTCCCTCTAGCCCAGGACAACCTCATCTTAACTTGATTGTATCTACAAAGACCGTTTTCAAGTAAGGTCATATCCACAGGCACCAGGGGTTAGAATTTGAACCTATCACTTTGGGGGAAACAATTCAACTCACTGCCATCCACCTTTGTTGGGTGATCTCACAAGTTCCTTAAATCTGACATGTCCGGAGGTTAACTCAGCACCACCTCTCTGGGACCTGCTCTGGTTTCTGTCCTCTCGTCCCAGTAAAAAAACCTGCCATCCACCAAGACCTGGCCATCAGTTCTGCCATCAGGTCATGTTTCTGTCTCCCTGTTCCCTCTGCCCCCTCTCAGGTTAGAGCCCCACCGTCTGTCACCAGAGCCATGGTCCCACTCATCCTGGTCTCCTGTTGGCCAGGCCAGCTCTCTCCACTCCAATACAGACCAGTTCTTGCAAAACACCGATCAAGAAACTGTCTTCCAAAAAAAAAAAAAGAAAGAAAGAAAGAAACCGTCTTCCATGATTCTGATGGGAGAGCAGACTCTTCCACAGGGTTTTCTAAACCCAAGATGCACTGCCCAGCCCCCACCTGCCCCAGACTTGCCTCTCCTCATGGCTTTGCCTCCTCATAGTCCATGCCCCAGGCATGCGCACTGCCTCAGCTCCCCACACGTACTCTGCCTTCTGGAGGCTAGCACTTCCTTATCTTGTAAGGATAAGGTTCCAGCTTACACATCACCTCCTCTGGGAACCTGTCTGAGGCTCAAAGTTGGGCAGCTCTCCACTTCACTTCTGAAGCATCAGATATTCACTCCCAGCACAAGGCTTCCCTTGCCTGATTCCTGTTCTGAGCATCTCACTCTGTGACAAGGTGCATTAGGGTGGGGCATGGCTCTCATGCACCGCAGGACCTCTGTGCCTGGACAGCGCCGGACCCGAGAGGTGCTCAGATGTTTGTAACCTGATTTGAAAGAAAGGAAACAAAGACTGTCTCTCTTCTCTTTCATGGGCAAGTCTCAGGCTCAACAGACTTCCTGGAACAATGAGCCTTCCTGGGGAATATAGACTTCCTGGCTGAAATCAGTGTCTCGCTAGTTAATTGCCTTATAAACTGTTTTCTGAAGCTTGTAGCAGGGGAAATGTGCTTAACTACCCTGTTCATCATTTACTCATCAACCCCAGTGGAAAGGGGATAAAGGGCCATCACAATAAAATGCCCTGAAAATATGGATGATCCTTAAATGTGTGTGTGTGTGTGTGTGTTTAATGAAGACATTATTTTATCAAGTCTGTGACCTTAGGAGGTTAGAAGTGATAAACTGACCACTGTGACATCTGTTCTTCTTCGAATTATTTAAGAGAAAGCAAAGAACCTGTTTTGGGATTGGTCCTCCCCCTAAGGAGCCTTTTACCTAATTAATTCCCATAAAACTACTGTGAGTTAGGTGAAATGAGCTAAAAGTCAGACCTAATTCACTAGAAGCCAGGGGACCACATCTCAAAAATCACCCTCCCAAGCGGAATCAAATCAGGGTCTCCAAAGAGAGCTTTGCTGCCGAATGGGGCGTGCCGGCATAGCCCCCTCCCCACAGCGGGTCCTCAATGGCACCACCATCACCGTGGAGGTCTTGTCTTCTTGTCTGTGTCCTTCCCTGGACCACCCTCTTGGCAATCCCAAAGCTTTGTGGGTGCCTGTGGCCTGGAGTGGGAAGCTTGTAGAAAATCACTTCGTGGACAAGCAGAGTTCTAGAAGCAGCAGTCTTCAGCTGATGGAACCGGTAGACTCCTCCCATTTAAAAGTCATCCTGTAAGCCAATGCCCCTACGCCACATCTGCAGCTACTTTGAACATACACACCAGGCCTTTTACTCTTGGTACCCAGAGAAAGGAAAGACAGTGCCTTCCCAGAGCACAACACCTCCCGAGCTCCTGACGCTTGTGTCCTTTGCATTCGGAACCGCACACAGATCGCGTTTACAGAGCAACTGTTTCCCCTCGTCACCAGCCACAAGCAGATGAGCAAGCAGCTCATCACGGGTTAAGTTCAGCACCATGGGGAACGAAGCGAGCGTGAGGCAGCAATGTGGAAAGGAGAAATGAATTTGGAGGACACAGATGAATTTCCCAAAGTGCAGAGCTGCCCTATCGTTCTCCCGATGAGGGATCCAGGAAGATTTAGAACAAATTAAAGCCCAAAGGGGAGGGGTTTGGCCAGGCCACGTAAGACCTCCTTGAGTTTGTGCGACTCCACGCTTCTCCACGGACACAGAAGAGATGGTTCTGTCAGCTCAGGTGCATGGACACGTCCAGCCATTTCCCAAAAGCCAGCTATCAACCCTCTCTGGTTCTACCCTCAATCACCAGTCTCTGCAAGGGGCCATCTCGGGAGGGGGGAAATGAGAGAGATGCCATGCCAGGGACATCTTGAACCTAATATCTTGCAATTATTAGCCGTTGGAATAGAAGTGGCAAACAGCTGTGGTCTCCCCACCGTCCGTCGCCACACACCGTCGTGCAACGACCTGGGCACACCTCTTTCTGTCTTCTCTGAGATCGTCCCATCATCCTGCCTCTCCCCTGCAACGTCAGCCTCTCCTCCCCGCTGTTTTCTTCACGGTAGTCCATCCATATGCGCACATCTCTCCCACATCAAAAAGTGCTCCTGGACCAGAGGTCTGCTCTAGCAGACGTCCACGCTCCCTTCCTTCCCTGAAGAGAAGCACACGGAGCTGAAGTCTATAACCTTCGAAGTCCATTTCTTCTACCCATGGCTCCCTTGCCTCCAGCCTCTTCCCAATTCCTGAACGCATGTGTTCTACTAACACTCACAGAGAACCTCGCATCTGTCAGACTTGATGCGTGGCGTGGAGGGTAGAGCTGCCGGAGAACAAGCCCTCGCCTTCAGGAGCTCGCGGGACGCGGGGGAAGTGTCGCCGTGTGCTGAAAGCTTATTGAAAAGAATACGTGCTCTGAGAAGCCCCATTCCTAAAACCACCAGAGTTGTGGTTTCCCCTTCATGCTCTTCTGAAGCTCTTCTCTCTCCTCACCTGGGTCCCCAGTGTTCTCAGTACCAGATCCGGCGCCGTCCTTCCCCTCCTTCTGCTCCAGATTAGAGCCCATGCTGCGCTAACCTCGACCTCCTCTCCCGCTCCCCTGGGCTTCCCCACCCTGTGTCTTCCCGCCTCCCCACGACCCAATGGAAAGCATCTTGCCCCTCATCCTCGACCACCAATCTGTGAAGACTCTTGAGCCTGAACGTCTGACCCAGCCCCTCATGCCGAGCTGAAGTCCCGCCGCTGGCGTCAGTCCACCCAGGGATGCCAGTGCGCCCCCAAAACTCAGCGTGTCCTAGGGCAAAGTTGTGACCTTTCCTAATGTGGTGAAAACCCCAGAAATGGTCCTAGATCTGTCCTCCTCGCTCACCCACTCCACCCTCATCATCGCGTTATCACATTACTGCTAGCTTCCAAAGGCCACTCAGGTGGGAATATGCTCTCTTTCTACCGCCCTAGTCTGGATGATAATTAATGACAGTCAATATGACTTTAAGGGACCTCTCCAGCTTCACGCTCTTTCAATATTTTTTTTTAATTTTTAAAAGATTTTTATTTACTTATTTGACAGTGAGAGAGGGAACACAAGCAGGGGGAGTGGGAGAGGGAGAATCAGGCTTCCCGCAGAGCAGGGAGCCCGATGCAGGGCTTGATCCCAGGACCCCGAGATCACCACCCGAGCTGAAGGCAGACGCTTAACAACTGAACCACCCAGGCACCCCTCATTCAATCCTCTTATCCCAGATGCATCCTTGCAAAACGGCGCTCACCTCCTTCCTCACCTGAAGGTGGTAAATCCTCACGGCCAGGAGACTAAAGCTGAAACTCTGTCCGGAGGGTATCAACACACGGCCCAGTCCTGCCCGCTTCCCTTTCAAGCCAGCGTAGCCCCTACCTGGCACGTGGTGGCATTTAACAAATGTTATCTATTATTATTGTTGTCGTTAAGATTGTCATTGTTATAATTCTTACTGTTTTCACATACACACACGTTCTCACTCACTCACTCACGTACCCCAAGACGGTGACTGAGCACCTCCTGCATTCCAGGCACTACTTGGGCACCGCCGATTCATCGGAAAACAATACGGACGAAGCCCCTTCCCTCCCGGAGCTGGCTGACCTTCTAGTTGGGGGAGGCCATCAATGGCAAATTAAGGCAAGTGTGTATCATTGCAACAGGTGAACAGAAGGGCAGGGGGAGGGGAAAGAGGATTCAGGACTTACTCTTTTATGCAAGGTGACCAGGGAAGACATTTCTAACCAGATGGCCTTTGATGAGACACCCGAAGGAAGTAGGCAACAAGCCAGTGACCGTCTGAGGGAAGATCAGTCCAGGCAGAAGAAACAGCTATGCGAAGGCCCAGAGGTGGGAGACGCGGCGTGTTTTTGATGGGGAGCAGCCAGGAGGCCACGGGCTGAAATCAGAGCTGTTAGAGGAAACAGGTAGAAGATCAAGTTATGACGGATCAGAGGGCGAGATTCCCCAGCGTCTTACCGGCCGCGGAAGAACGGTAGGGCTTATCATCATTTCCTCTGGGAAAGCATTCTGAGGTCAAATATGCTTGGAAAATGCAGAGTAAACTGGAGGATTTCTTAGTGTCTTTCATAGGCTAGTGTTAAAGGGGGAAATTTCTAAATTTCTAAATCTGTTCTCCTCAGAGAAGTCTTTGGTCAAGTGAATATTTACTCACATCTCTGTGTTGGAAACCAGTTTGGGAATGTGGCCTTAACCATGAACTAGAGAATATTATTAACTCTTGAAATTGTTAACAACCGAACAATTCCATGTTCCAGGTGTATGTAGAAATGCTTTTCCTGGGGGCCTGGGTAGCTCAGTCGGTGAAGAACGTTGCCTCTTGATTTTGGCTCAGGTCATAATCTCAAGGTCATGAGATCAAGCCCTGTGTTGTCCTCTGCACTCACTGGGGCATCTGCTTAAGATTCTCTCTCTCGGGTGCCTGGGTGGCTCAGTTGGTTGAGCAACTGTCTTCGGCTCAGGTCATGATCCTTGAGTTCCGGGATCGAGTCCCACATCGGGCTCCCAGCTCCACGGGGAGTCTGCTTCTTCCTCTAACCTTCTCTCTTCTCATGCTCTCTCTCACTTTCTCTGTCCCTCAAATAAATAAATAAAAAATCTTAAAAAAAAAAATATCCTCTCTCTCTCCCTCTGCCCCTTCCTCCCAATTCACTCTTTCCCTCTCTCTAAAAAAAAAAGGACGCTTTTCTTTTTTCATTGAACATGTGTTCTCTACAGTAAATTTAGGAGCTTATAAATAGAAAAGTGAGATGAAGGTCTGCATGCTTGTACCATTATTTAAGGAACTAAGTCTGTTTTTATTTTATGAAAGTCAAGAGTCAGTTTGGGGTGGGGGTATCTCTCCCATTTCTCATGCTTACCTTCCTAAAATCTAAATGCAGCTGAGGTATACATAAACTTTTCTAGTATTTCTTAGAAAACTTCTTTTTAAGGTTATGGAAATTCCCCCATACAGTATGGTACAGCATAATCTACAAAGCCCACAACTATTCCAGTGTTTTGTGGTTTTTTTTCCAAAGCTCAGAAAAATGAATTATTTTCTTAATCTGTAGTAACTTTTTGTTACAACTCACTAATAAAAATACTTTGGGCAGTAAGGAAAGAATATGGAAAATGCTTGTTGAAGTGTTTGCAAATAATGAAAACAAAATAAAAATCTCTAGACTTTACTGAGTTGAACTGATTTTCATACCTCTCACTAGGTGATATTTATGACATCACATATTTTTCTTAATGTGCTAGTGACAGATTACCTAAGAGTCAACAGAATCTTGATCAGTACTCTGGGGCCATTTCACATATAATAAGAGCAATTTCTATCACCCGTTCCCACAGTCATCTTAATTAGGTCAAATGACCGATATGGAAATAGCTAGCTGAGTTCCCTTAAACATGTTAGTAAGCAGTTATGATCCCCTTGCTTTCAAAACACGTGATAATTAAATTCAACCCAGCATTTCCAAATAAATGTGATATCCACAGAGAACTGACGTGAGCAAGTGTATTTTTCAAAAATTTTCCAAAAATTATAATTCATAGTCCCTAGACAGAATGAAATGGCCTACTGGAGAAAACAGACTATTCTTCATTTTTTTTTTCATGGTTTGCATAAAAAGTTAAAATACCTGACAAGCCATTTGAGTTCAAAGTCATCTTTGACTTGGGAGATTTGAAATAATGAACATACCATAAAGAAATTTTAACTTTCTATTTCATTCTCTAAAGGAAGTAAAATTATTTAGATTGAGGAGATATATGATAGCAAGCATATACTGTAAGTATTTAAATGCTGAATCAAAAACAAGCAAACAATGACCACTTGTTTTATATTTTTCTTTTCTTTATAAAGATTTTATTTTCTTATTTGACAGAGAGAGAGAGAGATCACAAGTAGGCAGAGAGGCAGGCAGAGGGAGGGGGGAAGCAGGCTCCCCGCTGAGCAGAGAGCCCAATGAGAGGCTCGATCCCAGGACCCTGAGATCATGATCTGAGCCTAAGGCAAAGGCTTTAACCCAATGAGCCGTCTAGGCATGGCATTTTATATTTTTCTTATCTTATTTTTAGAACATTAGAGAATGAAATTAAAAGTAAAATTTTTTAAAATTATGAATTCATAAAATACTTATAAGAACAAATGTTAATAATTTTTGAGTATTAGTAAATAAAACTCAATAGATTAAAGGAATAGAATATTATGATGGGAAATTTTGCTTGAGAAAAAAGAAAAATAAATTATGGGGGGGGCTCATAGGACACATCGTAAAATCTTGCCCCTACAATGGGGAACAATGAGATCCACACTAAATGCTACTTTGATTTACCTAAAAAAGCTTAACAACAGGCCATGAAAGGATAAAAATGCTTTTAAGTAAATTAACCACATCCCAGGAGAAAGCTCAACTTTTGTAGAAACACAAAAATATTCTTCTCCAACTAGATAAAATTCATAATGTCTGGCCATACGTTTAAATATTACCATGTATGGAAAGAAAATACTACCCATTCCATATAAAAAATAAAAGAATATAAAAGAAAATAAAACCCATTCAACCCAAACTGATGCAGAACTGACACTGATGCTAGAATCAACAGATTAAGGACTAAAATACATATTGTAACTATATTTCCCATGTTCAAAAAATCAAGGAGAGACATAAAAACATTTTTTAAAATATCTGAATCCAGGGGCGCCTGAATGGCTCAGTGGGTTAAGCCTCTGCCTTTAGTTCAGGTCATGATCTCAGGGTCCTGGGATCGAGCCCTGCATCGGGCTCTCTGCTCAGCAAGGAGCCTGCTTCCTCTTCTCTCTCTGCCTGCCTCTCTGCCTGCTTGTGATCTCTCTCTCTCTCTCTCTGTCAAATAAATAAAATCTTTTTAAATAAATAAATAAATAAAATATCCAAATCCAGATGCAAATTACAATGTGTGAGATGAGCTGGATGAGATTAATAAAAGATTAAAAAATGAAAGAAAGAAAAGATTAATGAACTTGACATAGCAATAGAAATTACCCAAATTTAAATAGAATGGGGAGGGAGAGGGAAGGATATTAAAAATAAACAGAACATCCCTGAGCTCAGGGACAAATTCAAGTGATATAACACATATAATTGGAGTCTCCAAAGGAAGGACAGAGAATGGAAGACAAAAAAATATTTGAAGATATATTCAAATTAGATGAAAACCATAAACCAATAGACCCAAGAAGTTCAGTGAACTTCAAGCACAAGAAATGTGAATAAAACCACATTAAGTCATGCCATAATCAAATTATATCGAAAATAGTTCTAAAGGGAATACATTTTAAAAAATCATATTAGATACCTATAATCAAAGATAAGGGTGGCAACACAGATGTCACTGGAAACAATGCAAGTGAGAATAGAGTGGGTCAAGCACTTTAAAGCCCTTCTTTAAAAAAGCAGTTAATCTATAATTTCATACTAAGCAAAAATATTTTTAATAAGGGTAAAAATAAAGACTTTTTATGACAAACAAAAGCTGAAGAAATTTATTGCCGACAGATCTGCACTAAAATAAATGTTCAGCAAAGTCTTTCAGGCAGAAGGAAAATGATAGTAGATAGAAATAATAATCTACAAAAAGGAATCAAAAACATCTGAAATAGTAACTTCACAGGTAATACATGTTGTCTTTGTTCATATTATGTAAAATCCTTTAAAAAATTATTGATTGTGTCAACAACAATAATGGCAATGTAAGATGGAGTTTGTAACACATGTTAAACTGAATAGTGTGACAGAGGCACAAAGGCTAGGGAAGATAAATGTGCATATAGTACTGTAAGATTCTTGTGCTATTTGTGAAGTGATGTATCACTTGAAGGTGAATTGTGGTAAGTTAAATATATACATTAAAACAATCACTAAAAATAATGCAAACTGTTCTAACTAAAACATCTACAAAAGAAATGAAATAGAATCATAAAAGTTTTTAATAAATCCAAAACAAAAAAAGGAAAAGAGAACAGGTAGGACAAAAAGAAAACATTTGGCAAGATGATCTATTTTAACCTAACCACATCAATAACAACATTAAATTTAAATCTTCTAAACATGTCACTGAAAAAGCATAAGTGTCAGACAATGTTTAAAAAAAGAAAGAAAAAGGTATAACCAGATTCTGCCATCAAGAAACCCACTTTAAACACAAGACGAGTTGGTTAAAAGTAAAATAATGGGAATATATGTATCTATAGTGCTAACACTAATAAATGAAAACTGGAATGGCCACATTAAGATAGGACCAAGTGGATTTCAGAACAAACAATACAACTGTGGATGAAGAAGATCATAAAGGATAAAGAGTTAATTCATCAGGAGGAAATAACAGTGCTTAATACTTATGTATCTGATAACAGAGCTTTAAAATACACAAAGCAAAAACTGATAGAACCTTAAAGAGAAATATACAAATTCTCACTTGTAGTGAGGGATTTATATACCCCTCTCTAAATAATCGATAGAACAAATAGTTAAATAAAGCTCTAGAAGACTGAACCACAAAATCAACCTACTTGACCTTATTGACATGCATAGAACACTTCACCCAATAACAGGAGTTTATATATTCTTTTCATGTGGACAAGGAATATTTAACAAGATAGTCCAAATTCTGTGACACCATCCAAGATTCATATTAAAGTCATAATCATAGGATTCTCTTAGATCACAATGGAATTAAATTAGAAATCAATAGCAGAAATATATCTGTAAAATCACAAAATATTTGGAAATGAAATAACACACTTGATGTTGTTCTGTAAATAAAATAAGAAATCAAAAGGGAAATTAAAATTCATTTGAATTGACTGAAAAAAAGATCTAACATATCAAAATTTTCAGAATGCTGCTAAGGCAGTGTTTAAGGAGAAATTTATAGCATTAAATGCCTGTACTAGAAGTGGAGAAATGTCTCAAACCAATGACCTCAGCCTCCACCTATATAAGAAACTATAAAAAGGCGAACAAATTAAAACCAAAATAAGCAGAAGAAAAGAAATAAGAAAGGTCAGAAGATAAATTAAGGAGATAGAAAACGGGGAGAGAGGAAGGAGTAGGGGGAGAAGAAAATACATGAAACCAAAAGCTAGTTCTTTGAGAAGATGCATAAAATTGATAAACCTCTAGTCAGACTGACCAGTAACAGTATCTGGAATGAGAAGTGACATTACTACATATTATAATGCTATCAAGAGAATAATAGCACAATATTATAAAATTTGTCAACAAATTTGACAACTTAAGATGAAATGGACAAATTTATTGAAAGACAGTAACTTGAACAATGTTCACTCAAGAAGAAATAGATAACCTGAATTTCTAGTTAAAAATCTTTTCATAAAAAAAAAAAATTAGAGAGCCAGCCTTCTTTACTCATGAACTTGACTGAATATTAAAGGAAAGAATAAGACTGATTCCACACATGCTATTCTGGAACTAGGAAAGCAGTCACAATTTCAATGAGGTCAGCATTACTCTGATAACAAAACAGTAAGTAAGCCAACTGCCCCCAAACTGATCTATGGGCATAACATAATTCCAATCAAAATCTCAGCAGGAATTTTTGCAAAAAATACAAGCAGTTTCTAAGAATTAAATGGAAATGTAAGCAACTGAGAATAGCTACAACCAATTAGAAAAAAATCAAATGTAAAGAAGTTAAATTGCTATTTTCAAGGCTTAATACAAAGCAACCGTAAACAAGACAATGTAGTCTTGGTGTAGGGATAGACATAGATCAGTCAAACAGATTACAGAGTTCAGAAATTGTCCTGCACATATGTGATCAATGAATTTTTGACAAAGGTTGCAAAGGCAGTTAGATGAGTACCAACATGGGAGAAATGAACCTTAATCCTTATATTACAATATACACAAAAATTAACTCAAAATTGATCACAGACCAATGCATAAGAGTAAACCTATAGAACTTCTATAGGAAAATAGGAAAAACTGACTTTGTGGTACACAAATATTTTTTTAATAAGAAAAAATAGAAATAATAAGCAACTGTGATTAATTGGGCTTCATCTAAATTAAAAATTCTCTTTCAACAATGTTTTATAGTTTTCATGATATAAGATTTACACTTCTACTGTTATTTTTTTCTGATTATTTTTATGCTACTCTAAAAGGAATTGTTTTCTGAATTTCATTTTAGGATTGTTCATTGTAAGTATATAGAAATACAATTGATTTTTATATATTGATCTTGTATCCTAAAGCCTTGCTGAATTTATTACTTCTAATAATTCATTAGTAGATTCTTTAGGACTTTTTATATACAAGATCATACCATCTGTGACTAGAGATAGTTTTATTTGTTCCTTTCCAATTTGGATGTATTTTACTGCTTTTTCTTGCCTAACTGTCATAGCTAGAACTTCTAGTACAATGTTAAATAGAAGCATCAGGAGTGGACATCCTTTTCTTATTGCTGATCTTAAGGGGAAAGCATTCAGTCTTTCTCCATTAAGAATGATCGTGGTGTTGTAGGTTTTTCATAGGTGACCTTTATCAGGTTGAGGAAGTTCCCTCTATTCTAAGTCAATGGAATACATCCCATGGTCACAGATCAGAAAACTTATAGCTTTAATAGAGATTTTGAAAGAAATCATTGCCTAAGGGCAATACTGTCCAGGTTGATCTAAAGATTCAAGGCAACCTCTATCAAAATCACAATTGGCTTTTTTGTAAAAATCAACAAGATCAAACTAAAACTCATATAGAATTTCAAGGAACCCAGAATAGCCGAGACAATCTTTAAAAAGAAGAGTAAGTGGGGAACCTGGGTGCCTCAGTCAGTTAGGCATCTGACTCTTGGGTTCAACACAGGTCATGATTTCAGGGTTCTTAGGATAGAGCCCCATATTGGGCTCAGCACTCAGCAGGAAGTCTGTTGGAGATTCTCTCTCTTCCTGTCCTCTTCCCTCAACTCCCTCTCTCTCTCTCAAATAAATAAATAAATTTTTAAAATAATAAAATAAAAATAAAAAGCACATAGTTAAAGAACACAGACTTCCCAATTTCAAAACTTACCACAAAGCAATAGAAATAGAGACAGCACAGTATTACCTTAAGGATCAACATTTAGATCAATAAAATAGAAATAGAATACATTTGTGGTCAATTTATTTTTGGCAATGGTGCCAAGATCATTCAATGGAAAAAGAATAATCTGCAACAAATGGTACAGGGACAACTAGATTTTTGCCGCATGCAAAAGAATAAAGTTGGACTCTTACTTCACACCATATACAAAAGTTAATTCAAAATGGATCAAGACTAAAACATTAGACCTAAACTATAAAACTCTCAGAAAGCACTTCAAGAATATGAAAAACCACATAATGGAAGAAAATATTCATTATATGATAATGAATTCATGTTAAAAACTAATTTCCTGTGATCATAAGGCACAAAATATTTAAAAACATTACCTCAGTTGCATTATCACTACAAGTATTGTCAGTGCATGGTTAATAAAAAGAAAATAAATATAGAAGAAAAAAACCATAATGAGATACCACATCATACCCCCTAATAGAGCTATGATCAAAAAGCCAGATGTCTAGTGTCGGCAAAGAAGTGGAGAAATCATAACCATCATATACTGCTATGTGCAATGTAAAATGGTAAAATTATAAATGTAAAGATTTTTAAAATATATAGATAGGAATTATTCACAATAACCAAAAGGTAGAAACAAACCCAGATGTCCAACTACTGAAGAATGAATAGGCAAAACGTAGTACACCTGTACAATGGACTATTACTCAACCGTAAACCATAAAAAGAATGGGTTTCTAATACATGTTACAATACAAAAAACCTGGAAATCATTATGCTAAGTCACAGCAGCTGGTTACAGAAGATCAAAACTACAATGGGTCTATTTATAGATAACATCCAGAATAAAAAAACTGATACATAAATGTGGGGCTAGGAAGGGGAGCTTGGAGGGCATAGGATTATGATAACTGAAGAATATGGGGTTTCCTTTCAAGTGAAGAAATGTTCTGAAATTGACAGTGGTTATGGTTGTTTATGTGTGTGAATATACAAAAACTACTGAATTATGCACTTTATTTTTTTTAAAGATTTCATTTATTTATTTGACAGAGAGAAAGAGATCACAAGTAGGCAGAGAGGCAGGCAGAGGGAGAGGGGGAAGCAGGCTCCCCGCTGAGCAGAAAACCCGATTTGATCCCAGGATCCTGAGATCATGACCTGAGCTGAAGGCAGAGGCTTAACCCACAGCCACCCAGGTGCCCCTGAATTATACACTTTAAAGGGTATATTGCATGCTATATGTTTTATATGTCAGTAAGTTTTGATAAGAAATTAAAAATTTTTGTTCATTGATAAGAAAATTAAGAGGCTAGTGATAGAATAGAAGAAAGGAGAAATGATTTTCAAAATACATTATCCAGTAAAGAATTGTAGCTAAAGAATTCTTGCTCGGGGGAGGAGCAAGATGGGGGAGGAGTAGGAGGTTGAGATAGAGTCGGATCCCAGAAGTTCATCTAGATAGTTATCAAACCATTCCTAAAGCCATCATACTCAACAGGAGAGAGAAGAGAGGAAGAAGAGCAATTCTAGGAGCAGAAAATCGACCACTTTCCGAAAGGTAGGCCGTGTAGAAAAGTGAATCCAAAACGATGGGAAGAGAGACCGTGGGGGTGGGGGCCGGTTCCCTGCAGCTGCATAGCACAAACTCGGGACTTTTAGAGTCTGCTCCGCTGAGGGACATCGCTCCAGAGGCTAAGCAGGGGGGTTAGCCCTTGCAGGGACAGTGTGGTTTCAGGACCCGTGAGGTCACAGAGGGACCGGGGGTGTCTGAGTGCAGCAGAGCTCCCATGTATCCGGGCGGAGAAACCGGTGGCAGAGAAGGAACCGCGCAGTGCGCTTTCAGCTCGGACTTACCGTGGACCATGATTCGAGGCAGTCCAGCCGCGGCTCTTCAAGTGGGGACCCTGCAGGAGGCAGCTCCGGAGAGACCCCCTCCTTCCTCCTCCCGGAGGAGTGGTGCGGCAGTGCACGGCAGGAATCTGCTGGGTTCGGAGACTCCAGAGGGGGCCGCGTGACAGAGATAGAGGCGCTCCGCCACGGGCGGCTGAGCTCGGAGCTTGGGCGGTGACCCGGGAGACGGGAGGGATTGACTGCTTTCCTCTGAGGGTGCGCTGAGGAGCAGGGACTCCAGCGCTCAGCTCCTCCGGCAGGAGACTGGGAGCCGCCATTTGCATTCCCGGCCTCCAGGGCGGTACGGAAAGCGCTCAGGGAACAAAGACTCCGGAGAGCGAACCTGAGCGAATTGCTTGGCCCCTCCCTGGGCAAGGGTGGGGCAATTCCACCTCGGGCAAAGACATCTGAGAATCATGGCAACAGGACCCTCCCCCAGAAGATCAGTGAGAATATCCAACCAAGACCAAGTTCATCAATCAGTGAAAACTGTGGAACTCCAGAGTATTTTTCTCTCTCACTCATCTATTCTTATCTCAATAAAATGACAAGGCAGAAAAACTCACACAAAAAAAGAACAAGAGACAGTACCAACAGCTAGAGACCTAGTTAATACAGACATTAGTAATATGTCAGAAATAGAGTTCAAAATGACAGTTATCAAGGTGCTAACTGGGCTCAAAAAAAGCATGGAAGATATTAGAGAATCCCTTTCTGGAGAAATAAAATAACCAAAAGGAGCACAAAAAATATTGTGGGTTAATGAAAACATGCTGTATCTGGATTCTGTGTGTATCTACACACTCACAAATATAGAGAGAGATGACGTGCATTTGTCAAAACTCAAAGGATGTACACTGAAAATGAGTAAATTTTACTAGTTATAAATTTTACCCTAATAAAAGCAAGTTGAAATAGGCATAAAGGGTACATTCCTCAGTATCATTAAAGCCATCTATGAAAAACCCACAGCAAATATCGTTTTCAGTGGGGAAAAACTGAGAGCTTTTCCCCTAAGATCAGGAACACGGCAGGGATGCCCACTATCCCCACTGCTATTCAACATAGTACTAGAAGTCCTAGCCTCAGCCATCAGACAACAAAAAGAAATAAAAGGCATCCAAATTGGCAAAGAAGAAATTGAACTCTCACTCTTTGCAGATGATATGATACTTTATGTGGAAAACCCAAAAGACTCCACTCCAAGACTGCTAGAACTCACACAGGAATTCAGTAAACTGTCAGGATATAAAATTAATGCACAGAAATCAGTTGTATTTCTAGACACCAACAGCAAAACAGAAGAAAGAGAAATTAAGGAGTCGATTCCACCTACAGTTGCACCCCAAACCATAAGATACCTAGGAATAAACCTAACCAAAGAGGCAAAGAATCTGTACTCAGAAAACTACAAAGTGCTCAGGAAAGAAATTGAGGAAGACACAATGAAATGGAAAAACGTTCCATGCTCATGGATTGGAAGAGCAAATATTGTGAAAATGTCTATGCTACCTAAAGCAATCTACACATTTAATGCAATCCCTATCGAAGTACCATCAATTTATTTCAAAGAATGGAACAAATAATCCTAAAATTTATATGGAACCAGAAAAGACCACGAATAGCCAGAGAAATTTTGAAAAAGAAAACGAAAGTTGACGGCATCACAATTCTAGACTTCAAGCTCAATTACAAAGCTGTAATCATCAAGACAGTGTGGTACTGGCACAAAAACAGATACATAGATCAATGAAACAGAATAGAGAGCCCAGAAATGGACCCCCAAATCTATGGTCAACTAATCTTCGACGAGGCAGGAAAGAATATCCAATGGAAAAAAGGCAGTCTCTTTAACCAGTGGTATTGGGAAAACTGGACAGCCACATGCAGAAGAATGAAACTAGACCATTTCCTTACACCACACACAAACATAGACTCAAAATGGATCAAAGACCTCAACGTGAGACAGGACTCCATCAAAATCCTGGCGAACACAGGCAGCAACCTCTTTGACCTCAGCCACAGCAACTTCTTCCTAGAAACATCTCCAAAGGCAAGGGAAGCAAGGGCAAAAATGAACTATTGGGACTTCATCAAGATCAAAAGCTTTTGCACAACCAAGGAAATAGTCAACAAAACCAAAAGACATCTGACAGAATGGGAGAATATATTCACAAATGACATATCAGATAAAGGGCTAGTATCCAAAATCTATAAACAACTTCTCAAACTCAACACCCAAAGAACAAATAATCCAATCAAGAAATGGGCAGACATTTCAGCAAAGAGGGCATCCAAATGGCCAACAGACACATGAAAAGTGCTCAATATCACTCGGCATCAGAGAAATACAAATCAAAACCACAGTGAGATACCACCTCACACCAGTCAGAATGGCTAAAATTAGCAAGTCGGGAAACGACAGATGTTGGCGAGGATGTGAAGAAAGGGGAACCCTCTTATACTGTTGGTGGGAATGCAAGCTGGTACAGCCACTCTGGAAAACAGTATGGAGGTTCCTCAAAAGGTTGAAAATAGAGCTACCCTACGACCCAGCAATCGCACTACTGGGTATTTACCCTAAAGATACAAATGTAGTGATCCAAAGGGGCACATGCACCCAAATGTTTATAGCAGCAATGTCCACAATAGCCGAACTATGGAAAGAACCTAAATGTCCATCAACAGATGAATGGATAAAGAAGATGTGGTGTATATATATACAATGGAATACTATGCAGCCATCAAGAGAAATGATATCTTGCCATTTGCAACGATGTGGATGGAACTAGAGGGTATTATGCTAACCGAAATAAGTAAGTCAGAGAAAGACAATTATCATACAATCTCTCTGATATGAAGAATTTGAGAGTCAGGGCGGGAGGTGGTGGGGGGGTGGGGGAGAGAAATGAAACAAGATGGGATGGTGAAGGACACAAACCATAAGAGACTCCTAAACTCATGAAATAAAGGGTGGCTGGGAGCTAGTGGGGGCAGGGTTATGGACATTGGGGAGGGTATGTGCTACGGTAAATGCTGTGAAATGTGTAAGCCTGATGATTCATAGACATGTAGCCTGGGGCAAATAATACATTATATGTCAATAAAAAAATTAAAAAATAAATTAAAAAAATCTTGACACCTTAAAAAAAAAAGAATTCTTGCACCCCAAAAACAAAAAAAGCAAGTAGGTTTATTAAAAAAAAAAAGTAGACAGCTTGATCAGACATTTCATAAGAGAAGATATACAAAAAGCATATAAGCCCATGAAAAAATGTCCAACATTATTAACCATTAAATAAATTTAAATTAAATCAATCCCACTCCTTACTATTTATCCAAGAGAAATAAAAAACATGAGCACACAAAAAGACTTGGACATAAATGTTGGTGACTGACTTATTCGGAAATCATGGCCAAAAACTGGCAACGTTCAAACATCCATTAACAGATAGATAATAATAAACCAGTTGTGGTTAGAGCCACACAAGGGACTCCTACTCCACAGGAAAAAAAACAAACAACTAGGGAAATAGACATTAACAAAGATAGTATGATGCAAGTGAAAGAAGTCAGGCACAAAAATAACACATATCCTATGATTCCGTTTAAATGAAACTTCAGAAAAAGCAAAGCTCACATGACCAAAAGAATAATAAAAGCATAAAAGTGGTTATTTAGAGCCAAGAGTGCTTAGAGGAAATAATTAATCGAAAGGAGCACAAAAAATATTGTGGGTTAATGAAAACATTCTGTACCTGGATTCTGTGTGTATCTACACACGCACAAATATAGAGAGAGATAACGTGCATTTGTCAAAACTCAATGGATGTACGCTGAAAATGAGTAAATTTTATTAGTTATAAATTTTACCCTAATAAAAGCAAGTTGAAATAGGAGATATTAAACACGATGGATGTATTCTAGAACTTGTGACAGAATTGCAACTAACTAAACCCTTTTAGAAAGCAATTTGGCCTTGTAAATCAGAGCCCTAACCATGTTTGTTTGTTTGTTTGTTTATTTATTTATTTATTTATTTATTTGACAAGGAGAGATCACAAGTAGACAGAGAGGCAGAGAGAGGAGGAAGCAGGCTCCCTGCTGAGCAAAGAGACTGATGTGGGGCTCGATCCCAAGACCCTGAGATCATGACCCGAGCCAAAGGCAGAGGCTTAACCCACTGAGCCACCCAGGCGCCCCCTATTTATTTTTTTTAAGATTTATTTATTTATTTATTTATTTATTTATTCACTCATTTATTTGACAGAGAGGAGAGAGGCCACAAGTAGGCAGAGAGGCAGGCAGAGAGAGAGAAGGAAGCAGGCTCCCCGCCAAGCAGAGAGCCCGATGCGGAGCTCGATCCCAGGACCCTGAAATCATGACCTGAGCCGAAAGCAGAGGCCCCAACCCACTGAGCCACCCAGGCGCCCCCCTAACCATGTTTATAACCTTTGACCCAGTTATACCGGGACTACTAATGAATTCTCAAAAAAGAATCCAAAATACACAGAAAAGTTTCATTCCCAAGATTAGATGTAATTTTTTTTCATAAAATAAAAAAGTAAACCTTACATGAATGTGGTATTTCAAACTTCATTCTGGTAGGTTCGTTCCATATATTGGAATATTATTGTTGCAGCAAATTATGTTTTTAAATACTTTTTTATTTAAAAAGATGAAATAATAGGGCACCTTGGGTGGCTCAGTCAGTTAAGCTAAGCGTCTGCCTTCGGCTTGGGTTGTGATCCCACCGTCCTGGGATCGAGCCGCACGTTGGCTCCTTGCTCAGCAGAGAGCCTGCTTCACCCTTTCACTCAGCCCTTCTCCCCTGCTTGTTCTGGATCCCTATCTCCCTCTCTCTCTCCCTAATAAATAAATAAAATCTTTTAAAAATTTTTAAGAAATAAAAAACAAAAAGATCAAATACATCTGTTAGAATTTTGATTCAACAGAAAAAAGCCAAACATTGAACTTCTAATACAATCACAACTAGGTTAAAAATATTCTTCTTTTTTAGGTTAAAAAGATTCTTAAACAACATAAGCAGAAGCAAATGTACCAAACTCTACTTCTCTCTAAGTAGTGAGATTCTGTTATTTTGTTTTTGTTTTCCAGATTTTCCAAATGGTTGCATAGTTCATATAAATTACTTTTACCATTTTAGAAATGAGTTTTTAAAGTAGTGAATAAATTAACTCCTAGTAAAAAATCCATCTTAAGATGCGCCTATTCTAAGTAACCAGACACAAAATCACTCTCAGGAAGAACGATGATGGGGCTAGAAGGAGAGAGACAAAGGAGAGGGAGCAAGCAGGAGGGAGGCTTTGGCTCAAGAGCCGGAAGGAGGTGGGGGTGATGCCATCCTGCTTGGCCTCCCAGGAGGATAGCCAACACCGGGTGAGGGCTTGCTCAGTGCCAGAGAGGACTATGCCCTAGGTAGTTTGCTATCCCCAGCTCACAGAGGAACTGAGGCCAAGAGTGAGTAAATAATTTGCCCAAACTGACTGGTGGGAGAGTCTGGAATCAAGTCCAGCTTGGTCCAGCCCAAGCTCTGTCTATTCCATCGTTCTGTCCACTGCAGCGGGGCCGGCTGGGCTGTGAGAGCAGCCCTGGGTCAACGGGTCACCCACGGCGACCCCTCAGTACTTTGGTTCACTCACTGTGAATGTGGGTAGAGACTAATATAGTGTGCACCACCTCAAGGAAAGTTACATGAGGTAGTACTGTTACCAGTTGCCCTGTGTAATACAGCAGAATTTTTTAAAGATTTATTTAGTTCTTTGAGAGAGAGAACAAGCAGAGAGAGGGGCAGAGGGAGAGAAATCGTTAAGCAGCAGAGTCCCCGCTGAGTGCAGAACCAGATATGGGGCTCAATCGCAGGACCTCGAGACCTTGGACGCTCAACTGACTGAGCCACCCAGGTGCCCCAATAAAGCCATATGAACAAGAATATGCCTGCTTATTTAGTGTGGCAGAGGTCCACAAGGCGACATGCGTGGCTTGTGCAAAGGCCCTTCTAGATGTTCAGGAGGGTGCTATCCAACTTCCCGTTGATAGATTAGAAAACTGAGAAGGCAGTACAATCTAAAAGAAACTCTCTTTGGAAACTTGAGAGGGTGGAGTTATCACCTCTCCTGGGCATGAAGGGGGTGAGAATCCCGAAGTTTGAGTAAATAAATAACTAGATCACAGGGAGGCTTGGGGCCAAGGACAGAGGGAATGTTCCAACTTTGGGACAAAGCTTTGGAGACCTAAAATTGATTCAAAGAACAAGTGAATTACTGGGGAACCGGGAGCCCTTCTGCTGGGGTCAGCCCCCTTCCGCCTCCCCTCCCAGAATGTGCTGTTCTCCATCGACCGAGAAATGATTTCTCCAAAGCAAGCAACATCCGTCCCCACAAGACATGTCCGTCACGTAATGATGGAATCCTCCATCTCGGCAAGGGAGAGAGACCACCACCGTCTGTTAGTTGGCATCTCATGTTACTAACACCCTGCATTTCTAGCCGACCATGGTGGGCAACCTGTTCTTTGTTCCAATTTAAGACTGGAAAAGGACTTCAGAGATCCCAGGAACCCGGGAATTATTCATAACAAAGCCCATGTCCACGTATGTGTTCTTCTCAGTAATTCCGCTACTGAAAAAAAAAATTAATTGCACCGACCGGTATTTAATTTTTATATTATGTACGTCTCAAAAATTTGGAGAGATAATCACTCTCATTAGCCCCGAATCCCATAGTTTCACTTTACCAACATATCATACTTATTAGCTATGAACTTTGGGGGGAAGTTCCCAGGCCCTGAAGAAAAGAAAATAGTGGGGAAAGTCTCTTTCTGTTCATAAAAATCAGACAGACAAAGAGGGTTAGCTCTGCCACGCGGTGTCAGAGGGAAGGGTGGTGTTGTCGGCTTTTCCCCAGCACGTGGAAGCTGAGTGGGCTTCCAGAAGGAGGGGCAGAGGGAGAGAGAGTAGGGGGCCCCCTGATCCGGACTCCTGGCGTTTTTGCCGCCCCCACACTGCCTACAGCTTTGAGGTCTGACAATTTGATTGGAGTCTCCACGCTTGTGGTTCATCCCCTTACGGCGGCCTCTGTGAAACTGTCACCGTCTACCTAAAACATGGTGGCAATCCTCGCGACAGGACGTTTCCTCATTATTTACAGCTTGGAGTCAAGCCGCACATTCTTCGGAAGCTCGTTCCCATCGTGTTCGTCCTCTGGCTCTTACCTGCTGTGTCTCAGTCACACCTAATTGCTCCCCTGTTTTGTGCCTGTTGAGACATGTGTCCCCCTCGCACCGCATGCGTCCCACACACGCAGCTAATGAGACTCGCTCCCCGGTGAGGCCCAGGGAAAAGGGACGCGCTCATTCGGGCCACCAATTTCCTTCCTGGAACTTGAAACTCCTCCCCTCCTGGAGTCGAAACGGTTCCAACAAATGTCTATCCCTTCTTATTTCTTGGAAACAAATTGAGTCATTTCAGGGCATCATCGCGGGTCACTGTTGTGCCAAGGACATCACACGCCAATCGGGAGGACAGCTGGGTCTCACTAACGTCGAGCGAGTGTCCCAGAGACTTTTGCCTTTGGCTGTGGAAAAAGAGAATGTCATCTACTTAGCCTATCTATTCGGTTTCTTTGCTAATAACTAGTTTTCTGGGGCAGCTTTCCAGGCGGAATCCAGGGGCTTTTGATCTACAAACCCCCAAGACATGTTTCAGATTCCAATTTCCAGAGGAGTCTGAGGACGGAGAAAGAATATGTGATTATACATCCTCTTTTCCGTCTGTCTGTCAGGGGCTTTCTACAAACCTCGACGCACTCACTTGTTGTCCGAAGGCCTCCGACGCGGCAGCCTGAGCCCACCCTCCGCGTGCCTGTCCCTGCCTGCGTCCCAGAGTCCGCTGCTCCGTCTGGGTCTTACTGGCTGGGGGAAGGCACCTGTCATTCATCCATGCCCCTGGATGCCGGCTTCCCGTGCTTACCAGGGATTAAGCTTCCGTTGGAAGCAACTCTTTGGGGAGCTTGATTTTCCACTTCGGTTCAGTTTCCCCAAACGCCTGATGTACATTAACTGGTATCACACGTGACATTCATCTATTTCGGAACAATGATTTGAATTGAAAGCTCTCACCTCAAACATAAACAACCGTAGAATATGCTTCCATGCAAGTCTTCTGAGAAATTATCTGATTTTGCAGCCATGGCCATCGATTTAAAATAATACCGTGCGAGACAGAACCAATCAGCAGGCTCTCCTGACATAAGTTAACAGCTTTACTCCCTAAAATAGAATTATGTACGGTGCGGAAATGCATGGGAGCAAGATTATTCGTGAACAGAACGGTGACAATGCAGTTTCCTGGATTTACGACGGGCACTTGGGGAAATGTCTAAATGGGCTGAAAGAGTTAATGTCCCTCCAGAAGTGCTTTATTTTAATGTTTGGGAAGTTTATAATCTAGTATACCACACTGCTGTGCAAAAATAGCTCATCATTCCCAGCCTCTATCCATAGGAAAATATTTGCTTTTAGGGGTGAAGATGCTCTCCGGACAAAAGTATTAAATGCAGCAAAGTTTGGGGCTTCCTAAATCCAATCCTTTTTAAAGCGTGCAAACCTCCTGTCAGCAAAATAATAGAAATAACATAGCTCGGTATCCACCGCCTTTCCAACCAGAGGGCCATTTCAATGGTAGGGCGAACAAGGAAATCCCACATTTCTCTGTCGGCCGTGTTTGCTTCTCTGCCACCTGCCGCCGGATTCCGGATGGGGTCAGTCACTGTCAGTCTGCCGTTGGCAAAAGGCAGGGAAACAAGGAGAATAAGAAAGAGAAATGAAAGGAAAGGTGAAAAATTGTCCGTGAAAAACAGTAGGAACAAAAATCGGGCATTCACTAGGGAGCAGCCCAGCTGCACAGACGCGGTTAGCCGACCGGCCCAAAAGTCAGAATTCGAATGGTTGGTAAAAAAGCGATCGGCACAATAATTTGGGGAAAGAGCCCGAGAGCCCAGAGATGACTTAAATTGGATATGCTAAACAGGACTCCCACCACCCGTTTCTAAATGAAAAGAGGCTACTTTCCCGGAAGAAAGAAAACCAGAGCTGTGTTTAAATGATGCCCCTAATCCCTTCCCTAACCAGGCTCCATAAATTATCTCCTGGGCGGGCGGGCGGTGCGCCCTTTGAAGCCAACGAGGGTGTTATGGGATCCTCACGCCCTGCTCCCCCATCGGGCGTGTTCAATCTATCCCATTATCAGCCGGCCGCACCGGTTCCAAATCCGAGGCCCCAGAAGTTGGAGACCAGGCTACGCGCAGAGCACGGTCCAAGTTCAGACATTCCTTAAAAAGTTTGAGTCCAGCTCTCCTGACTTAAGGCTGCCAACTTGAAATGGAAACCTCTTGAGAGCATGTTTTCTTACAAAATTTACAAAGAGCTCTGCTGCAGAGCCAACAGCTGGAAATGCCATGCAAGCAGCCGCCCTCCGTGATCTGATTTCTTACAGCATTTTGGCACTTCTGCTCCAGCTCCTGGCGGGCAACCAGAAGCCGGAGAGGTAATAAAACATGGTCTGCTCCCTGGACAGCTCTGGGCCAGGCTCCTTCCCGGAGAAGAGATGACTCATGCCAGGAGAGAGGCGGGACCACATGCCTCTGCTGCTCTCGGTAGAAGGGACCCAACGACGTCCCCAGCGGCATGCTAGGCACCGTGCCTTCCCCAGGTGTCGGGCACCAGGATGCCAAGGCCAGCCTTGCACGCGGGGGTTCTGCAGTGCTCTGGCTCTGACCAAAGTCAGGAGCACGAGCAATTGTAGAGGTGGTTGCTGCGAACAAAAGCTTCATTTGCCAGCTTCTATCCTAAAGCAATTTGTAACAAGTCGTGTCCGCTCTCTAATCATTTTTAAAATCACCGGAAAAAATGAGGCCAGCTGGATTTTGATGCTCAGGGTTCTTCCCTTGCTTGTACTTTCCATATTCTTCCCGGCTTTATCCTGTCGATTTCATCATTTCCGCTCAGCAGAGGGACGAGCTGAAGGACGGGGGTCTGCACGCCTGGAAAGAAATTCTGTGCATCCCTCTGGCACGTGCTCTGTGTTTCCCCGTGCGGGGCATGCCCACAAGGGAGAGCAATTGACCCCTCCAAGAAGGAGTCAACGTGATGGGCATCGACTCTGCTAACCCCAGCAGAGGAAGAGTAGCTCATCACTGGGGCCAGAGTCCTACTTTCCTTGATGAAACAACGACCACTTCCACTAATTCATCAACTCCTTAATTTTTCTGCTTATGAAAATTGGTGGCTGTTCCACTTTAGATTGCAGAGAGAAATGGCCAGGCTCTCATGTTCCGGCAGCCAGTTGATGACTAGCCATTGGCAGGACCCCCATAGATCCATCAGGAGATGACCGTTTGCTCAAACACTGGACGGTAGAGTATAAAGAACCCACTGTAGACAAAGTGACTGAGGCCAAGGTAAAGCAAGAGGCCATTTTGGCATTGGACCCATGGAAGGCACTTGTGGGGTACAGTTGTCAGATAAAATAGAGGTTGCCCCGTTAAATTTGAATTTCACATACACGGTGACTGGTTTTCAGTGTAAGTATATCCCATGAAACGAATAAGATCCACTTCTACTAAAAATCATGTATTGTTTATTTAAAATCAAATTTAACTAGGCATTTTGTATTTCTCTTTGGGAAGTCTGGCAATCCTAACTCGGGGTTTCTGTCGACAATGAGGCAGCCAAGTTCATTCACGCCCAGAACAATCAAAGTGAGTCAGGAGCCCGTGTGGGGCCCTCAGGACGGAGCCCTAACTAACTAACAGGAGGAGCGAACATTCCAAGTCCTCCCTCCCTCACGGTGACTCCACCGACCAAGGCAAGACACTGTCTGTGACTTGAAAACAGCTTTCTCAGGAAATGAAGCCAGGATGCCAGAAGGCTGAGAAGGAAAATAGATCTGATATGAAAGGGGTGAGTCAGACATTAAATAAGGAGATGTTATCTATGAGCCAAGAAACTGGAAACCAGGACCTTTTCAGAAAGGCCAGAGGGAAATAAGTGACTGGCAGCAGGGACAGAGACACAGAGAGGATGAGAGTGGGAAAGAGAGACAGAGACAGAGAAGAGAGAAGGAGAGACAGAGACAGAAAGGAGAGACAGAGAAAGGGAGAGCGACAGAGACAAAGAGAAGCAGAGAGAGACAGAGAGAGAAGGAGAGATAGAGGCAGAGAGAGAATGAGAGAGGGAGAGACAGAGACAGAAAGAGAAGGAGAGACAGAGAAAGGGAGAGAGACAAAGAGAAGCAGAGAGAGACAGAGAGAAGGGAAGATAGAAGCAGAGAAAAAGAAGGAGAGAGACAGAGAGAGAAAGAGTGAGGGAGAGACAGAGAAAAGAAGAAAGAGACAGAGAAGGAAAGAGAGAGAGAGAGAGAACTCCGTAGAGACTGCACATCGAGCCTTCCTTTCTGTGGCCCCTGGGCGGCTCTGTGAAGTAGAGAGACCGCTCGGATGGGCATCAGGGAGCAAGATGGGGCTGTTTCCCTTATGAAGCTTTTAAATGTTTTCTTACAATTTTAATTGTGACTTGTATGTATGTCACACAGTGTCATAGCATTTTGAAATTTTGAAAACTTCAGAAAAGGATAAAGAAGAAAATAAAAATTGCTCCTATTCCCAAGAGGAGGTGAGCACAATACCGCCTTCTGTCGTCTATCTCGGCATCGCTACCACTTTTACAACAGTGGGATGATAAAGCATCTAACATTTTGCAACCTACTCATATTATTATTTTTTTTAAGATTTTATTTATGTATGACAGAGAGAGACAGCAAGAGAGGGAACACAAGCACAGGGGAGCGGGGGAGGGGGAAGTGGGCTCCCCCCGAGCAGGGAGCCCCTTATGGGGCTCGATTCCAGGACGCTGGGATTATGACCTGGGCCGAAGGCAGATGCTTAATGACTGAGCCACCTAGGCAACCCATACTTTTATTATTTAACATATTGTGAATATTGCTGCGTATGCTTCGTTGCTGAGAACATGGTTTTTAATGGCTACTTTATGCTCCATGGCTTTTCATGGACCACGATTTATCCAACCTGTTTCCTCTCACTGGGTCTTTACCCTGTTTCTCGTTTCTTGGGGTTTTAGAGAGCGCCACGGAGCCACCCACCCCCTCTCTGCACGTGACTCTGCAGTTCCGTAATTGTTTACCTGGGGTACGTGCCTAGAAGTGAGTCCAGGTCCTGGGGTCTCAGGATAATGTTGGAAGTTTTAATTCCTATTGTCAATTTTACCTATTGTCAATTTACAAATACATAAGAATTACTGTTTTCCCACCACCTTGCCAACACTGGGCATTACCTCTTTCAAAAATCTTTATTAATTTGATCAGCCAAAAATAACTGTTATTACTTAAAGTTGTATTTCCTTCATTCTTAATAGGACGGACATTTCTTTAGATGCCTAGTGAGCACCAGTAGTTCTTATTTCATGGATGTTTTGTCATGTTTTTAAGCATTTTTCCCCCAAAATTTTTACTGAATTGTAAGGGTTCCTTATGTATTAAAGGTGATAATCCTTTACTTAATGATATGCTACAATGTGCCCCCATTTGTCAAGATTGTTTAGGGTGTAATTTGGTGTTGGGAATTTTCCTATTTTTACGAAAAAATAATCTCTATTTTGCTCCTGCTGGGTTTCTTCCTTGTTCTCTCTCACCTGGAAACCAGACAGATGTGTATTCCTTATTCTTCAAGGATTTTATTTATTTATTTGACAGAGAGAGAGAGAGAGAGATCACAAGTAGGCAGAGAGGCAGGCAGAGAGAGAGGGGGAAGCAGACTCCCCGCTGAGCAGAGAGCCCAATGAGGGGCTCGACCCAGGACCCCGAGATCAGGACCTGAGACGAAGGCAGAGGCTTTAACCCATTGAGCCACCCAGGCGCCCTGTATCCCTTATTCTTCAAAGTCCATTTGTTCTCTTGTACTTACCTCTTTAATCGTGGCAGTGAATTTGCATCTAGAGGTGAGAGAGGGACCCTTTTCCAAATAATCAACCTGCTATCTCCTCATCATTTACTGAATAATCAAACTTCCACCACATACTTGAAATCCACATGTACCCTATGTTGGGTGAGTGGCACTTATGCACCTGTCCCCTCCTACGCCCACCCCCACCATGAAATCACTGAGCTGTAGAACACCTCTCAAACCATTTCTCATGCTCTTCCTCTGTATCAGTCGTCAATATTTGAATAGCTTCTAGAATAAGCTAGTCAACCTTAAATTTGAATTCTGGTAGGAACTATCCTAAAAGCATAAGTTAAAATGGGGAAATGTGGCCTCTTTCCACTATTTAGTACTAAGGTTTGTATCTCCATATACTCAAGACTTGCTTGGCATCTCTCAAAACCTGTTGTCCTTTCCTTCATGTGGAACCCTGCACGTTTTGCCAGGTTTATTCCTAGGATTTAGTGTGTTCTATTGATTTTGGAGATTGGAAACCTCATATCGCTTTACTTCCCAGCTAATCTTTAATGGAATATAGAAACGTTATTGATTTGTACATACAACCACCAAAAGAAACTCTGACGACTATTTTCTTTAAAATATTCTCTTAGGATTTCTAGACATCTAATCATAGCACAGGTAGATTTGGGTCTGTTGTAAAATTTAATCTTATTTCTGTTTCCTGTCTTATCACACTTGTTGGAACTTCTAGAATGATGTCCCTAATGAGGGAATTGTATCACCCCCACCCTGCTCCAGACTTTGAAGGACCTTTAATGAGGAGAGTCCTCATTAAATATGATGTTGCTGCAGATCCCATATTGTCTTCCCATGTCAAGGAAACATTCTTCTAGTCCTGGCTTATTAAGTTTTTATTAGAAATCAATGTTGAATTTTATCAAGTGTCCTCTGGGAATTTATTTAAGTTTTTCCTCTTTTAATCTACCAGTGTGATATATTTTATTAATAGATTTCTGAATATTAAAACATTATTGCATTCCTGAAATAGATCTGTATCGTGTATGAAACTGTTGTTTTCAATTTGTTATATATTATTTAGGGTTTTTTGTTCTTTGTTTCGATGGCTACAGTCTGATCTCACCAGGGGCCAACCCCACCCACTGTTTCAGCCTCACCTTCCCAGGGAGATGGGTCTGGAATTTTCTGCCTTAAAGGTTTTAGATTCGAGCCCCAGCTGGCTATGTAAAATGCACCAGGAAACATTTTCTCCCTCTGCTTTGCAATCTTTCATACAGCGGGGGAATTATTTGTTCTTACAGGATTGAATCCCTCACCCCCAAACTCTAAAGAATCCTAAAATAATTTTGGAAGAAGAAGCAAAATACTGAATAATAATGGAGAGGGACTGACAAAGAGATTCATTTTAAGATCTAGCAAAGGTATAATAATTAAACCATAAGCAACATCTGAAATTTCTCTCCAAGATCATTAGCCCATAGAATTTTTCTCCTTTTTTAGTCAGATGTGAAGATTTTATTTTCTTCAGAAAAAAATCTTCCAGTCACTGAGTGGTCAACTATATACATTAGTTCTTAGTATTTCTTTATAGTTTTTATTACCATAGATTTACCTTAGTATTTTATTTTTGTTTGTTTCCTCAATCATATTCACTTACTCTGCCTTTTCTATATTTGTATTTATCCTAACTCAGGTGTGCCAATAGTTGGTCTATTTTAATGCTTATCTGCTTATTTTTAAAGTTCTTGAATTTCTTAACTTTATTGTCTTTCTATGTTCTAATTCATAAATTTCTCTTTTGGATATTTCTCACTTTCATTTTTGAGCATTCCTTGAACTTAATATCTTAGATTTTTACAAGCAATATTAAATTAAGGGCTCATTACTTTGTACATTGTTGTTTATTCTGGTTTCATGACAAATACACTTAATATGATGCATTTGACCTTGAATTTACTTTGGGCTTCAACCCTTAATGTGTTATATGTCCTTTTCTGTAAGTATTCTGGAATTATAGACTAAATTCTTATTTTATATAATGTCCACTGAGACAGTATTACCTTAATTTTTTAAGTGCATTGCAATCTGTGTCGCATTTTGTTATTAAAACTTACTATTTGTTGTAGCTCTGGATGCAGTTTGTATAGTTTGTTCCTTAAGAGAATACATTAAATTTTTCCTTATGATTAAGATTTTTTTGTCATCAACTTTTAGAAATATGACATGGGCGTCATCTTCTTTCTTCCAATGATATAAAGTTCACCATACTTTATTAAATATTGAATAAGCTCTATTTATTATATTTAATCCAATTCTTCATTTCTTTGCTTATTTTTGTCAACTCGTTTCATCCACTACCCACTGTTCATGGGAAAGTCACTCACTTATGACTTATGCCTTTGTCATTTTCTTCTAATATTTTTAATTAACTTTAGGTATTCCAATAATAAATATTTTACCAGTAAGGGTCCGTTATTTATGTGATACATAATATGTATGTATCTTCATGGTAAATTTTACATGTTAGCAATACAAAAATAAATCACTCGAAACTATTTAAACTCTAATTTGATATTATATTGCTACCACTTTTCAGTTTTCATTTGTATTTGCCTGATATGTCTTAGTACAGCCATTATTTTTCAAAGTGTCCATAGTCTTTAAAATTGTAAGTGTGTCTCTTATAAATAGGTTCTAATGTGATTCTGTTTTCAATCAAATTTGAAAGCTTGTCTTTTGGGGAGTTTGGCCTTCTCATATTTATCTCTGGACTTACTCTGATAAGTCTTATTTTTTTTAATACTTTATTTTTGCTCCCTTTTATTCATCTTTTGATAAAAATGATTTTATTAGCCCTTTTAATTTTTTGCTGTTCAGAAATTTGGACACTAAATCCTGTTTTTGTTCTATGTGTGGTGATTTTCACATTTCTTTCTTTTTTTTTTTTAATGTCACATATTTTCCCCTGGTCACCATTAACACTGGGATACTATCTATCACCTCTTTCTAAGTAAAACAAAAATGTAGCATGCATTTGCTTTTTCCCTCTCTGATTTGTCAATTTTTGTTATTATCTGAAAGCACATATCAGGTAATTAATTCTAAATTACTTGCCTAAGTTACCCATTTTTGCTCTCAATATTTCTTTTTTGTATAGGGGTTGTTTTTAATCATACAAACAAGAGTTATTCAATCTCTACATGTTTATCATATTTGTTGTTATCTCTTCTCTATGACACTATGATTTTCCCCATCCTTCCATAGTTGGCTAGAGTGTGTACATTTTTCAAAAAAGGACACATGAATGGTATGTTTTCCAGGTTCTTTGCTTCTCTAAGAGCATCCTTTGATGTAACCCATTTAAGTCAGCATATGTATTGTGAGCACCTTCTGGGGGAGAGAGAAGCTGATGAGATGGTACACATCTTTGCAGTCCTATGGACCTTGCAAGCTAACTGGATGCCACTTAAAAATCACACATTTTGAGTAGAAATCAGAGTAGATGGTAGAGAGTACTTGGGTCAAAATATTTTTCTATAAAAGTTCTGTAAACATGGATGCATCGTTATCCTGTCTTTCTTACTGCAGAGAAGTCTACTAGCTGTCCACTTTTCTCTGAAGTATCCCAATTACAGTGGGAGATGAGGAGGACTAGAATTGATTTTTTTTTTTTTTCAGGGAAACTGTTCCGGTAAGGAATTAACAAAATAAAAAATTAAAAATGGAAATCTTAAGGGGCACCTGGGTGGCTCAGTGGGTTAAAGCCTCTGCCTTCGGCTCCGGTCATGATCTCAGGGTCCTGGGATTGAGCCCCGCATCAGGGTCTCTCCTTGGTAGGGAGCCTGCTTCCCCCTCTCTCTCTCTGCCCGCCTCTCTGCCTGCTTGTGATCTCTCTCCTCTCTGTCAAATAAATACATAAAATCTTTAAAAAAAAATGGAAATCTTAAGCAGAACTGTGTAAGAGCTGGGATTCCGATAAAATAAAAAAAAATTTATTCCAATAAAAGTGCAATGCACTTGGAGTTCTGTAGGCAGACAGGCTAACTGCAGGCTGATTCTTGTTTCCTTGGAAGTAAATTGGTTTTCAGCCTAGGCATATATTTGCTTCTACCTTGAAATTCAAGTTCCATGCATTGTGCCTGGTACTCAGGTGAGCCCTTTGCTATCCGAGGCGATCATTTCGGCATCCTCTGCTCATGTGACTCTCCTTTAGGAATTCCCATTATACATATATTGGATCTCTCATCTTTCCAGGTCTCCTACTTTCTCCTTCCTCACTTTATTTATTTATCCCTTCCCTCTGGGTTTCCCTAAGTTCTCAAGTTCATCTCCTGCCTCACGGTTACAACCTTCTGGTTGCCAAACCGTAGAGGTTTTGAGGGGGTTTTGGTTTGGGGGATTTTTTCAAACTTGCAGTTTTAAATTCAGCCATTATTTATTTGTCTGTGCCTTTGAGGGTCTTGGGTTTTGCCCCCTTGACAAAGTCCTGTTCTGATCTCATCAGTGCAATGTCACCCTAAATTGTGTTACAAACAGAAACTAGCCAATTTCTGGAATCCTCCATTCCTCGCTGTTACCTCATTGCATGGAAGGTCATTGCCTCAGAACTTGTGGTCGTCTTGTCCTAAGTCACTGTTCTTCGCTTAGCCTTACATTTGCCCATTTTCCAGATGTTATGGATTCTGCCACTAAACATTTTAGGTGTAGACTGGGGACACAGAGAAAGCCAAGAGTTGCTCTAAACGTGCTTTGTCACGTCGCTCACCCAGGGACACAGAGCCGAGGCTTTCCCCCCGCAGGAGCTCCGCTCAGTCTGAAGGAGTTGGGTTAGGAGCCCCGCACTTCCAGGAGCAGAGTTCCCTTTCTCTGCAGGCGCAGCTGCAGTGGCTGGGTGTGCTCTCTTGCCACCTGAGCCCCTCGGTCACCCACCCACACATTGCCCTGCTAGCGAATAGTGCAGCTCTGCTGGGCGCTTTTCTAGATAGTTTCCTTCAGTGGGGAGACAAAGCTCAGGACAACCCTTCATTCCATCTGGGCCCCTCTGCCCAATATCTTGAGTGTTCTGGTGGGGAGCTGCCACCGTGGCCTCCTGCTCCAGTGCTGGGTTTTCCCTATTTTCACCCTTCTCCATCCTTCCCATGGGTGGTTGGGACCGCGAGAGGTCGGCGACCGTGCACCTGCCCAAGGCAGCCGTGCCCACCCACTACTAACCCTGGAGAGAGAGGCCACGGCTGCTCCTCATTCCAAGGGGGTCCGGCCGCCACCCAGCGCGTCACAAAAGAACGACACAGTGGACAACTTGACTGAGCCCTTCTGGAAGGATGCTGACCTGCAGACGTCGGAGAAGCAGAGCCGACTCCAGCCTTTGCCCCCACTGAGACCTCTCCTGCTTCCAGTGAGCACTGGGAGCCCCGCGTTCCCTCCTAGGGAAGGAGTGCAGCAAGAGTTCCCAGGCTCTCTGGCAACACCTTCTGGCGAGAAGCAGGACTCCAGCAACCACTGCCGGCTTCCCCAGATCACCCTGTTCTGGAAGGAGCCAGGCGGAAACCTGTGTCCAAAATCCACGCCACCTCACGCGCCTCTTTCAGATGGACCAGTCCTTCTCTCCCGAGGAAGCCTCCTGATTCTGGCCCTGCCCGACCCAGGGGGCATCAGAGGCAAAGATGTGAAAATTGCACATCACGGCGGAAACCAAATTTCCTCTAGACGGTCCACAACACCCTGAGACCAGGAAGGTAAATAGGTACTTTCTGCTCATCCTTGTCCACGTTTTGCATTTTTTTAAGGGCCCCTTTTTCGCGGGGCTTCCAGGAAGGTGTTGGTGGGCCTGCCATAAATCTGCAGGAGCTTGCGGGGCGGACGTGCGGGCCGGCTCTGGCTCGGCGGCATCGATCGTCTCTAATGAGCACCGGCGCAGCTGCGGCTAATGGTGGGGCGACCGGTGTTAAGGGCAAACGTGGGAGAAGATTATCAGCCCAAGGGGCTTAACAGTTGCTGGACGGCCCGGAGCCCTCGGGGCGATGATGCACTTGAGAGGTCACTGAATCAAATGAGGGGAAAGATTCAGCGCCTGCTGCCGGAAGAAATGCAGCAGGAGTGGATTTTTTTCTTTCTTTCTTTTTTTTTTTTTTTCCAACAGAGACTACAGGCATCAACAAAACCCTTACCTTCTGCTAGTCATTAGTCCCTGACCCTTCGCCCGATAAGACGGCTCCTGCTGGAGCCGTCTCGTCCTAATTATGACTCATCAGACGGCAGCAATCCTATCCAATTAGTGGGGCTTAAGCGAGGGGCACTTGATGTAACAAGGGTCCGCGCCCCACGTGAACCGGGGAAGGACAGGCTCGCATCCGCAAGTGAGCCACCCCCAGCCTGCTCCTTACCTGGGGGGCCAGGCTGCCATTTGATCTGATTTGCTTGATATTTAATTCACTGTGTTGCCCGCCACCCCCCTCGGAGATCTGACAGGGGCCCGATTAGTGGCCATAAGAGGTGCAGAGGCCAGTGGCCTTCAAGAGACAGCTCGCCGGCAGATGCTACAGAACGCTCGAAGTCAAATGTTAGCACAGAAAGGGAGCTACAGGTATTAGGAGAGATAAAAACAAAATGACTGGCAAATGCCTTCAGGGGTCGGGCATGTTGCACATTCTGAACTTTAATAGCATAATGGAGTAATTGCAACCGGGGAAAGAACCCAGACCCGGCAGGAAGGAAGCGTGTGCGGAAGCCAGGGATGGGGCAAGAGGCAGGCGGATTATCACGCGTGGCCTCATATTCGCCGAAATGCCCAAACCACTATTTATTTTAATGCTGTAAATAAGCAATTTAAATATTATCCTAGTTCCATAATAAGTAACACGGCAACGCGATGCCCTGCGGTTATAACAAATTATTTATTAGGTTGTGGGGTTTTTTTGTTGTTTTCTTGGTTTTTTTTGTTTTTTTAATTCAGAGGCAGTGTCTTTGTAACCAGGAGATCTCTGCTGGGTCACATCATTAGAAGAGATGGGCGTGGATTTCCCCCCGCCGCTGCAGGGAGCACTGATCTCTGAAACACAACCCAGAGCTGCGTATGATCTTTGTCATTTTTTTCTATAGCCGAAGGAATGTCTTTGAAAGCGGTTACCCCACAAAAATCACACACACCCCCAACCCGTCCCGTGTGTTTCCAACCCCTTGTCTCCCGTCAGCCGGAGGGAGAGGAAGGAGAGAGTCGGGAGCGGAAACCTGCGTCCAAAATCCACGCCACCTCACGCCACCTCAGGCTGACGGCCTGAAAAACCCCTCGGGCCGTGAGCCCCAGTGTCCGCACCCTCAAAACCTGGTTCCCCCAGCAGGAGGTTGGAAGTGCTGGTTTCCAGGCTTCCTCAACACTGTTGAGAGAACACCGAGTGGAGCCAAGTCCATGGTCCACTCTTCCAGTAATAAAAAGCAGGAAGCATGAACTTTTACCAGCAGAACATAAAAGAGACTAGTGGCTGAGAATGCAGTTATTAATGAAGATGTGTGTTCTTCTGAATATGTTAATTTTTTTTTTTTTTTTTTAGTCTTCAACAACATCCTTTTATATCTTGCTAAAGAATCCTTTCGTAGCCCGATGTTAGATGCCACTGGATGTACAAAGAAATAGAAGTATGCCCTCCTGACCCCAGAGGTTGGACAAAATCAGAAAACAATACAAATTAGGAGCTGACAAAAAGCACAGACGGCTCCGGTGCTCAGAGAAGGAACCTTGAGTGTTGGATGGTCAGAGAAGAGGGTCTTCAAGGAGAACGAGGGTGGGAGCGCAGCAAGTCTCGGAGAAGGCCTGTGTGGAGAGGAGGGGGCAGGAAGAACAGAGGTACAGAGGCAGGGACGTTTCTGGAGGGCATTAGGACAGCATAAAGGGGCTGCTCCCACATTCGTTAACAAAATAGACATGTCCACGGAGTGAGACGGATCAAAACATGGAATATAAGGGTGACGTCTTCATTATGTGTACTCTTCTTTGTTTCTAAAACGGGCATACCTTACTCTCTGAATCAAAAATACAAGGGATACCAGTAAACTGTATGTGCTGTGAATGGTCCATCTGGGCAGAAGTTGAAGGTCCCGCGTGGGGAAAAGGAGGCTGGCTGAGACCAGAGAGAGGAGGCCCAGAGTCAGACAGAGGAGCCACACCTCAGTGGAATGCTTCCCAGAGGCGGACCATCCCATAGGTCAGGAAAGCCCCACGTGGAGAAGCTCTGTCTTGTCCCATTGCTGGTCCCCCTGCTCCCAAAGGCGTAGGCTTCTCCACCGCCCCGCATGTCTGCACGCCATGTGCCGTGGGGTCCACCCCTCATGCTGCAGGTTGCAGAGACGCGAAGGCTGGTTAGATGGCATGGAGCTGGCGGACATGTGCAGGTGTTTCTGATCAACATAGGGAAAGCGACAATCAGGGTCAGGTTCATGGCCTGTGCAAGGCATCTCCACGTGCATACCTCTAAGACAGGCGTGTAATTCACCTCGGGTGCAAGGCCAGATTTCTGCTCTCAGGACTTGAAGTGTCTGGGGAAATTTGCATTCTCCGTGCCCCTTTTGGTGCTGTGAACCTCATTTGTCTACGTGTATGACACAAAAACCCAGTGGGCAATTAGATTCTCACGAGCTACAGTTCCAAGTTGTCCTGGGCTCCATCTATGCCTTAGCTGGGTCCCAGGTGACCACAGATGCCATGAATCTTCCTATGTGCAGAGGACAACACATCTCAAACGAAGCGCTGTGAGGCTCCCAGGTTCACGGAGGGCGCATCTTCCGGGTCTGCAATGGATTCGCAGTTGGAGATCGCATGCCGAACATTATAGAGCTCATTAGAGGACACGATCTATCCAAAGCAGTCCCTGCAAAGTGGGAGACGCAGGGCCGGCTGTGCATTAACGAGGGGAGCTGCTCTGGCACGGGTAGCAGGTCGGCCGGTCCGGCCCACTCGGGCTCCTCCCAGGCCGTATGTTGCACATCTCGGCCATGCCAAACCCAACACTGAAAGCAGGGACCGGCTTCCTTCAGCCAGGGCGCTGGCTTCTCACTCCTCCTCATACTTTGCTGGTGTAGAACACAGCTCAGCTGGCTATCAGCAGCCATCAGAACACAGGCCTGGGCTTACAGCCGGAGTCTCCAAAGGAAAGGCACATACGTAAATAGACACGATGAGGGAATAGGAAGAGGAGTCAGCCACAGCGAGATAGCGACGGAAGATGTGGGACAGTGGAACTCCTGCTTCCTACTTCCCACCCTAACCCGGGAGGGCTATCCTGGACACGCCAGACACCAGCCCTACCTCAATGACAAATTAATTAAAAATTGACCGAATCTAGCCATAATCAAATAGAATTTGTCTCGCCTGGGAAGATGGCTAGATTTCAAGATCCTTGGTAGATCCCGCTGTGCAAGGTTTCTGACAGGGAACAAAATTTTCACAGTAACAGAAAACGTAGGCTATTATGTTCTTCTTGACTTTTTCACTTAGTGGTATTGTAGAACCATTGTGAATCAAAGAATCTTGGCTCGGGAAGGAGTTTCAGACCCAATCTCTAATTCACAAAATCACTTACCCAAACCTCCATCACTCACTGGCGGCAATGTGGGGCTGGCATCTGGGCACCGGGGTCTGGAGCTGGGCTCCTCCATAACCAGAAGGGCTTCTGAGCCACTCAGGACCTCAAAAAACACTTGAGGTCTTGGCTCCAAACCCCATCACCCTGGATGGCAGATCTCAGCTCTGCCTGTGCACCCTTCTGCCCCCCAGAACTCAGGACTCCATGTTGAACAGCGTAGTTTTCACAGGTCCAATTAGCCCTCAGACTCTGGTCCATCCTGACCCCTCCATACATCCTCCATTCTTCTGTTCCCATATATTCTCTGACCCCTACGGGACTTGGGAGCACGCCAAAGTTCTCTCCCATTTCTGGACCTTGCGTATGCATTCTCTCTGCCTCACATGCCCTTCCTTCTTTTCTGAGCCTGGGTCTTTCAACATCTGTCCCAAGATCCAAACAAGTCAAGAACAACCAACTCAAGGAAGACTTTCCCTGGCTCCCAGCAAGCATGGACCCCCTGAATGATTATCAAAGCACTGAACACACTAGTACAAGTGTTGAAACCAACTGGACTGGGCCTCTCTTGAGGGTAGGGACACTTTTATTCTTCCTCTGTCCTTACCATCTAGCAAATATGTGGCCCGTAGAAGGTGCTACATCATTGACAAATGACTAAAATAAAACTAGCATCTATTAAGGATCTCATCTGTGTCTGTTAGCCCATCGAATGTTTATAATAATAGTACAAGATTTATGTGAAAATCCTGAGGCTCAGGAAGCTGCGGCATATCAATGGGGTGTGCAGAGCTGGTCCACAGGGCACTGAGACTCAGAGGGGCCATGAGGCTCTGGAGTCCAAAGAAGGAGACTTCAGGACAGGGTCCTGGAAAGGGCTGTCACAGAACAGGCAGTTCTTCCTTATTACAGATGCACTGATTTTTAGAATCCCTCACTAAATCCATGATCTTTTTTCACGATAACATTATACTGAAAATATGGCCAGAGAATGGCACACACTAAAAATAACTACATTCTGCTTACCATGTGGATGCGTGCAGAAGAAAATCAATCATTTGCAAAGAATTTTCATTATATTCCATTATTCCTATACATCAAGTTAAGTAAATGTGAGAAGGCTGCAACCCAATGAGCTGACAGGCGAGGAGCATGGCTGAGGGGAAAGGTATTGGCATTTCAACATGAAGGGCTCGTGGTTTCATTTCAGAATAATGACCAGTGAGGAGGAAGATCAGTGCAGAGAAATCGAAAGGACGATTCCTCCCAGACATGCCATCTCTCCGCATCCATCTCGAGGAGCCTAATTGTGGAAACCACAGGCAAGTGTCCCATGGGGTTCCTAGGAGGGGGCTGAAGGCAAACTTTGGTGCCTAGAATCCTACTTTCCCTTTGTCTTTCATGAAAACATCGAGGCTCCAAACAATAATAAATCGCATTTAACGATCACAACAAAAACGCCGAAAGATTTAAATGTTTAGATGGAGGGGAATCCTTGTGGTAGAGCTGCTGTATGCCTTGACTGCAGTGAAGATCACACACGTCTGTGGAACCTGAGGACATGTAAGATTAGTGAAATCTGAATAGGACGGATGGATTATATCAATGTCAACGTCCCGGGTGTGATACGGTTACTAGACAGGATGTTACCGTGAGGGGAGACAGGAGTGAAAGACACACAGGATCTCTCTGTGCTATTTATGACAACTGATGGGAATCGACAATTATCTTAAAATGAAATATACTGTTTCTGAAAAACCAGCCACTGCTCCAGGTTAGGATTCTGGATATCACAGAAACAATCACGAGAGGTGACCAGTTGGCTGAGTTTCGTATTCATAGCATTTGCAACTAAAGTGCTGTCTTGCTTGCCCTCTGTGCTGTGGTTCCTGTTCCCACATTTCCAGACCTTTCCTCCCGTGACACTGCTCAGTTATTAGACTTGGTTGCTCTGAAGAGCTGGCCAGGAGGGCAAGCCAAGGCCAAAATGGCCAAGCGATGCCCCCAATCAGAGCAGCCTGCCCCATACAAAGTCAATCATGGTGGAAATGAAGAGACTTCTCTATACTGGGGTTTTTTTTTTCACCTTTAAAAAGCAAGAATGACAAGAGTAGACAGAAGTGGTTGTTTTGTTTGTTTTGATCTCAGAAATATAACCAGCTCACGTGTGTCTTTGGACCACCATCCCCGTTTCTCTCCCATCCACATCCTTCCCTTCCAGAATAAGGTCCTTTCCTGAAGGGAAGCACTTTTCCTCTCCAGCCCATGACAGACCAGACCATGGTCTGGGAGTTGGAAGAGAGCAGATGTACATGTGGAAATGCTCAGGAATGCGGCCAAAGTCCACCGTTTCTGTTCTTTGCAGGGAGTATAGGTCATGGAGCTCCCCGGCGTTGCACACCCTGCAAGTAGGAGACACCACGTTGCCAGAACTCAAGGAAACCTTCTGTTTCAAAGCCAAATAACAAAGCTGGCCCAACTCAAGACTGCTTTCCAGTTGCACGGCAGCTTTTTCTAACTTTCTCCCATGACATGTCAGCTTTAGTTAGCCTGATTTGGATTCTCAATCCATTTATCATTTCCCCTGAAAGTTTTAAAGGTTTCTGTGTATCTGACAATCTTGAAGGGTCCCCAACCCACTGTTGATGCTTCTGGAACAAAGCTAACCCTACTGTTTGAATCCGCCACTTACTTAATGGGAAACGAGCAAACAAACAAAACATTGAAGGTATGCAGGGCATCCTACACCCGACGAGTAATGAGTGTCTGAAACTCAGGGCTCAAACAAAGAAACACAGTTTCCCAGACTAGCCCAGACCTATAAATAGCATGTCTAGACATTTTGACAGAAGTTAGGTTAAAAACTAAAATAGTTCCTAATTTCTACACTTCCACACTAAAGCCACCAGGACTCTTTGGGTCATAAGTAACAGAAACACAACTCAGAGCACAACTTAAGCACAAAAGCACAAAATAGTCCATTGCCTCAAATAATTGGAACGTCCAGGGGCAGTGGAAGGATCCAGTTCCTCCGTGACTGGAACCCAAAGTCCAGTCATGCCAGGGTTAAAAACTCCATCCTCCAGTATAGTAAATCCATTCTAACATGCAGATCCAGTTTACTTTTCTTTTTCTCTCTTGGGCAGTCCAAGGGGAGAGGATAGCAAAACGTAAGAAGGCTTCTAATTGATGGGAAGGAGCTGGCAGCATAGGGAGAGGTGGGTGGTCACTCCTCCTGGTCATTGTGGCTGGCTCTGGGGGTCCCACTCCTGAGCTGACTTCAGAGCTGTTCTTTCAACTCCGGATTCTGCTGCTGCCTCTGTTGGGTGAACCGCTGACCGGTCTGGATGAGACTGGCCAGGTCATTCTGTGAAGGGCAGGTTCCGGGGTTCCCTGAGGTTGGGACTGCATAATCATCCTGGACATGAGCTGCTGAACTTGGGATTGTTCATTGGGTTTGATACCATGCTCCTGAACTTGGGGTGTTTAGCCGGCCAGGGATGTCAAAGCTGCCAACGCCTCCCATGGGACTAGGTCTATAGCTATAACTTTGGTCTATAGCTCTAAACTTTGGTCCTTACAGTTCATGATCCCAGAGGAAGGGAGCTCCTTTCCTAAGAGCTTCAGTACAAGCCCAGAAGACTCCCTGTGCCCCCAGGGTTCCTGATCGCACTCTAAAGACAATCCCTGATGCTGGTGGAAGTGTACCCTGGGCTTTGGAGGTCAAGTGCCCATTCTGGGCTTCCTAAGTTAGAAGGCAGAAGGAGGATGTGCCAGCTGGCCCCCAGGATCTGAGCAAGACCATTTTAGAATGCAAAGGTGCTTGTTTTGTTTTGTTTCAAAGAAAAGGACACCGAACAGACAAAAAAATCTAGTCTACTAAGTACATTTACAGTACCTCTGATGATTGCTCCAAAGGTGCACCTGTATAGCTATTTCAGATGTGGAACTACTTTTAAACTTGAAATCTCCCAGTTTTGTAGCTAAGGTTCAGATTGTACAGAACGAAAACTACACTTACAGAGAATCTAATTTGCAGAACTGTTTTAAAGGAGGTAAGACCCAATAGTCCCTGCTTGGAGCTTCAAATTGACAGTTCTGAACATGATGATGGCTTCATTATTTTTTTTTAACTCAACTTCATTGTTACAGTTAAAAAGTACTGTGGATCCAAGTGCTGTTGGAAACAAAGGTTTCAATATTGCAGTCATTGAAGAATAGACTGTTTTTGCTCATTTTACTCACAAAGGAGGAATCCATACCGAAATATAAGTGTGATTTCCCCTCGAAGGTTTAAGAAGCTCTGTGTTTATCTAGAGAAAAAGGGTTGCAGGGGGATGTACTTATAGGTCATCGATTCCTACAAATAGTCTCTTATTTGCCAAGAGCCACATATACACTTGGAAATGAATAACTAGAAGGCACAATAGTTTAAACATTTTGAAAAACGGTCCTATTTAAATTTCTTAGAGAGACCACACAGCATCTATAGAAATTCCCTATCTTTGGGACCATGGAAGCCCCCCTCTTTTAGGAATAATAATCTAAAAAGCGAGGACTCAAACATTCAGACTTTCAAAACTCCCATGGAATCCTGAGATTCCTCACAAAGGCTCTTTTGGTGCAAAGGACAGAAACAGAACCCAAGCAAGCTGGGGAGAATGGAGGGGTGCCCGATGCACGCACCTGGGAGTTACAGAGTCGGGAGGGGGCAGTTGGATGCAGGAGCCACACCCATGTCCACTCAGGCTGTTTGGGTTCCCAGCTGAGCTTATCTTTGAGGCCAAGACCAGGGCTTCTGGAAGCTCCCAGGCTCATATCACCCCAGCTCCAAACTAGGAAGAAAAGATTTCCTTTAACTCTCTCAGCTTTGATTAGACTCGGATTCAATTTTACCACTTGACCACAGGGAGACTAACTATGTGCACAGAAAAAGGGGCACAATGATTGGCCCAGCCTCAACGGTCTTCCCGCCCCCATCACAGGGAGGGAATGTGTAGACATGGAGGGCAGGGTGCAATATACCGTTTAGATCCAGGCCAGCAAGCACGGCGCCCAGTCAGGGCTCCATGTCCCCCAAAGTCAAGGTCTTTGAGCTACATGCCAAGCCATGTCTCCCCACTCGGCACACCACTTCCTTTATTGAGAAAGTCTTGCTATGCAAAAACAAACCAAAACGCCCGTTGGACTAAAGAGTGTGCTCGGTGACATATTTGTCTGTGCACGTGTGTGTGATGTCTCTGGACGGTCCTCTTGCAGACACCGAAGATGCAAAAGTGAATAAAAACCACAGGAGCTATTTCTTCACCGTCTGGTAAGAGAGATCGGCATAGACACAATCACCGCAAAAGGACGACGGGCAAGCATTACGTCAAGGCAATAAAGCAAAGCCCTGAACGCAGGATCAATGTTCCCACTCAAAAAGGAGCACTGGGTGTCGCGTGCAGATGATGAATCATGGAGGACGGCATCAAAAATTAATGATGTGCTGTGTGGTGACTAACATGACATAATAAAAGGAAAAAAAGGGAAAAAAAAAAAGGGAGACCAGTTCAAGGGAGCCCTCTGAAGAAGAAATACCTTATATTGCAGGAGAGTGCCATCCACTCTGCAGATCCCATGGAGAAGCAACAGAAGGAGCCCAGTGAGAACTTTGGCCCGGAGACTTGAGAGACCCCGTAGTCGTGATCCCACCAAAATCCTAGCCCCTCGCTTCTAGCTCCAGATTTGAACTGGTCTTCCTTGCTACAGCTCAGCATCTCACCTTGAGCTCTCCGCTGCTTTTAAATATGAAAACCCCTCATGGGCCATTCCGGAGCCAAGCCAGAAAATTACTCTTGCTACTTACAATGAGATAAAGAGTACCTCCCTCATGCAGAAAGTCTATGCTCTCTCTACAGCAACTATCAGGGAGAGAGCAAGCAGAGTCACATTAAAAGAGGGAACTGGAAGCATTGCGTGCTTTCAGGTAACTGAGAGGAAATTCACATCTTTACTTTCGTCTGCCAACAGATGTCTTTCCCATGGAGCATGCCCTTTCTGTCTGAGGATGGGTCAGGTATCCCAGGGCTGGCTCCCGCCAATGAGCACGCTTGAATTCCCTGATTCTCCAGCTTTCTGAAGAATACTTCATCTCAATGGTATTTGTTGCAGACGCACATAAATTCTAGATGGTTCTAATCACAGAAAATGCCATCTTCTTGGACCATGGTATTAAACAATCACTTCATGTCTCTTTGTTTCTGGGATGACAGCTTCCATCTATAGGGACAGCGTGGGGACATGGCTGTGTGGCTCCTGCCCCAGACCTTCTCTGGCTCTGGTCGCTGCCTGGGCCCCTGAGTTCTCTCCTGAACATACTTGCTGGCCTCCAAAGGCTTCACATCACTCTATCTTTGCCCATGGAATTATGGGGGCCTTGGAAATGCCTCAGCATGCCAATGGCTGGCCCCAGACCAGCCGTTGCAATGGGCCACAACTGCCCTGTTCTTCCTAAGGACCCTTGCAACTGTGAATGCCAGGGGCAATTACTTTGTGCCCTTCTCATCAGTTTTTGCTAATAAGAGGGAGACAGACAGACAGCGAGAGAAAGAGAGGGAAGGGAGGAAGGAAGAAGAATGGAGGAAGGGACCAGGAGAGCAAAGGAGGGAAGGAAAGGAGTAGGGAAGGAAGGAAGGAAGGAAAGAAGGGGGGAGGAATATCACAATAAGCTGCACGAAATTCTAAGACCTGCCAGGAAAGACTCCAAATCTCCACTAACCAATTCTCAATTCTCCCTTTCCTAGCATCTTAACCGCTTCAGGGTTTCTTCTCTCAGTCAGGGAGCAGTTCAGTGCAAAACAAAAATCACAAGAAAAGCATCAGTAACAAGGAAATACAAAACAGCAGTCAATGAACACAATTTGTATAAAGTTCTCTCTGATTAAGAAACGAGACTGCGTCTCCCTAATTTCCCACAAGGTCTCGGAGAAGCAGGACACCTGGAGCAGAAAATCAAGTGCTGAATCATGGCCAGCCATGGATCAAGGTCTTTCATCGAGGAAATCTTTAGCTAAAAGAGAGAGAGAGAACATCAATCAGATATTATTTCCAATTATTTTTCAAATTGGAACAGAGAAAGAAAACCCCCACACCCATAAGCTTGACATGGTGTTAGTCAAGTTTGTTGCTGGAAGGAAAGTCCTTGCTTATATTGAAGTAAAGTTCTGAAAATAAGCAAAGAACAGATTTATTGATTTTGGGGGAGTCTGGGTGTAAAAAAGAGAAAGAATAAAGAAGTGCTCTTTGCCCGTTCTGTCCAAATGACATCCCAAGTGGCCTCCCTAATGGTGGGGGAGGGGAGGGGGCAGGTGCCTACCCGGGCACATGGACAGAACTGCCCTAAGGCTAGGGCTAATGGTATTGGCTGAGTCTGCTGTAAGCCTCTCTTTTCTAATAGCCAACTTTCTATGTGCGAGAAGACAGACAGATATTGATTGGTCCAAATGCCCTTGAGTTGACAACATCTGAAATGAAAATCCACAAGGCTAGCACAAACTTTCTGCAAGTTCAATTTCTCGAATCTGATTATGACACTGGACTGTGAGACCATTCACACATGTAAAAGGCCTCTCTTTTTTTGTACCCCCATTTGGCACCTGTAATTGGAGGGAGTTAAGTGGCTTCATCAGGCTTGTGATTCAAATGTCGGAAGGAAGGAGGCAACCGTAGGCTAATCTGGGGGTGATAAAAGAGAGAGGTGTTCTCTTGCTGGTACGGGGCTAATGTCAGAAATCCAGTGGACAGAGGCTCCGCATGGCCCCCCGCCTGACCGGTGTGTAATCACACGCCTGAAACACACATTCTCGAAGAAGCTGGTACATGGAGTCTTCCCAGAACGTCTATGGAGATTCTCCTTGATTTCATAACTTGGGCATTCGGTGGGTATTAGAGCTCTCACTTTGCTGTCTCCATTATTCTACTGCAGTTACTTTTCCTTTCCTCTCCCCTCCCAAATCAGATGCTGAAGTTGCAATTCACAATTGTTGAAGTCTTGGGAATAACGAGGTTGGCGGTACTCTGCCCAGCTCTTATTAAACACACCTCTGTATTCTACAAATTCCTCTTGATCGATACATCGACTGCAGTATAAACCTTAAATAAAGCACTATTAAACTGGAAGCACACACTATTTTTGTCTTAGTGTGTTATTTAGGAACATAAAGGGGCAAAACCTCTCAGAATCGGCGTCTGGATGTTTGCGCCAAAGAACCTGCAGATAGAATACACATTAAATCTATTCAGCATTGATTGGAAACGCTGATCCTTTATGGTTTCATGTTTCTTTGCTCATTAATCTTAGTTAACCCTCTCAAAACAACGTCAGCTTTGTGGCTCCAAGTGTAGAAAACCCACCGTGCGGAGAAGGCAGCTTTTGAAGACAGGTTTGATTCCTGGCGTCAGCAGATCAGACTACAACCCCTATCTCAGAAGATGCCACTGGTTTCCTTCTAAAAATATGAAAACAAGAAAGAAACAGCCTTCTGCAAAGCAGGGTGGGGAGAAATGGGAGGCTGAAGAGGGGTCGGGGCGGTGGCGGAGCCAAGCGGGGGGCCAGGGGAACGGCCGGCCCCGCTTCAGAGAGGAGAGGCGTGGCCCCCGGGCAGCTCGGGACTTGTTGCCTTGACGCCAGCTACCACAGGCTAAGGTCAACAGAAGCCCAACGTCACCCATGACCAGAACCAGACTAGAGCAGGCCCACCTGCAGGGACCCAACAAGCCAGGGCCTTGTGACTTACGGCTCAAGGAGATGGGCTCTCCACCCACGCCGCTGCCTGAGGTCTCGGGTTCACAGACTACTCGCAAGCACAAGAGAAACATTCTGGGATGCAAGAGTGTGTTCCCTGCTCCCCCAGTTTGGCTGATTTGCACGCAAGCGATCTTCTATTTTTCCACCGAGCCGACAGAATGCCTCGCGTCACTCCTTCTTTCCCTGATTCTCCAGCTTTCTGAAGAATACTTCATCTTAACGGTATTTGTTGCAGGTGCACATTAATTCTATACGGTTCCAATCACAGAAAATGCCATCTTCTTGGACCTTGGTATTAAACAACCACTTCATGTCTCTGTTTCCGAGATGACGGCTTCCGTCTATGGGGACAGCGTGGGGACACTGCTATGTGGCTGCTGCCCCAGACCTTCTCTGGCTCCTGAGTTCTCTCCTGCACATGCTGGCCTCCAAAGGCTTCACATCACTCCGTCCTTGCCCGTGGCGTTATAAGGGTCTCGGAAATGCCTCGGCACACCAGCGGCCGGCCCCAGACCACCGTGGTGCCCATTGCAATGGACCACAACGGCCCCGTTCTTCCTGAGGGCCTTTGCAGCCGTGACCACCAGGTCCAACTGCATCAGTTCTTGCCAATGAGAGGCAGAGAGAGACAGAGATGATGAGAGAGGATGTGGGGGGGAAAGAAAAAGAGGAGGAGTGGGGAGGAGAAATACCACAAAAACTTGAACCCGAAATTCGAAGTTTGTCATTCTAAAAGAAATTAAAAAAAAAAACACAACTCCTAGGGAAAAACACGACCCAGTCGAGACCCTTTACAGCCCATGCAGCAAATATTTCAAAGAGACCCCACCTGCAGCCGCGAAACGCCACGGTCAGCCCACCGGAACCTCGCGCAGGGAGTCTGGAAGGTAAAAGCCCTTTCTGAATTCATGAAAAGATCAACATCTGAATATATATTAAAGATAAAGTCCAAATAATTCATAAGAGGCAGCAAAACAGGAACCTAACTTCTGGGTGGGCGCCGGAGCCCCTGCCCCCGAAGGAGGCGACGATCCCCGGGGGAGGCGTGGTAAGTGAACTCTGCTCTGGCTGCGTCCACCTGGGCACCGTTTTAAATGGCAGGCTGTTTTCTTGGAAGAAAAACGTCTATCCCTCAACCCAGAAAAATACGGGATCTCGGCACAAAATAAGGAAAACAGCTCACAGCTGACACCACAACATTCGGGCGAGGCCAGGAGAGCATCATCCTCAGACGACTGAGCTTCGTGGCTCTCCAAGTTTGGAAACAGCCGTGGGGATCATTCCAGAGTGACCAGGGTGGGAAGCACCCCAAAGCGGGCACAGCACTGGAACAGCACCCATGCGGGCCTTTCCTAGAACACAGCACCATAGCTAAAGAATTCCTTTTTTTTTTTTTTTTCTCTAGCGGAAAGCCAACCCATCACCAAATGCTTGTGCCAGAAGGAAGCAGGGATCCAATTAAAAAACCTTTAACTGTCCCGTCTACGCAGCCCAGCTCTGTGGCCCGGCGTCTGCCTGGCTTATGAATGCCATTGATAGGGGGGCCCGGCCCCAGCCCGGGTCCTAATGACATGCGCCCTTCATCACCCTCCTGTGGATCCTGTCTGACAGTCGGGACCCTTGGGAGTGGGAATCCTGCGAGCTAATTGAGTGCGCAATCCCATTTCAGCGAGCTGCTGTCACCAGGAGGGCCCGGGGCTCTGCACGGCCACCCTCGGACAGCATCTCACCGATCCGGGCTTGGGCACGAGTTGCCTTTCTCGGCTGAGTGCTCGGGAGTCACAGAGTCACCGTCTGCTCACAGAGGCACGGTCCCACCGGGCCCCCGCCACGCCACAGGGCCAGCTCAATGCCCGGGACCAGACGACCCGCGCTTTGCTTTCTGCAAAGGAGGAAAACGCTTTTTTGATCGAGGACAAAGGCTTCACTGGGAACAGCCTTCCTATGTTTTCACGTCTAAAAACCATCTACTACCTTGAGCTTCGGGGAGATGGAGCCCCGTTCCAGGGCAGAGCCCCCTTCCACCTCCCCCTGCGCCCGTGACACCTTGCCCCTCCATGCGTCCTGTCCAAAACAAAACGATATTTCTTCTAATTTACAGCAGTGGATGTCTTTGTACAAAATTCGTAAAAGAAAAAAAAAAAAACTAAAAAGCACCTATAATCGCTTCCCGGAGTAACCGCTTTTTTACTACAGTATCCTAATTTTTTCCACGAATATATCAATTTTTTTTTTAAAGACAAATGTGGGTAAACGCTATGTGCTATTTTATAAGTTGTCCTTTATTCACTTATCCACCTAATCTGAACAATTTTCAAGTTCCTAACTGTTTTCTTGCACCATCACATACGGGACCCAGGGCGGTAGCGCCCCGTAACTCCCCGACACCACTGCCCGGTGTCTGATAAACACAGCTGTGCAGTTCGCCCTGCGGACTAAAGCTCTGCCCACGGACACGACTATATCTTTACGATAAATCAGGAAGGATAAATGCAGAAGGAACTGGATCTGTTCAAACGATGTGCAGAAAACACTTTTTAAAAATAGATGCATAAAATAAATAGTACCTTCACGAGTTAGTAAGTGGCCACACCGGTTCTCAGAGCACCTGCCCAGGTGAGCTCCTCGATCACAGCCCTGTCCCACGGACGCCAGCTCTTCCCGTCCCCATGTGGTGCGGCCAGCCCCCTCTCTGCTTCCCAGACACCTCCGTTTCTCCGCTAGCACCAGGAGGACCAGGCCATCCCGCGAGGCAAGGACAGTCAGCTCCACCGGCTGTCGCTGTCCCAGTCCAAGGTCATCCTCTCGTGCTCTGTGAGAAGCCACCTTCCTGGCTCTGCGCTGCGGTCCCTGGCGGAACTATCGGCCTGAGGGAGGGTGGCAGTCCGAGTCTGACTTAACCCAGGAACACCTGGGTCCCCACCGGCTCCCGGCCCAGGCTTGCGCTCTCTGTCTTTCTCCTTCTCTCTCTCTCCTTCTCTCTCTCTCTCTCTCGGAAGAACGCTACCCCACCTGCAAGCTGGGCACAGAGGTGTCTTCATTTCCTGTTGGTCCTTCTCTCTCAACAGCCAGTGGCTTGACTGCAAAGCCCAGACAACTTTCCCTTTGGGGATATTCTTCTGCAGGTGGTACGATCATCGGTGTGGAGTGCTGGGCACAGGTCCTGGCATTAAGCATCCCTCATAATTATATGTCATTAGCTATGTATGTTATGTGTGTATTCACATCCACAGCAACCTTCCCTGGCTGCCCTCCAGCCCCTCGTCTTAAATCAAACAAGGGCTCCAGAGGAGGGGTTTTTTAAGCTCTAAATCTGAGTGCACTGCTCTGGGACTTCTGTGGCTTCTCATTGCCCCCAGGGGCCAGCCCAGATGTGCCCACAAGGCGTACAACCTCCTCTTCCTCTGGCACCCTCCACCTCTCCAGATCACCTCCCTGCACTACACCCCCCCGCAGCCCCATCCCTAAGCCCCTCCCCCTATCACCTGCACACCCTGTTCCAGAAGGCCCTATCTGCTGGGCAGCCCTCAGCCACACGTGGGTACTCAGATTACACTTAAAATAATTCAGGGTAAATGAAAGGAAGTACTCAGTTCCCCGGGCGCACTGGCCACATTGGACGTGCTCAAGAGCTGAGTGTGCAAACCGCTACCTTCCTGGCCCGCACAGGTGTAGACCATCTCCATCTCTCCAGCAAATGCTCTCTGACGGCGCCGCACCAAACCTAGAAAACACTGTCTGCCTCTCCGGAGAACTGAGATCTTTCCCCGAGGGTTTCTCTCCCATTTCTGGGGAATCTGGGAGATAAAAATGGATCAGTTCTCAGAATCAAACCCCACGGTGAATTCATAAGCATCTCTCTTCCCCATTTCTCAGATCGATTTCGTTCGAGTCTTTTCAGCAGCGCTCGGATAATCAAGACTCCTCGTGTAATAAGCCGATTACCCCTCAGCTTGCCTGATGGCAAATTCTAATTCCCTACTGTGTATGTTTCTAGCAGAAGGTTCCCTCCACCTACTTAACGCCCCAAACAGAGTCTGACCTTGTAGGTGTTCCCGTCAGCCCGGCCGCCCACATACGCCTGGAGGATAAGCTTCACCCTCCGCTCCACCACGGGCCCCGCAGCAGCCAGAGACCCTCCTTCCCTCGTACCCTCTACAGGCGGAACTGGGGAGGTGACCCCCCACCCCATCTCTCTCGTTACCCCTGGTCCCAGGGCCAGCCGCAGCTCGGAATGGCTCACGTGGTCACCCAGACTGTGCATCTGGGAGGGGAGCCCGAAGTTCGAATCTCGCCCACCTACCATTCCTGAAATCTTACACAAGTTGGCCCCTCTTGTTAAGACATGAAAGGGTCTAACTAATATAAAAAGGAAGGAAAAGTTATCCAGGAGAGGAAACAAGCCAACAATCGCCATGCATTAGTGCCTAATCACCAATTAGCGCGCGAGCTTTCCGTGTGGCCGCGTGGAAGAGTGGGGAGCAGCGGGAGCGGGGTTCCCGGGGGCGCTCGAAGAAGAAAGAAGAGCGAAGGATAAAAGGCAGAGGGGCGGAATCAGAATCCCACCCTGCTCCAAGTTTGCCCAAGGCCCACCCTGTTCTTCCAAACACACTGGCCGGCTTTACAACCAACTTGCACGCTGAACATTTTCAACATCAAAATATTCATAACGAGCCACCTTCTCAAAGTTCTCCTGGGAGATGTGCCTTTGGTTAAGGAATTCCTAGCCCAGGAAAGCAGTGGGAAATCCTGCAGTAAGTGGGCTTGTTAAGATCAGTTGGCAGTGTCCCAGCAGGCTCCTCCACAGTCGATGAGAATTACTAAACATCCTTGTAAAGAGTGCAGAGTAATTCCACGAACCCAGAAGAAAAGGCAGAGGAAGTTAATTGGTGCCGTAAAAGTAAAGACGGAACCCTAGACTTCCCACGGAGTGCTCGCTGACCAGAGGGCTTGGCGGAGACCGCAGGGACGCTGAGGGGTGGCAATTAGCAGTTCAGCTCAGCGTGGCCTCGGGAGCCCCTGAGCTACCTTGGTGACCGCAGCGAGAGGGTGGCCCCCCTGGGCGGCACGTTCTTAGCCCGGCTCCGTGGGCATCTGGGAGGCCCTCAGAGGCCCGATCAAACACATTATTGGAGAGGACAGCAGGCACATGAGCGAGAGGGGCCGCGTAGAGCTGTGCTCTATGTGATGAGCGGGGTGGAACTAAGCACCCCTGGAAACCCAGGCGGGCTTCCCGGCAGCCACCCCTGCGCACAGCGGGAGACACCGAGGCAGAGTGGGAAGAAACTCCGGAGAAGCCGTGGAGAAGTCCCAGCTCTAAGGGAAGAGCAGGCGGTAAGCCGCATTCCTCTCCGCACACCTGTGCCCCGGCATCTCGTTCCCCCCGCCAGAGGTCGGACGTCCCCACGTCCACGTCCCTTCGTGCTGTGGTTGTTATTCTGGACCCCAGGTCCCCAGGCGCGGCTGCGTACCTGTCACTCGCGGCCAAGGATGGGCCCTGCCCGGGGCACGCACGAGTCCCTCAGAGGCACACAGGTCCCCTCCTCTGGCTCAGACAGCGCCTCCTCAAGAATAGTTTGGATTGGGACCGAACGCCCCTTTCGCCACCCACAGTAGCCCCTGGAGCTGAGGACAGGTCCGTGCCTTCACCAGTTTCCTTCCCAGAGCCGATGGAGGGTGGCCTTTGGTTTTGGCTCACACCAAAATACCTCATTAGGCGCGGGTGCGATCCGCTGCTGGCAATGGAACGAGACGCCAACCATAGAAGTCCCCGGGGAGTGTCCGGTGGGCCACAAAGATTCCTTTTAATGTCTTAGGGCCACTTATTACACAAGCAGCGCTGGCCTAGAGAAGCTCTCTGATCCAGCTCGCGCTCCCGAAACAGCCAGGAAGGACCTTCCCCTTCTGTTCCGCGGACCCAGTGATAGAAAAGGATCACCCTGCGAAACCCTGACCTGCACACCTTGCAGGGCACGGTGGCCGCTGCCCAGCTATAGGGCCCAGGACCTGTCTGTCCTTGACTTCTTCCCCAAATACCAGGCCAGACAGAGTTAAGTGCGCTCTGCCATGCTAGCGTGATTTGCCTTTATATCTCCACCAAGCTGACGCCCCTCCGTGAAGCGCAGCCGGGCCGTGGGCTGGAGTAGCCACAGGCTGTCCTCGCCCGCTGACTGCAGAAACCCCTGGTAGCTTGCTGCGTCTCCCCACTGATCAGCTGGCCCCCAAGGCCACGGCTTAACAAGCCCCAGTAGAAGTAGATGGGAGGGGCTTCCCTCTGCCCTCTGCAAAGAACACGAAACTCACAGAAACAGCATTGGGAAGTCAATCACCCCCACCCCGTATCCATCAGCCCGTAGGGATGGGATGGCAAAGGGTCACACACAACCCAGGTAAAGGACTGTAGCCAGACCCCCACCCCCGGGCGCCACCCAGTGGGAAATACCATCTTTACCCTTGCCCTTAAAGTGCTACGCTCCTAAAATTGTAGTCACCAACGCGTACTGGCGGGCTCTGAGTACTCATAATTGTATCATAGAGGGAGACAAACTGAAATGGTTTTCTAAAATAAAAGTGCTCGAGGAAGAGAAAATCAGATTGTATCTTCTAGACTTTAGGGTTAGGGCTGGAGTTAGTTTGGGTTAAATTTCAGGGCAATCCACAAAAAGCCAGGGTTTTTTAAAAATCTTGAGTCTGGGATGAATGGATAAATGAAATATTTTTAGAGGTGAGGGTTATTTTCTTTATTCTACGGGGAATGGCAGGGCAAATGGCTTGGAAAACAAGCAGGTAAATAAGGAAAAACGTGTGTGTCGGCTGGGAGGAGCCCCAGGGAATCAAAACCAGCAGCCAGCAGCCAGGGGAGGGGTGGGGCGGGGCGGGAGGGGGGATACCTGGGAGCCAAGGGGTGCGATTTCTGTTGCAGTGATAAATCGGGCAAGGGGCCACCGTATCTCGGATCCTTTCCTCGTAGCTTGAGACTTCTTTCGTGTTGGTCTCCACCAGCTGGGGACACCATCCGGGGACGGAGGAGGGCACCAAGAAGACAGAGCAGCAGGAACCACGGGTCTCACGGCGCCCCCTGCTCAGGACGGAGCTTCAATAAAACAAGGACTGGGACATTCAGATTGGCAGTATATTCCAGAAGGAGTCCCTGAATTTGGAACCTGCCTCTCCCTTTGCCCTATCTCACCTGACCCATACACCCAGCTCCCTGGAGCTCAGGGAACCTGAGGGCCCCCCTGACACGAGGTCACAGCTGGAGGCTCTGCTCAGGAATTTGAGCAGATAGTGAGTTATTTGTTCTGAAAGTGTTCATGAGGGGCGCCTAGGGGGCTCAGTCCTTAAGTGTCTGCCTTTGGCTCAGGTCATGATCCCAGGGTCCTGGGACCGAGTCCCGCATCGGGCTCCCTACTCAGTAGGAAGCCTGCTTCTCCCTCTTTCAACCCCTGCTTGTGTTCCCTCTCTCACTGTGTCTCTCTCCGTCAAATAAATAAATAAAATCCTTAAAAATAATAATAATAAAAATAAAAGTGTTCATGAAACACCATAGGTATTGGCCAAGCTATAGGGCTAGCGGAGAGCAAGTCCAAATTCCTGTCCACACTCTGCTGGGCGTTCTGAGGACACAAACTAAAACACAGTGTGACGGTCGGTGAGAGAGCAGTGTGCCACGCAAAGTTCAAATCTTTGCCGTCTAGGGAGTCCAGGGAAGGTTTCAAAAAGAGGTGTTATTGAACCTGGGGTTTTGAAGAATGAGTAAGAGTTTTTCAGGCTGAAAAGAGATGGAAGGATATTTCAGAGAGGGAGAACAGCAGATGCAGAGTCACAGAGGTGGGACAAACCCAGAAAGGCTAAGAATGGCCATTTGGCATGGTCAGAACATAGGTGTATGAACAGGAGGGACAGAAAATAAAGCTTGAGGAAGGTGTTGGAACCAGACTGAGATCTCTGTAGCCAAGGTGAGATCCTTGTTGTGCCCCATGGGGGTCTGCGAGGGCAGGCCCGGTTTCCACGAGCACCTGGCCACACGAGAATGACGTGGGTGGGGGGAGAGGCCGGTTGGGAGGGAGCCCACAGGCAGAGAGATTGGTGGGGGCCCATTGCAATAATCCTAGGCACGACAGGAGACCTAAAGTGAGACAGGGCAGGGGCGCCTGGGTGACTCCGTGGGTTAAGAGCCTGACTCTTGATTCTGGCTCAGTTCATGATCTCAGTCACGGGTCTGAGTCCTGGACTCAGCGTGGAGTGTGTTTGAAATTCTCTCTCTCCCTCTACCTCTGTTCTCCCTCTCTCTGTGTCTCTGAAGTAAGTAAATAAAGTATTTAAAATAATTTAAAAAATAAAAAAAAAAGTGAGGCAGGGCAGAGGGGTTGAAGAGATGAGATGAATAGAGTGGCGATGATTGGTCTCCTATGGCTGCATAACATCAGTGCAAAATTAGCAGCTGAAAATGCACACATGTGTCATCTAATAGTTGCAAAGCCTAACTGGGTCCTCTGCTCGGGTCTCCCAAGGCTGCCAGCACGGTGCTGACCGGAGCAGGGTTCTCATCTGGCGGTTTGACTGGGGACAGATCCACTTTCCTGCTCGCACAGCTGTTGGTGGAATCCAGTTCCTTGCAGCTATAAAACTGGGAGCTTTGGGTCTGGGGGGCCGCTTGGGGGTGATCTTCAGTTTCTGGAAGCATGTGCAGCTCCTTGCCACGTGAGGCTCCCCGGCAGGAGGACTTGCTACAATCTTAGGTCCCGGGATCACCGGCTCTTGCCGTGGGCTACGGTCAGAAGTGGGGTGCAGGCCCCACCCACACTCAAGGGGAGGGGCCTGCGAGCACGGGGCCAACTCAGAATCTGTGCACCCGGGAAGGTCGCACTGCTCCCTAACAGCTTGGCCCCCGCTGGGTGGAGAGGGAAGATGAGCGCCAACATAAGCACGCTGAATGGAGGCTCTGTGCATCGCTACCCGGAAGCGGGGCTCTGGTTCTCAGGGATGGGCACGAGAGTGGAGAGTGGGTGGCCCCCAGGGAGCAGATGGGAAGGGGCTCGATTAGACCACAGGGCGGCAGGCGCAGGCCAGGGATCCGTGGTTACAGCCAGCGTGGACTAGACGAGGGCAGCTATCTCCCTGACCCCCGGCACCGTCCGGAGAAGGCAAATCTATGCAGACAGAAAGTGGACGAGTGCTTGCCTGGGGTGGGGTGGGGGGTGGCCGCCAAAGGAAACAGAGATCTCTTCAGGTCGATGGAAAAGTCCTAAATTTGGATGGTAGTGTTGGTTGCACGACTCGGTAAATTTACTAAACATCCTTGGCATTTACATTGAAATGGGTGCATTTATGCTCCATAAGCTGTAGCTCAATAAGGCTGTTTAAACCCCACAGCGGCTGCCTAACACTGCCTGTGGCAAGGGTCAGGGTGGGTCCCACGGTAGCCTGGATGAACAGGTGGTGACACTTCTCACAGCATCACAGGCCCCCCTCTCCTCCCAGGGGACTCTGAGACATCGGGACAAATGTCCCAGAAGACCTGGTGGGCCCCCACTTTCTGGAAGAGATGCTCTGGATGAAGAGTTTCCCCAAAAAGGTGCGGTACCCCTCACTCACTCACCCAACAGCACCCGAGACCCCACAGGGGGCCGACGCACCAGGATGCAGGCGGCAAGGCAATGTCGGCGATGGCCTGGGCTCACGAAAGGCCCACGTTAAAACCATGTTGGCCTGGTTGAGGATGAGCCCAGCTCGTCCCCGGATTAAAGCCCCAGGGAACAATGGCACACCTGCCTCCTTCCATATGCAGACCCTGCCTGCCCTGGGCCAGCGTTCCGTCTCCACGCCGACGTCGCAGGATGGCCAGATCACCAGGGCCTCGAAATCAGAGGCCCCGTCTTCTTCCCAGTCCGGGGGAAAGCTCGTCACCAGAGGGAGGTGCGGAAGAAAACCGGCAGACCTCACGGCTGAATCGCGCTCACGACAGGTGCGGCTCAGACCTCGCGGAGGGCAGGGCCTTTCTACGGGCTGTATGTTTGCGAAGCTCGGGACTGCGCTGGCCGCTCCTCACGCGTCTGGAAGGGAACTGGTATCCCCATTTCACAGATGAGAATATCGAGGCTCAGACTCAAAGCCTCTCCTGACAACGCCATGCTGGCCCACGAAGCAACCACCACCCCAGGGTCCCCCAGGGCCCTGCCGGGCCAAGTGCCGGCCCATATCCGCAGCGTGCCCACGTGCAGAGCTCCCCCTCCCCCGCATCTCCAGGGCCCGCCAACGTGCCCCAGGAGTCACTACCACCAGCGCGGAAAGCGTCTAGACTTTCCTACCTGGTGACTATTTTTAACGCGCTCCCCTCACCTGTTTCTAAGATCAGAAACGAGTCCGAGCAAAGTAAACCACAGATGAATTTACGGCCCCACCAGCCGCTGAGGATCTAACGCGTGCCCCAGCCCTGCGCACCCCGGCAGCGGACGGGCCGCCGGGACTGACGGCAGGCGGGTGGAATTCCGCACTCACGGGCCTGCGAGCGGCGCGGCCAAGCTCGTCCAAGCCCCTCATTAGTGAGATGAGAGAGCTGCAGCCCCGAGAAACGGAGAGACGCTTGACCTGCCCAAGGTGAGTCGGGGAGGCGTTGGGAGGCCGCCGAGGGCCCCGTGCCCGCGCTCCTCTCACGCGGCTCTGATTAACTCGTAGCTGAAGGCGGAGCTGCTTCCCAGACACCTGACAAAAGTCATTTCCAACTAAGGGTTCTATTTAGTCCTTACACATGACCTGTGTATTTTCTCTCCCGGAATTTGATATCTCGGGAAACCTGCCAAGGACTATTCACCAGGGAGACCGAGTATGTAAAACGGGAAAAGGAAATCAGAGCAGGAAGGTGCTGGAAGCTCCTTGCAGGCCCCGGGAATGTCTCAGCCCGCCCGGGGGACTCGGCCCCGTGGTGTCCCGGGATGGAGGGGCGCCTTGGGGGGGCCGCACCCCGCAGCATTCCGGGGGCCCGGGCCGGCTCGAGGGGCAGCGTGCTCTGACCGTGTTTCCTACTGGCTTCGCCGGGAATCCCCCCCCCTGGGTCCAGCCCCCCAGATGCCATCTCCCATCCTGCCGAAGCAACCCACCAGCCACGCCGTGGGCTGTTTCTCATGTTAGTTCGTGTTGTTTCAGAAGCAAATTTTCCAAGCTCATCAATAGGCAAACCTATGTCCAGAGTGATATTAACAGCAATTATCATTGTCAAGGCTCTTTAATTTTTTTTCTGAGGGATGGCTTCATCTATTACACCAAAGTGGATCAGGACGGAGGTCACCTAATGTCTCTAAAAACTACATGACACATGTGAAGTAACAATAAAATGTCAGAGGAGGCGTTCGCCCTGAGTCTAAGACCAGAAGCTTCCAGAGATCCCTTTGTTCATTCCACAGACACCCCCTGGGCCCCTCGTGCAGGCTGGACCCAGAAGGAGGTGCCTACTGAGATCACAGCAGATTGTCTCTGGAGACACAGGCTCAGGAGTGGTACTATGCCACACAGCAGGTGACCCGCAGGCCCTACTCTGAGAAACCCCTTGCCAACTGCCCACAGAACTCTCCAGATTCGGGCCCCAGGCATGGAGAGAGCCCCCCCTCTGCCTCCGGCAAAGGGAGGAGGCAGGAGGCTCCAGGAGCCCAGGACGACGGTGGGGACACACAAAGCAAAGGAACAGGCAGAAGGGGAGGAAACGCCAAGAGGGAGGTGGGAAGACACTCCAGCATCTCCGCCCAGGGAAGCCAGCCCAGGCCTTGAAGGCCAGACAAGGAGGGAGGAACACCAGGGCTGGCCAGCGGCGAAGCAGCGCCTCCCCAAGGAGCCTGAGGACAGCCCGCCGCGTGTCGCCGTCTGCCCTCTGCCGGCGACGAGGGCCTGCACAGGCTACGAGGGAAAACAGGGCAACGTTTTGTTCAAAATGGCCTCTCCACGTGCTGCCCGACTGGCTCCTTCATTTCCTCTCAGGCTCTCTGTCTCTGGCTTCCTTAAGTAAATATTCCCATCAGAAAATAGAACCGTCATGAAGTCATCTCTACCACGGAGTTTATTTAACGTGGTCCAGCCCGAATTCCAAACCCGAGGAGACCATGCGCTGAGCCCGAGCACAGATCCGGAGCGTGGGCAGCAGCACAGACCCCTGGGTCCGCCCGGCTCCCCCAGTAATTTATTCCACATACAATCTTCTCGCGGTCTGGAGGGAATCGGTTTCAGGGAGGTCCTCTTAGCAGAGGATTTATCAAACCAGAGTATATGCACGGTATGAACATCAGATCCATTATCTAAGCTGTTGGTTTTCGTCGAAATGTCAAGAAATGATTTAGTGTAAAATCCGTCACAAAAGCATTTATTAAAAAATCTTTTGCTGCTCTTCATCTACAAACATTTACTACCCTGCATACAAATGTCAGCAGTTCAGCCTAATATACTTCTTCATTTATTTACTGTTCATTCCTGCTGGATAAAAGCCAAAACCGATGTCCCCTGGCGGCCTGTGGCGCGGATGAGAGGACGCTCCTCGTGTCGACGCATCCATTTTACGGGGGCGCCGTCGGAGAACCCTTTGCCTCGCGGGGGTCGTGCCTTCTTCGGGGAGCGGAGTCCTCTTCACGCCGAGGTTGTATTTGAAGATGGAAGTGCATCAAAGTATGACCAGCACTTTCCAGGGGAAGGACGTGAATTAAACACACACTTGACAGCCAAGGAGGCTGAAGTACATTGGATGGGCTTTTGTGCAAATACACAATGTGCAAAGAGAAAAAACAAGATCAGCCCCCCGCCGCCCCCGCCTGTACCGCTGCCTCAGTTCGCAGACCCTGGAGGGGCTCCCGTGATCTCATTCTGCGTTGGCTGGATTCTCTAAATGAAGTGAGTTCCCGCGGTGTCCGCTCCCTCCCGTGAAGACCTGAAAACACAGAGTGCTCCCGAGGGCTGAGCAGGCCGTCCGGGTCACACAGCTGGCTGGTGACAGCAGCGGCCCCAGATCCTTGGATTCATCATGGTTTTCGACTGAACGTGTGTCGTTTGGCCCTGCGGCGGGGGGAGGGAGAGGGGATTCCAACAGCAGAGAGAGCAGCCAAAATAAGCAAACAAATATAGGCCATTGAAACTCAGGGGGAGCTTGGATTTCAGAGCCTCCATTGTGAACATGGAAAACCACAGCTCACCTCCAAGTAACCCTCATCTGCTTTCTATCTGCCACATCGACGCTGGCCACGCCATCCTTACATCAGGTTATCGATGCCTTCGGTCCGGGGCCCGCATCGTCGAAATTGGCAAGGGAGACATCCGGCTGCTGAAAACACTGGGAGGGAGGATGGATCACTAACAGGGAGACCGAAAGAGCTGTCCAGATGCCTTGGCCACAGGGCCTCCAGCTTCAGCGCCAATGCTCCCCCAAGGGCCAGCTTCTAAATCCAACGAGAAAGGTACACACCAGGGCTCTGTGCACGGGGGGGAGGAGGGTCTGCAGCTCCGAGCCCGAGCAGTCCGCCGGCAGGGACGGGCTGTAGCCAGAGGCCGCCCCCACTTGGAAACGCTCCCCGGATAAAGCAGGGAGATGGGGCCTAGCGAGGGCCAGGAGGGGACCCCCAAGACCCATCTCGGACCCCAGAGAACTTCCTTGGAGCCTTGATGGACGAGCCCGGGTTGGGGATTGAGGGCAGATGGAGACGGGGAGGAAAGCCAGGCTCACGGGCCTGCACGGGGTAGACGGGGAGGCCGAACCCCTCCCCAGCCCTGTGTCTCCCCTTCACCCCTTTCTCCCAATGTCTTACTCTCCTATCTCTGTCCTCCCCTGGCCCTACGTGATGAAGACAGCGCTGACGGTGATGACTGAGGAGCAATCTGAGAGCCCAGAGCGGTAAAGTCGAACGTTGTCCGAGCTCGCCGGCACACTCACTCCGCTGCATTACCCGACTCTGCCCCTCCAAGGGCTCTCCGGAGCCCCAGGTCTGTTGAGCGCGTTCTTCATTCCAGGACTTTCCACCACCCAGTGTTTCTGCAAGCCGGTCGGTTCTGTGCCACTTGCCGCAGCCACTAGACTCACAAGCTCCAAGGGGCACTCGACCCACCGTGTTGGCCACCGTACCCCAGGGCCTGGGCGGTCAGGAAACGCAGCCTAAGGGGCACGTTGAGTCTCATTTCACGGAGGCAAAACAGAGGCTCTGAGATGCTGTGGTTCCCAGGTCAACCAGGCAGGAAATGGGAGTCAGGACCCAACTGTGGTGGGGTCAGGAACAATGACTTTTTCTTCGGCTCCTCTTCAGGACCAGCGTGTCCCCAGGCAGTGCCCCCGGCCTCTCAGCTGCCACAGTCCCCGGGGAGGTCCCTCACTTCCCTTGAAAGTACTGCAGGCCGTTCCCAGAGGAGGCAGCTCTGACCACAAGTTTATCCCGGGGACTTCATTCTCGATGGGAAAACGCCCGGGACTCAGCATCGTGGGGTGCCACCCATCAGGACAGCCGTGATCTCGGCCAGTGGCCCTCTGCCTCCCGGGGCGCAGGCGCCTGGGACCCCCCTGGCGCTACCCCGCTCATCTGAGTTACTTGTAGCGTGAAATACATTTGTATCACTTAAAGAGAGCAAGCTCAATTATTTAACTCTACCTAGATTTAGTTCAAATATAAGAGTTCCAGTGTACATCTGAGACTTCTGGGAAATTGATTTTTCTGCTTAAGATCATTTCATAGGGTTTAGCATTTAAACCAAATCGGGCGCAAACTGATCTCTTAGCAGATATGGAGCTTGTTTCCTTTTGCTGGAGACCAACCGGAACGAGAGTCCTTCTCTCGCCCCTACGCTTGCTGCACGTGCCCCCTGATTTTAACCGACGGGGCGGCCCACCGAAAGTCATCTTGGAAGCAATCATCTCGTCTTTTCAGCCGGGAAGAGCACTTAGACCTCTCATCCTCCTCTCCAGACCGCCTCCTGGAGCCCAGAGGGTTTTGTCGGTTGTGGGTTTTTTGCTTGGTTGTTTTGTTTGTTTGTTTTTTCTTTTCTTTATTTTTTTCCCCCTACTGTTCAGCCATTTCCAAGTGATTAATTTCCTCCTGAGAGTAAAGCTCTGACTGACCAGGGACTTTAAACCGAGACCCTTGCCATCAAGCATCATGAACAGTTACAACAATGGAAAACCACACTCAAAGCTCACCGTACGCTGGTAACTAAATTCTACGGCTGTGGTAAAGATGCTCTAATATTTAGTGTAAACGGTTTGTTGTTGAGTTCTTTAGAGGAGAAAGAACGCGAGTGATGGACCGAGGACCATTGTCTTAAATACATTTCCAAACAATGACAGCTTATAAAGCAGAAAGGGGAGGTTGAAACTTCAGAGAATCAGCTGACCCATAAAGAGAAGCAAGGACAAACAGCGGGGGTTATGGGAAGTGTCTACAAAACCGTCTCTAGGTCATCTGAAATGCAAAAAGGAGTATATGGATTCAGGCGCAGGCTGAAACCTTAAAATTATTCCAATAAAAGAAGGAACGTGGGCCTGAGGGGCTGCTTGGGAAATGGAGTTCGGAGCCAGAATTCCTCCTGGGTTGAGGCCATGGTCACAAGGGGACAGGCTGGGGCGCGGGCTGCGGGGAGCCCACGCGGGTCCAAGCCTGTGCCTGGGGATGGCATCAGTCCCACCCCTGGCAGCAGGTGAGAATGAGCGGGGACAGGCACGGTGTCTGGCACATATGAGCTTGAACCCTTAACACATTCAGCTCCCAAGAAATGATCTTATTATCTCCTGTGCTTATTAGTAGCATATGTAAAGTGTGCGGGCTGTGACCGGCCTACGGATCCCCGCGCTCCTCGTCTTCTCCTGTAGGTCAGACAAAACCTAGAGGCCTGGCCTTGCCTATAACAGTCTCCGCTGAGCGTTGAAAGCCTTCCTTCACCTGCTGGGTAGCGTACAGACGGAGGCTGAGAACAAAGCCGGGGGTCTCCGAAGAGGCGAGAGCCACCTTCATCCAACCCAGGCCGCGGGGACCTATCAAGACCTGCTCTGTGGCCAAGGGGACTTTCTGTGCTGACAACTACACTCTTTACCTGTGTCGCTGGACTCGGTAGCCCCAAGTCACATGTGACAGTTGAGCACCTGACATGGAGGAAGTGCCACTGAGGAACTAGATGCTTAAATTCCATTTCAATTCATTAGCTGGGTAATTCATGAATCAAGAGGCTCACAGATACTCGAACAAGCCTGGAAGGCCCCTCGCAGGCGGGCTGGCCGGCCCGAGGCCCAGGGCTGGTCGGAAGACCCCGGAAGCACTCCTCCTTCCTGCACTCTCAACCCTTCCCGCCTTGGGGCGGATCTCCTCTGGCCTTAACTCTCCACGTTGCTGCCGGGACGCTGGGCTCCCAGCCCCTCCCAGGAGCAGGCCCAGAGGCAGCCAAGCCTGGAGGCCACCAACCAGGGGCCGGGCCGGCGCGCACACCCAGAGAGACCTCGGGATGGGCCGCGCACCCGGGGCAGGTAGACAAAGCCAGGGTCAGCCCACCTCCCCACCTGGGGTCTGCCTGCCTCCCCTTCCCTGACGGCCGGCCGTGCTCTCAGAAAGGACACGCCCCACGGTGTCCTGGGCCTCCGTGTGGACACTGCAGGTGGGGACCTGACCAGAGCGGCCACGGAGCTGGCTCCTGAAGGCCTTGCACACCTCTCAACACTCACACATGCACACACACACACAAATGCATGCACATATGCACACTCACACACATAGGCATAGGTGTCCACATAGACACACTTGCACCCAGATGCACACACATACACACACATACAGATTCTCAAACACGCACACACAGGCATACATAAACACACACGTGTGCACCCAGGCGCGCTTGCACACATATGTACACACACATGTACACATGCATGTGCCCACACACGCGTCAGCAAACCCCTAGAGCGATAGCAAAGGGAGCCCAATACTGATCCTAGCTAAGCCTCAGTTTGCTCATCTGAAAACTGGGCACAAACAGATTTAGGAACAGCATTGCCGGGGTGCCGGGGTCCCGTGAGCATTACCGGAGCCCCAGGCCGCGGCGCCCGCTGAGCTCGGCGCTTTGCTACTGCTGTCACCGGGGAGGACAGCATGGACCGCTCCTGGCTGAGCCCTCAGGCCTGCTTGCCTGGCATGTGTCGCCAGCAATGAAACTCCCACATGGTCTAATTCAGAGGAGGTGCAGGAGTGAGTAAGATCAACCCTCGGAGGGAGGCCGGGGAAGATGGGAGAAGGGCCCCCGGCATGGGGAGCCCAGAGACCTGGGTTCATTGTCCCTGAGGGCAAGAACAGTCTCGGCGGGAGAGTTGGCCACACCCTCTGGGCTCCGCCCTGCACTTACACCTGGGGAGCAATGGGAGGACAGGACACACCCCTGACCTTGACCACCTGAAGGGGCAAGAATCAATGCTCTGAAAAGGAAGAAATGGGGACCGATGCAGCAAGCTGGTGGGTGTGGGTCCCCAGGGCTGTCTGAGCTGTAAGTCCCGGCCCCATTACGCACCACCGTCTCCCCTTTCTAGGGAAATGGACTTTGGGAACGTCCATTTACCACCTCCACGCCTCTGATCTTCTGTCACACGGACGGAGAGCTCTACCCCTGTCCGCAGCATCGGGAGACGGGCCGCAAAAGCAGGGCCCCAGCTGCAGGGACCCAGGTCATGGGAAGGGCCCCACCAGGGCCCGTCCCCCACCTTGGCTCCACCAGCTGTGTGGCTGAGCGCCACACCTTCCCCAGAAAACTTGCAGCCAACCAGCAACGCCCTCGCAGGAGAGCGCGGCTACCCCCCATCTCATGGAGATGCAGCCCCCGCCACTGCTCAGGCAAAGCCCAGAGAGGAGAGCAGAGGCCGAGCTCCAGTCTGTGTCTCACACCGGTCCCGCCCCAGACACCATCCACTGCTGGTCCCCCGCTTGCTCCGCACTGGCCAGCAGCGGCGGGGCTCCACCCTGTACCTGGTCGGTGCTGGGACGGCCGGGGGCTGGCGTGGCGGGAACTTGGCCCTGGCTTCACGGAGCCTCTCGAGAGGCTACAGGGAAAAGCACGTCGTTCCTCGAGGCCCCCTCGGGCGGAGACTCCCAGAAACCACCACGTCGGCGTCGGCTGGGACATCCTCACCAGCCTCCGCTATGGGGGCCAAAATTCTGAGCCTCATTGCATGGATGGGGGTCCAAGCCCAAATTAAGTGGAATTCCAAAGGACAGCAAACCTAGTGCAACTGAAGGTCAAGGATACAGTGAAGAGCATGGTGGTGGGGGTGGATTTGGAAATGCCCATGGAAATGGCATCGCCTCCAACGGGCAGTAGGCTTGAGTCCCTGACCAGAGTCACGACATCCGCCCCAAACTGTATTCGGAAATTTGCTAAGAGTGTAGATCTGGAAAGCTCTCATCCCAAGAAAAAGCATTTTGTAACCAAGTGAAGTGACACGGACCTTAAGTGAACTTACCGGGACCAGCACTGCACAACACACATGTAGTTCATATCCCCGCATTGCACACCTTAAACTCAGAGAACATTCTATGTTCATTACATCTCAATAAAAATAACCGCATCTTACTAACGGAGAGCTTAAAATTTTGAAAGCGGATACCAATCTATTACAAAAAAAAAGGGGGGGTATTATTCACTCACTCCTTTAAGAGCAGCAAAGGAGTCGGAGCAGCTGGGAGGGTCTACCCCAGACTCTAAACAAAGCAGAGGGTGAGCTACCGCCAGTGGGCCCGATCCGGCATCGTGTTTTTGGATGGCCCACAAACTGAGAATGGTTATTACATTTCGTCAATGGCTGAATAAATGAAAGGAAGAATAATATTTCATGACACATGAAAATTACAGGAAATTCGAATTTCAGTGCCCATAAATAAAGTTTTATTGGAACACATCCACACTCGTTCATGTCCTTATTGTCCACAGCTGAGTTTCAAGCTGACGGAAGTGAGTAACTTGCGACTCAGAGGGTATGGCTTGCAAACCCCAAATACTTATTATCTGGCCCTTAGCAGGAGAGGTTTGATGACCCCTGATCGAGGCTACTTAAAGGACTTCTCAAACTACCACTGAGAAGTCAGACAATACCCTCCACAAATGCAGAACAGAGATATTTTCTGGGTGACTGAGGAAGGTACAGCGAACATTTCAGGAGAATTCTAGCATCTTCTTGTACCACATACTGTTAAGATAATTGAATAATTTACACATACACACAATACTATTCCACAGAAAATAAAAATTGTTTCTATGGCTTCCAAAATATAAATGAACAATTTTCAGATTAGAAATTATTTTAGAGAAAAAGACAGCACCCAATATTTTGCTACTTTACAAATACTTATCTCCGTGACAGGGAAATTACACTCTCCATTCGGACTTTGTTGTTGTTGTTGTTTTCATACTCTGATAAATTCCAAAAGTCACTTTGGACAAAAGGCCCAGGAAATGGACTGGGAAAACCCAATGGCCAGTGGGGTCTCCCCTGAGCCCTGAATGGCCCCAGCACCTCCACATCGAGGACAACCATCGATTCCCACAAAAGAGGCATCTTGGCAGAAACGAGCATTTTAAAAGCAAAAGACGAGACTCTTACCAGAAAGCACAGACTTCGGGAGGTCCAGTCAGCGCCAAGCCTCTGTATTTTGAGCACTGCAATTTGACTATTAATACAGGAATGTCAAAACAGAATACCCAGGAGTCAAATCAGGCAGAGAGTGAGATCACATATAATTTTCCTTTGCAATCTGAACAAAAGACATTTTCTAACCAAGCTAAATAAGAGGTGGGGGGAATTATATAGACAGATCTAGAAATGCACACGTAAATGTGCTTCATGCAAAATTTCAAATGGCTTAGTGACAGCTCTGAGAACCTGTCTGGGGATAATTTTATGGAAAAGCAGTCAGAATGAAATCAATGAGAAAAGCAAGAAGGATGTATGTTCTGTCATTTTTAGTGGGACAATGGCTGCTTGATTTTCCTTGGCATGCTCCCTCATAACCACTTTGAAGACCTCTCAGCTGAGAAGGGAAATCCACATCGTGACAGGTTCCCACGTGTGCCTCCCATCGATTATAAATTCATCTTTCATCCGTCTAAGTGAGGCACTTAGGACACGTGTCGTTGATGGGGGGGCGTGGCGAAGGCTTACAGCCCTGCCCCCTCCTACCTCCCAGGGTGCCTGGGAGCAAGTCCCTGCTTCTACTTCCTTAAGCCTCAGCTTCCTCATCTCTACAATGGGAACGAAGCCCGGCTCTGCCTTCTCTATCCACAGTTGCCAAGAGTATCCACTCTGGCTGATCTTAGACTAGTCGCTGTCGCTCAAGGAAGACCAGAGCATCTCCAAAAGCACTTTGGTGTGTGTTTATACACAATAGTTCACACTCTTTCTCCTTCATCTAAATGGAGGCTGCATTTGCCACATCACAACAAGGGGATGGACCGTTACGCACAAAGGTGGGCTGCACGTTCCAGCTGGCCCCTGCCCTCCTAGAAAGTGCGAAGGGCCTAGAAACTGTCAGTTTCTAATTTTCTGCTGCCTCAAACCATAAAATGCTCACAAAAGAACAAAAAACTATATTGACCCAATCCCCAAGACATATCAGAACAGGAGAGAGATTTTGATGCAGAGACAAGAACCGAGGGCTGAATCTTCTTCATGGGAAAGATTTATATCAGCCCAGAGTATCTTAAACATATCAGCTCTAGAAAACGCCAGATAAAAAAGAGGGCCGAGGCCTCCGCTTTGCAGGGACCTGGGAGGGCTTGGCCCAGGCCAAGTTCAGCAGAAAGAGCAAGGCAGAAATCCCACTGACGAGTGCTGGTGTGGGCTTCTAGCGCTAATATCGTATGGATAGAGATGTTTTAAATGTATTAAACATTGGTTCCCCCCCCCCCTTTTTTTAGAAATTACTCTGACAGAGCCTTCCTTAAACATTATTTGAATAAAGCCTCATTACTCACAGTCCAAAGAAGTTCATTAGGAGGAGATCGCTTTGGAAAGGAATCAAGGAGCTTGCCTTTCTTCTCAGCAGTGAATTACATTAGCTACTTCCTAGTTATTTAAATCTTGAAATAAAAGATGTAAACGCTACAGTGACATCTTAAGATCATTGCGGAGGCAGGTCTTGCATGCACAAAAATGCCCAGCTGGTCTGCAGATAAAACAGATTGATAATTAGTTGCAAAATGTAACATTTCATCAAGAATATTTTGAATAATCCAATTTATCTTTGTCAGATATGCAGCACATATTTTTCCGGGGAGCAGCTTTGTTCTTTAACATAATATTATAATTTCAGGCTGCTAATGAAGGCGCCCGCCGGCCGGCCGGGCCTTGATGTGCGGCATGGCGGGGAGCGCGCCGCGCCCCGCTGCCGCCACCTGCCCGCAGAGGCGCGGGCTGCGGGGCCGCGGGCCGCAGGCGATCAAAGGCCGGCGGGCGGCGGGGCGGGCGCCCCCGGCGGGTGGAGCGCGGGCCGCGGGCGGGGCTCAGCATCTCCGGCTCCTAATTAACCCGGGAACGGTGTGCTCCCTGCCCGCCACCGGGGCCTCGGCGAAGGGCTTCGCGGGGAGGCCTGGGGTGTGGCTGTTTTCCCGGGGTAGGGCCCCCACAGGACAGCCGGAGGGACCGGCCACGGGGCGGGGGCAGACTGCAAGGGTTCCGCGGACCCAGGCCCCAGGACCCAGGGCCCACGTGCTGGTGGATCGCGTCAAGCCTTTCTGGGGGCAGTTTAGCACTTTACATAATGCCTGCTGGAAACGCCGGGGACGCCCATGTTTACATGGATGAGCGGGAGCTACTTTGGATTCCTAGAGTGAGCCCCAGGCCCAGGGCCCAGGAGGGAGCCGCTTCTCAAGGCCAAGCAGGAACTCAGGGGAACTTCCTTTCCTCCAGGGGCCTGGGCCTGTGAGCTCCGCATCCCGGATCACCTGCTTTCCACCAAAGACTGGCAGGGGTGGGGGACGGGGTTGGAGAGACAAGGAGGGAAAGTGTTGGCAGGGTTTGGGAAACTAGCTCGCCCTTCCTAAAAGAGGCACGAAGTTTGTCAAAACACAGAAAGCTCCATACCAAAGAATGTCCTTCTATTTTGACTGTGCCAATAGCCCCCGTGCGTGCACAAGGTGTGCGGAACATTTTATTGAGCGGTCACGGTTTCCGCTGCCTGGAGGGAAATCTCCTAACTCTCTACCCCGCGCTGGGGTTGCTCAGTAATATTTGGTATCTTCAAAACACAATTGCGATTCTTGTACCAACACTGAAGTTCTGCATCCCTCAGTTCAGGAGCCATGACTAAAGAGAGGTGGATGGAACTCTCCTAATTGTCCACATTCCAAAGGGCAGTGCTGTGTCCTCGAATCCCGGGGAACAGGGCTGAGGACCCCCGAGTGTCCAAGACACAGACGTGATGATCACGCTCCCCGTGAACTTGGGTGGATTCAGGAAAATCCGAATGCTTTGAAAAATGAACCTGCTCTGAAGACAGAACCATCAGACCGCTCCCTCAGGAGACTGCCGCATAAGGTCGTCTCTTTCTTTGGTCATTCCTGCTCCTATAGCCTGGGACAGTGTTCCACATTCTCAAACACTGCAGTCTCATGGACCACGGCCAGCACTGTAGACGGAGTGTGTTGAGTTGAACCTCTCCTGATCCCTAGGCTCTTAAAACACACCGTGAAGTATTTCAGCCTGAAGGGGGCGCGCTCTTTACGGGGACCCTGACCAATCAGCTGGTCCCTCCCTGCTTTTATTTCTTACAGGGGGGTGTTTCAAGCTTTCCCATTGTTCAGACTTGAAGGTCAGTCCAACATCATCTCTATTCCAAGTCGCCGTTCCCTGGGATGGTTTTGATTTTTCTCTGGGCTTTCTGACAGCCTAACGCGCTAGACGATTTCACTTTTTCTTTGCTGTTCTCTCTTCCTCCTTCAGTGGGCAACTGAGGCCCCAGAGGGGGAGACAGCCCAGCGACGGGTTGCTCCCGTCCAGGTCAGCCCAGCACACACCAGAATGGCACCAGCAGGACTCCTGCTGACCGTCGAGCTCCTGAGAGGAGAAGCCTCCCTCCCCTGCCCGGTGCCACCGGCACAAGAGCCCTGTCACCAAGCAGCACACATCCCAGAGCAGGACATGGCTGTTCCCAAAGACTTCCGCTCCCCCAGCCCAGGAAGGGTGGTGCCCACATGCGAAGAGGCTGCCGGGCCCCCCTGTCTTCCCCTCCCTCCTCTCCCCAGTCCCCTGCCCTGCTCAGAAGCCTGCAGCGATTCTCCAGCCAGCTTCCAGAACTCTCTCATCCACCCTGCTGTCTCTACCTTTTTCTATTCCCTCCCCTGCACAAGCCCTTGTTTGGGAAGAAAAGGTCTACCCGCTGTCGAGAGTGCCCCATCCTGGAAGCCCTCCTCTCTCTCTCTCTCTCTCTCTCTCTCTCTCTCTGATTGGTGTTTTGCCCATTCCCAAGAGGCAGGTTCGAAGCCTCACCTTCCACACCCCTGAGTCTCGCGGTCATCGTGCCCGCTCAGCACCTGGCACACGGTGCCTTGTGTGTGTCTGGTTTATAACCCACTCCCACTGCCTTTCTCCACCCAGAGCCTGGACACAGAGGATGCTCAGTGGACACTTATGAATGTCTCCTTCTCTCTGTGCTCCCCGTCTGTTTATCAGCCAGACGGGAAGGGCCCTAACCCAGGAATTCTCTGGAGTGGCCATGGCCAGGATCAGAGAGCACCGAATAAAGTGGGGACTGGGATGGCTCTGTTGATGAATTGATTGAGTCCAACTAGAGGCTGGAAATGACGCAGACTTGAGCTTGACTCAAGGAAGCGGGAGAGACCTTCACTTGTGGTCCGTGGTCACCCACTCCAGCTGTGACAGAAGGTCAAAGAGAGTTGGTGACTTTCTGTGGGCCAGGGGGCCCCCAGGTCACAGATCCTTGTTTCCTAAAATGTGTCTGTCCCCTTGCTCTTGGCAGTAATGTGGCCACCACTGCTGCCTTAGAGTGGAAGGTTCTAGACGGCTCTCTGCAGTGTCCGAATCATAGGATGAAGAATAAATGGGTAAATGGAAGGGTCAGGATGAACTCAGGCTTTTGCATGAACTGGGTACCATTCCGCAACCCCAAACATCAGCCCCAAGGCCGATAGTTACTGCCGGGGGAGGCACGTTGGAGAAAGAGGCAGTGTGGCTTCGTAAAACAGATTACAGACCAGCTAGGTGCACATGGAAACACAGCTCGGCCATCACTCAGAGCCAACAGCCGGAGGTGCGGGGTGGCCCACGGACCCGTGTCTCTGTGCACTCTCTGCACGCAGTGCGCACCTGGGACCATCCAGCGATGGGATGGGGGGAAGGCTGGAAGCCGCCTGCCTGCAGTGTAGACACCAGAAAATAAAGAGCAGAGCTGTGAACTGTGTGGGTCCTGGCCTAAAGCCCAGATCACGGACCTCACCCTTCTCTGAATGCTGGATCTACACAGACCCCTTGGCCCATTTGGTTGCTTTTCTTTTTTACCCCCACCGTGTACCCATATCAAGGATCTCTCCTGAAAGCCTTCCCCTGAAGCCCTAATGGCTCTTCTCTCTGCCTCCTGAGGTCCATACATCCTGCCAGCCTCACTCGGGGAAGGTGCCCCAGGTCAGCAGGAGTGATCTCCCCAGGCTCAACGCTTCTCATCAGCTACGTGGCACTTACGCACCCTGTTCTCTCTTATCTCTCACTGTGGTCACGTGTGGGACCTTCTCACACCCCCACCAGACTGTCCCTGTCCCTGAAGGCAGGATCAGGCCCCCTGCTTACCTAGCACACCCTAGACCTCAATGAAAAGTTTCTGGATAAAGAAATGAATGCATCCAACAAGTAAAAGTCTCCGGTGGGGGCCCCATTGAAAGGTACCCATTACATATTAGGTTTGCATTGAGGGATGAGTCTCTACGCATTAACTAAGAGAGAAGAATGAAAAGCATGTCAATTTATCACAGAGAGAGTAATTCCCATGAGTTTGGATATAAAGGTGAACTAAGACGAAAACCATTTTTCTCGGATGTCAAGCAAGTTCTCCCACAGATATCCTAGAAAAGCCCAATATAAATACACTAAATAATAAAAAGCAGAGCAAACATTAGTGAAGGGTTCAGTGTTTTCTCTTCTAGGCACAAATTTGCTCGAGACGACAGGTGATCCCTCAGACCCTTGTTGGGTGAAGAGCGAGTCTCGATAGCGAGGACCTGGCTTGACGCAGGCAAGCTCGGTCGAGGGACCCCCCACTCCCACCTGGTGGGTAGACCGATCCGACCAGGGTCGCATGCTCCAAGACACCCCACCCTTCACCGAGGGTCATGGTCATTTTGCAGTCAGTGCCCTGTCGCTCATTCATAGAGCCATCACCCACAGAGACGACGGCACAGGCCGGCCCCGCGGGATGGTGCGAAGTGCTGCCAAGTGTTCAAGGTTGTGGGACGGTTCCAGAAAGGTTCAGAAGGAAGCGATTCTCCGTGCATCGCCCCGGGAGACCAAAGCAGATGGTCTACCAGTCCCCCTGCCTCCCAGCACTTTCCCTCCGCTGTCTTCGTTCACAGGGTTGCCCCTGTCCAGAGTGTCCTTCTCCCCAGGGCTCTATTCTAGTAAAATCTCACTCGCCCTTCACGGCCTAAACCACAGGCCAGTGTCGCTGCGAATGTTTCCCAAGAAATTCCAGTCCCTCTTTCCTCCGCACGCCCACAGAGGGTTAGAGCCACGGCTCTCACCTGCCTCCGCACGCCCACAGAGGGTTAGAGCCACGGCTCACCTGCGCAGGGTGCGCGTTGGGCCGGCTTCTCCCAGAGGCCGCTGCGCGCAGAGCTGTCTCGTGAGGGATACAGATCTAAGATACCCCTCTCATGGTATACGCTCAGTTCACATTCCTGGAGTAAAAGAAAAAATAAATTAGCCACTCATAATTAAATTCCTTCATCATCCTCCGTTACTTGTCGTTCGTCCGTGTCTGTGTGTGGGGGTTTTTATCACATCTTTTTATTTAATTTTATTAGAAGCAACAAAAAAAAAAATTCATAGAATTGGGAGGTTTTTAGTTTTTATTCAGTTGAGATATAATTAACATAGAACATTATGTTCATTTCAGGTGTGCAGCTTAATGCTTCGGTATTTGTATATTTTGCAAAAGGGTCACACCAATAAGTGCCGCAGACATCTATTACCATACACAGGCACAAATCTGTTCAGGTATTTTATGTAGTTATCTTTTGAAATAAAGAAATATATAGTGAGTATTTTCTCTAGGAGAAAACTGTATAAGAGACGAAAATGTTTTTAGACCTGTGTGCCCCTGTTCTCAACTCCCCACCAAAAAATGATCAGACCCAGACATCTAGGTTTAAAGTATAAGAGAGTGAAAAAATCCAATCTCGTATTCAGGCAGCTGGAGTCCTAGGCAGGCATTCATCTAGACCAGGAGCTGGGGCAGCCGGTCTGGGCTCGGCCAAGTGCGCACAGACGGAGGAGGAGGGGGGCCCTGACCTCAAGTGATGGTGCTCCTGGGGATCTCAGTGGGGCAGGAAGAGCTCAGCATGAAATCGGGGGGCCCCCCAAGCATTGAGGAGCTGAGATGACAGAAGAGAGCCCAGCTGGCCCCACCCTGACACGGCAATAGCCCAGAACCTGAAATACACTTCGCGGGGTGGGGGGCTAGCCCCACGGAGCCTGGTCCCATGATCAGCCTTGGATTCATACCCATTGAGAGGGCCTCCCCAAGCTTCCTTCTGCTGGAGAGGGGCAGGAGAGGCCCCTGAGAAGTGAGGACATAGGGTTGGGGGCCGGAAGCCTCCGCCTTCCTGCCACCCCTCTGAGGGCCCCCCCCCCCGCTATTACAGGTGACCCCGTACTCTGCCTTATAATTCTTTGTGTTTTTTAAAAGATTTTATTTATTCGAAGGAGAGAGAGCATGAGCGAGATAGAGCGAGTGAGAGAGAGCACAAGCAGGGGGAGGGGCAGAGGGAGAGGGAGACGTATGCTCCCCACGGAGCAGAGAGCCCCATGCTGGACTCGATCCCAGAACCCCAATATCATGACCTGAGCCGAAGTCAGATGCTTAACCGACTGCCACCCGGGTGCCCCTAACTCCTTGTATTTTTAATTGCAGCTTGCCTACTACAACTGGTTCCTGTTTCTGCAAGCGCGTGCCTTCTGTGCTCTCTCTTGCGCGATCAACTGCAAACCCCAAGAGGACAGAGGTGGTGTGGGTCTCATCCAACCCGGCTGCAGGACCTTCACACACGGCGTTGCCCATAGTAGGTGCTCAGGAAATATTTACTGGAGGAAGGAACGGTCTACCCGGAAGTGGTGTTTAGCTCTGCTCATCCTGGAGGACGGACGGGGAAGCCCCAGAGAAGCCACAGCAGGCTCAGAATTGGGGCGACACCTCTGTCACTCCCAGGAAGCAGCTGAAACCTAGCAAGTGCCTTCCTCTCATGGTGCAAATGGTTCCAGCACCTCCTCAAAACATAATTTTCAAAACCCAAATTGGTATCGCCATAGACATTGATTCCATAATTTCTCACGTAGATCACTTGACTCTTGGAAGAATTTTGCAAATGCCAAGGAAGGAGTTGATGTGGGCTGCGCCTCCCTTGGGGGGGAGGAGACTGTGTGCAGGGATTATCAGCAGGGCAGGCCCTCTGGGCTGCAGGGAAATTACCCTGATCGCCCAGAAAAGTGAGGCCACCGCAAATCTCTGCTCTTAGACACAATGGGAATATGCATAAACCATATAGACAGCCCCAAACACCGAAATTAAAGAACTGTTTCTTTCCAACAATTTGGTCTGCAGCTCCAACTATTATCTGGGGATAAATCAATTTCCAGCAGCTGTAGACAGCCATTTCCGTGCGAGTCCCGCGAAGCTTAACTGGAGAAGCGTGTTAAAAGTTAAAGGACCTTCATCACATTAAGAACATGAATTTTTCTAACCATAAATTTATTTCACTGAATTCCTGAGCTATAAAGTCACCCTGCACTCTTCCTTGTAAATCAGAGGGGGTGCACCCACTTCCTGATGTTTGCCAATTTGCTATTTTTCCTGTAATTAGGAAAAAACGCAATTCACTAGAGTTACAAGCCCCGAGGAGATCACTCTGGATCGAGTTGATTTGTTTAATATCTGCCCAGGCTCACTACTTTGTAAAGAATGATTCGACTGGGGGTAAAATAGGCGAAAATAAATTATTATGGAAACACCGGATAAGATCTCATGCCAGACGTGGTAGCCACTTCCTCCAAGTGGCTTTGACCACACGGCGGAAGCGAAGAGTGCCCTCGATTTACGGCATCTTGTGGTGGAAGGACGCAGAGCTGGGAAATAAAAGCCAACAGAAAATAAAAAACTTACAAACGCTGGGAAGTTCTGCCTGCCTTCAGGTGCACGGGAAGTCCAGAGCAGGATGAGAGTCGAGGGAGGCGCAGCCCCTCGCAGAAAGGCCGCCTCTGACCCCCCTCACCCTTCATTTGCAGGAAATGAGCAGAGTGGACGGTGGGCCCCTGGTAGCAGTTTCCTAAATCTCTCAGGGCAACTAGAAAAAGGAAATCACTTTGCTGTCAGTGTTGCTCTTTCAAAGGAAAGTGGTTTTCATACACAGATTTGTTTTCTTGCCTTTCGGTAAACTTCCCAAGTTCCATTCCACGGTGGATGTTGGTCTCATTCTTGGAAAAATGCACTTTTCACCCAGGGCAGCTGTCCACATCGGGCATCATTCTGGGCTGCGTGTGCACGAGCACATGGTTTCCTACTTCGGTTATCAAGGCAGTTGCCGTTTCATAGGAATTGCATTCATGGCTTCTGAAAAACACATTGATATCCACAAGTAAAGTAAATGATAATGAAAAAGATAAAAACAGTAAGCACTTACGTGGCCAAAAGAACCCTCTCACAAGACCTGGTACCTGGCGGGTACTCAGCAAATATTTGAAGAATCAACTTTAAATGAATTGACTCTCACACTTTTCTTTAAAAGGGGACGTCATTTGATCCCTACAAATGGAAAACACCCCTATTTCCATGCACCGCTAAAAACAAAAACAAAAAGCTCAATAATGCTCCTCCTAAATTTTAACCAGGAGAGAGACAGAAGGGGGGAAAAAAAAAGCAAATACACACACACGCAAAAAGAACCGTTTTGTGGAAACATGAAAGACAGGAAAGGAACCATTCTGCGGGATGGGACCAGATTTCTTTCCTTTTCTCTCCCCATTCAGTTTCCTGTCACCCAATAATTCTAGAGGTGAACAAAACGGACCCTGGTATCTAATCATCCTAATGACCCTGGCCTTCATATTTAAAATGTCATTCAGAGATAGTTCCGGGTTGGCAGCTGCTGATGGGGAAGAGCAATAAATAATACTATTTCCATTTGCACACCAGCCCTGCGTGCAGAAGCCGCTCGAAATGCATTTCCAGAGGAACACCTTGGGACCCACTATTGGAATGCCACCCCATTCAATGCCAGGCACCCCGCACATCAGCTTTTAGGAGGGAAGTGAAGAGCAGCTTGCCCAATTGAAGTTACAAGGGAATTTAGGAAGACAGAATGTAATTACCTGAACTGGAATCCAGCCAAGGTGCTGGGCTGTTAAGAAAAAAAAAAAAAAGAGTCAAGGAAAAAAAATAACCTTAATTCTCCTCGCTGATAACAAAAGCCAAATGCAGGCTTCTTTCTGCTTATGATTTGGCATCAAGGGGTATTTAAATCATCAGCAAACAATAAATAAAAATAAAACTTTGCAATTTCTAGCAGGCCCCTCTGACACACACACACACACACACACACACACACACACACTGCTCGCTGAGATTCCTTTGTCCGTGGAGGAGGTGGCCCCACCGCCTAGCACTTTCAGGCTGTTCGCTCAGTGTGTGCCGCGGACGGACAGCAGGCCGTGCCCAAAGGCTTGTCGTGTCCCACTCTCCGAAAACCAGGACCCTCATCAAGCACCACAGTGGGGGGGCGGGAGGGGGGATACAAGATCTGGTTTTCCCTGTTTGCAGAGCTGATTTTTCTCCTTTAAATCTGGGCTTAGTTCTGATGAAAGGAAGCGAGTAAAATAATAATCTCGCGCCAGGGATGTGAAATTTTATGAAGACCTTTAGCTGAGAACTCTCTCTCTCTCTCTCTCTCTCTCTCTTTCTTTCCAAGAGGGAAAGGCATGGAAAGAGAAAGGTGGAGAGAGAGAAATTCGTCTGCGAAGGTCCGGAGGTCACCTACATGCTGGAAGTACCCATCAGTTGGGGCCGGAGTCCGCTCCGGACGATGTGGTAGCAGGAAATGTCCACAGTGTGCGAGGACGCGCTTCTCAGAAAGCGAGCCCCACTCCCAACTCCGTGCAAAGCCGAGGCGTCCTCGTCGCCGCCTCACTAGACTCACACGGCTCCTCGCCTCCCTTCCTTCCAGGACGTGGGGACAGCTAATGATCTGCACCTATCATAATTGCAGGAAGTTGTCAACATGAAAATTCCAGTTAAGCCTCTGGTTTGTGGTTTTCCCTGGAGGGTTAAACAAAGGAATCCAATGTGACACCTCAAACTTCGGGGGGGCGGGGGGGACACATATTTGGAAGGCAGACCAGAATTATCCTTGTAAAACCCACGGAACAAAGAAGTCCAGTTGACTCGTTCCTTTTTAAACTGGAAAAGGGCGTTTCTTTTATACCCTGAAGACAATGAACACCAATAAAATTAAAGTGGAAAATTTACCATTTCATCCGGTTGTCTACGGTTCTGAAATGTCAAAAATCTCCATCACTACTGACCTCATTTTTGACTGTTTTCAGCCAAGGTAAGACATCTGCACATATTTTGTAAAGAGCAGAGATAGGGAGTCTGTAAGGCAAAGTGTGAGAGGAGAGGGCTGGGGAGGGAGCAAAGGCAGACAATCGGGGACCGTCCCAGGCATTCCCGCGAATGCAGGCTTTGGCTAATTTCCAAGGTGAGGAATGCTCGGAGTTACTAGATTAACGCCCTGATCCTCGATGTTCCATTTCGCAGAATTCTAACTGCTTCTATCGTCCTCGATTGAATTAGTTCAAAAGTTTAAAGCAAAATCCCCTCACTGATATGTTTATATGTCTACAAACCTGTGCTTCTTAAAACAGGAGAAAGCAGGCTTTCCTCTCGGCTTGGAATCCAATTACTAACAGTGTGCGGGGCATGCTGTGTTTTGGTAAACTGAGGCGAGCTCTTGCTGCCGCTCAGTAAACACGATCGCGATTGCTTGGGAGGGGAACGGTGGTTTCTCCCACTGGTGACAACAAGCAAAGTGGGGATCTCTATAGACAGAAGGCTCCGAATTTTTTCCGATCCTTCTGAAAAGCCTGAGCCTTTTGCCGTGCTCCTTCTGTCTTGGATCCTTTAGAAACCTAGACTCACATGCAAAAGCCATACCCATTTGGTTTCCAGTTGGAATATAAAGGGCCAAACCCAACACAGCCTCTTCTAACACTGCCTTTCTCCCCCCTGGGCTGTTCTTGGTGTTTGGGGGACATCTTCTTTCCTAGACACGTGGGCCCCAAACTTGGATAACCCCAACCAATCTCCCCAATTGCATGAAATGAGTAGTAAATGTATCTAGCAGTCACCCAACCTAGACCCACTCCCAGAAAATCAGGGTGGGAAGTACAGGGTGGAGAGGGATTCTTATTAATAATTCATCCCAAGCAACCCCCTGGAGCAGTTTCACTGTGATATGCTACGCAGAATGCTTCAACACGCTAATTAATATTTTCAAAGTGTTCCATGGGCCCCTTTTTAGAGCACTTTTGCCATCCATTCAATGTTCTGCATTATAAGTAAAAGATCAATCCTGTCCCCCAATCCTATTGACGAGCTGTCTAAACAATGTCGGATATGAGGAGTCCACAGAATTTTTTTTAAATATTGCTCCCCGAGTATTGGGCTGGAAACTGGCCAAGTTACAGAAGGCCTCAGGTGGACCAGGGGTCACTGGTGTGCTCTGGGCACGGCATTCTGTCCCCGGCCCACACCAGCCAGGCTAATACCCGAAAGAGACCCCCGGAAGGAGAGGGCGGGTTGCCATCCCGTCCCAGGTGAGCACACCAGGCGCGGTGGCAGGAAACCCTCTGAAAGGGGTCTCGGTAGATAACTCCACCGGCCTCAGCCCCACCTCTCAGAGGGGCTTCTGGCAGCTTCCTCTGGGGGGACTCCCGCCCGACCCTTGGCCATTCCGGGTGGAGGGCAGAACCCCCACCCCCAGCATAATTTTAGGGCACAGTCCTCCGACTGACCTCACACGAGCCGAAGGACCACCCCGAGGCCATAACTGCGTCCTCTCCCACTGACCGCTGCGGCCAGCTCCAGGGCCAGGACCCCGAAGGAAATACCCTCGGAGGGCAGCAGGCGGTCTCTCTCCGCACGCCGATCTCAATGATTCTTCCTAAATGTTACCTGGAGACTATTTCTCAATTCGAATCAATTATGCCTATTGATTCTGGCAATTAAAAGAATAGAAAAGGAATCATTTTTGCCCTTTACTATCTCGCGTTCAAGAAAGTGATTTACAGAGTCAGACGGGTCAAGTTGGAAATAACCTCTCTACGTGGGAAAGAATCCTTTCTTCCCCGGCGGGTGGGGGAGGGTTTGCGGGACGGTCTCTGAGGCAAGAATGGGGACGGGGCCACTCGGGACGCCTGGACACCCACTGCCCACCGGAAGTTCTGCGCCATGCTGCTTCCTGTCGCGGCCACAGGCAGTGCCCACCAAAGCATGGCATAGATGGGGGCCTTTTTTTTTTTATTGCTGTAAAATTCACATAACATAAAATTAAGTATTCTCAATGCTATAATCAGTAGCATTGATTAGATTTATAATATTGTGTAACCATCACCTCTGTCCAGTTTCAAAACATTTCCATCACCCCAAAAGAAAACCCTATAGTCATTAGCCATCACCCCCAGCCCCCAGCCCCAGTCCCAGCAACCAGGGATCTGCTCTCTTTTTCTGCAGATTTGCCTGTTCCAGACCTTCCACAAAAAGGGATCCGTGGCCTTTTGTTGACTGGCTTCTTCCATTCAGCATGATTAGCTTCGAGGCTCACCCACATTGTAGCAGGTGTTAGTTCTTCAATTCTGTTTATGGCCAAATAATATTCCATTGCGTGGGTATGCCCCGTCCTGTTTATCGAACTCCATCTACTGCTGGACGTTGGGGCTGTTGCCCCCTTGTGGTTCTTGTGAATATTGCCGCTATAAGCGTCCATGTAAAAATATTTGTCCCTGTTTTCAATTCCCTGGGGCAGACACCTTCCAGTGGTATCACCTAGAGTCATGCTATGTTTAACTTTTTGGGGAGTTGGCGGGAGTTTGGGGAAAGCTCTGCTCAATGCAATGCTGCCACTGTGGACGGGGGGGGGGGGGGGGGGGGG
>CM052812.1:70466153-70493021 GCA_028533885.1 Nasua narica | reverse complement strand
GTAAAAACAAGTAACATATCTGTATGGTATTAACAGCTTACAAAACCCAGTGCTCCCCTGACATGGAAGAAACTTCACAATCGTCCTATTCAGCCCTCAGCTTTTTTCCTTCTAGACCATTCCAAGCATCCCACCCAGCACTAGGCTTAACTGCTCACTGATCCTAATCCCCTCTTCTCCGACCTGGAGCCTTTCCACATGTCAGTCTCTGTTCCAAAAATGCTTTTCCTTTCTGTGTCCCAAACTCATGCCTTAAAAACTCTTACTCATCCTTCAAGACCCAACTCCAATGTGCCCTTGTCCACGAAGCCCTCCCTGGCTCTCCAGGCAGAGTTAGCCTCTCCTCTGTGTCCAGAACCTTCACTCCCATATGGATCACGACTCTGGGGCTCGAATGAGAACAAACACCATGGAATCCCAGGGAGGAAGCCTTCACCCTGCTTTGTCGATTCGTTTCTGCCGCTGTCGAATACATCATCACGTGAGCCTCAGACTAACAATACCAGCTTGGAAAGGGTTGTTACGAGCATTTAATCAAAGAAGAACAGAAGGAATACAAAGCGCCTGGCATAGAGCTTGGAGCGTGGGCACACTGAATGGGGACGCAGTCCAAAGTGTCACGCGTCGTGTGGTATTTTATTTTATTTGTGGGCTGTGGTCGTCTTTCTCAGCTGACCGTGAGCATCCTGAACAAAGACTCGGCCTTTGCCTTTCCCCTCTGTGTGGCAAGTGCACAGCCCACGGAAGGAGCTCAAATAAATGCATCTGCGAACAAATTAAGCAGTGAACTAATTTTTAGAAACGCTTCACCGGATGCTACCCGACCCGGATTTTTTCCTCCGTACCGCCGAGGCTCAGCTCTTACAGGCATGACAGAAGAGTGTCACTCTTGACCTGGGTCCCTGAAGCCACAAACCAGTGTCAGAGCTTCTAGTGTCGCCGCGCCCGTGCCTCAGAACGAAGCCAGGAGAAGGCAGGACCGTGGCACCGGGAGCATCGTGAAGCTGCCTCACGCCCTTCACGGCTCTCACTCGTAAGCCGGGAGGGGACATGCCGGCGATCACACGATCCAGACGACTAGGACAGGGGTGACCTTTGTTTGGGGAACGTACAACTGAGTCAGCTCGGGTGGAAGGGAGCCGCCTGAGCGGGAGGGGGGGCTGGACAGACAGGAAGAACCCAGGACTGGGCAGAGGAAGCCGCCTCAGGTAGACCTGAGTTACCCCCTCGCAGCACCGTGGGGGGCGGGGGATGTTCCCGCGGCCGCCCCCTGAAATGACGTCAGAGGCACCGCTCAGTCCTCCTCCTTCCGCCTCCGCCCCCCGTGCGCCCTCCACTGGAATACCTTCCTGCGTTCTCCGTCGCCTAAATACCACCTTCTTATGGGTCCCATCAGAGAGCCCGCTTCATCCATTAAGCCTCCACCGTCCCTCTCTCCCCGCACTTCCTACCAACCACCTGGTGACCTGAATCACCAGGAAACTCCGGGCAGGCCCTGCCTTCCCGAGGAGAGGATAACCTCTCGGAGGGCAGAGGCTACGTCTCACATGTGGGGTCCTCCCACAGTAGATGAATTAATACCTTGTATATTGTAAACGCCCCCCCAAGCCCCCTTAATCGATCAGAAAGAAGAGATGATGCACCAAAATTATAGCCCAGAAAGTTATGGAGCAGAAAAACCTGACATGCACCTCAAAGAGAATGTTCTCTGGCTCCTGACTGTGGACTCACAAGGTCCCAGCAGGCAGAGCTGGAGGGGTCCCGGCTCTGAGCCCCACCCCACCCCCCATGCTTTCCGCGTAGATAAAGCTCTGGAAAAGGTCCGCACTAATGAAATCAGTCCGAATGTATTTGACTCGTGCCTCCCAAGTAGACTGCATTACGGAGCACTCCTCCTCTCCCCTGCAAAACGCCCTCTAATAGCTTGTGGAAATAATGTTCTGCAAACACAATTAAGGCAATGCTACTTAAATGTTATCTATAATAACATAGAACAAAGTCGGAGGACCAGCAGGTAAAATTATGCAGTTTGACAAGAATGCATTTGGGCTGAATATCAATTCTTCGTCGGTCAAGTGAAGTTGATTATAAAGCCAGTCGGGAAACTCCAGGGACACGATCGCACGACATCCTTGAAGGGTAAAAAGTTTTCGCTGGATCAGAAACAGGGCTAAGTGAGTCCAAGCCAGGATCCCAATCGTCAGACCAAGGCTTCTGTGGATTAAACTGTGAGGACCTCTGGTCGGATTCAAAGGCAAGCTGTGAACCACAAAACCGGGATCGGGGGGAGACAGTAAGATCCAAGTCCACATAGTGGGACTCAGAGTCCGTGGCTTTCGGAGCCACGAAGGGCCCATATAGGATCCCACATAACCTCTTTGTTTTTCAGACGAGGAAACTGAGACGCAGGGCCCAGACTTGTCCAAGGAGCCCCAGGGAGCTAGACCAGCGCTGGAGCCTCGACCTCCAAATGCTCAGGGTTTCTCTATTCCCGTGACCGCGGCAGGGCAGGGGCTGGTAATCCCAGAAGACTGGCCAGAGTTCAGGGATGTAGGAGGCCTGGGGTCCGAGTGGTCAGCTCAGCACACAGGGAGAGGCCCAGCGGCCAGGCCGGAGCCTGAGGGGCAGGTCACAGGGAAGGAAGTGCCACCTCTGCACCCCTCCCCCACCGTGGCTCTGCCCAGGCCGGGGCTCTGCCTTCTTCCTAGTCTGGTCCTGGGACCCCGGATCATGAAAAGCAAAGACAGCATCTACACCCCTGTCCAAACCGGTAATACAGACCCTCCCAAAAGCCGATCGACGAGTGATGACGGGAGGAGTCGGTCGCACCCTTCAGAGCAGGTGCCATTGGCCTTCAGAGTGGCGAGGAGCGCTGACTTGGGTTCGCCCTGGCGTCCATCCACCACCGCTCCCCTTTCCCTAACTTGTTGGTCTTTCACACCCTTGGAGTCCTCACCCCGCATCCTGTCCTTATGGATCCTCTGATCCCACAAAGCCCTCTCTACCCACCATGCGGGGACCCACTAGCATACCGGTCGTCTAGCCCTAGAAGCCGTGAGCGGGTGATGCCCCTTGCCGGACCCCGCGAAAAGGAGGCGCCCACTGCTGCAGAGGACGGGGAGGCTAGGCCCTCGACAAAAGCATCGGCCGGGGCACAACTTACACAGCAAGAACCCCACAGGCTGGTCCACGGATGCCCTCAGTTTCCACTAACTCAGCTTACCTGGGCTACTGTGCCGTGGGATGGGGACCGGAGGCCAGGGGGCCCCGATAGGAGCAGCGCGATCGGACATCTGCGCGGGAAGCGAGGTGCCATCTGTAAAGTCTGCATGAACATCAGAGTTGGGAGAAAGCGAAGTGCTGTCGGTCTCCTCTGCAGTCTGTCCAGCGGCTCCTCGGAGTGGCCACGGGGAGCCCACCGGCCAGCAAGGCCCAGAGAGGTGAGCCAGGATGCGAGGTGCCGGCAGGGTCCCCTGGCTGACCAGTGGCCAAGCCGCGGGGGAACCGGAGACGCGGACGAGCTCGGGCCCGCACCTGCTGCCTTCCAGCATGTGGCTCGAGCTTTCAGAATGTTGCACTTCCGTGGCCTGATGTTTGCCCCCAGATGCGTGTACAAGCGCGTCCTCGCATGCATTGTGTGTGTGGGTGTGTGCGCGCACGCGCCCGCCCAAGGCTGTGTGCACAGATAAGCCCAAACAGAAGTTTATTTTTTTTTTAAGATTTTATTTATTTGACAGAGAGAGAGAGAGCGATCACAAGAGGAAAGCAGGCTCCCCGCCAAGCAAAGAGCCTGTTGCGGGGCTCGATCCCAGGACCCTGAGATCACGACCCGAGCTGAAAGCAGAGGCTTAATCCACTGAGCCCCCCAGCTGCCCCCAAACAGAAGTTTCAAGCAGCAGAGGTTCTCCCGCCGCACGCCGGATTCCGGCATTTCCTCATCTGCTCTAGTTTATGGTCACTGTGCGACCCGCAGTTCGAAACGTGATTTGATCCTCATGTTCCTTCTACGGATGGTTGAACTGAGATGCGGAGACCTCCCCGCATCACCCACTGGCCCGCGGCTGACAGGTGTGAAGCCTCGGGCGTCCCGACCTGTCACCCTTGCCTCCGAGGCAGCTTTCCACCCCCCACCCCAGCCCTAGCCCCTGGGGCCCCAGACCCGGAGTCTCCCTGCTCCCTCTGGGCACCCACAAGCCCTCTGCTTTGGTTCTTGAGTCACACAGTTAGCACAAGGGGCCCATCGGACCCCATGGTCTCCCCAGCGCACCCAGCTCTGGCCCATTGCCTGCCCCAATCCTGACCCCAGGAGCCGCAGCAGGCACTGGCCACCCTCTCCCCGCCCTGGGAGACACACGGGACCATGGCAACGTCTGGGAGGGAAGGGGTCTGAGTGCTCGGGGACCTCACCATCACCCCCCACCAGGAACCTAGGGCTTTCCAGACACCCAGAGGCCTCCCTAGAAGGGCATCTTGGCCCGCACAGCTCTGAACCAGCAGCGGGTGAGCAACCCCAGGGCCTCCCATCAGACTGTGGCCCGAGGACAGGAGGCCGCCCGTTTGTCGCCCCCCCGCCTGATGGAGTTCTGTGGGTCAGAGCCAGCTCTGCCCACTGCTTCTTCCTGCTTGTTTGGGAAACAAAGCCTGAGATCCAGCTGCCGGGGCCTCATTGAGGACCACACCGCCCATGCCTGCGTTGGAGAGGAGCGGCTCCGTGGGTTTCTGGGAGCCCTGACCGCCCAGGGGGACATCGGGGCCCCACGCTGTGGGCGCCAGGAAACGTCCAGGAGGCCTCCAGCTCTCCTCCCCTCTTCCTCCCTCCCTGGGAGCCTCTCCAGAGGAGGCGGCTGGGGAAGGGTGGAATGTCACTTTTACCCTCCGAGTACCCAACTCCTTGTAAAGCTTAAGAGTGCCATCTTGTGGCCGAAAGGAGCAACTGCAAGGCCACAGAAGGAGAGGCCCTCCATCCTTTCCTTTCTTCTTTCTTTCTCTGGGCCGGGCACCTTCTTGGCCTCAACAGGACCCGCCACAGCCAGAAGGCTCTCTGGCCAGAGGGGGGGAGCACAGGGACGCCCCCACTACACTTGCACCCCGCACACCCCACCTCCGACCCTGCCCCTGCAGGACGGCACCCTCACACGCCCCTCCCGTGGGGCTCAGCCTCCTGTGTAGCCCACCCCCGGGCACCGGGGCTGTGAACTCTCAGTGGCAGTGAACCGCAAATCTGAAGGTCAGCTTAAGGGAAAGCAAGCCAGGAGCCTGCCCAGAAAAGAAAGGCAAGGAAGAAGGAAGGGGAGGAGGAGGGGGCTGGAAGGGCCAGAGTGAGAACAAAGCCACGGGAGGACAAGACAGTCTGCACTTGGCTTTCAGCTGAGTTTGGCCATAACTTCTAATCCCAAAAATTCTGTTCCATATTTAGAGTGTGAGAATTATGGGTACAGAGAACGTGGTCACTTTAAGGATTTAAGGTCACTTTAAGGCACAAATAAAGGAGCATGCTGAAAAAATGCCCAGGCTCCCCACCTGGCTTGCTTCGGGTGCATATCTGTCCTCAGGGGCCCTCAGTTTCTCCATCTGTAACGCGTGGGACTCGGAGGCTCTTCGAAATCTAGCTCAGTGACCTCCTGACACTGCTTTCCACCTTCTGCTCATCAAGCCTGGGACTTAGTCGACTGACCGGCAGAAACACCTGCTTTGAATTTCTGCTCTCTCCCTCTCTGAGTTTTAGATGTAAATTCTTTCAGGTAACAAAACCAAACAAAATGGCAGAAAGGAAGAAACTAAAGGAGAAGCAGTGAGGGTCCAAATGGCCACTCACTACCTGGACAGCCAGGGACTGACGTGACTCTTTTTTAAATAAACATGCTGGGGAAGGGGGGGGAGGAGTTAGAGCACCAGGGACACAAAACCAGGGATCAGGGAATGTCCACACTCGGCTTGCACTGTCACTTGAAAGACAGGGAGCCCCTATCCAGTGTCCAGAGCCCAGCCATCCGGCGGGTAGAAGAGAGCATCTTGCTCCATTGTCCTAATGGCGGGGACAGTCGCCCTCCACCGAAGCCCATGGATGCCTGATTGCTACTAAGAGCCGCTCAGATTACTCGGCGCGCACAGATTCTGAAGGCCTTGCAGAGCCCGGAGACGAAGGCGTATTGTTACTACCTTCCCTGCTCTGATGGAAAACAACCCAGAGACAGGAAGGGGAGAAGGGACTTTGTTCAGGGTTCTGCTAAGGAAAGAGCAAAGCCTGGAATCCTGCCTCTGACCTTTTCCCTCACCTCTTAAAGTTGCCGTGGGGAGAAAGGACCAATCAGGAGAAATGAGCCCATTTTGCCTTGAAATACAATCTCCCTAACTCGGGGCAAGTAGTTCCGAAGGCAGCAGGCCCCAGCCCAGGCGGGGATGTGCATTTACAATGCCCTCTGCTCCTTCCCTAATTTAACCTAAATTTCTGTACGGAGAGGGGGAAAAAAAGTCCTGTACAAACCAGTATACGTGAAGTCGCCCTTTTCAGCAGATTGGTTAAATGGGTGTTTTTAATGCAAATTAGTTCAAATTGCTATCAAGAGTAATTATTGTAAAAGACAGGCAGCATTTCCATCATCCTTCCCTCATTTCGTTCTTCTAGAGTCTCTTTTAAATAACTTAGCCATAAAATTTCAATTGACCACTAGAAAAAACCAGAGCCATCAGCAGTGGGGAGAGAGGCAGAAGGAGAGCGCCAGTCGGCGGGTGAGGGTCCCCCCACAGCCCCGGCGGAGCCTGCCCAGCCCAGCTGTGAGGCCCCCCGCGCTCCAGGACGCGAGAGAGTCGGCTGCCGCTGCCGGCGGAGGGGGGTAGGGGTGAGAGGGGGCGGGGCTTCCCAGCGTAGAGGAGGCTTGGGGGGGGCCCAAGCGTCGGACCCTCCAAGCGACCCCACCTGCCGAGGAGGCGCGCGCCCCAGTTCCTGGCGGCGCGGGTCCGCTGTTTGAGCCAATACATTATAATAATATTAGGTAAAACCAGGCAAGCATATGAGGTAGAAAATTGCATCTCATTTGTTCTAAATTTGCCAAAGTCTAAATCTTCTGGGAGATATTTTGACTTTACATATTTGTTAATGGGGTCTGTTTCTTATTGCCCCAAAATGCTTAATATACAAAAGGAATCAGATTCTCCTTCTGGCCTTAATTCATCATAACAAACCGAAATAGAAACTTGATTTCCAGTCTCGCTCTGCATCGCCTCTCCAATTCATATTCGCGGCATCTCGATCATTAATAGCTTCTGGAGGAGCCCTTTTATTTACCTATTATGGCATCATTTGTAACATAAAACTGTTGTGTTCTCTTTTCATTAACAGATTCAGTTGCAAATGCTGGGGAAAAAAATTACAAAGAGCCCCTTTTTAAAATGTGCACATTTATTGGGATTATTAAATCACAGCAGCTAATAGTGGTTGTTACCAACTTAATTTAAAAAGCTGATTATTACTCAAGCCCTCTGTATTCCAGGCCTGATACTGTATAATTAGCAGTTGTGATTATTTAGTTAATTTGCAGATTAGGAACAAGTGCCTGTTTTGAAAAATGTGGCCACTCGACCTTCCGCTGCAGAGAGGAATGAGCCAGCCCCTCTTACAGAGAACAAAAGTGTCCTGTCAAATAAATGCATTTTGATGCAGGTCAACAGGAGAAGAAGGACGCTTTTCAGATCATCCGCCTGGATCCTTCCAGCCAAAAGTCCAGCGTGAAAAGCCACTCCAGACGTGTTTAAATTCGCTCCTTCCCTGGTGGAGCCTAATCAAATCGAGTAACACACTTGGAGCCAAACAAGTTAAAAGATGGCCCTTGTGGGTACCAGCCACTAAAGCGATCGTAACTAGACAAAAAAGATGCTAGTGACCCCACGCTCAATAAAGATTTAGCTGTCAGGACGGATCTGGAGCCGGGAGCCCTTTGGGTTGGGAAGAGACCCCCGTCTCGGAGGCATTATTTCTACTGTTGCATTTGTGATCAGTCATATGATGGTAATAAAATTTGTAACTGTTTCCCTCACACTCTGGTGCGATTTACCTCATCTAATAGACAATGCAGATGCTAAAAGGCACAAATACATCTTCATTATATAAGCTGGTGCCGGAGCCATTCTCCTCCAGAGACAGTTTTATTCATTTTTATACAATTTGCCTACTGTACGGTACAGATGGTTTCTATTAAGTAAAATATCTGTTTTCTTCCAAATTTTTAGTTTTTGTGATTAAATTACTTTAAAATGATGGTGCACTGTATTATCTTCTTTCATGACTTAATTTAGCTCAGATATTCTCAGCATCAACTAGAAGCCCAGCTTCATCCGCTCAGAAAATCGGCCACATACTGTGATTTTCTCCGGGTTACTCCACCCTGCCTCTGACTCCTCTTCTTTATCAATTACTGTCGCTGGAGTCTTAACTATATGGATTGTTTTCTAGAGATAAATTTGAATATGAATACAAATGGCAACTTTGGACTGATGTTAAAACAGGATTTCTCTCCTAAACTGTTTCATATTTGAGATGTCGTATGCTAACAGGCAAGTTTCTTGTTTTTGTTTTTTGTTTTTTGTTTTTTCTGCTGGGCTCTCTGCGGCCCAGGAGCTGGTTGTTGGAAACATTTAAAGCTGCTGCCCCCACGTGGCGGGCCCTGGGAGCGCAGCGGGCTCTCCTGCAGGCCTCCCTGAGCACTCGCCGGCTCCTAGAGGTCTGAGGTCTGGCTTTGTGCAGTGCCCTCCCTCTGGCAGGGCAGCCGCAGGGAGGAGGAGGGCGGGCAGTGGTGCTGGACGGCCCACCTCCCAAGGCTGGGGTAGCCCGCTGGGTCCCGCCTCCGTCCTGCCTCTGCCGGAAGCCAGAGACTCATTTCTGATGCTCAGCACCCATCATCCTGAAGTCTCCCCTTATTAGCCTGACACTAGGCAAAGGCGGCCCCAGGATCCCTCCTCCTTCACATCTTGCATGCATATTTCATTTTTGCTTCGTGCTCTGGACTCTCCCCACCGGAATACCTGCCCCCCAGCCCCGAGTTGTCCCCTGCGCGCGTGCTGGCTCAGCAGCCCCGGAACCCTGACCGCAGACCCTCCTCCGGCCAGAGCAGAAACGCGGGGAAGGAGACCTTGGGCCCTTGCCTGGCGGAAGCAGCATGTGCTCCCAAGCGTAGGTGAGAAGCAGGAAGGCGACAAAGGTGACAGGAGGCCCCGCTGCGGGCCCTCGCTTTGGGGCTCCTCGGGAACGCTGGGCTCACTTCCCAGCCTCCACCACTGCACTACCGCCAGACTGCTCGGCCGCGATCCTGTCCTTCCAGAGCAGAGGGCAGGGGCAGGCCCCGTTCGCGCTCCACTCCCGCTTTGACCCCCTGAAGGTCAGTTAACCTGTCCCGGACTTGATGTCTGGGGGATATGAGGAAGATCAAGTAAAATGATAGGCCTAAAAAGGCTTCGAAACAGTTCAAAGTGCTTGACAGGCATAAGGAATGATTTTTACTCCAGTGCTCACCTTGGCCGTGTCACCGGAGCGAAGCCAAGAATAACGGGGCCAGCCTTCTGCCCTGAGCCACGAGCCACGAAAGGCAACCCCTTTCGGAGGTAGATTCCTAAACAAGAATGCAGTTTGCTAAGGTAACACATCAGATGGCATGGGCAGCGGCTTCTTTCTAAAGGGGACCCTCTGGGAAGCCCCCTCTTGTGCCCTGGCTGGTGCAGTCTGTGGGACTGGACCCCACTCTCAGCCTGTGCCAAGCTCAGCTAGTAGGGCGTGAATAGGGGGAGGGGGAGGGGACAGAGGGAGGAGGGAATGAATTTCCTTCTGTCCCACAGAAAACGGGACATGGGAGACATTACTCGCACGGGGCGACACTCGAGGTCCTTGCCTGCCTGATGCTTGCGGTCAGACAAGCTGCCAGCCTCCTTCCAGAATGACCTTCGGGACCCTCCAGGAACATCTACGTCAATGCCCACAAAGAGCCAGTTAATTCTACAACCAAGACATATCAGGCTCTAGATCGGAACACAGGAGAAGGTTAAGATGACCTTAATTAATTCTCTAGCACATTGTGCCACCCTGAGATGCAACCCGTACCAAGCTCATGCTTCCAAAGTCATCTGAGGCTTGTACCATCAGGTTTCATCAGGTACAAGGAAGACAAGCCCCACTGAGGGTCACCCAGCCATCCACAACATTAGACGTAGCTTGGTCCAAATGAAAAGAGGCTCAAGAAAGGTCAAGTCTGGAAGGACCCAGGCTCAGGCTGACCTACTTGAGAGCCCTTCCCCCATGAGAATCAGAGAGCGGAAAATGAGCCAAGCCAATGGCTCTTCCTCCCTTCCTCCAGAAATGTCCACACGAACCTCTGGGAAAATCTTGCCTCCCGACACCACAGACAGATAGATGCAGCTGCCCACCTCTAGGGAAACCCAAATATTTAAAGGCAGCTTCAGGGACTCTGAAGGGGTCACAACCCAGGGGAAGGGGCCAAGAAGGGCGGTGGTCCAAGCTCCCTGATGTCACTAGGAAAAATGATCAGGAAACTTCCAAGAGCTTGGAGAGTTTCCTCTTTGCCTGTGTAGGAGGGAGAGATCTTGGCAACATTGGAACATCATATTATTCTGTTCTAAGGAAAGACTTAATGGCTCTAAAATCAATTTCAGAATGTAAGAATGACAGTAGGTAATACAATAAAGTCACTCAGAGATCAAGGGGCAGTTAAACAATATACTGGAGACTGTATTATGCAGCCATAATGTGCTTTAGAAGAGTGAATTCTTCCTTGCTTAAGAAAGGGCATGAGATTGATAAAGCTAAAATTATGTATGATAGGTTCGCTGGGCGCTGGGCAAAGGTCTGCTCCGGGGAGACAAGTTTTCTTCCAATTCAAGTCCTAACACAAGCGGGTCCAGTTCTGGTTTTCCGACTAGCCACGTGGGCCAGAGCAACCACTTCAGTTCTTGGTTTGTTCTCAGGCAAAATGGGGGGAATAGTAGAGGCGATCTTACAGGGTTATGGGAAGATCCGTGAGGTCCATGTGGGTATGGGTGATGTCTGATGCCCAGAAGATGCTCCAGAAATGGTGTCCTTCACTAGCTACAGGCCACGCACAAAACATCGCTCAGCTTCTGTCTGTCTTGCAAGCTATGAGGCCAGAGGAATGGGTCAGCGGATGGGAGCAGAACCATATAAAACTACAGGAAAATGGAAAAACCCACCAAAGAAGTTTGTGATTGATGAGAAATGAGCAAGTCTGATCCTTAGGTCTGCAGGGATTTGAAGAGGGGGAGGTTTTAGCCAAAGAGGGTAGTTGAGAAAGCTCAAAGAAGGAAGTGCTTTTAAAGGATCAAGGTCTCCAAAGGCATGAAGAGGAAGCTAATCTAACCTAGAGTCAAATACCCAGCACATAAAGACTATATCTACATCTTAAAGAGAATGTAAGTTGAGGGGGAAATTGAACACCAGGGAAAATAGCACAGGAGTGCTCAAATATGGGGTTGATGCCACCTTATTCATAGCTCTCAGGATGGGACTGACCCAGATCCCCACATGGAGTGGTACCCAGGGGGATCTCCATTACAATGCTGAAGTAATAATTGTATGTGCATGACTCTAAGAAAGCATAGGCAATTCAGCGAGAAAAGGATCTCATGGGTCAGAACTGGTGTCACAAAGACAAAATAATTGATTATGGACCTCTTGCTCACTTTGGAATTTTGTTCCACAATTTTATGAAGCCAAATGTGGACACGGTGTAAATACGGACGCTTAGTATCAAAAGGCAAGGTCGGCCTTCCCCCATTGTACATGATATCACAGCTGGTGCCTATGGACCCGAAAATCAATTCCAAGAGTGAGTCTATCTCAAGATACCATCAAACAGAATTATATTCTGATATCCCTTCCACGTCTTGCACTCAGAAACTTATAAGATCAAGCAATTAATTTCCCAATTGGATTACTTAGACAATCATATATGAAAGTCTATGGATATTAAAAACTATTAAGAGCATTTTAAGGCAGCATATGCTAATCTTTTCACAGAAAGGATAAAGATACGAAGCCATTTGCCTCATAACCTTTCTGCCCATAAACAAAGAGGAAAATGGAAATTTCCAAATTTGTATGCGAAGAAAAAATATTTTAACTCATGAGGATTTATATGGACTCCTTTCCCCAGTGCTCTCTGGGGAATATTTTTCACCAGATCATATTTTGAAGCTGCACTCATGGTCTGGCTCATGGCCCAGTTTGTCTTCAGATTCCATCAAAGTTTTACGAGCTTCACGGATACCGTGCAGAATTTGGGAACTTTATTAAATAAATATTATCTGATATGATTTCTCTATTCAATGACAGGAATGACACTTGGTGACCATGAGAGGAACATGACGGGTGACTGAAAGCTGTGTGCTACAGGATGGGAAAGAAGAAACAACTATCTCAAAAACAGAATTAACTATGACTTAAGGTCAATGCAAGATGGGAATCCTGGATTGGATCCTAGAACAGAAAAAGGACACTTGCAGGGGAAAAAAGGTGGGAAAACCTGAATAAAATCTGTAGGTTAGCCAACAGTCACATAATAGCTTGACCTTCGGCATGGCAACAAACACGCCCTGGGCCATATGCGATGTTAACCTGAGGGGACTTAAGGGAAGGCTAGACAGGAATCGTCTGTGCTATCTTGGCAATTTCTCTGTAAATCTAAAATTATGCCACAATAAAAAGTTTAAAAAAATGTGATTCAGGAAGAGAAACCCAGTTGCAGTGCTAGAAATTTTCATCAAGAAAAAACCCAGTCATTTGGGAAAAAAAAATTATGCCACGAACTCTAATAAATGTATTAAGAGAAAGACATTAAAGAGTAAGGGAAGTATACCAGTTGATATTCTATTCCAAGTGCTCACCCATCAGGGGGAGTAACATCTTAAAATGCTGAAATGGCACACTCAAAATAGGATTTATAATGAATGGTATCCTCATACAAAAAGGAAGACTAGAAGAGGCATTGTCCTTAGTGCTCTAACTAGAAGGAAGTCCCCAATGCCCCATGACTTGGGCAATCCCCAGTGGCAACTGTATCAGGAGAAGGGCAATGGCTGGCCGACCATCACAAAATACAGGGCAGCTATTCAGACTCTGCTTGTCTTTGGCCAGTGCTCTTCGACCTCTTCCCCATTTAAGCACGGTCTGAAGAGTTCAGCTTTCGGGCCACACAGATTCTGAGCAGAGTGTGGCAAGACGCACAACATGGTAAGTCAAGAATAGATCTCGCTCTACAGGCTCAGGATTTCCTCAAAATCCAATTAAACCCAACTCCAAGCATCCCTCCTACTGAACTGGCAGGAATTCTATCACAGCCATTACCTGAGAGCTCCTGTTTTCCTTCAGTTCACTTAGGGGTTCTGGGGCTTCTGGGGTGTCCAGAAAATGGGCCAAGGTCTTGCATCCCCAGCCCGTCCCCAGCCTATCATGGGCTTCACAGATTATCTTCATCATTTGAGCCCAAGGGTTCCCGTGAAGGCAGATATGGGACAGGAAACCCGGTGCAGTTGGCAGACCCAGTCCCGGGGACTAGTCCCTGAGTACACCACAGAGAGCTCCACCTCTGAGGAACCGGAACCTCTGTCTAACTACCACCTCTCTCCTCCTCCCGGGTATAAACTCTTTAGGAGCTCAGGTTTTGGAAAACAAAAGCCAGGATAAGTAGAGTCTGCAGCCAACTTTTCCCTTGGTCAGAACAGAATCACTTCTAGGGCATATGAAAATAAAAGTGTGAGTTATTTAGGGGAACTTAGAGGAAAAAAAATAACCTGACACAAGTAATAAAAGCACTAATTATCTCATCTCACAAAATCTCCAGAGGAGCCCCAAATGCTTCTGTAGTGACTCAATAGCATAAGAAGACTTAGGTTCCTTTATTACCTTCTCATTCATCTTTAAGAAGCTGTGCATGTATCCCCTCATGGTGCCAAAATGGCGGCCATAGTGCCAAATATAACACCTTATACCACGGTGTCCCAAGCGGGAGGAACTTCTCCTCCTTCTTCTTTATCTTATTAACAAATGAAAACTTTCCCCGAAGCCCCTTGAAGACTTACCGTAGGATTTATTGGCCAGAACTAGATCACATGGTAGTCTAAGTGCCAATCACTAGCAAAGGTGAACAAAATTGCCAGGAATGCTTACACAGATCATGTTCGCCCTCTGAAATCAGGACCCCAAAATTCAGGGTTCTGTTCTCAAGAAGGAAGGCTAGACGTTAGGTCCCCAACAGGGTCTGGAACATCCTGGCTTATTTAGTGGGATGGGGGCTGAAGAGGAAAAATATAAGCCAAGCACAAATGAACGTCTCCATAAGCCTTCCTCCCATCATGGGTAGGATGGATGGCACTCAGTGGCAGGAGAAACGAGTGCGCGGGAGAAACAAGGACAGCGTTGGTAGGGCTGTTATTAGCGTGACAGCACAGTGAGCAAAGAGGAGGAAATCCAGACCGACTCCTCATCCCTGATGTTCACTCTCCAAGCAGACGGTCCTGGGAAGGCTGTCGGTGTGCGTGCCCGGGAGCCCCCTGAGCCCGCCAGGATGCCAGCGTGTGTCCTCTAATGGGTCCGCCTCGCTGGGCTCTAGGCAACTCCTCTCACTCAGGAAACTACTGGAAGGATGGCCCCTGGGGTTCCGTAAGGCAGCTAGCTCCCTTCGTCTCTTAGCACCAGAGACTCCTCAGAGTTCAGCTCGTTAGGAGCCAACCCATTCCCTCCCTCCCAGACCCTGCTTCCCTTCACTGGTCTCTGAGCGGGCTCGTTGGAGTGTCCCCCTGGGGCCAGCCCTCCGCCACCCTCACAGGTGACGTGAGTCCACTCCCCTATCATTATTTACTAGGTCTTTCCCCCTATGTTGGCTGTTTTAATCAACAGTCTATTTAGCCTCCTCTGTGAAATCCTGGATGTTGATGAGCTAGCTTTACGTGTAAAACAGGAAACACATTTCTAAATATGTTCATTTTTTAAATGGACATCTGCGTATGGTCAGAAAGCGTACTGTGGGCACCGGGGGAGGCCTGCCACGTGTGGGGAACAGCCTTCTGATGCTCGGATCGAGGGCCTGGGCACGTGTCAAAGAGGAGTCTAGGTAGATTTTCCGCGAAATAAAGAACGTCCATCCAAACAAGGAGAGTGGGGATAAATGTAGCAAAGAAGCAAATGGAAGAGATGAGGCAGGGCTCAAGGGGACCCCCGGAGAGGCTGGAGCCCCGGACACAAGACCGGGACAAGAGCAGAGAGGACCATCCAGGAGGAGAAGCGGCCAGTCAGCAGACGGGCCCCCGCTTCTGGGGAAGCAGCAGCTGGAAAGGCAGGAGGGACGCTGCCTCCATGACCAGGGAAACTGAGACTTGAATCCTGGGGCGGGGGGGAGAGACTCACCAGAAGAGCTTCAGGTTATGAGATTTAAAAAAGAAAGAATGCTTGAAACTACATTCCCCAAAAGTACCGCAGACAGGGTGAGGAGAGGAGCCCGTGAAGCCTTGAAAAGCCAAGCTTGTTCCTGAGGTCCCTCTAGGGGACCGACACTTCGCAGTGGAGCACTTACTAGTCCTTTACAAGTCCGGTTGCCTTCATTACCGTAAACAGACAAATGCCCACAAAATGAGTCATTTTGTGAATGAGACGGTTGAGGACAAAAAGGTGAAATCCCGAAGGGGCGCCATCATCCTTAGGAGCGGAAGGATACGCACAGCAAGAGCAAAAGCAGGGCCGGAGAGAAAATTCTAGAAGCCAAATCACCCATCCCACACAGGACATCTCCAAAGTTTTTCCGGAAGTGGTAAATTCCTCCCAATCCAATCACAGTTAAGATACACCAACAAAGGCCTGGCTGGATGTCAGGAAATCTATTCCAGAAGGCTCTCAACCTTCCTGCCCTGCCTGGTGTTTAGTTCAAACCAAATCTCGACGAGGGTCAGCTGGGCCACATCCACACGAGGCCAGCTCTGCTTTTTCTTGTCACTTGCAGGGGCGAGCAAATAAGAGAACAGAGAAGATGGCCTGGTGGTCACAGACCCAGTGGCTACATTTATTTAAAGCCCCACAGCCCTCTCATCAGGAGTCAGGCCGAGCCCCCACTGCTCTGGGGGCTTGGCCACCTTGTCAGCCCCAACCTATTTTCTTGACCCTCCCAAAGTAGGGACGATTATAAGTATCAGAGATGCAGAGATCATCAGAAAGCAAAAACCCAGAAGAGTCATTATTATTAATGCTACGTGTTAATGCACATCATGGTCAGGCTTTTGATTGATTGGTAAAACTGCTCCGGATTAAAAGTAAAGAAAGATGAAGATAAATGGTGTTTGATAATCCACAATAGGCATTGGCACCCCAGAATGGAGCCAGATGGAACGGGCCGTAAGATGACCCATTCTTCTGCATTCCCGGACCGCCCAGATCCAGCCTCGACCCTAAAATGGAGTTTTGAATAACATACTCCACGCGTCTGTGCCCTTTCTGAGCCCGCACGGGGCAGAGATTGCGTGAAAGTTGCATGAGTTCTGGCTTCATCCCCTACAAGCTTCTTAAAAGTCCATGCTCTTGATTTGGAAACAGTTTTCCTCCGCCAAAGGAACTGTCCTTAGGATCTCGGTTGTAAACGAAGGGACGACAGGGACAGGACTAAAGGCATGACGAGAGTGAAGCCTTTAGAGGAGCCCAAACCATGCTTCCTGGAAGCAGCCACGGGGCTTAAACCCTCGTCTAATCCCGGTGTCCGGCCAGATCATTAACACAGGAACCAGTCATTGATCTCATTTTGATCAGGAGTTGAATCAGTGCTAGTTTTGTTCATTTCTAAGACAGCGGCAATCCTATTAATTCACAACGAGCAAAAAATTGAAGTCCCATTTGGTAATTACTTAGGTTAGGAATACAACCACCAACTGGGAGGAATAGACCTGTCTGAGGCATGACTCCAAAATCATGAGGTTCTGTGGGTTTGTTTGTTTTTCAGTTAATATTTACTAAAGCTTACACATCTAAATAAGGGTTTTCCCTTTTGAAAGCTGCCACCTTGCCAGGCTTTGCTTTGCTCCAAAGGGGCCCCCTCTGCTCAAAGCCAGCTTCAGACGCCTCCTCTGGGGTCGGCTTAGAATCCATTTACAAGTCCCAAGACATTTGGGTCACACCTCATTTTTTAATTCATAAACAGTATTATTCAAGTCAGCACCCAGGGCTAGTCGGGCGGCGATTTTCCTGTTTAACAAAACGGCAGTGCCTCCCTGGCCCCTAGTTTGTTAGAAGGGTGGTGATGCCAACACTTTGAAAAGGTAACATGACTCATAAGCACCAGCAGCCCTTTCCACGATGCACTTGCAAATACACAAACGACTTTCTTAAATTCACCCACACAGCACACGCAGCCTTAAAGTTTCAGTTCAGATGCTGGCTCTGGAATTTTCCAGGTCAAAAGCCTTACACCGGCAGTCAAAGCATATCCCCGACTCCAGAGCCTTCTGATAAAAACGCTTTGAGTTCAGTCCCCCTGGGCTTAAGTGGGAGATTTTTAGCAGGAAACCTCCTGACCTCCAATAATGATCTCAAGTGTCTTAGTTGCTCTGCGGTCCCAATATTCATCCACTCCATTTGGGGGACGCGAGGTTGTTTGAAATCTTCGCTGCGTGCCCGAGCAGGGCCTGGCTTTGTGCTCCCCCGTCTCCAGGTGCAGGACTCAGACAAGGCTCTCCATAACATCAAAGGGAGGTCTCTAATGTGGCCACGAAACAGCCCCGGCAACGACGGCCACCACCTGATGCCCACTTAGTAGGGAAGTGTTTCCTTAGCAATGGCTCCCCTGACTTTATTCCAGGAGTTCCCTTTGAAAATGAACCTCCAGACCCACCGGCAGCTACCCCCACAGCCTCTCTCTCTCTCCCCGACCCCCTCCGCGCGCGCGCGCGCACACACACACACACACACACACACACACACACACACAAATGGATGTGCTGCTATTCCCAACTGCAGAAAATTCCCCTCCCCCAAGATGCAGCACAAGGTAAAACTTTTCTACTGAATGTGAAGGAAATAGAGTTCTTTAAAAAAAAAAAATACAGGAAATCCGATGATCTCCTGACTGCTAAAAAAAAAAAAAAAAAAACTTTGAAAAAGGGGTTTTTCAAGGGACAAAATCTTCTCTGGCTTTAGCAAAAAGCAAGTCTTTTTGTCATGGCTAGAGAAAACATTCGGGAGGAGGTTTTCATGAGCAAATATCCCGCCCTCCCGAAAACTGAAGCAACAACAGATAGCATTTGTGGTTACATCTGTCTGCTGTTTAGGATTACGGCACGCATCAATTCAGTATTCTGAAACATTTGGGAGGAGGAAGAAGGGCGCCAGCCAAAGGAAGGAGGGGCGGGGGGGGCACCCCACTTTGCCGAGGTTACAGCCTGTGCTTACTTCCTTCCAAGGAGTGCTTACCTCTACTTGTTGCCCTTGGAAGCAAGGCCATGTTTTAACCTCAATTTTCTCCCAGCCCTTATTTCATTACAAATAAAGGTGCTAATATAGAACTGTGTGTAATAAAGGTCTTCATAACACCAAGAGAGAAAATTAAAACAATTATGAAAGTCATTTTTCATAGTGGTCAATGATGTACAGTTGCAATTTAACTGCTGTCCTATTAAGAGGTGGCATTTATAACTTACCCTTTATTTTCATTTTGTTGTACAAAAAAAACACAAAAAAAACTTTTACAGTTTATGTAAGTAGCAAAACAAAAAACACAAAAAGTTCTTCCGTAGACTAGCCTTTCCTTCTGGGCGATCACGAGGGGAGCAAGGTAAACCGTGGCCTGGGGACCCCAGGCATACACCTGCACCCTAGCCTGACACCGTCATTCTCCGGGTCGGTGCTCAGGGCCCACGTGCAAGGGGACATCAGAGTCACAATTGGACATCTCCGGCACAGCAAGATATGGACCACGGTGGAGGCATCTGTGACCATGTGTGAGACCAGAAAGGAGGCCTTTTTACCAAGGCACAGACATTTCCAGTGAGAGAGATTGATTTCCAGCTGGTGAGAAGAACCAGGGAGTGAAGGAAAACCAGCAGAGAGAGACAGGCTCCCGGTAAGAAAGTGTGTATCGGTGACTGGGAGCCTCAGTGGACCCAGGCAGGGCTGGCCTTGACCCACAGGGGCCTGCCTCCCTGGGGAGTCCCTGCTCTGGATCTCTGGCCAGGCCACAAGGCTTGGAGCCCCATTGGCCACCTAGGCCCAGAGGCATTTAAACCCCACCCTCCTCTGAGCTCTGCTCCTTCCTCTGCAGCAAGACTCTAAGAACACCGCCCAGCCTCACGGATGCATCGTGAAAGGCTGAACCTTAACAAGCAAGCAAGGCTCTGTTCCAGAAACCCTTGCCCCAGGAGCCGACGTAGAGCCTGCACTGGAGAGTTTCAGTGAAGCCCTAAGTGCTGGATGTCTGAAGGAGGAGGGCAGTCTCCATCCTGGTCCAAGGGCATCAGGTAAGAGGCTCCCTCACCTAGATAAAGGGACACTTTAAGAAACATATTCCATTCTTTCCAATATTCCCTGGGCCCAGCTCTAGCTAGTTCCAACTGACTAGGAGGCATCCACGAAAACAAAACAAAATAAAAACAGATGTCTGCCTTCGTGGAGCTTAAACATAAACAGCGCATCTCTCAATGCTGGAGAAGTTCGTGTTTGTTTGTTGGTGTGTGAGCTGGCTGGCCTTTCACTGTGGACCCCGGCTCCCGGCAGCCTCATTCCTGATGGAGGTGGGCAGCGGAGATGCACCGGGCGATCGGTACTAAGAACATTAGTTATGTTGGTGTTTCCTGACTCAGCAATTCCATTTCTGTTCTCTACTTCCGAAGAATCTCTATCCGTAAATATGGAGTCTTCTACAAGAAGATGTCCGGGATAGTGATACTCATATTAGGAAAACACTGAAAAGCATCCAATAAGGAGTGGGGGGCAGAGAGAAGTACACAATGATTACTTCACATCCCAAAATACTTGTGACGGACGGGATGAAATGTTTGCGATATTAAATAAATAAAATTGCGGGATGTAAGATTGTGTATACATATAGCACGTGATTGCAGGTGTGTAAAAGGAAAATAATTTGGGGAAAGATAAGAAAAACAAAGAAACACCAAAATAGTAATAGGAGTTATTGCTACAAGGGGAGGCTATAACAATTTTTTTCCTTTTTTCTATTTTCCCCTAATTTTAAATTTCTCTGTCATGAGCACATACTTTTAAGTGGGAGAATACAGCAAACAGGGAAAATAGACACAGGCAGGGGAAAAGGAGTTGGAAGATCAAGGGTAAACGTGTGTGCTGTGCAAACGCGTGATGGAACTCTCAAGTTTATCTGTGAGGATGCGACTCAGACCAGACTCTCGGGGGATGTTTCCCCAGGATATTCCTGAAGTGCTCCCTCTCTTCTAGCTGCTTAAATACTACTAGGTGGGAGTGGCAGAAGGGGCCCCTTAGGACCAGCCACGACATTTCCTTACAGAGAAAAATCTTTTCATCCAAAGAGAGAGAATCTCCTTTTTAAACATTTTCATCTTTTCAGGACCAAAGAGTATGACAATGACGACCGCCAAGGTTTTAAACGACTTCTTTTTCTTTCTTAACCTCCAGACTCGAGGATGATCTCACACCCAGTCTTCCCCCTCGTGATTCCCAAGCTGTCTCCCCATCCCGGGTCAGTCTGCACCTTCCCGATCCCCCCTCCCCCGCCCGCTCTGCAGGATCCCTCGCTCACAGCCCTGTCCCCTTGGACCTCGCAGGGCCCTTGGCTGGCACGCACTATTGTAAGCACTGCCCCGGGTGTGTGTCACCAGCAGGCTGTAAGCATTCAGGGGACATGGATGGAGCAGGGAGCATGTCTCATTCATCAAAGACATGCTGCGGAAGACACGAATGGGCACACGGAAAAAAAAATCAATGCATGATTCTCTTTTCTGAGCTGCAAATCTTGGTTGCTAGCTACTTTCTGGTCCTTCTTGAATAATTAAATTCACAAATGTTGAACAAACCAATGAATGAGACCTATAGCTGAATAAAGAAAAGATTTTCAAGAGGATATCAGGGTCCTTCCCCCATTCAACAAATGAAGCATCAGATGAAACGTCCTCTAAGAATTTTTTACCGAGACTCACAAAGAGCAGATCTATAAAAGAAGCTGTTTTCAGTCCTATTATTTCTGTAGGTTGCCATCTTGAGAGCTTTCGTTTTAATAAAATGGAAATCTAAACATAGGTGTGTGAACACAGACCACATCTTTAGGCACACCCAGTCCCTGGATGCCCTGCCCGGAGGAGGGGGGAGAGAAACCACAGTGCAGGGTTCGCCTTCATTCAGAAAATGCAAAATGTGGCCAGAGTACGGGCAGCAGCCTTCCTGGGCGTCTTGGTTTACTCAGCATCACATCACTGGCCTTAGTGATGTGATGCTGAGTATATTCATTAAATCCTTAGCATATCTGTGAGACAAAAACTGTGGCACCTTCTCATCATTCGTCTTTGCTTTCGGAAAGGGCTTGAGCAGGTGAGCAGGAAACGGCTTCACCACATGGTGAAACACTTCAATGTGCGATGAATCACCTTCTTGGTAGTGCGGTTACCAAGAGGGTTTCTCCTGAGTAAATTTCTAGCACAAACGCTTAACTAAATTTCGCAAGAACATTTCTGCTTTTCTCAGAATCCTAGGTGTGTAAAATTTATCCCTATTTTTCCATCACTTTCCTCAAAGCCATTTATTACCTGGTATGACATGAAGGGCAGTTACTTTTCTTTCTTCCTCTTTTTTTTTTTAAGATCTATTTATTTGAAAGAAAGAGAACACAAGTCGGGGGGGGAGGGGCAGAAGGCGAGGGAGAAGCTGACTCCCTGCTGAGCAGGGAGCCCAACTCGGGGCTCCATCCCAGGATCCCGAGATCTTGACCGCAGCTGAAGGCAGACGTTTGACCCCAGAGCACTCAGGTACCCCAGGGCCTTTTCTGTGAGGCTCTCTTTAAATAAAGGGCCTTAGGGAAAAAAAAAAAAAAAAACAACAGCATTTGTATTTCCATTTTTTTCTTGGAAATGCCTATTGTGCAAACCCCGATCCTGCTCTCAGATCCATCTCGGAGAGCCATGCCCTGGCCGCCAAGGGCAACTGAGCCACGGAGACCGAAGGGACAAAGCAGCAGCACCCCCTACCCGAACTCGAGCCCCTACACGGCCTCCCGTGGTCCTCTCCCAGTTTTCACGGGCCCCTGGATCTCTCGCTCCCTCCTAGAGACCAGAGAACTGAAGCCTAAGGGTGTCACATAGTCAGCCCAGGGTCACTTCTAACTTGGAGCCTACCCTGTACTCCGACTGCACACGGGAAGTCCAGAAACACGGCAAAGCCCCGCATTTCAGAGTCCAGACATTTCCCTCACAGGACCAGAGGCTCTAGGGCGAGAGTAAGCCATCCGCCATCAGTGACACTGAAGTCGTTACAACTCCCTTCCTTCAAGAAGTCAGCAGTCACCCTTGAGATACTTTGGATAAACATGCATTCCCTTCTCCTGACTGCCATGTGCCGGCCCCCTAAATGTCACCAGCCTCCCCCTTCATACGGGAGCCAACTTGCCAAACTTCTGGTCTCCTATTGATGTGCACACGTCCCCGTGTTTATTTGTCCCAAAGGCGGTCCGCCGAGCACTGCCGTGTTCCTTAACATCTGGGCTCATCTCATCTCTGCTAATGACTCAGTGGTCTGCAGAAAGGCGTGCTGAGTGCAGATATGCTTGTCACCGGGCTCCAGGGATCAGAGGGGCTGAGTGGAAGGTGTGCACCTCCCCCCACCCCGGGGGCTACTGGGGGCCGGAGCGGCCTTCCCAGGTCAAGGGGACAGTGATGGGGGCCCCACTTCTGGACTCTGGCCCTGGAGAAAGACCCAGGCTGGCCCCCCTAGCAGGTGTGAGTGAGGAGAGCCCAATCCACAGACACTGGTTTTAAAAGCCCCTCGCCTCGGGTCGCAGCTGGCCCAGCCAGTAGTGGGGGAGGGGACAGAGGCGACCTCTGCTCGGGGAATGCACCTGACATATGGCGTGGTCACAGCCCAACTCCCAGTGGGCTGCAGGGACAGCCCAGCAAGAGGAGCTTCCAAAATCCCAGCCCCCTTCCTCTCCCACCCTAAGGGGACTCTCCTACCCCAGAGTCAAAAGACACACTTTTCTCCCTAGTTCCTAGCCTCCCTTCCCCCACCTTGGAATCCCCCTCCCCCCACCCCCCGCCCCCCGCATCCCATGGCAAGTGGCTGCAACGTCAGCTTTTTCCAGCTCCTCAGGCTCCCACTTTACCCCAGACATAAAATCGTATTATCATCTACAATATTATTTATATCACTTACCAGATTCATTAAAGTATTTATACGTACACATTTATTAGTATTCTTGAATATGATCATTCTGTAACATAGATTAAAATAAATAGTATCATCCTTCCCAGGCAGTAGAAAGGGGAAAGGGGCTCTTCAAAAACACAAACAGGCATTCGGGCTCCTAAACGGGATGCATTCCTAATGGAGTGTGTGCAGCCCCAACGGCCCCAAAAGGCCGCAGGCGGGCGGCTCAGCATCTCCCTGGGAACACGGATCGGGCCTCCAGACGGCCGCCCTCAACGCAAGGCCGGGGACCACCGGCGTCACCACCTCCTCGGAGGCTGGTCCAAGTGCAGAAGGCCCCGCCACAGGCCCCCTAGACCAGATACCCCAGGGGTGCGCTTAGGGGGAAGGGGGGACAGGATCTGCAATTGAGCAAGCTCCCAGGTTAACCTTGACACACACGGGTCCTCAACCTCATCGTCCTAGACCATCACCCAGGACTGGCCCGCATGCACAGGACTGGGGGGCTCGGGGGTACTCTCTGACAGAGAACCACGGGTGGGTCAGAGGGGCACGATCTCACCCCAACGCCCCAGCTTTCCAGGGGATGACCGGTCACCGTCACCACCTTCCTCCCGGGCCCTCTCCCCATCCCACCTCGGCAACATGCACGCGTCCGTCTGTCCTCAGCCCTCAAGCCCTTCCCTCCACAAAGCCCTGCCTGACCAGCCACCTCTCGCCCTAAGCTGTCCCCCTGCCTCCCCCCCACCCTCCGCGAGCACCTCGAGACCCAGAGCAGCCTCGATGTCTCTCGTGCGGTGCCTAGCCCCTGTGGTGCTCCCGCCATGAGCAGTAAGGCCCGACAGAAGGGACTCATCCTTTCCGAAACCAGCCTTGAGCGTGGACCCCGAGAGATGTGGGGGGGAGAGACACCTCTGGTCAAGGTCACCGCATGGGAGTGCTCCCCCCGGGATGTGACCATCAGCCCCGCTACTTGCTCCCTGTGCAAACTGGGGCTCTGAGCCTCAGTTTCCTCATCTGTGATATGGGACTAAAAGCTACTTCTCGGACGGTTGTGAGGATTCAGCAAGCACATCTCGGCATCTGCTGGGGACTGTGCTCGCCCCGGTGCTTAGAGGACGCGGAGGACGAGGAGGAGGAGGAGGGCTGAGGTTGGGCAAAGGCTTCTCTTAGGACACAGGTATCTTCTTTTACAATACGGGGCTTGCCCATTGATACAGTGCTGCCCGGGCCTTGGAAAGACCGTCCTTTGTGGGGTCAGGAACCAAGATCCGGATCTCTGATCATGAATGAAAGAAAATGAACCCAAATGCACAAGGGGAACTACTAAATTGCCAGATTTCATTTTCTTTTTTTTCCTCCAAGGAAAATAGGAAGGAAGAATGTAGGTTTTTAAAGTTGCTTTCACAAAGCTTTGACTTTATCACAGGGACATTTTTTTGTCATGTAAAAAGTAAGATTTCCAAGAAAAAGGCGGCAGTGATGACGTGTGGCCCCTAACTTCAGAGGCATTTGGGTGGGAATGAATTCTGACAGGAATCAGGCTTACTGGTTCAACACCCGCCCTGAGCTGGGCTCTGTCCCTGTCTGGGCCCCAAAGGTGGCTGGGGCGGCAGGCGGGGCGGCGAAGGGAAGGACAAAACTGCATAGTCAGGACAGCTCTGGGGATGGTCGGGGTTCTGGGGCGCTGGTGGAAGCATAGCCAGCCCACTCTAGGAGGACCCCAGAAAGCTGATCTGGGGACACGAAGCTGGTCTGAGACTTTTAAGGTGCCCTCACCAGGCGGGGCTGAGGAAGAGGCCAGAGTCCCCAGAGGACAAAGTCTGATTAGTGTCTGCAGACGGGGAGAAAGGAGACCGGAGAGGCAAGGAGGGGAGGGCTGGTCAGGGCACTCGGGCGGAGATGAAGCCGGAGGGGCAAGAAGGGGAGGGCCGGCCAGGGCACTCCACCACTTGATGGTGTTGGGGCTTCCAGAATCTGGGAAGGGGCCACAGTGGTACAGCCTGGGGTGGGGCAGTAGAGGAGAAGGTAGAGGGGAACCAATGGGCCTGCTGATTGGAGAGAAGGCAATGAAGAATCCAGGACAGTCAAGCTCATGGCGGCACTTCCTGGGAGAGCCAAGACGCGGGTGGGCAGGTGTTTCAATATTGCCCTCGCTGACATCATGGGCATCATTCCAGGCTTCTGTGGGGCTGAGTGTGACCAACTGAATGTTTGTGTCATCCCAGAAGTCATATGTGGAAGTCCTAACCCCCAGTGTCATGGTATTAAGAGGTGGGTCTTTTGGGAGGTGATTAGATCCTAAGGGTAGAGCGCTTGAGACTGGATTCCTGCCTTCAGGAGAGAGCCCCGAGCGCACGTGAGTGTGGCAGGAAGACTTGGTCTGTGAACCCCGAGGCAGCCTCACCAAGCACCGGATCTGCCAGAGTCTTGCTCTTGGACGTGGAGCCTCCATCACTGTGAGAGATCCGTGTTACCGGCGCTGACACCAGGAGACAAGATGAACTTTGGACATGCGGAGACGCAGGGCGCAGCAGCCCTCCCGTGGCCTGGGCGGTCCGTGGCCACTGGGCTCTGCCGTCTGCGGCTGGGAAGGGAGGTCACCAGACCCAGGAGGGAAGGCCTTTGCCAGGGAGCCTGTGTCAGTGAGAGGAGAGGGACCCAGGACCGACCCCAGGAGTCCGACTTGGACAGAGAGACAGGAGGGAGGCAGGTGGCCCAAGACCTGAGTAGGAGCAGCAGAGGGAGAGGGAGACCTGGGACAGCGCGGCGGGGGCGGCAGTGGGAGCGGAAGCCAAACCGGAGTGGGCCGCCCAAGCCTGGGCAGTGGGGTGCGGCGGAGACCCGAGACCACTGAGCGAGGCAGTCGGCCTGGGAAGGAAGAGAGAGGGAGCGGGAGGACGCGTGTGAGTGTGCACACGCGTGTGCATCTGCGTGTAGGAGCATGTCCATGAAGGGAGAAGCAGGCGTGTGCGGAAGTGACGGTGGGGACAGCCGGTCCCAGGGAGTCTGAGCTACCGGGAGGACGAGGGTCTAGGCCAAAACAGTGACAGAACCGCTGTCCCCATGCACACGGGGCCACAGCAGGAGAACTAGCTCTTCGGGCCACAGAAGGGAAGACTTCTCCCCAAGACCCTCAAAGCAGCCCTTAAATCATGGGGGACCCTGAAAAGGAGGATCAGACGTGCTTGTGTTTCTGGTGGAGGCACCAGGGTCCCTGGCACCAGGGCCCCTGAGACGAAGTCTTGATCCCGCGGCTCCCGCGCTACTGTTTCTGGGAAAAGCAGACACAGCCCGTCCTGGAGGCACATCTTCACAAGGCCTGCTAAGAGCTCACAAACAGAGACAGACCATACTGGGGTTGAAATCCCCCAAGGCCAACCTCGTTCTTCTGGAAGGAAGAACTCTCCCTGTACCAGGATCTGTGTGACGTCTCCCAAGGACAGTGACAGACGGGGGGGGGGGGGGGGGGCGGC
>CM052812.1:70451559-70466053 GCA_028533885.1 Nasua narica | reverse complement strand
TGAGGCACCCTTCTTGCCCAGCACATGGGTCTGGGTCTAGACACCGGGGCACCAGTCCCCTTCCCCAGGGCAGGCTCGAGCCCCGAGTGCACGGGGAGGGGGGCTCTGTGCTGCCCCAACCCTGATTTTCCAAGCAGCCCTCTCCGGGACTGACATCCCCGCATTTCTCTAACCCATCTGGTCCAAACATCAAAGGCTTTCTGTTAAACCGCAGATAGGCTAGCAGGGCAAGTTGCTGTCACCAAGAGTCCTGGGTAAGTCTACGGCACCGGGTACCAGCAGAGATGGGAGGACAGAGCCGGGACCAGGAAGTGGCCCAGGACGGGCCGGGAGCCGACAGCGTGGGGGGCCCTGGCACCCCTTGCTGGAAAGGACCCAGGGCGCCTCTTACCCAGCCCGTCTCTCTCGAGGTGGAGAAGGGGGTGCAGGGCACCTCCTCGGACTGGACCCGGCTGTGCCCGCTGGGGGCACAGGGCGCTCAGGCCAGGTGCCCCTGCACCAGCTCTGCACAGCCCCCCAGCCCCCTCTGGGCGCTGTTTCTTTCTTTCTCTGTCCCCTGAGAGAGGGGAGTCAGCCAGGCAGTCACTTCGCGAAACATCCCTCAGCCCCTCTTTCGGCCGAAACAATGGCTCGTTCTTTCCCTTCCTTCCTCCCTTCCTCCCTTCCTCCCTTCCTCCCTTCCTCCCTTCCTCCCTTCCTCCCTTCCTCCCTTCCTCCCTTCCTCCCTTCCTCCCTTCCTCCCTTCCTCCCTTCCTCCCTTCCTCCCTTCCTTCCTTCCTTTCTTTCTTTCTTTCTTTCTTTCTTTTAATCCTGAGCTAACCTTTTGGCCTATGCAGGGAGATTAAATAATTTAGTCCTAACAATTTGGAGGGTTTTCTGGCTTAAAAAGTGGAAAATACATCCGTAAGCCTGATTTTAAACATCATAATCTTCTTACTGCAGGGTAGCGATGGCATATAAAATATATAGAGCCGGATAACCAAACTATTTAGCCTGGGTTAACTTTTTTTTTTTCTTTCAGATTGCCAAAAAGATTACATGCTAAAATGTAGGTATACAGACTTGTTCAATTTGAATTTCAATTATTCATGCAAAAGCTACCGGTAACCCCAGCCATAAAAGGCAGACTTTTCATGGGCCACGTTTGCAGAGCAATTAAACAATCCAACGATCGCCCCTGAAACCTACAGCTTCAACCTCCCATCCCAATACGGGCGCGATGCCGGTGTGCACGTAATACCGAACACCCACATACTTGCAGATCTAAAAATACGCTAAACCCAGTAACATATAACAAACACGCACACGTAGCACACACGACCTTGTAGGTACAGAACCACAAAGAGTCGCGCACACTGTTTCAGCCAAGCGGCGAGTTAATTGCCAGGTAATTGGGTATGACCTATTCAAAAGCATAATTGTCTTATTTCAGCCTCTCCTACCTATTTTAATGCACACATTTGCAGAGCCACGCAAATAAGCCCATCCATCTTTTATTACCCATCACCACAAATTCTTAATTCCTAATTCCCTCTTAAACGCCCCTGGTGACTTGGCACTGACAGCAATTTGTTTAAGATAGATATTTACTGCTGGGTCCTGTGGCTAGGCCCGCATGTCAGGAAGCAGAAAGCAAAGAATCATACTCCTTTAGATTGTTTGTGAAGGAGGGCGGGCTTGATGAATGATGCATGCGTGTGTGCGAGGCACCGGCCACAGCCAAGCCTGAGGCCGCTGATGAATGGCAGACCCGGGTCGAGCAGCCTGTCTCTGCGGTTCTCCAGCCGCCTGGTGTCGGGACACGGAATGCTGGCCTGTGTGGCCGGGGGGCACACCCCCCAGTCGGTCCGCACAGAAGGATGACTCCGATTTTCTCTCGCGGAGCGTAAATGGTCATTATTGATTCCAGCAGGCCGGCCAGGGGAGGCAGAGTCCCCTGGGAGTCACGGCCCAGCCCAGTCCATCGTAGTGGGTTTCTCGAAAAATCTGATTTAACAGTTCCTCGTTGGGAGGCAGGGGAAGGGGTTTGCCAAAGTGGATGTGGCTGCAAGCCTTCTCCTGTGATTCCTGAATTCTCCAGATTACATGGAAGAACAAGGTGCTTTGTCCCCTGGAAGGAAGGGGCAAACCCGCTTTAAGACCTCGGATTCCCTGGGCTGCCCCAGGCCCCACCCTGCCCACGACCGGCCGGCCACCAGCCCGGCCACCAGTCCTCAGGTCAGCCAATGGCACCTGACAAAATAAAGATGCTAAACTGGAGCTTCTTCTAGAAACCCAAAGCTGTCAGAGTCCAGTGATGCCCTCATGATTGCCAACCAGATTCTCCTAGGTCAGCTTTCGTGGAGCATGTATCTTTTGAGTATTTTAAGTAAAACAGTGCATTTTATGAGCAGAACATGAGGCAGAAATTCCTTGACAAAGACACACATCTGAAATGGTTACTACCTATTACCATAATTTGGCTGTTTCTTCATAAGGTCACATACCACACTCTACATACACACACGGTAAGATGGGAGAAAAGTAGTCTAAATTCCACGGGATTAGGGAATTTTTGACATGTTAGTAATTTTTAATAAAGCGCCTTGTACAGAAAGAAATGAATCCATGATAAATGCGACCTTGGAGAAAGGAGAGGCGGATTTCCAAGTTTACCCATCACCATATAAACGGGCGTCCCTCCCCTCGAAGGCTCTGCCTTACAAGGCGCATCGGTCCTCGGTAAGAGGTGGCCAGCTCCTGAAGGCTGTGCTTCCCCGTCCTCCCCAGGCTCCCAGGCCCCTCCGAGGCCCCACATCGCCCGCCCCTCCCGCCCGTCTCCTGTCTTCCATTCTTCATTACCCAACAGATGACCTATCTGATAGGCATCCCCCTCCTGCAGGTTCCTGCTGCCAGCCTTCAGTGAGAATAAAGCCGGCAATCCTTTTATCTTCATTCTGCTGCCGTTCCCATCCTCTGTTTTTTTTTCTAAAGATCGTTTGCCTGCCTTGCTTGCTTGGTCGTACCCAATGGAACAAGCAGTGTCTTCTGAACTGACAATTCTGACTTTTTGCTGCTTGTGATTTTTCTAAAGCAGGACGACCACATGCACGGAGACACGGTAAACCTTTTCAGGTAAGGAAGTCAGGAAAAAGAAAGACCTTTCAAGAAACAGAAGTAGTTACTGCAGGAGCCGAACAAAACGGGTCTCTTATGTATTAATTGAATTTGGCCATACCTTTTGGGGGGCAAGAGAAATTAGAATCATGTCATCCAGGAGTGTGTGTGTGCGTGTGTGTGTGTGTGCGCGCACGCAGTGTGTAGGTGTTTTAAAAAAGAGCATCTCACTTGGACAGACCTTAAGAAGTCATCCTGTTAACAACTAAAAGTCAGAAGGCTTTATCTAGTCCATATTTCTACACAAGCTATATTGTAATTTTTTAGTACTCATTGGAAACTGGCCTGATTCCAAAGCCCAGTGAGTTTCTTTTTAACGTAGTTCTTGATAAAGTGTATCTTTCTCCAAAATAGGTCAAATGTTCCTTCCACAAAAGTACTAAGAGAAACGTGATCTGTGGAGTCTGGAATGTAACACCGTGATCGTGTAAATTGCATAAGATTTTCAATGGGGACATTCTATTCATTAAGTATAATCTTATTTCAGACGAATAGCAGAATGCACAATCATTTCAGAGTAATAGTAATACAGTAGTATTTCAGAGTAAAATGAAAATATTCCTGATATTATTAGGAGACTAGTTCATTACCTATAGGAGGCAAACACAGACTCGATATTTTCCAAAATTTACAATCAGATTAACTAGTGGACACCAGGCATGTTTTCTCTGCATCCCAGAAAGAATTCTCAAGAGGTACCTGGATTTATTGGAAACACATTCTGGAAGCCAATGAAATCACTTAAACTTTTTTTATTCCTAATTTCTTAAAAGCTCCTATATTTTTTGCCCATTTTACCTCAGATTCAGATATGAATAATTATTTTACCAAATGCAAATAATAATATCATTTATTGAGCATTTAGGACACACCAGGGGCTATGGGGATAGCCACAAAATACAATGTATTTAGATGTTGGTTATTTTACCTAAAGAAATTTTTATATTTTACCTAAAGAAAATATTTTACCTAAAGAAATACCTAAATTACCTAAAAAAAATTTTATTTTACCTATAAAAAATTTATACTACCATGAAGTAGGTAGAGTTATCCACATCTGGCAGAGAAGAACTTGGGGCTAAGAAAGCTTGTTAATTTTCCTAATGTCACATAGCCAGAACATGACAAAGTATATCCTGGCATCCAGCTACACATCTGCTTCAAGGTCGGGGCTCTTTGCTCCTCTGCCTGCTGGCCCCCACAATAGAAAATGCAAATGCAAATTTTTACCAAGTGAGGTGAAAAGGACACCTCTGCCGGGAAGGCCTCCTAATGTTTCCAACTGATAGGTTTATCACTGATCGTGTGGTGCTGGACTATGTAATTTTGTGTGTCTCTCTTATCTCCTCTAACTCCCCGAGAGGATGGGAAATACATCGAAGCACTCCTTATACCATCGGATCTAAGTCAAATTGTTTTCAACTGATTTAGTTCAATCAGATTGTATGTATCTGACAATTTTCCCCTTAATCTCCAGTCTTCCTGAATGACCTGTGTTCATTTAAAAAAAAAAAAAAGGGCAAAACAAAATAAATCAACACTGAAAGACATTTGAGGGATATTGTTAAGTAAACAAAAACAGGTTGCCAGATACTATATATGGTAACATAATCCCATTTTATTCTGTGTACACACACACTCACACACGCACACAAAGTCTAGAATAATGTACGCCAAAACAGTTGTAAGGGTTACGATAGGATTAGAGTTGGTTTTAATTCGTTATCATTTTTTGCATGATCTGTATTTTCTAATTTCTACAATGAACATGTATTTCTTTTAAGGCTTAAAAAAAAAAAAGGTGTGGCAAATGTATATAGTCAGGTATATTTCCTAGAACACAAGGACATTCCTGCTGGAAGGGCCTGAGCCATGGGTTTGAATCCTCGGGCAGGAAATGGAGGGTCCGCGGGACAGACCACGCTGCAAGCCGCCCGCCCCTCCCCCCCCCGTCCTTCTGCATCTGGAGGGGTAATTTGTGGTGTAGACACCAGCTGGAAAGGTGCACAGTGCTCTGCTCATGCCACCTGCCCCTCCAGCCGGGGAGACTCTGGCACCAGGACCCTCCCCTCTGCCCAAGAAGAATGTCCCAGAGGGTCCCGATCTGGCCCAGCCTCTCTGGAACCAGGAAATATTTCCCTCAGTCCCAGGAGCCCGGGGCCCAGCGTGGGATCGGGGGAGCTTCGGGGAAGGTACTGGGTAGAGAGGGGAATAGGGCGCACGAGAGGGCCTCGCCGCACACAGCGGAGAAAGACAGCAGGCCAAGGTGCCGAGAGAGGCCACAAAGCCTGTTCCTGAAGCCGGACATCCAGGTGGACCCGAGTCACACAGAAAGGGGCCCAGTCACTGTCCAGAAATTCTGGAAATGATCGGAGACTCTGATTCCAGAATGTCTTAAACCACGGGTGTCTGTTTTGCAGTTTGTGTCATCGGGCAGAGCTAAGTGTGTGTTCAGGGTGTGGGGGCCTGTCCCTTGGCCGACCCGACTCCGAAACCCAAACCGAACCAACGGCACTTTTTGGGGTGGGGGGGGGATGCAGGGCGATGGGGAAGAGAAGCTTTTTGGAGAACCTTGCGCTTTATTCCGATTTCATGGTTCGATGTGAGCTTCCTCGTTACTCCATCCATATGGGCAATTTACCTAAACTCCTTGGGCCTCCTTTCTTCACCTGTCACCTGCCTGGTGAGGGCATGTTACAGATCAATGGGCTCGTGCAGGTGAGGGCCTTAGAACAGTCCTGGCCGGTAGGCACTCGGTAGCCATCAGCCACCCAAGTTTTAATCATTTCATGTTGCCATGTTTTGGGGTTAACGGGCTTAACTGTAAGTTTTAGAATGATAAATGAGAGTTTCCAAAGCATACAAAAAGCCATTCAAATCATAGAAACTTAGTTCTGGAAAGACAAGTGATCAAATGAGAAGTTGGTGTTTCAAGCAAATCGACTGATTAGGACAGGGCTGAGGCTTCGGTTTATTGGGCGGGAAGGGGCAGATGATTCCAGAAAGGCCCAGCGCGGCCCAAGGGGGCCAGCCCATCGCATCGCTGTCCTCCCTGGGAGGGTACCCTCCTCCTGAGCCCTCCCAATGGCTTTTCTTTTGTCCAGTCCAACCTCAGCTCTCTAAAGGTGATCGGAAATGTCTTCACCCGATGTTCATCTTCCAAGCCTCTAAACCAACCTTCACCGTGTGCAAGAAGGTCTGGGTCACATCGCGCCCGTGAACCTCTCCCCGGCCTCTGTGAGGACGCTGCAAAGACGCAATAACTCAACTTTACAGCCAGTGTGTGAGCTCACTTGGCCATCAGGGGCGACAGGCAGGCCTGCTGTCCCTTTCCCAAGACCCCTCCCAGCAGCTTGAGGAATGAAAGTAATCTGAGCCTCAGCCCCATGACCTCTGCTGGTCCAGGGATCCCTGCATTCTTGACAGGCAGAACAAAGGGTGAAACCAGAGGCTCCCTAGGGCCTCATCAATGGGCACAATCATCAGTCAAAAGGAAAGCTCCAAATCTCCCCTTATCCCTTGTCTCCAGCCCTGCCCTCCCCGCAGCTCTGGAGGCAGGGCCCCCCCGCATCCCCAGCCACGCCCCCGGCCCCAGGGGCCCTCCCAAGCAGACCCTGTACTGCAACCTGAAGAACCACATGGCCATTCCTGTGGCTCCCCTACCAGGAGAAGCAGGGGCGAGGCTGGTCTCCATCACCCCAGTGACACCTGATGGTCCCCAGGGACCGGATGTGTATGACGCCGGGCGTGCTCTTGTTCCAATTTTCCATTTGGTCCCTTCCAACTTCCAGACTGAGTTCAGAGTTCTTAGTAAATCTCTCATATTAGGTACAAATTGTTTTCTCACTTTCACATCTATATTACATCATACCCAAGACTTCTGCTTAAAATATTAGTGTCTAATAAGAAAAGGGAAAAAAAAAAAAACAGCCAGGTAGCTCAGTTGGTTAAGCACCTGACTCTTGATTTCAGTTCAGGTCGTGATCTCAGGGCCGTGGGATCAAGCCCCGTGTTGGGCTCGGTCCTCAGTACAGAGTCTGCTTCTCCCTCTCCCTCTGTTGCTCCCGGGCTCCCATCTCGCTCATGTCCTCTCTCTAAAATAAATTAATAAAATCTTAAAAAGAAAAGGAAAGAAACTGAAACTCATCCAGATGTAGGGCCACCTGTCAAGCAGACTTGTTGCGTCCCAAGCCCGGGGCTGTGGACACACACGCAGGCGGTTACTTTCCTCTCTGCATCCCTGCAGCCCATCAGCTCTGTGCCCCTTATCTTCTTTCTCCAAAATTACCCCCCCATCCCTACACACCATCCACCCCCTCTCGTTGCTATAACTGCCCTACCCTAGGCACTTGTCATTTCTCTCCTGGATCATGTTTTTGCCAGATCATCTCACTGGTCCCCAGAAATCTCCCCCCACCCATGGCCCCCTGAGCTAACCTGTACCATGCGCCTGAGTTACATGTCTCTGCCTGGAGACCTCTGCCGCGTCTCAGACCTAATAGCGTAGGATAGCATCAAAGCTCCTCGGCACGGGACCAAGAGGCATTCTCAGTCTGGTTGCAACCCCCTTCCCACCCCATCCATAGCCTCTCCCCATGCCCATTCACCCTCAACTAGAGCCGCACCGTGGGATGCCATGTCCCCTCACTGCCTGCAAGCCAGACCTCTCTGTCCCTGGTGGACTGTCCCATTGGTGGTTCCCAATGTGCGACAGCTGTGGTATTTCTGCCATTGTATAGCCTCCTCTCCCATGGACTCTGGGCTTGGCCATGCGAGTGGCTTTGGCCAACAGGACATCACCAAGAGACACACAAGCAGGGGCTTGATAAGCTCTTGGACAACAGGGCCCTCCTGCAGCCCTCGTGGAGCCCTGAGCTGCCATGCAAGGATATCCAGCTCACTATTCTGCTGTTGAGACCACAAAGAGCCACATGAAAAGACCATGTTCAAACCTCTAGGAAGAGCAAGGAAGGTCCAGTGTCCCACTTGGGATCTGCAGGAGAGAGCCAAAGTGAGACCAGCGGGAGAACCGTCCAAGACAAGAGAACATGAGAGAGAACGAACCAGTTGTTGGAAGCCGCTAAGTTCGGAAGTGGTGTGTTGTGTACGAGCAGAGAGGTAAAATAGCCCCTTATCGCTCAAGTCAGCTCAGAATGCAAGGAACGCTTGAAACCCTGGGATGTGTATTCTGTGCTTCCTGGTATGATTAAAAAAAAAAAATTAGACAAAAGAGAGCATAGACCATTTCTTCGATGAGACTGCAGCCTAGCTGGACAGTGTGGCTCACGCGTCCTCCTCACAAGCGGTATTTTTGAGCACCTACTACGTATGAGATCTTCCCCAGTTGTTTTCTATTCACACTTCACCTCTTGGCACGAATGCGCCCAAGCTCTCCCAGAAGGCCCCGAGCTGGAAACTCTCAGGGAAGATGGCAGGACCTTAGGGAGCATCACCGGCTTGGGGGAAATGATTCCATTAGCAGGAGAGCTGCTGCTGGTGGTGGTGACAAGTCTCCTCTGAGTTTCTGGGTCAGAAGAGGAAGGCATTTCTGCTGGATGTTCAGGGATACATCAACTCTTTGAGGTTTTTGAGATGTGGAGTCCAGAAAGATGATCCCACCCAAGAGGCCAAGCAACGATAGAGTTTACCAGCAGGATATAGCATGAAGTGTAAACTCACGCTTTCCAGAAATCCCTTCAGTGTCTACAGGACACAGCTAACTGATTCCCTTATGTGTGCAAAAAAGGATCTTTCCCAGGCTGCTCTCTACTTCCAGGGAGGATCTGACTTCCCTAAGCCAGCAACTGTCACTACCCTGACCCAGAAGAAGATTCTCCCACCCCATGAGCACAGCCTCCAAAACCACTTCCCCCTGGACGGCATCCACACGCTTAACTTCTAAATCAAAGGGGCATACGAGATCGATCCTGAGGCTCCCACGTTTCTTACCTTTGGGTGCTGTAAGTGAGAAAGATCCACACTAGCAGTGGCATGGATTTATGATGGAGTTACCACAACCAGGGGTTCCTTTCCAGGCACAAATGAGCACTGGCCTGGGATTCAGGCTACATGGGTTCTAGTCCCGGCCTTGCTCCAACTAGCTGCGTAAAATCACACAAGTCTGGCGGTGTCAGTAGCCTTGTCAGTAAAACAGGGTCCACGGTTCTCAAAGTGGTTCCACAGAGCACAGAGCGGGAGAATGGGAAGGAAGAGGAGGAAGGGTCTTTCCCAAGGAAGGAAACTTCTGGTCTCCCATCTCACTCCAACCAGCGGATTCTCTATAGCTTCACTGCCCAAATTGATCCAAGACTTGGGAGGAAAAAAAAAAAAACTGGCCGTGTCTCACAATCTTTCCTCATACTAACCTACACACAGTCTTTATTCCTTACACAAAAACTAACTCGAAAAGGATTATATACCTAAATATAAGCCTTCTGGGAAAAGAATTAAAGTCTACAGTCCATTTCAGCAGTAATCACTCAAGTATCTTTCATTAATTCCTGAAAGAGCTGAGTACCTTCTCTTCACAAACAATGCCAACCACTGAGAGAGGCAGATTTGGAGGTGGCAAAGCCTCGGCCCAAAGGCTGGCAAGGGGAGACACAAAAGGTCAGACACAGCATCCCAAAAGTGCATAATAAAGAGCTACAAAGAGCTATGGAAAGTCAGAGAGAACATAGCACCTTTGGCTGATGAATCAGGAAGACTGCTTGGAGGAGGAAGTGTATCAGTGAGAAGGTTTCTTGTTAAATGTAACAGAAAACTGAGTCAACAAGCCTTTGAAGATAAAGACAACTGCTGGATGCTGAGCAGAGACAGATGCTGAGAGGTATGGTGGGCCCTTGGGTTGACTTGCTCCAGGGCCTCCAACATCCTCCCTCAACTTCTAGTTTCTGCCCTCCTTATCTTCTGATGGCAAAATGACTTACTCCCATGTGCAAAAGCCAAAGAAAGAACGCCCATTCGTGTTGGAAGCTCTTCAACTAAAAATAGACAGGAACTTGCTCAAACTGATAAAGAACATTTTAAAAAAACCTACAGCAAACATCACCCTCAATGATGAAAGATGGGCTGCTTTCCCCCTTAAATCTGTGAAAAAGCCAAGGATGGCCCTCTTGCCCCTTCTACTCAATATTGTCCTAGACTTCTAGAAAGTGCAACCAAGCAAGAAAAAGAAATAGAAATTGTCCAGACTGAATAAGAAGAAGTAAAACTGTATTCTTTCACAGCTGGCCTAATCTGTAGATAGAAAATCCTAAAGAGGGCCCCTGGGTGGCTCAGTTGGTTAAGCAACTGCCTTAGGCTCAGGTTATGATCCCGGAGTCCCAAGATCGAGTCCCACATCGGGCTCCCAGCTCCACGGGGAGTCCGCTTCTCACTCTGACCTTCTCCCTTCTCATGTTCTCTCTCACTCTCTCTCTCTTTCTCTTATAAATAAATAAATAAATAAATAAATAAATAAATAAATAAAATCTTTAAAAAAATCCTAAAGAATCCATGGGAAAAACTATAAAACCAATGAACAAATACAGAAATCAATGGTACTTCATCATACCAACAAAAAACTTCGAAAAGTAAAATTAAGAAAGTGCTCTACTCACAAAAGCATCAAAAAGAATACAAAACCTAGCCATAAATTTAACCAAAGTAGCGAAAGACCTATATGCTAAAAACTACAAAACATTGCTGAAAGAAAGACTATCTAAATAAACGGAGAGAAATGTCACTGCACTTTGACTGAAAGTCTCAGTGTGATTATGATTACAATATTTCCCAAAAATGTCTATAGATTTAGTGCAAGCCATTTAATGGTGAGGAACTAAAGGTTTTCCCCCAAGATGAGGGAACAAGGCAAAGATGTCCCCTCTCAGCATTCCCCTTCAACATTATACTAGAAGTTTTAACTAATGAAGTTAGTTCGATTGGGAAGAAAGAGACTCAGTTGTCTTTGTTCAAAGATGACATGATTATCTGTATAGAAAATCCTAAAGAACTGACCAAAAACCCTCCTAGATGTGATTATAGTAAGGTTGTATGATATAACGTTAATATATGAAAGGCAATCACTTTCCTATATACCAGCAATGAGCAAATAGAATTTGAAATTAAAGGGGCACCTGGGTGGCTCAGTTGGTGGCTCACAATAAGTGGCCAACTCTTGATTTTGACTCAGGTCATGATATGATCTCGGGGTCCTGGGATCAAATATCAAATCGGGCTCCAAGTTCAGCGGGGAGTCTGCTTCAGGATTCTCTCTCTCCCTGGCCCCTCCCCCCAACTCTCTCTCTCTCTCCAAATCATTAAAAAAAAGAAATTAAAACTACAAAACCACTTACATAAGCAGCAAAACAGAATTAAAATACTTAGATGTAAATATAACTAAAATGTACAAGATGTATATGATGAAAACCACAATATTATAATGAGAGAGATCAAAGAAGATCTAAATACATGAGAGATGAATGTGTTCTGGATAAGAAGAATCAGTATTGTTAAGATGTCAGTCTTCCGAATTTGACCTGTAGTTTCAGTCCAATTCCTATTAAAACACCCACAAGTTATTCTGTGGATACGAACAAAGTACTTCTAGTGCTCGGCAGCACATATACAAACAAAGTACTTCTGGAGTTTACATGAAAAAACGGGAGACCCAGAATTAAAGAAGAAAAGTCAGAGGACTGATATTACCCAATTCAATACTTAGTTTAAAGCTACAGTAATCAAAACAGTGTGGTATTCAATTATTTGGTCAATTAATCTTTGACAAAGAATATCCAATGGGATAAAGACAGTCTCCTCCACAAACATTGTTGGGAAAACTGGACAGCAACATGCAAAAGAATGAAACTGGACCATTTACATCCATCATATACAAAAATAAATTCAAAATGGATTAAAGACCTAAATGTGAGACTTGAACCCATTAAAATCCTAGAAGAGAGCACAGGCAGTAACTTCTCTGACATTAGCCATAACAACTTTTTTCTGGATTTGTCTCCTGAGGTAAGGGAAACAAAAACAAAAATAAGCTACTGAGACTACATCGAAATAAAAATCTGCACAGAAGGGAAAACAACCAACAAAACTAAAAGGCAACCTACAGAATGGAAGAAGATATTTGCAAACAATGTATCTGATAAAAGGCTAGTATCCAAAATATACAAAAATAACTTACAAAACTGAACACCCCAACGACAAATAACCCAATTAAATGCACAGAAACCATGAACAGACACTTCTCCAAAGACATCCGGATGGCCAACAGATACATGAAAGGATGCTCATCATCACTCATCATCAGGGAAATACAAATCGAAACTACAATGAGATGTCCCCTCACACCTGTCAGAATAGCAAAAATCAAAAATACAGGAAACAACAGGTGTCGGCGAGGATGTGGAGAAAAAGAAACCCTCGTGCACTATTGTTGGGAAGGCAAACTGGTGCAGCCACCGTGGAAGACGGTGTGGAGGTTCCTCAGAATGTTAAAAATAGAATTACCATATGACCCAATAATTGCATTACTGGGTATTACCCAAAGAATATAAAATTCAAAGAGATACATGCACCCCTGTGTTTATAGCAGCATGCTTTACAATAGCAGCATCACTTACAATCACTTACAATGGAAGCAGCCCAAGCGTCCATCAACTGATGAATGGATAAAGAAGATGTGATATATCTATCACACATATATTACTTCTTACATATATACACACATAAATACATATATATGTGTGTGTGTATACATATATATGTATATACACACAATGGAATATTACTCCGCCATAAAAAAGAATGAAATCTTGCCATTTGCAATGACACAGATGGAGCTAGAGAGTATTTTCTAAGAGGAATAAGTTAGAGAAAGACAAATACCATATGATTTCACTCATATACAGAATCTGAGAAACAAATAAGCAAAGGAAAAAAATGAGAGAGAGAGAGAGAGAGAATCAAAGCAAGAAACAGTCTCTTAAACATAGAGAACACCCTGATGGTGACCAGAGGGGAGGGGATGGGGGTAGATGGGTGAAATAGTTGATGGGGATTAAGGAGATGAGCACTGGGAGATTTATGGAAGTGTTGAATTATTATTTTGTACACCGAAACCAATATAACACTGTATGTTAACTAACTCAAATTAAAATAAAAACTTCTAAAAATAAAATTAAAATTACAAAACTGGTGTGGTATTGGTGAAAGAACAGATAAAAAGATCAATGGAACAGGCTACAGAGCCCAGAAAGAGATCCACCATAGAAATATAACCAATTGATCTTTCACACAGGAGCAAAGGAAATTCAATGGAGAAAAGATAGTCTTTTCAACAAATAATGCTGGAACTGCTGGACATCCACATGTAATAAAAATACTAATCTAGACACAGACCTCATACCTTTAACAAAAATTAATTCAAAGGGGATCATAGCCCTAAACTTAAAACACAAAGCTGTAAGACTTCTAGAAATAACATCAGAGAAAATCTAGGTGACCTTGGGTCCGTAATGACCTTTGGAGACAACAGAAAAAGTACAGCCTTTGTAAGAAAAAAATGGATAAGTTAGTCTTCATTAAAATTAACATTTCTAAAAAAAAAAATGAACATTTCTGCAAAAGACACTATTAAGAGAATGAAAGGCCGAGTCATCAACTTGGAGAAAATATTGGCAGAACACATATATTATAAGGATTTGTATGAATGAAATACAAAGAATCTCAAAAGTCAACAATTAAGAAAATAGACAAGCCAATTAAAAAAGGAGCAAGAGATCTGGTCATAGACCTCACCAAAGATGATATACAGATGGCAAGTAAGTATATAAAAATATGCTCAACATCATATATCATTGGGGAATTGCAAGTTAAGTCAACAATGAGGTATCACGATAAACCTATTAGATAAACCCCAAAATGCTGACACCACCAAATGCTGGCAAAGATAATGGAGCCACAGGAACTCTCGTTCATGGCCAGTGAGAACACGAAATGGTGCGGCCAATTTACCGAAGTTTCGGCAAGTTATTACAAAGCTAAACACAGGCTTACCATACAATCCAGCCATGACGCTCGTTGGTAATTACCCAAGTGAAAATCCAAGTCCTCACAAAAATCTGCGCATGAATGTTTATGCCGCTTTAGTCATAATTGCCAAAAATTAGAAGCAACCAAGATGCCCTTCCACAGGTAAATGGATAAACGGTGGTCCATCCAGACAATGAATTTTATTGTGATAAGAAGGAATGAGCTATCATTCCTTGAAAACCATGAAAATGCATGATGGAGTCTTAAAAACAGGACGTAAGTGGAAGAAGCCAATCTGAAAAGCCTACCTATC
>CM052812.1:70383210-70451059 GCA_028533885.1 Nasua narica | reverse complement strand
TTTTTTTTTTTTGACACCACTTCATTTTTTACCTGCTTGGAAAACACAGACAAGAATGTTAAAGAAATACAAATGGATGATAAATACATAAAAAGATGTTTGACCTTCCTAAAAATCAATTAAGGAAAAATTAAAATAATGAGGTACCATTTTTAACTATCATCCTGACAAAGATCAAAACGCCTAATAAAGCCCAGTATTGACTAGGGTATAGGAAAAAATGAGATGCTTCTATATTGCCGGTGGAAATACAAAATGGTATAGTCTCTTGAGACGGTAATTTGGCAACATGCAATACGAGCCACTAAAATATTAACACCTTTGGCCAAACAACTGAAAACACACAGTAAAGAAATAATCAAACCAGAATGTTTATTGCAGTACCATTGATAATAGCAAAAGGTGGAAACAGACTCAATATTTAACAGTAAAAGTATAGATCAATAAAGAGAATAGAAAATATCATTTTTAAGGATGAAGAGATAGCTTAATTTATTTGCACGGAAAGATATCTGGGATATTTATTAAACAAACAAAAAAACACTCCAAAGAGCATGGATAGAAAGAATTACCTAGGTAGACACCCAGAGAGTCTATAAATTACCCCGCCAACTGCTAACGTTAGTCCTCTCTAGGTGATACCCTGATGCCATAATCTCACATCTTTTACATTTTTAGATATTTTCTGATAATTTTACAGTCATTTACATTTACAGTGATTTATAATTTTATAGTCATATATATATATTATAGTGATATGTATATATATCACCACTATATATATATACATATCATACATATATATATATATACACACACATATATATATATACATATCATAAATATATATAGTGGTGATGGCACACCACTCTGCCATCCTTGGCTTTGCACCACTATATATATATATATACACACATATGGAGAGTGGTGACTAACTGCCAAGAAAATGAATATATATAGTTTCTAAATTACCAGAATAATCTTTTTAATTAACAAAGGAAATGTAATCATGAAAGTAAAGAAATAAAAATAGGAGAAGAAAAAACAAGACAAAATCTATATTAAAACAAAACATCAAAACATAATACAGGGAGATGTAAATATAAGCTACTCATAAACTGAATATAAAATAAGATCAAAGGAATCTTTAATTAAGCCTCCCCAAACTTGACCTTGGCCTCACTGTATATTGAAGGATCTCATTGAGTGACAGTATTTAAGCTGTGTGTCCTAGTGCAAAGAAAGGCAGAGCCAAACAGATCACAGTGCACAGAATGCAGATGTGGATCTAAGAACTTATGGGAAGTCAGAAAAGGAAAAGAAAAAATTAAGGTAGATTCCTAGTTATCACTCTGACCCAAAATAAATTACACATGAGTTAAAATTTTAAACATAAAGAAAATCTTTAAGTAGTTAAAAGGAAATTTAAATAAATATTTTTATAATCTTGGAGTGGAAAATGTCTTTTTAAAGCATAACGCTGCAACAAAAACCACAAAGGAAAAACCAGGTAGATTTTGCTATAAAAATGAAGAAACAAACAAAAGCTTTGGTACAGAAAAACACACTTTAAACAAAGATAAGAAACAAAAATATAAAGACATGTGCTCATAACATGCCTGACAGACCACAGTTTTATGCTCAAAATATAAACAGTTCCAACAAATCAATAAGAACGGGTATGAGCAGAAAATGATGTAAATGGCCAATGAACATACAAAGAGACAAAATGGAAGGAACACAAACTTGAGTGATCAGAAGACATTTCTGACATCTCAGACCAGCAGCGGGAAACAGACTGGTCTATTTGGTACCAGATTTCAGAAAAACACAACTGAGTCCCAGCGCAGCTTTGTCTCCTGGTGGCATGCTGCAAATCCCAAAGAATCTCATTATCTTAATGTAGGCCCCTTACTTAACTGCACTAAACAAACCTTAGTTTCTCCTATAAAATGGGGATCAACACAGAATTTTCACCAGAAAGTCATGTGCAAATGTATCAGTTTCTTATGGCTGCTGTAACAAGTTACCACACACTTAGCGACTTACAACAACACAGATTTATTCTCTACAGTTCTAGAGGTCAGAAGTCCAAAATCAGCCTCACGGTGTTCAAGGCAAGACATAAACAGGGCTGTGTTCCTCTTGGAGACTCCAGGGGGGACTCTGTTCCCTCGTCCTTTCCAGCTTCCAGACGCACCTGACCTCCCCAGTCCTTCCTCCATTGTCAAAACCAGCAGCATAGCACCTACTGATCTCTCTCCGACTCTGACTTTCTGCTTCCTTCTTCCATCTTTTAAGGACCCTTGTGATTACACTGAGTCCAACCAGACGACCCAGAATAATCTTTCCTTCTCAAAATCATTAACTTAATCACATCTGCAAAGTCCCTCTTACTATGTAAGGTGACACATTCACCCTTTTCCAGGATCAGGATGTGGACCGCTTTGGAGGGCGTCCTTCTGCCTGCCCACCCCAGGACTGAATGAATCAATGCAAAAAAAAAAAAAAAAAGCATCAAACTCAGGGCTAGGCAAACAATACTCAAAGCACTCAGAAAACATTAGCTATTATCACAAATTATTAATAATCAAGGAAATGTATGATATTTGGGACTGATCATGATGGGGAAAGGAGCGTTCAAACAGAGCTGGTGGAGAAGAAGAACTTAGAGGACCAGTCAATGAGGACACAGCTCTCGAGCAGGCTCTGAAGCTAGGAAGAGCCTCTGGGCATTGTTGGACACAGGGGTCCAACTCAACACACACGGATATTCACTGCAGCCCTGTTGATCATAGCAAAAATACTGACATAAAAAATCCCAGGATGTCTATGGAATACAGCACACTCATCCAGAATTATTTTGCAGATGTCTAATTATTGACATAGACATCATTTCACATCATGGTAGCCAAAAGGTAGGTTCCGAAAAAATAAGATCCCATTGATTTCTGTTTTTGTGAAATACATATATATGTCACCATGTGTGTCTGCGTGTGTGTGCAGGGGTCTGCCTGGGTAGAGAAAGCACAGAACACTGCCCACAGTCTTACCAGCGGGGGTAGGATACCAGACGACTCTGACTCTTGTATACATCAAAGCGTTCTGAATGTCTTTGCACAGCACCCAGGCATCCTTGGCTTTGCAGAAGGCATTACCTTCTTGGCCATCAGCAACATCCCACTCTGCAGAGGGAGGAACGCTAGGCAGCTAAGAGCCAAGGGGCCCAGCGGCTTCATGTACATTCAATTTTTCTGCAACTCACTTTCTACATATATGGAATACTTGCCCTCTCCACCCTCATAGGTGAAGGAAACCAGAAGATAATATAAGAATTAGAGGATCTTGGCACATTCTAGAAAGTGCTCCTCTAGGACATTGACCACCATGGACCCCACTCTGGGGACATCAGCATCTCCCTCATCTGACCAGGATCTGAGCTTGGAGGACGGTCAGACGCCCCAGCTCCTCCCCACCTCGTCAGGGTCTTCCCACACACACACACACACACACACACACTCACACACACACTCACACACCAGCTCCCTCCTTGCCTGGCTAGCTCCCTCTTCCTCCACCAGCATGCAGCTTTGATATTGCTCCCTGACCCAACAGACAGATCTCAAGCTCCCCGTGTCAGCACGTGTGCTGCCAAGTCAGGGACCAGCGTAGGTGATGAGAGATGACTCACGTGGGGGAAACTCCGGGAAATGGTGTAAAACAGGAACGGAGCCCGCTGTGTGCTCCCACCCAAGGGCAAGGGAGCTGGATATTTGTACAGCAGATCTTAAAGCGTGGGGTCCTGGTGGAGCAGGGACTTTAGTTCCTGAGCCTTCAGCTCTGCCCTACTTTGCGGGGGTTTGTGGGGGAGGGGAGAAGACAGGGAGGCGGGCACTCCACCCATAGCTGGAAGGTGGTTCACAGGTGAGGCGCCACGACCTCAACGGAAAATCCTAGAGACACGGGCATCTGTGTACATCTTTGTTAAATGTCTGTCCCTACAGGCAGCAAACTCCGCAAGAGAGGAAAGGGTTTGCCCAGGCTTACAGCTGTGCCGCCAAGGGTCTAGAGGGGCGTCAGCTACACGGTGAGACCTTGGACTAACGTTTGTTCAGTGAGCGAATCCAAGAGTCAATGAAAGAATCTTCACACAAGCTCTTGTCTAAACGGTGCATAGTTCCAATCAGATAATGTGCCAGAATTTTGGAAGAGACTTGAGTTATTAGGCAACTTGAATTATCACCCGTGACCACGAAGGCCTCTCGATGCGTGCCTTCTTATGAACGCTGTGGTTTCGTCCAGGTAATACATTGTGTTCAGTTTCTAGGGTTTGAAATCGATGAAACTGACCAAGCCAGTGAAAATTCTAAGCCATCTGCACGCAGCAGGGACTGGCAAACCTCGCGGTCTGGAGGCCAAATCCAGGCCACGGGCTAAGAATGAACTTTACATTTTTCGATCGCGGGCAGAAAATGACAAGGTACTTCATCCCATGTAAAAAGTGTATGAAATTCAAATTTCAGGGTCCATAAATCCAGTTGGAAGGGAGCAGTCATGCCTGTTTGGGTATGAGCTGTGTATGGCTGCTTGCGAGTCCCCACGGCAGCGCCGAGTGCTGTGACGCAGGTGTGACCCACGAAGGCCGCCATGATTCGCGCTCGCGTCCTTTGCAGAAGTTGCCCAGGCAGCTGGGGAGCTCAGTCCACACCGGCTGGAGAAACATCCCCCTAACCCAGACCAGAGGCTTTCCAGAAACAGATGCTGACACAACCCAACCATCCCCCACGTGACCCCAGCAGAAACACCCCTCGCTCTCGTGGCCAGAGCAATAGCAAAGCTGACCCGTTCTCCTTCTCTTCCCCGAACCATTCCCGTGTCTCCCAGTGTTTGTTTCGCTGACACCCTCCTTTCTCACCACCTCATTTCATCACTTTCTCTTTAGTTCTGTGCAGTCTATCCTACCGACAGCTCGTAACATTAAAAACAGCACCAAACACGCGTGACCACACACAGAGTTCTTAGGAGAGACATCTCCCATGAATATTGCTTAATCTAATAATTGTCCCTGTTTTAATACCATCAATTTCCCTCCTGATCAGTGCTACCCATCAGGAAGTATCTTCAGGTAATTAACGTTTTTACATTTTTAATTATGAAATCTTTCCTGAGCTAGCAGGGTGTCAGAGATGAGAAGCATCAGACATCCACGGGGCTGAGATCTGAAGGTTCTCTGCCACCAGAAAATCAACTCGGGCATGGGCTGGTGGCCTGGGCTGCGCCAATGCCATCACGGAAATGGAAGTGGACATCAGCACAGGAGAGCTCCGTGAGGGAATGTGTGCTGGGTGGTCAACCTTGCTCTAGAACTTTGATGCCAAAAGCAAATGTGACTTTTGCAAGGGTGTGCCTGCGCGTGGCCATCAGGGGGCCTTGCCTCCGTGCGGAGCCGGGACGCGGTGCAGGTAGACTTCCTCCCGACCGCCAAGTCAGTGTTCACGTCCAAACCGCCAGCTCGCCTACCAAGTCACACTTTGGATGTTTTCCTCTCTCAGCTCCGTTCTCTGTCTCATCACAGCCCTCTCTATCCCGCAACTTGTCTAAAAATTCTCTTTAATACCTTTGCACCTACCAGTCAGAAAGTCTGGGCTGTTCTCCAATTCATACGCTTCTGTGGAAGCGTACCCCCGTGGAAACGTCACGGGAGGCCAGGAAATGAGGATCCGAATGGGGAGGAGAACCTCAAAGCCGTCTGCACATCTGCACGTGCAGCCGTGCTCTACAGACCTGCGGGGTCTTCTCTCCCAGCCAGGCTCATCGCCTCCTCGGCTTGAACCCCCGTGGTTTCCTTGGTGGCCTCTGGCTGGTCACACCACTCTGCGGTGAAGGGCAGGGGGATGAGGATGCCCTGAGCTCCGACAGGCTTGTTGAAGACCAGGTCTGACGGAGGGGAAGCCAGAGCCACCCCCACACTGCCTTCTCTCCCTCCCAAGGGACACAGCCCACCCCACAAGCAGGAGACCCTCCATCAACCCCCTGCCACATCTCCCGTCCTCCATCAGCCAAGTCTCTGCCCAGGCCATGGCCCTTCTGATTTTCTCCCCTTTGCTCCCACTGTTGCTTTCAGCCTCCCTCCCCCCAGAACAGTGGAGATGTCCCGTCTCTGACCCCACCTGCCGAGCCTCGTGAGCCCACGAAGGCAGCCACGGCGACCAGCGCGTGACAATGCCTGTTTAGGGAAAATGAAGATGAAGTGAGAAGCACAGGCCTGTTGAAGGGAAGAAAAAAAGCTTTTCCTTAAGTTCTCGTGAAATGGGATGCTTGCCACTGATTCCTGAAGTATTCGGATCGGGCTGCTAGTGAGGCTCGGGCTATACCAGGCCAATGGGTTCGTGGACTGACTTCCTAATTTTGATGAGAAAAAAATTTAACTTGCCTTTTGCCTGGGCTACCTAATCCCCTGTCCCCCAGAGTCACACGGCCGCCTCATGTTCCCGGACAACCCCCGATGAGAAGTTTGCGACAAAGCCGCGCGTGTTGAATCCCCAGCAGAAAGAACGTTTGTTTCCGGGTCTTCCCAAGACAAAAACCCGCTGTTGGGCGTCCAAGAGTCTCTCCCAGAAAGAACTGAATGGATAAAAGGAATATAAATGCCCTGTAAAAATATACTCCCATAGGTCTTCATTTTTGTGTCCGTGGTTGAGTTTCTTAGTTTGGATATCAAACAATACAACTGGTCAAAAAAAATTAAAAAAAAGAAGATGAGACTCTCGAGAAACTGAGTCACCAGTAAGGGCTGGATTTCTGTGGGAAAGTGTTTTTCGTTCACCTCTCTCCAGAGTTGGGACCCTTCGGCCACTTTCTGGGCGTGGCTGGGGTCGCCTGGGACAGAGAGAGGCAGGAGACGCTGCTCCCAGCAGAGGGGCCAACCTGTCACTCCAAACACGGCTTTGCACGTAAGCAGAAATGCTGTCCATGCAGGTGAGCCCCTGGTAGTTCAATTACCCGTCTTGTTAAAGTTTGAAAATCACCCACTACTGATTAAAGTCCCGAACTACCTTCCCTCCCCAAGATGTGCTCGGCCTCACCTTTGGGCCCCTCTGGTTGGAGGTGAAAAGAAAGTGATCGTGGCCCCCTTCCTCTGAACACGGGCTGCCAGTATGTTTTTAAGTCGGATTAAATTGCCAGACAACCGGGAGGATGGGTCCCAGGGAAAGCCCTGAGCCCCAGACTATGTTTCATCTTGGGGAGATCAGCACGTGTGACAGCACTCGGCCCAGGTGAGAGCCGTCCCCAGGGTCTACACAGCAAGCCTCCCCTCCCCTTGGCACCCGGGAACCCACCTTTCCTAAAGACCAGCAGCATGCCCCGGACGATGACTGCACCTTCGCTGGAGACCTTGGAATTCCTATCGTGGGCAGGCTGATGCCTTTGCCCTAGTTAGTAGGTGAGGGTATCAGCTTTACACAGCGAGCCTCCCCACAGGGTTCCCAAAGAACAAGAACCAAGTCCGAAGTCCATCCGCTCCTTGCTGGCCCTCACAAAGCCTGCTTATGCAAGGCCTAAATGTCAAGGAGAGAAAAACCCGTGCATTTAAAGTAAACAAAGCTATTTGAACAATACCTTCTGTCCTAAGAAGTAACATTTAATCCGGTGTTTTAAAAGACGACACTTGCAAATACGGCTAAGCTGTGTATTCGATTCTGTTCAACTATTGGTGTGAAATTTTAATCAAAAAACTAGAGAGCTCATTCAAAAAAGAAATTAGTGAAAAAACTTTGGTCGTCTCTCATCAGTGAAAACTGATTTAGTTATGCAAATTACTGCTATGAATATTAAACCACTGATGAAAGGTTTTTAATGAAGGGATCTTTTGTTTTGGAAATGCAAGGGTATATGCTTTAATTTCTTGCTAATTTACTGTTCTTTGATAATGTTCACATTTTCCCCAAAGTGGCTTTGCTGATGGGTTTAATACTGTGAATAGAACTACAGACCAACAATACTGGTTTTGACAAGCCTTCCCCTGTGTAACCGTACACCGTGATTTGCGGCCCCTTATGCACAATTCTATTAGGGTGAATTTTGTCTACAGGGCTTTCCCTGAAATGAATTCTCATTTTAATGTTAGCCTCCTGCAGTTTTTAATTTTTAATCTGTAATATGAAATTGCAAATTTTACAAACATCATTTGAAAAAGCCACCAGGACAGGACTGAATGCCAAAGTTTACATACTGCCTAATTAGACCGTTATGAGAGGCCGCTTATCAATGTCACGCCAAAGATCATCAAAAAATCCAATTACTAATTTGAAAAACACATATATTTATAGGTTCATTTTGTTTAATTTGCATCCGGTTCGCTCAAGAATTGTTTTAAAATTGTATTAAGGCTAACAATTTGGGTTTCGCTCGTAACATACCTGGACCACAAAGGTGGCGCCTTGTTGTCCACCTTGAGAGGCCGTGGCCGCCCTGGCCGCTGTGGCAAGGGACCTCCCGTCACAGAAAGCTCTGGTTCCCAGGTGCTCAAGACATAAATCTTTTGGAAATGGAAAGACCTCGCAGCACCTTGCGAAGAAGGCCAGCTTCCAGGGGGTCTGGTCCCAGGCATTCTTTAGATAACCAGGAATCAGTGGAGAAGACCAGGGAGGGGTCGGGGAAGGGCCTCCGGGAGAGGGGGACAGAGATGTCCACTCCGCGGTCTGGTCTGAGTCACTCCAGGGAACCAAGAGCAGCTTCGTCAAACTTCTCTCTCACAGGAAATAGCAACACGTGCGAAAGCACGGAGGGCAGCGCCCTGATCCCCGGGGCCCTCTGCCCAGCCTCCGTGTTCAAGTCACGAGTGACCCCGCTTCCTTGGGCCCCCGCTGCCTCCCTCCAACCTCCCTTCCCATCCGTTCTGGACACCCCGTCATACCCACCGTAGACGGTTAGGATATACCTTGGAAAAGTAAAATATTTTATTTGAACTTGTAAAATATCGTTATCATACGTGAAAAACGTTAACAAGAATTCCTTAATAACATTACATGGCCAGGTCGAGCTTTACTTTCCGATTGTCCTATAAATGTCCTAGAAGACTTCATATATATATATATATACATATACATATATTTTATATATATATGAATTTATATGTATATATATATAAATTCGAACAAGTTTCCTGTATTCTAATTGGCTGGTATTTAATTTCTACATTTCATCTCCCTCTCTCAATCTCTCTCTTTTCTTCCTATCACTATCTCAATCATTCTTCAGTGTATTTATCTATTGAAGAAGCCAGGCCACTTGTCCCGTACAGTTTCCCTCCGTCTGCATTTCGCTGATCCTGGCCCTAGAGGAGACCCCCACCCCCAGTTAGGCAATCCTCCATCCCCTGTATGTCTTGGAAATCAGTTCTTGAATCTTCCACACCTATCAAGATTCAGGTTTGATTATTTTGGCCGACTACTTCATAGGAGAGTGTGCCTCCCCCAAGAGTTACACAAAAGGAGGATTTTTTTAAATTTACTTATTTCTTCTTACCAAATGGATATTCTATCTAACCGCTAAAAATAATTCAAAAGAAGAAATACAATAGGATATATCCTTCCATATGGGATATATCCTTACTGTCTATATACAGTACTTTTCTTTCTTGTATATTTTCATAAAGTAGGATTACACCGCACGGTCTGGTTTTAGAAACTGTGTTTTCTTCACTTAACCAAAGACCTTATACGTTGCTGGTTAAATCACTGAACTGTTAGGAGCGATCTTTCCAACTCTTCATTTTATGAGAGCAGTTTCTCAAAATAATCTAGAGTTTTAAGGAGACTTTCTAAGCCAGATCTAAAAAATTTTGAGGAACTCCCTGATTTACTTATTCCACATCCCATCTTTTAAATTAATCAAAGCAATCATTCCTTTTGAGTCTGAATAATGCTTTCTTGTAAGTTATGAGAAACTAGCGAGCTAAGGTTGGCAGTTTCCCCTCACATAAAAGTCTAATGCTGCCTCAAATGTTGGCAAGGACAAGTTTCCTGGAACCTCAAGCTGTAGGGGGTGACCGCCATCCTCCCTAAGGTCCCCCGAGCCGAGAGACACAGTGAGACACTGGTTAGCTTTAATTCCTGTTCTTTTCCACTGTTCTTTCTGCAACCACCACTTTCTGTCCATGAGGCCGGCCGGCCGCATCCAGGCTCAGAGTTCGAGAATCTGAGGGGTCCCAGGGAGCATCACGGGGGACACTGTGGGCAGAGAGAGCCAGAGGACGCTTGGGTTTAAGGGAAGGAGGAAGTAGAAATCACTTGTGGCCTCACCTAGGTCCACTTAATTCATCTCAGAGCTTCCTGAGAAGCCGATTGCTCCTCCCCAGGGAGAAAATGAGGTTCCATGAGGCTAAAAACTCACAGCAGACAACACACGTCCATTCCTAAGCCCGTCCTTTCCAGCAAGCCTCCAACCCAAGTCCCCGGATATCGGGATCTTCTGCCAGACACGCGGAAGATCCCAAACCTGGTCCAAGGCCCCCCCGTGGATCAGGACCGGCCCTCAAAGTTAGACCCCCGGGCACCCACATGCCCGCCTCTCCTCCGGCGATTTGGTAAATGGCTAATCGAGGGCCAGGTTCAGGTAGGAGTTGAAAACACCTGAGCGGAAATAGCAGCTGTGCTGGGAACCCCACTAGGAAACCATCCAGTCCCCTAAGGCTCTGGCAACCCTGCGGAGTCTGTGCCATCCCATTTCAGGGATGGAAACACTGAGGTTGGACGGCTGCCAAACGTGGGGGAGCTGGCGTCCAACTCGGCCCGAGCTCCTTGTTCTCTCCCAGCCGCCCCGTGGAGGACGAGTGTCAGCAGGAACCCTGCGCTCAGGTCGCCAGCCCCCAGGCTGCAATGCTCTCGGCCTCACACCGCCCACTCTGTCTGCAAACCCCAGTCAGCCCCGCACAACTGGGCGGGGGGAGGGGTTGTGCTTCCTGTGAAGCTGGCGGTACAGGGGTACAGGCCAGTAGCCCGGTAGTGAGGCCCCCGAGGGTGGCAGCTCTCTGGCTGTTCATGGTCCCGTCCCCCAGGGTCCCAGTGTGGCTCTGGGGAATAAAGGTGGCCAAGAAATGCCTGCTCCCAGAAGAGGTGACAAGCCTGCTAACTTTGCCGACTTAGTAGGCGCTGCAGGACACACGTCCAGCTTGCCAGGTGAGCAAGCGTATGCATGCACATCTGTTCCGGGACATTCCAGTTCACAAAGAACGCACCTAAAAACATGGAGAAATACTTGAGAGTTTGAATAAACTGTGATTAAATCCCAGCCAACTCATTTGATCACTTCCATTCTGCCATTATTCTATGCTCTTCTCTGCTTTCCTTCCTTCCTTCCTTCCTTCCTTCCTTCCTTCCTTCCTTCCTTCCCTTCTTTCTTTTCCTTTCCTTTCCTCTTCCCTCCTTTCTTCCTTTCTTTTTCTTTCCTTCCTTCTTCCCTTCCCTTCCCCTTCTTTCCTTCCTTCCTTCCTTCCTTCCTTCCTTCCTTTTTCTTTTTCTTTCTTTCTATGAAATCTTGAATTCCGGGGGCCCCACCATTAGTGGAAGGAGGTGTAGGTCGGCAGCCTCTGTCCAGCAGGGAGGTTGGATCCTGGGAGGCCCCGCCAGAGAGGAGGGAGCTGGCGTGAGAAGAGGGGGGCTGCAGTTCCACTTCTCCCATTTTTCCACTGTTCCTTCCTTTCTTCTGCTTTTCCTTCTACTCATTACATTCTCCTCCGTGCGTGGAAGGCAGCCAGCAAGCCGGCCCGTGAGGGCTGCGCACCTAACACACAAATCTGGAAGGACAAGTAGAAACTCGAATGAGCTCAGCCCTGAATGCTGTGCCCAGAATGGGGAACTTAATTTCATGCATCCCGGGGGGCATTTAGTGTTTCTGAGGAGGAAAGTGACACCCAAAAAGTTCTGTTTGCCAAAGTTTATTCTGGCAGCTACATTCATGATTCATGACATGGAGGGAAGGCAAGGGGTTGGAAGGAGAAAAAGTGGTCACCTGTAAGGAGCCACTGGCCTTGCCTGGTCTTTGGCCATAAGGGCGGGAACTGGCAGGGCTCAGTGGCAAAGAGGAGGAGGAGGCTGAGGCCGGACAACTGGCAGGACTTGAGAGCCAGCAGACAGGACGGCTGCACGCCCCTCCCCCATGGGGACCCTTCCGGGTGAAGGTGGCCTCGCAGAGACACAGAGGCCTGGCCTGGAAGACAGGTCACCTCGAAATGCACACAGCCAGTCCAAGAAAGCAGCAGACCTGTGGCTACATCGATGCATTAGGTCGTGGGTGTGAACTCACAAGCCCAGGGAGTGCAAAGCTGCAAAAGGACCTTAGGAATCATCTAGACTGCTGCCCTTTTGCACATGTTCCTGCCCCCTCACCACCCCCCCCCCAGGACCTCAGAGGTGGAACAGGACCACAAGGGAAAGTCCGAGACGGCAGGGTCTGCTTCCTGTCCCCTCATTCACATCACCCCACTCCAAAAATACCCTCCTTTGATTCGTTTGAATAAAGGACTTGATGAAAACAGGGGGAAAAATAGAAATCCACTTCCAGGTTTAGAGATGGAAACTGAGATCCAGAGTGAACAATAATTGTCCTCTCCTCCACCACAGCTGGTTTGGAATCGCTCTAAAACCCCCGAGTGCGCATGCCCCGTGCTCATTTGGAGATCTGCGGCCCGATGTTCCTGCTCGTTTCTTTACTAACCACCGTTTGCAGGCCTGCCGTGCACCCTTCACAGCTCAGAGCTAACAGGAGACAGACTGCATATCCCGAGACAGGGATAATCCACAAAAACCGAGGACCGCAGAAAGGTAAGGAAGAAGAGGAACGCGAAAAGGAACAGAAGAATTAGGAAGAAGGTATGCGAGAACGTGGGGGCAGGGAGGGGCTCTAGCTCGCTTGTTCCAGACTCACCTCATCTTTCTGTTCCTTCCATGTTTTCCTACCATCGATGACCTTGCAGAAACTGAAGGGGAGGACTAAGCACCTTGGTGCCAAACTGAAGTCCACTCGACATTATCCCTACACTGAAACCTATAGATGCAACAGTTAGCAAGTCCCAGCAGGAGGCGGCCTGACACACCTGACGGAGCCCCGCCCCCACCTGACACACCTGAGGGAGCCCCGCCCCCGCCTGACACACCCGAGGGAGCCCCGCCCCCGCCTGACACACCCGAGGGAGCCCCCTGCCCAAGGGACTCAGGTCTCTCCAGAACCCAGGATGCAGAGACCTTTCTTTACGGAGCCTGTAAAGGCTTCCCATTAATTTACTGTTTGGCTTTGAAACTAATAACTTTCGTTTTTAATTATGATGGCTTGCTGAGCTCGGAGAAGCTGTGATTTAACTGCTGTAAAAATGCAAAAGTAAACAGCCCCATTCCGTTGCCTGAGAGCAAATTACAGGATCACTTTCTGGGTTTACAGAGGAGCTCGCCTCAGTAGAAGCATCGCAAGGACGGGGGGATGACTCCAGCCCCGTCATTTACCTTCAGCTGCTCCCCACTCGGCGGCTCCCGGCCCAAACTGAGCGCCCAGAGGTCTCCTGCAGCAGAATGGAGGGGCTTCTGCTTGGGAGAGGAGACTCTTGCCCCCCACGCAGCCCCCACGGCAGTTGCCCACAGGCCGCCGCTCAGGTAATGGGCTTAATGGGCTCCTCTGCCATCGGGGTTTGGTGATTACACCCATTACCCAAGCAATCAGGGGCAAGTCGGAGCTGGTCGCAGAGCCCGAGAAATGTAAACCTTTATGAACCAGAGAGAGGTTGCCCGGCTTCGGTGGTGGTAATCGGGCCCGCCCCCCGGCTGGAGGTGGTCGCCGGGATCTGCTTCTGACACATTAAATCAGGAGCCCAGGTCTCGAAGGTCCACAGACCAGGCGGGGTGGAGGAGGGGGCACGCAGAGACACTGCTCCCAGCAGCACCCCGTGGCCATTTGCCCTCTTGCGATTTTGAAGAAAAAGGATTAGAAGGGATCAGATAGCAAGACGAGAGGCCAACAGAGAGGAAGAATGATTGAAGAGGTCCAGGGCTGGAAGAAAGCTCAAAGCCAAGCTTCTCCCCTCCTGTCCCTAATCTCTGGAGCCCCCTTTCCAGATGAGCTCCCCTCTGGAGCTCCCCTCGCTGGACTTCAACTCCGGGGCTTCCCCTCCAGGCCTCGGCTCCCAGCCAGACCCCGGAAGGCCTCCAGCCTCAGCAGCCCCAACCGATCCCCTCCTCCCGCTGCCCCCAGGGTCTCCGTAAGGACAGATGTCCTTACGTCGTGGACTGTGGCCCCAGGTCTGTATGTTGACACCCTAGCCCCCGGTGGCTTCAAGTGCAACTGTACTGGAGGGCCACTGAAAAGGTAATTAAGGTGGACCGACGTCCTTTGGGGGCCCCAGTGCCGTATGATGAGTGCTCCCCATATGAAGAGGAAACGCGGACCCTCAGAGACACCAGGGTGCACTCACGGAGGAAAGACCATGAGGGCTCACAGCAATGAGGCGGCCGTCTACAAGCCAAGGAGAGAGGCCTCAGGAGAAACCAACCCCGCCGACACCCTGATCTTGGATGCCCAGCCTCCAGACTATGAGAAAATGCGTTTCTGTGGTTTCAGCGGTCAAGCTTTACTACATTATTCTGAGCAAACCAATAGATTCCTACTCCTCTCCCAGCCGCTGCCTTCCTGCCCTCCCCGCCGACCCCACACACTCCACTTTCCTCCTGTCCCTGCTCCCCAGCAGCCTTCTCCTCCCCAAAGCCTGCCTGTTCCCCATGGAACTTTCCAGAACACGGTGAAGGGGCTACTCACTTTACCTCTGAACTACAAAAAGTAGTCCCCGCAGTCCCTTGGCATCTGATCCTTGCCTCCCAGACCAAATGTTAAATTCCTTACATCCCAAACTATGGGCTCTATTTCCTCTGCAGCCTGAGTAGAGGTCAGACAAGTGAGTAACTGGGAAGGCTTCGTCTGACCCGTCGTAACCGGTCCAGTTATATCAAGTACATCAATAGTGATAGCCGTGTATTATCAAGTATGTCAATATAGTACAATACTAGTACAATACTATTAATCTATTAATACTAGTATTACATTAGTAATACTCTTAATGGAATATTACTCTTGCTTGTGAGTGTCTCTCTGCCAAGTGCTTTATATGGATTCACTCATTCAGTCCTCACAAGGAGTCCATGAGAGACCCACCACCATGACTTCCGGTCACAGACAAGGGGTCTGACGAGTTGTCAGTGGTCAGGAAGGACAGGAAGGAATGATGAAGACAGAACCTTTTCCTTCCGGGGTCACGAAGATTCAGCATGGAGAGAACCCCCCAAAGGTGAGCTATCCCAAGCCCTCCAACCACCAAGCAGGCGAATTCCCAATTATCTAGAATAGAACGCAGTGAAGGGTTCCCTGATGATTTACCAACCAAAGACAGAGACGTCTCATGGCCACAGTGACACCAGGCGATGATGCCACTAGGAGCGTGAATTGCCTCTAAAAAGAACATAAGACTAGAGTGTGAGGTGGTCACTGGCTTTCCTTAATAAAATATATATATATATATATATATATATATATATATACTATTCTTAGAAAAAAATGAGATTAATTAAAACTTACACAACGTAATTAGCACAAATCTTTAGCTCGGCATAGGGCAACATAGATTTGTAAGCACCGTATTCTGGGAGTGATAGCTAGCCAGGGCTATGCCCTGGAGAATGTCTGTCAAAGACCTCTGCGGGAAGTCTAGAAGTCACTCTGGAATCTGAAACGGTTCTATTATCAAAAGGCTCACTGAAGAAGCTGCATCTCCTCCAATAAATAAAATGAGAACTCAGCTTCATTTGTTTCTTTTTTCAGTTAGGAATGTTTTATGGGACTATAAAACACTTATGGGAACGTGCGCGAATCGCAAGAATTCAGCTCGGTAAATTTCCACAAATGAAATACCGCCTTGCCCCCAGCACCCAGAATAAGGCGAGGGCTTTGTCAGCTCCCCCAAGAGTCCCTCCTGTCCTTTCTCAGTGTCCTCTCCACCCAAGGGTGACTGCAGACCCATTGACGGGCCTTGTCTGGCTTTGAATTTCACAAATGAGAAAGTCCCCCGCATGTGTTCCTTCGTTTCTGACTCCTTCTGCTCAGGGTCACGTTTGCAAGACTCACGTCTATTGTCCCACGTAGGTCCCTTCCTCCATTCTCACCGTGAGTGGCACCTCATTGCCCACGGCTGTCAGATTTTGCAAAGTTTCTTCACTGGCTGTTCCCAACATCCTGCCTTCACTTGTCTTTGGTGTAAATCATAGTGACTGGGCCGGGGGGTCGTTAAACTGGAAGAGAAGGTGGTCAGCTTGAAGTTAAGAGAAAGATGGACCAAAACAGTGGTGCAAAATACTAACTCTACATACAGGTCTTAGTTAATTAGCCCCCGATTACAAATATCCTTTAGATACAGAGAGTGAGAAGGGAGAGGAGTGTGGGCCATTGTGAGAAATCATCGAGATGAAGTTCGGGGAAGGTGGGGAGAGCCCAAGAGGAGGGTCGGGCACACAGACACTACTTCTGTCTTCACTAAAAAGGGGCCTAATTAAAAACATCCGTTCAAAACTCTGGGCTCGTCTCTGGGGACAGTCTGGGGGCCAAGGCCTCCTAGAGGCACAAGAAAAAAGCACAGAGCTTAGGTGTTGAGGGTAAGGGCACCAAAGTCAAACAAAGCCATAAAATTCCCAATTTGGACAGAGCCAGGCTGTGTCATCGCGGAAGCATAATTAACCTCTCTGTGCTCTGGTTTCCTCCTTTGTAAACCGGCCACAGGGGCCAGATGAGAGAGGGACATGTGGAGGTTGGTGGGAGGCTGGGGGGCGGATGCAAAATTTAAGAAGGAGCTCACTCTCAGGCTGGTGTGAATGGAAGTGAGCACTTCCCAAAATTTTCCACACCAGGTGCCTCTGTCCCCTCACCCTGGTCCCGGCCGTCTCTAGGGGTCTCTAGGGCATAGGAGAAAGGGGCAATGCTCAGCAGAGGGCCTGGCGTAAGGAGGGTCCTCAATAAAATGGTAACTATGTTAGCTCTGTAAGCTCAGAAAAGGACATTGTAACGTCCCACAAACCTCTCTCAGTTCACTCTTTCTTCAAAGTTTACCTGGAAAATATTTCCAGCAGCATAGAAGTTGAAGGTAGCCAAAATGGGGCCTGCTCCTGTCCTTATCCCAAGGTGATATCTTCCTAGTGGTTCCTGGGAAGTCTGATTACTGATTACTCCCCGAGACGGGGATTCCTCTATCACTCTAAATAGCACTCAGAGCTGCTGTGGCCCGCGGCACGCTGTCTTACTAAGTCTCTCGGGTGTTTTCCCCTGCAGGTTGTACCCCTATTCACAATAATGGATTGTCTTCCTCATCTTTTCACACACTGCTCAACACTTAATAAATGCGATGATACAGAATGGCTAATCGGGCAGAGAGGTCTCAAGTTTTCAAATTAGTAAGTCTGCAAGAAAAGGTTCGAGTTTCCAAATAATAAATTATTATTTATTATTGTTATTGTTTTTAAAGCAGCAGCAAATGAGTCAAGGCAATTAGCTCCATGCTGAAATATTGATTCCAAGGTTTCAGGAGTCAATTAGAAGACATTTCTCCCAAGCTAGTTTGGAACAGACTTGGGCTTAATTTCATTGAGAGCTTTTCGGATGATAATGGTCTATATCCCCATCATTTCTAATCCAGAAGTCCTTGGTTTGGGTTGTGTTTTGAGGAGAATCCATGATTCCAGGAATGGCGCAGACAGACCCTTGAGGTCTCCGGGACCCTCCCTGGGCACAGTGCCACCTGCCAGGGAGCACACAGCGGCCCGCGCCTCAGCCAAGACTGTCCTGTTCCCACCCCCTGGGTGTGCACACCTCAGGCACAAACGCTAGATGGAAACACGGAGCTCTCCAGCTTCTAGAGTCGCAGGAACGCTGCTCTATCGGGTACTGCCTAGGCGTTTGCCACCAGCCCCAGCGCGCAGGGCTCCGCTCTGGGCTGCCCCTGGGCGCACCTTTGCTCACGCGCCCAAAGAGCGGGTATTTCCACCCAAAGGGCGCGATGGTCCGACCTGGTCGCCAGGTGGCGCTGCGGCCCCAGCCATCGCGCTCGGGGGTCTGCGTTGACTCAGCCAGACGCGGGGGACCCAGGGAGGTGGGGGAAAGGATAATGCAGGGCAGGGGCCACTGGGCTTCCGCGGATGGTGGGAGCCGGCCTGATGGAGGTGTCCTGATGTTTTGGTTTTTTAAAAGAAACGAAAAAAAGCTGAGTTTTTGTTTGAAATGTTGGCAATTGATGTCCTTTAAATTTTTAAATAGAAACCCCTTTTCCGAGGCTGGCGGGGACGTGGCTTGGTACAGGGTCCGTCCAGCTGCACAGGCAGGTGTAGCTAAGGACGCTCGCAGAGGGACTGGGGCTGCCAAGGTGCAGGAAGGCACAGGGACTTACCTCCAGCCCAGAGCCCAGATTTAGCAAGGAGGACCCAGGAATTACCTGTTCAGGAAAGGGGTGTGTCTCCAAGGGCCTCTCAAGATTTCACCCCCTCCTGCCAAAGAACCCTCTCCCACAGGCTACCCCCACCCCCCCACCCAATCCCACCCAGAGGCTTCCTGATGTTCTCACCATTGGAAATACTTGATTTTAAAAACCTTCTCTTGTGGGAGAGTTTAAACATACACAGAGGTAGTAATAGTAACATAATGAATCCCCAAGTACCTATCACCAAACTTCAACAGTGGATCTTCATGGCCATCTCGTGGCCTCTATGCCCCCAGGATACCCCCTGGAACCTCTGGCCCCTACTGGTTTATTTTGAAGCAAACCCCAGATATCATATTTCTTCTTCCACAAATATTGCAGTGTGGTTCTCTAATAGGGAAGGACTCATAACATAATACCATTGTCACGTTAATAATACTATTATCACAGCAAAAATAGTTCCTTAGTATTTTCAGATATTCAGTCTGCCCTGATTTCTCCCACTGCCTCATAGAAGTGTTGTTAACAGTTTATCTTTCTAAATCAGGTCCAAAAAAGAACCGTAAATTACATTTGATTTTTTTTAAAATGCCTTTTTTTTTTTAAATTGGGGTAAGCCTTTTCACATACTGAAATGTACAGATCTTAAGGGTATGGCTCTAAGAATTGTCACAGATAAAAATACCTGTGTGATTGACACATTAATCAAAATATAAAAGACTTCCAGCACCCCTGAAAGTTTCCTCCTGCCTCCTTGAAGTCCCCCCACCACCCCAGCCCACAGGAAACCACTGATCCAACTTCTATCATCACAGAGATAATGATGTCCCAGAAAGTCACATCAATGGACATACAATACATCCTCTGTGTCTATGCAGAACGTGTAAGATAATGATATTGTTGCGATTGGGTCTCAACGTCCCATATGCCAACACCTCCTTCTTTTTTATTCCTTTGTAGTATTTTACCACGTGAATATAACACAGCTCATACTATAATATATCCTGCCTGGAAATACCCTGTTGATGAATGTTGGATTGCTCCCAGGTTCTGGATATAATGAAAAAGCTGCTCAGACAAGTCCTTTTGTGGCAATCTGCTTTCATTTCTCTATGGCCGATGGCGAGTTGTGGGATTGCCGGATTGTGGGGAAGACGTCGATTTAGCTTTATAAGAGCCCGTCCAGGAGCTTTCAGCATGGTTGTGCCTCTCAGTTCCCCCGAGCCGCGATGAGCGCTCCACTTGCCCCCCACACACCCCCATCCCCGCCCCCAGCATTTGCTGCGCTGGGTCTTTTTAATTTTAGCTATGTCGGTGGGCGTGTAACGGTATCTCAGGGCGGTTTTAAATTGCATTTCCCTGGTGTGTTGGCAATGAGTTCTAGTTCTCTCGCTTTCTATCTTTATCTCCGGCACTCTTCTTGCATTAGGATGTTTTCCTCGGATACGGACATCTACAGGGGCTGCTTCCTGCCCGGCCCTGCGGAGTGCCCCCGCATTTGTGCAGTCCCGCCCTTGGCTGAGGGCCCCGGGCAGCCCCGTGCCCCCACAGATCCAGTTCCCTGGTCTCCCCAAACCCCAGTCGCTGCTCTGCTGCGGGGCACCTCCTCGCAGCCCTGCAGGGGCGAGGCCTGTCCCCACCCCTGCAGGAACCGGGCTGGACCCACACAGGTCACCTCGTGGGCTTCCTTCTCTCTCAAAGGCAGCAGTCTGTGCCGCCTGGAACGAGCACAGAGCTGCCTTACAGAGTTCGTTCCTTTTTTCAGTTGTTGGCAGCGAGAGGTCTGAAACCATGGCTGAAGCCCAGAACCTTCTGATCCATCAGTTCCTTAAGTCTGCAGCCTCCCTGCTACTCTTCGTTTGTTTCCTTGCCCTACACTGAAGAAGCCACGTGCATTGTCTTACAGAGTTTCCGCAGCTGGATTTCGCTACTGCCCCCGCCCCCGTGCTGTTTCCCGGCTCCCCTGTCCTGCATGTTTCCGGTACCCAGGGTAGCTCGTCTGGGGACCGAATGTCTCCAGTGTATTTTTTCCAAACCGTCTGTACGGAGGTCCCCATGGCAGGTGAGCATCTGTGTCTCTTTGTGATGAGTAGTGCTGGATGATGATTGGCCGGATTTATGTTTTTGTTACGCATTCGCATAGTTGTGATCTTCTACTAGAGTTTTCTTTTTTTATTCATTTATGGCTTGCATCCCTAAGAGAGAGACTTCCCATAATCGACTCTGGTTGCACTGAGGAAGAAGGCGTTGCAGAGGAAGGCGTGATTTCTTCCCTTTCCTTGCCAGAAGGGCACTTCCTTCCAGCCTCAGAAGGAGTCCAACCCTGTCCTTTTCTTTCTTTCGGTTAGGCAGTCATTGTGAACTGGATGAATTTCAATGTATATTTTTAGGTGTTTCAGTTCACTGTGGTTATTTATTTATTTATTTATCTCCTGAAGATCAAAGTTTACCCCTGTGGAGCGAGTAGGACCCTTCCCAGTGGCTCCGGGGGCCTTTCAATATGATCTCAGTAGTCAAGGAGTCTCCCCGCTTTTCCGTGTGACCAAATGTCCCAATATCATCCCACCCAGTCCCTGCCCCTCATGGGAAGGCTAGCATTTCTATAGGAACTTGGGTTCCTTTTAGTGGGAAATGGTGTTAAGCAGCCACAATCTAGGTGGTAAGGACATTTCTGACTATTAGGTAAGTTCAAGTTCTTTTCAGGGAATATATCAGGAAATATTACTTTTCTTGTAAGTTTTCTTTTCTTTCTTTTTAATATTCTATTTTTAAGTAATCTCTACACCCAACATGGAGCTCAAACTCAAGAGCCCGAGATAAAGGGTCACATGCTCTACCAACTGAGCCAGCGGGTACCCCTTTTCTTTTAAATTTTAATTTTTTTATTGTGTTACATTAGTCATCATACAGTACATCATTAGTTTTTGATGTAGTGTTCCATGATTCATTGTTTGCGTGTAACACGCAATAATACACCAGGAGTTCATACTGGCATATCCAGTTCAAAATTTACTTAACGGGGGTACCTGGGTGACTCCGTCAATTAAACATCTGACTCTTGATTTCGGCTCTGGTCATAATCTCAGGGTTGTGAGACTGAGCCCTGCACTGGGCTCTACTCTGGCCGAGGAGCCGACTTAAAATTCTCTCCCTCTCCATCTGTCCCTCCCCGTGTCTCTAAAACAAAACAAAACAAAACAAAACAAAACAAAACAAAACACAAAACAACGCAAAACAAAACAAAACAAAATTCACTTAATGTAACAAGGAATCAGGCTCAATTTTCTGATGTTTGAATGCTGACAGCCTTGGAGCCTCACTTCTGGCTCCCAATCAGCAACCCTCCCTTCGGGGGAGCTGGTGAGAAAACCCAAACCCCTCTCCCCTCCTTCAAAGCAGCCAGCCCCTGCCACAAGCCCCCCACCCCTCCTCCGATGATGGTAAAAACCTAGGCAGCCCCTCTCGCTGCTCTCTGAAGCCAGCTCAGACCTGCCCTGCTCCCTACAGAGACGTCTAGTGTGTGCATCACTAAGTTTTTCATACCCTCCGAAGGGTGGGCGTGGCATCTTCAGTCTCTACATACAAACCAAATTCAGGGTGAGGGTCCCTCCTGCTTTCATGGGGTAGCCACAGAACGCTTCACTCTTGGGTTTCATATTCATGTCTCTTTTTTCTTAGCCTGGAAAACTTTCTTCAGAGTAATTTTCAGAAAACTACTTCTTTGCTTTATCCTACTACAAGATGTAAGCTCGGAATAATGGTTCAATATCGGCCCCAAGGCAATTGTTGAAAACCGCTTGCTGGTATTATCGGTTCCTTTTATTCTTAGGCAATAACTCAGGGGTTGTATCATTAAATTATTATTTAAATGACTTTAAATTAATTGTTTTCTGTGTGGCTGTGTTGCTGCCCGATAATGCAGTTAGTTTCGTTTTAATATCTACTTTTAGGGTTTTCTGTTTCTTTGACCTACTTGGTTTTATACTTACGTAAATATCAGTGTGATCCAAAAGTCAAATCTGTCAACGCAGACTGGTTCAAAGAGATTAGCTTCTTTTCCTGTCCTCTCTCCTTCATTTTTACATTATATGGCTTGTCTCCCAGTTGTTTCTTTTTATTTATTTATTTGTCAGAGAGAAAAGAGAGCACAAAGCAGGGGGAGCAGCAGGCAGAGGGAGAAGCAGACTCCCTACTGAGCAGGGAGCCCGATGCAGGGCTCAATGCAGGGCTCGATCCCGGGACCCCAGGATCACAACCCTGGTGGAAGGCAGAGGCTTAACCGACTGAGCCACCCAGGTGCCCCTAATATGGGCAGTCTTGAAAATTAGCTAAAACCTTCTCCGTCACAATACTTAATTTGAAATAACATTCTTTTACTGCACATTTATACCTAAAAGGCCATCAGGGAGCTGAGTTTATTTTTCATTTATCTCTTTCTCCTTCCCACCTGCGCTGTGCCTCCATTGTCAGCAAATCCCCACTACGTAAAATAGTCTCTTCCTCCAAACTATCATTTAGTCTTAGTTCTGCATTTAAATTTACACTTACTACTCAACACTGAAACTTGGGAAATGCATCTCAGTCTTCCGTCCTTGGACGCTTATCCCCAGTAGTTTCCCCAAGTCAAGCTAAGATGCCACAACTCCACACAAAGTCTCTGCACCCGTCACCTGCTGGTCTGTTTATTTCAGGAAACTAACTTCAGGAAAGTGTTTCCCGAAAACACTAACAGTGTTTTCACTGTTCTCTAGGGAAGTCATTCTCTCTTTCCTTACAATGCATGTACATTCCACTGCACGTCTCTCTGCTACTTCGGTGAGAGGGCTTCTCCTCTAGTACTCGGGTTTCACTTTGAGCTTTGGGGTCATCTCTGACGATGGCTGTTTCCTTGAATCCCGACTCCCCCCGCCCCACTGTATTGGCTAGCCACACATAGAACTTTCTCAGACAGCTGGAGAGTTTTCTTCTTTATGTGCATTTATCTAAGGAATCCAGTGCGTGGCTTTAAATATTCTTTGGCTGTATGGCTGACTTTAAAAATTCCACTAACTCTGCCGAGCAAGGATTTATGCGTTTGTGAAATAAATAGATAAGGAAGACTCTAGAACGTGAACAGAAAATTAGGCAAAGGGCACAAAAAGACTCTTGCCCCAAAGCCAAAAAGATGAAAAGTTTAAATAGGTAAGGAAAGTGCTCGACCTAACTAGTAATTTTAAAATTCAGATGGAACGTCTTTGGCTTATCGAGTTAACAGAGAATTTAAAATGTAAATGCAAAAAGCCCATGGTAAGACAGGCATTCTTAAGCATTGGTCTGGGTAGATAAATTGTTACAACCCCTTTGAAAAGCAAGCAGTTAGATGATATGAAGCCAATAATATTTGATCCAGCAAGTAGACTTTGGGAGCTAGAAACTAAGAACATAATCTGTTAGGTCAAAACAAGGTTTCTGCTCAAGCTGTTAATCACAGCATTACTTGTAATAAGTAAATGTTAGAAAAAAACCTAAATGTTGAAACACAGCTGAAATAGGATTATCAAGGTGATAATTCAAGGTGATTGATATTTAAGATGATTATCAAGGTGATTGATATTCACCAAGAATGAATGAGAAAATGTTTAATGGTAAGTGAAAGCATAAGAAATATCTTTAATTTCTTTATTAAGTAATCTTTATTAAGCAAAAGAAACATTACACAGACAAAAACATGATTTTTTTCTGTTCATCTTGGGTAAATTTTTCTTCCTTCCACATTTGTTTATTTTCCTTTTTTTAAAAGATTTTTTTAAATTTATTTATTTGACAGAGAGAGAGAGATCACAAATAGGCAGAGAGGCAGGCAGAGGGAGAGGGAGCCCGATGAGGAGAGAGCAGAGAGCCCGATGCGGGGCTCGATCCCAGGACCCTGAGATCATGACCCAAGTCGCGAAGGCAGAGGCTCAACCCACGGAGCCACGCAGGTGCCCCACACATTTGTTTGTTTTCCAAATATTCTATAATGACGGCATATATTAGCTTCTTAAATTAAAAAAAAGAAGGTTTTTCAAAATTTCTTTCATGATTTTCAATGCCATGCTCTGTCCCAGTTGTTTTTGTTTTTGTTTTGTTTTCCCCTAACTCAGAGTGTAGAGAGCAAGGTTCTGGTTCCCCTTTTCTCCAGGTTAATTGAGCGTGAGTACACGCGGTTGACGTGGAAACCCCCCTTGGCTAGAGCAGGTGTTCACTGGTCTGGGCACAACCAGGATGACTCCTCTCCAGGCAGAGTCTTCAACTCCCTGTCCTGGGAGCGGCTCATCCAACTCTGCAAAGTTCCCCTCTACTTCCCCGCCCGGTGAGCGTCCAGGAGAGAGAAGAGCAGAACCGGCAGCCCTCAGGCTGGAAGGATCTGAGCAGCTTCTTTTTTTTTTTTTTTCTTTTTTAAAGATTTTATTTATTTATTTGACGGAGAGAGATCCCGTGTAGGCAGAGAGGCAGACAGAGAGAGGGGGGGAAGCAGGCTCCCCGCTGAGCAGAAAGCCCGATGCGGGGCTCGATCCCAGGACCCTGAGATCATGACCTGAGCTGAAGGCAGAAGCTTAGCCCACTGAGCCACCCAGGCACCCCGGATCTGAGCATTGAGGAAGGAAGAGCTCAGGTGGTCAGGGCACGGACGTGGATTTGGGTCAAGGAGACCAAAGCTTCGTGAGACCTCTTAGGTCTTGGCAGGAGTTGGCATTCTATCCCAAAAGCAGTTAGTAACCTCTGAAGGGCACCAGCCAGCAAGTGACATGATCTGGGGACAACGTGCAGCTGCTCCCTCCCTGTCCGCAGTGACGGCCCTACAGGAGGCCCGGAGCCGAGCTCACAGACGTCGACAAGATCATGTGGTCTCCCTTTCAGATTTGTAGAGAATGGGGAAGTGTGCACAGAATTTGAAGGTGGGGGGAGCTGTGGTCCCACAGCTGCTTGGACCTAGACGGGCCTGACCTCCCGGACACACCAGGAAGAAAGTCCAGGGCACCCAGTTTGGGGAGCAGCTGGGAATGCAGGGGACCCCCAACCTCACAGACCACTGGGCTGCCCTCCCGTGGAATGCTGGCAAAAGAGCTGGATGAGAGGCAATTGCTGTCTTGCTCAGGGACCAGGGTGCACCTGATATGGGGGCCCTGGGGAAGAGAGTCCAGCTTTAGGGCTGGCCACCTGTTCTGTCCCCCACCCCTACTTTAAGGCCCTCCTCTGCCCTGGAGACTGGAAGGCTGGCATGAGGAGGAGTGACTAAGGATCTGGAGTGGAAGGGAAGTGGGAAGCAAGGGGCTCCAGTGATGACTGGCAACACGACCCCTGCCTACAGCCTTGGGGGTCATCCATGGACTTGGAGCAGCTGCCAAGGGTGGTTCCCAGGGTGCTGGGGTGGGACTCAATCCAAATTGACCAGACTTGTGGGGGCGTAGCCTGCCCAGGAGGGGAGCCTGGACCTCCCTGCCCCTCTCCTCCCTCCCTCCACCTTCTCTATTGGACGATGCGTCAGGGATTACAGAATATAATATTTACTGGAACACAGATGACCAAACATACATGTTTCAAAGGTGATAAATATTTTTAAGCATATGCTCCATTTATTGGAAATACACACTTTAATCAGGTGGATGGGCATAGAGTTGAAGGGGATTGTTGAATAGTCCCTGTTCCAGTGCCTGGGGCAATTCCCCAAGTAAATTTCAGGCAAGCGAAAGTGGCAAGGGGGAGGCGCAGGGCCCGGGAGAAGGGGCCCAGGGGCAGGGAACCCCTAGAGAAACTTCCTTGGCCTGAATGATTTGGACATAAGTATGGGAGGACTCTGAGGATCTGGAAATTGATTCCCTGCAAACTCCTTAGGCCAAAGCCTTTTCCTGCCCTTCTTCGTAGCTGTTGCTCTAACTGGGTCCCCATTCTACATTCTATTCGAGACTCGGATGGTGTTGGAGTGGAGCTTGGGGTTCAGGTGCCAACTCTGCCAATGGGGTGTGGCATTCTTCTCGCAGGACCGAGGTCTGTGTTTTCAATGAAGTCTTGGGTTGTGGGCCAAGCTTCGAAGCCAGCAGAAAGAGCCCCCTGCTAATGTTCGCCATCCAACAGTCTAAAGAGGGCACCCCAGCAGGCCAAGGTCCACCACTTGGCCAACAACCCCCTAGGTGTTCCTGCAACTGCTTCTCTCTCTAGAGAACCAACTCTATGTACTGTACAGTATAAGGTTATTTGACAGGAAGTCTAGCACCGCCCAGTTCGAATTAGGCTGCCCCAGCAGGGTCACAGAGCCGTCCCTGATAACAAGCAGTAACTAGAGTGACAAAAGTAGCATTTTATGGGGTTGCTCAGAGATGCGCTTTCTGCAGTGGTGGAAAGGGGGAGAAAATGGAAATTAATCCTCTAAAGAAGGTTAGTAGCATCCATGCATTTAAATTACCTACATCGGCCTTGTCACAATTAGGAGTTGGAGGTCCTATGCGTCCACACTTCATTCCTGGGAGCTTTTCCATATTCCTGAAGGCGCTCTGCCTTTGAGTTTCCACTCAGGAGTAGAAAGGTTCAAACTTCATCTGTCGATTCATTTCAAAGCAACAATGAACCCATTTCGTATGAACTTAAAAACATATTGTTGTGAAATACATCTACTTTTTTTTAAAAAACTACAGAGAGGAACAGTAGTATTTTCTGGTTTTGCCCAAATCTGTAATACCTGATAGAATAAGACAGCTGGTTTTTTGCATCTACTTCTGCGCTCAGGAAACTCTGCCCTCCTGAGAAAAGGAGCCTGAAAAGGACAAAGAAGGTCTGGTGTTCTTACAAACATGGTTTTGACCTCAAGGACTCCCTGCAAGGATCTCAGACCTCCTCAGGGGACCCGTGCTGTCAGAAAGGCAGCTGCTGACCGAGGAAAGCCAAGCTCATGGGTTGTAGGGTGAGCTGGGGCAGGGGCGCGGGATTCGAGGGGGATAAGCATCAGCATAGCGTGTTCTCCCTCTACCCAGTTCACACCGCCTTTTTCCTCAGGAGCCTCCCGTTCCCCCGCCCGCCCCCAACCAGGCAGGTGGTTCTAGAAGGGAATCCCGTGGTTATTTTAGAAGCCATCCATTTTGTATCGCACAGGCTCTTTTAATTGCAGATTTTTTTTTTCTAACAAGAAAGCACTGTAAAGCTAAATGCATAGTAACAGTAGTGATTAAGGAAATTATGATTTCTGAAGCCGAACGCCCCGCAGCCATCCAAAAGAAAGTAAAGGGGGAAGATGTACTCAATATTGTAAGATCCACAGGATTAATTAAACAGAGAACACAAAGCATAGAACAATGTGCATATTATGATCTTTTTAGTGTGTTTTTAAAGGGGACTGATAACATGTATAACTGGGAAAAGACACAAGAAATTGCTTATAATAATTGGTTATCTTTGAGGAGATATGGGAAGTTTTTATAATTTTTAAACCTTCCAGCAGTGAGTAACATATCGTGTGCAATTGTGTTTGTGCTTAAAGAAAAGGAGGCAAGAGGGGTTTCCTGGCAGTAAGACCATGTTCCCTTTCTGCCTCTTTCACTCTGTCCCTGGTGAGAACCCGGCAGCGTCTTCTGCAGGTGCACAAGAAGCGGCCAGCCTACTCTCCCCCGCGGAGCCCGCGCCCTCCCCTCTGGCACCGCCCCCGCCCCGCCCCCGCCCCTGCCCATTGGTCTGCTGTCGCGCCACCCCGTCCAATCGCAGCGCTTAGCGCCAAATTCGAATCCTTGTTTTCTTTTGAATCGGGAGGGCGCGGCAGCGGCTTTACGCGCCGAGCTGCTAACGCCGGACGCCTCCGGGACGCAGCTGGGCTGGGCTACCTGGTCGCCGGCGAGGGCGACGGCGGGGGGCAGTGAGGACTGCGGCGGAGGTGGCCGCGGGCAGTCCCCGTCCCTGGAGCGAGGGGCGGGCAGTGGACGCAGGTGGGCGAGTCTCTGGCTTTTCCTGGTGAGGACTTGGGTTGAGTCTGGCGGAGCGGTGAACATAGTGGTGGCGGTGCGGGCGACTGGTCCTGGGTGAGCAGCTGTCGGGGCGCCTCGGGGGGCGGAGGCGGCAGATGTGCTTGGGGGCCTGGGCCCTGGGGACCCCTCTGCTTTGCGGGAACCGCCGCCTGCAGCTCGGCCGGGGCTCTGGCGAGGGGATCTCAGGGAATTCCCCGGAGCCTCGAACTTGATGGGCTGCGTCCTGGCGGCGGGTCTTTGGGGGCACTGGGTTTTGGGGGGCGCCCTGGGGGGCAGCCCGTGGCCTGGCTGGGGCTCCCTCAGGGGTCAAGTAAGTTGTGGGGTCGCGGTGGCAGGAGCTCCGTGAATTGTACAAGTGAGCCCATTTGGTCACTTACAAGTGACTTTCTAGCTCTTAGCTTTTAGAGTAACCCCCACCCCCTGCGTTTTGTTTTTGTTTTTGTTTTATTCAGTGGCATGTTCCTGCAGTGAGTTTGCTTCTGCAAACCTTTTGATGCCTGACCTTCCTTTAAGGATTGTACTTAACGTCCTATTTAGAAAATGGGTTCTACAGGACGCCTTGTTACCATCAAAAGGAGTGGGGTGGACGGCCCCCACTTTCCACTGAGCCTCAGCACCTGCTTGTTTGGAAGGTGAGCCCTGCACAGGGGTGGACAATTTAGTTTAAAAGACATCAATATCCTAATCATAGAGTAACAGACTTGAAACGCCCTAGGAGTGTTCCTGCCCCGGAATTTGCTGGGGACTTTCCTACCTATTATCAACGTAAGGTAGTTGTTTATTAGGAAATAGAATTTTGAAAACAATGTTTATCTAGTTAAGTATTTTTTTAATGACTTGATAAAATCTTTAAAATTGACTCGATAAAATCTTTAAATGGAGGAAAATGTAGATTATTCTCAAATCCTGATTCCCTACAGGCTTTCTTTAGATGACCGGTATGGTCAACTGAAACCCCTCCAAACTTGGTGTGCCTTGGCCGTGGGGACACTACTGAGCAAATGAGGGAAGGAGGTTCTGTGTTTGGCTTGTTGGTTTTTTGGAAAAATGAAAACAAATCATGCTAGTGTTTTAAGAACTTTTTATTTTGCCGGCCTGTGTTGGTGATAAATAACTATGGTCCCTGTGTGACAGACACACTCCTCTGGGTTTGGGACAGGGGATTTCTTATAAAATGATAAGTCTTCAGATATCCGTTTAAATGTTGCTCCGAAGAGAACCCTTTAGTGAACAGTGATCTGGTCTTTCCTGACACCACGCAGCGTGATGAGTCTTTGGTTGCGTCTCCCACTACTAAGCTGGGTGAGGGCAGGGACCGTGTCGTTCATAACTATGCACACAGTGCCTGGTGGGGGTCTGGCCGGAGAGGTGATCAGAGGCACTCTGTCTAGCAGATGCATGGGCTGAATGTGCAATCGTGAATAGCCTTGGTTCTCAGCCTAGGGTTCATTTGCCCTGCAAGGAGACATCTGGCAAGATCTGGAGACATTTTTCTGTCACAGCGTGGCAGGCTCAAGCCAGCGGCCGCAGTGAGCAGCGGTCAGGGGTAGAATGTCAACAGTGCTGAGGTTAACTACCATTGACCTATAGGGCTTCTGTTTGCCGCCACTCCAATTCTCAGTTCTAATGAGATAGTCTCTCTCTCTCTTTCTCTTGCTCGACTATTCTGTTATCTAAAAATCAAATTCTCTTCTTTAGTTTAAAGTAGCTGTTTACTTTCCATAGCTTCTTTTCTCTTCAAAGGAAAAAGAATAAACATTTTGGTGTCAAATGTCAATAATTCTGGTGACTCTACAGTAGTGTTTAAATATCTTTTTTTTTAAAGATTTTATTTATTTATTTGACACAGAGAGAGAGATCACAAGTAGGCAGAGGGGCAGGCAGAGAGAGAGAGGGGGACGCAGGCTCCCCGCTGAGCAGAGAGCCCAATGCGGGGCTCGATCCCAGGACCCTGAGATCATGACCTGAGCCGAAGGCAGAGGCCTTAACCACTGAGCCACCGGGGGCCCCTAAATATCTTTTTATGTGGGATTTTATCATTTAAAACCCATTCAAAAGTGTTTGGTCATATGACATAGATAGAAAGAGTTATTCTTTTTATTATTATTATTATTATTGTTTTGTTTGGGAAAAGTACTTCTTACAAAAGGGCGGCTGCAGAACACAGAGTCCTCTGCAACAATTACTTATTTTTTTCTTATAGCAGGAGAACGGGTAGGATCCCAGGAGTCAGAGTGGCCCCTGGACAAATGAACAGCATCTCTAAGTTGTTTTAGGAACTAGAGCAACAAAACTCAAAGCGAAAATTTCCAATCGGGAAATTCTTTTAACAACTTAACTTTAGCTTATCTTAAGAATCCCCCACACCCCTTTAGAGAGAAAGCATGACTTATTCCTGCCAACCAATGGCCCCACTACCAGAAACACCTTAAAACCTAAGTTCTGCATCACATCTGTCTGCCTGCAAAGCTCACGGATGGATTGAGGCAAACACCCACAAAAACAAACACAGAAACCTGACAAGGAAACCTCAAACGAGGACAAAGGTTTATCTAAAAGTGCCTGGGCTGGAAAGGCTAGGAGGCCATGAGGCATAAAATACAACCGTGTATCTGAGCCCTGGTTAGTGTTACTATATGGGACAACCAGACGGTTTAGACCTCTGTGGCTAAGCCCATTTCTCTCTTTATAGAGACAGAGCTAACACTGCTCTATCCATAGCTACTGATAAACCGCTTTGTCCTTTACAACCTATTTGCCACACTAGGCTGAAACCACTAAACCACATTTTTCCATGAAGTCTAAGAACACCGTGCGACTAGGCAGGGACAAAAACTTAGCACACACTCACACACACTCACACTCACACAAACCAAGTCTATCTGCCCTTGGGGGTCCACTTCCAGCTCTGCAATTATTTTATACCCCTGTATCTTTTATATGCGTTCTAGAAAGAGATAGTCCCAGCTCCGGAATAGTGTATCGGGAACGGAGGGGAGAGTATATAACTGTTCAAACTTACAGTAAAGGGAACTCGGGAGACCCAAGGAAACTTCACAAAGGACCGTTTGGATTAGTTTGCATGTGGGTTTGGAAATTCTCCCCTCTGATGCCTCCTCATGGTGTTCTTTGCATGGAAAGCAAAGCTGAACCTAATGTGTATTCGTTGCTTTTGCATTTGGATTTTTTTTTCTTAAAGATTTTATTTATCCATTTGAGAGAAAGAGAGCATGAGGGAGAGCACGAGAGGGGAGAAGGTCAGAGGGAGAAGCAGACTCCCCATGGAGCTGGGAGCCCGATGTGGGACTCGATCCCGGGACTCCGGGATCATGACCTGAGCCGAAGGCAGTTTGCTTAACCAACTGAGCCACCTAGGCCCCCTGCATTTGTGTTTTTAATAATAGTCTTGTGATCTGTCCATTAATACAGTGTTGTTCTAAAACAATGAAAAGTTCATGAGTTAATGGGCCTTGGCTGTTTGCCAGGCAAATAGCAGAAATGTATAATTCATTCATCGTTTGAACAACCTCGTGATATAGGGGCTGATGTGATCGTCTTTCTGTATGTGAAGAGACAGGTGTTAGCATAAAATACAGCACCTGTAGCGATGATGAAGACTTTAAACATACATAACATTACAAAGGAACACACATAAACCTTTCTTTATGTAAAAAAAAAAGCACAGAGTATCAGAAATCGTTACAGTTCTCCAAACTGATGGAAAATCCTCCCTTACTTAGGTTTTATAAGCGTAGGTATTTCAGTAAAGGCAATCCAGTTTTGTATTCTAATATTTTCCATTATAATTGTTTTTCAAGTACCCGAAGTCTCAAAGATTGAAAAGAGTCACTTACACAATACTTGTCAAAATTGTTTGCCGAATGCACAGGTCGTCACATGGCCCAATTGATTTTCCCTTTCTGTCGTTTCGTTTTTGTATAAACATATTTTCAAATGCTGTTTTATTTTGAAACATTCATGGGATTTCTAAAAAAAAAAAAAAATTGCGGCAGCCTCAAACTCTTAATTTCTTGCCTCAAAGGGGTGTCGAATGTGACATTCGTATCCAGCTCCCTGTGGTGTCAAAACAGCATTGCAAAATTGAAATCAGTGGGCAGGAGGTAAGTGGCTGTTTGAAGTCTGTTTTTTTTTTTTGTTTGTTTGTTTTTTTACCTTTTCATTTCACTTTTTACCCATCCATCGATTATTTATTTTCCCCTCTCTTCGACTTTGCAGGCGATCTTGTTCAATTTCAGTTCCACCAATCCGACACAAGTGAACGGATCTGTTTTCTCGGAGCCTGTGCACCTTAGGCATGGGGATGTGATCACCATTGTCGATCGTTCTTTCAGGTAGGTGAAAGGTAAAAACTACTCGTTCTCGACACTGATGCACGGCGGACCGTCTGTGATCTTTCTGTGGCTCGGAGGACGCCAGAGCGTTCGAAGTGGCCGCTCTCCCCGCTGGTTCTCAGTCTACGGTCACGTGGGTGCAGCAGGCATGACACGTGGGGCTCGTGTGACCCCCTCCGAGGATCCCAGGATCCCAGAGCTGGGCCAGAGAAGGGTGACCCGAGCCTCACGGGGTTTTATTTTGGTTGCAAGCGGGGAGAAGCCACATGCATTTTTCAGTTTCGGTTTCATTTTCAAGTTAAAGGGCGGTCCTGGGGAAAAGACACAGGACAAGATGTCTAGCTCAGCTAGTCATGACGTGAGCACCTGGGTGATTCTCACCTGTTAGGGGCTCAACGGTGTCCCGTCGAGATCCTTACGTAGAAGTCTTCTCCCCCGGCAAGCCAGAATAGGACTGTACCTGGAGATAGGCTCTTGAAAGAGGTGATTGAGTTAAAACAAGGCCATTAACGTGGGTCCTAATTAATTTGACGAGTGTCCTTGTAAGAGCTTTGACCAGATATGGTTAATTTTTTTGCTAATCTCTCCTGCGTGTTTGAAAAGAATATGCATTCTGTGGCTCGCGTAGGTTGAAATCACACGCTGAGGATTTTTTTTTTTCTTCCTGTTTTTTTAGCTCCTCTGTTTCTGGTCTCCCTTGAGGCTATACGATATGCTGAAACTTAGAATCCTGTCCTGGTGGGTGAAGCTCTGCCGCTTATCTTTCTGAGATCCTCAGTACCTTCTCTAATGCTTCTTTTATCAGTGACTGCATACTATCCTATTTTCTGGCACTTGGCCTTCAACTTGTCATAATCCCTAAGGCTCAGATTGTCCCTTGCAACCAGCTGTTAGGTGCACTTTTCTTTCCAATCGGTTTATCTTCTGGATAGATGGATCCTTTTATCTTTATAAAATATGCTTGGTCTCCGTGAGCAATTTTTATCTTGAAATCTCTTGTCTGATGTTTGTGTACGCCCCCCTCCAGCTGTCTCGAAGTTGCTGTTGGCTCAGCGTTTCCCCTCCCCTCCTGTCCTCCACGTTCATCCTACAGGTGCCTTTGATGGTGCTCCAGGTCCCTCGGGGGCAGCGCACAGCTGGGTCACATTGGTCATCACGCTGCCAGATGGCACGCTGACCTCATTACGGCCCCCATTCGTATTGAGCAGATATTTCCTGTGTGTTCAGTCGGTCATCTTTTTCACGGGGCTTCTTGTGAATTTGCCTTCTATGGAGCAGACTTCTAGGGAGCAAGCATTTGATGTGGGAGGGAGACCAGGACTTCTTCTCCCAAATGAGATGCTATTCAGATTTGAGATTAATTGAGATAATTAAATACCTCCAACGGGAGAATGAGGAAGGGGTTTAGGAAGAGGGACTTGACCATGAACTCTGCGACCACGGAAGTAAGTCCAGACATCTGCCTGTTTCAGATCGGGCCATGTCACGGAGCCCACGTTCAGGATGCCCACAGAAGGTGATTCTATGAATTATGTCCACGGTCTGGTTGAAGGACAGTGTGTGTTGTTAAATCTGTCTCCATCTCCAGAAATGTGCCCGTCTTTGTTCAGATACAGATGCGGGAGGCAAGAAACAGGAGGTTACGGTGATCCTAAGTTACAGGGTGGCTCTGTGGTGACCTGGCAGTAGGGTGACATCACCAAGTGACTCAGGCCTCGGCTTCCCGGGTGACCTTCCAAGCCCCCAGATCATCACAGGTATAAACCCGTGGGAATCCGATCGGCTCTCGCAGGTTTTCACAGAGGAGGTGCTCGATTATTATTGAAATCACACAGCTTGTCCCCATTCAGAAATTAATCTGGGTCCCCACCTCTGACAACAGTGTTCCAAGAGAAATCCGAGGCAACCTGTCCGAGTTTTTAGTGTAAAATCTTTTCTGACTCGAACTCTATTTCCACGAATACGGAGAGTCTCCTGAATAAAACCTCAAGTCGTTCCTTGCTCCTTGGACGTGAATGAGATATGGAGGCTTTCCCATCAGTTACAGAGCTAGAGTCTGAATGTGTGTCCTTCTGTGCATTTCAGGTATGAAAATGAAAGTCATCAGAATGGAAGCGAGTCAACAGAATTCCCGGGACAGGAACGCAAACAGGTAATGGGGGGGTGGGTGGCGCAGATCATCCAGCTGTGGGCTCTGATTCTCCTGCACGGTACTGTGAAATCATCTGTACGCACGCCGATGAATGACACCTCACAAGGGAGGGTGACTCGCCAGCTATGAAAGGGACAGACACCTGAGATCTTCAACAAATTGAACTTAGAACGACGGAAGTAACTTACAACTGTGCTTCCCCCCCCCCCCAATGAGAGGACTAAGTCAGTCTTACACTTTGGCCTGAAGGCTCCTGGAGTATCTCAGGATCTGATCTTGCAAACCTCTGGCCATCACATAGATTGAAAACTGGGAACTAGATCAGTGGCTCGTGTTGTCTCCCAGTTCTTGTGTTCCTCCATCTTTCTGCATCTGAAATGATTGCATCAGAGCTGTGAGTCCCGGAGATGCTTCCTAACTTTGATGGAGAGACAACCATGCTGCCCTGAGACCTTTACTGCACCGTGTCAATGTGAGAGAATCTTATTACTATGTCTATCCCAACAGCGTGGCTTTATCAGGATGCAATTCTGGGCCCATCCACAGAGATTAATGAAGCTTGCTGAAGCTACTGCCCAAGCTGGTCTTCTGTGACCGGGTTGTAATTCACTGGCTTAAAAAAATCCTATCGTACCTACGCCTGAAATTAGTAGGAAGCCCTTTAACGGAAGGTCTCTGCCCCTGCTGCGTGCTGCTTCCTTCTTCGAGAAATGACCTTCATGGTGACCTTGCCCCTCATTGGCTTTGGGGGAAAGCTAGCTTTTGAGGTTCTCTACCCACTTTGTTGGTAGGTATTAGGGAACCAACCAAAAAGCTGGACTTTGAGTTAGAAGTGGTCTCAAAGGCCTATGGACTGGTTTGTTTTCTGGATGGTGATAAAGTCAGTATTGAAACTGGATATTGAGAACGTGTTACAGCCATTTGACGGTGATTTTTATGTCTTTGGAATATAATGGTACAAAAAAAATGGGCTTATATGCTTCTATTTTTTTTTAAAGATTTTATTTATTTATTTATTAGGAAAGAGAGAGAGAACATGAGAAGGGAGAAGGTCAGAGTGAGAAGCGGACTCCCCATGGAGCTGGGAGCCCGATATGGGACTCGATCCCGGGACTCCGGGATCATGACCTGAGCCAAAGGCAGTCGCTCAACCAACTGCGCCACCCAGGGGCCCCTATGCTTCTATTTTGTACATATTTTTTATTTTAACTCATTTTTATTGTTTGGTCCTAAACAATAACTTCAAGTTATTGTTAGAAACTGATCCCTCACTTGGCGAGTTAGAGAATCAACGTGTCAGATACCAAGAAATCTGAAATTGATTGAAGAGGGAAGTTAAATTATTTGCCTTTGGATATATTTTGTGATTTTTTTTTTCCCCATCATAATTCAGATGAGATAATTTTCCTCCTTTGAAGCAACATTGAACTTTTATACCTTACATCATTGTTATCCTGTGGTTGTTCTTCGCCCCCTAAAAAGTCTTCTGACAGATTGTGAAGGCAGTAGTGGGGGCCCAGGTAGGAGCGTTGGATCTGACTGCTGTGCTCGGAGGCCACGATGCCTATGATGTGCTGGTTTCACTTTCTCCTAAACATCCGGGTTCGGGTGCACCTGCCGACCTGAGCACTCAGCCACGTGGGGCCCCAGCTCACCCACAGGTCCTGTTTCTGACTTAGTTTCTGACAAAACTAAGTATGAAATCAGTAATTCCCCATCCTTGGTAGGTTCACAGATGCTGAGCGTAGGTGACGTTTAATTTTAGCTTCGGTTCTTTCATAGGGTGATGAGAAAGAAGTTTGAGGAAGTTAGAAAAACTCAACGGAGGTTCCACTTGAACAGTTCTGAGCTTCAAGTTTCTTTCTTATTCTATCATTATATATTTTTTTACAATCAGCTAAGAAATACCTGTATTATGAGCACTCGCCCCTGAGTGTCTTTGGCTCGTTTCTCAAAGTCTCTAAAATTCCTACAAGAACAGTTTGGTAAGAAAGAGCATCCATAGCGAGAATATTTTCATAACTATGATTGTGGTTATTTGAATAAGCACCTAAAATCGCTTTTTTTATTTTGCCAATTCACAGGAATCTCTGCATCGGGTCTCAAGATGTAGCTTCTCTTCTGACTCCGGTTAGTAACTTTTTAGTTTTATTCTGGGATCCTGCACCATCAGCTCTCTGTGTAGGGTTAGGGCAAGGAAGAGACCAAGAGAACACCAGCGTTCTACATCTAAGTTCACGAAAGTTGGAGGTTGTGTTACTTAACAAGACAGAGAGGCAGGCAAACACCTGAGTTAACTTTTCCCTCCAGAGAGGTGTGGGGCACAATGCTTATTGGAGCGTCCACATATAAATAAACTGAACACGGCTGTTGGTTTAACTGAGTAGATTAATAGCAGGTGATCCCTCATATTATAGGAGGCTGATGTGACTTATTTGTTTGCATCCTAATTCGAGGACCAGAATACTTTTATGACGCATTTTGGCATTAAGTAATTTGTAGGCTAAGTGAAAAACTAGATTGCAAGACAATTTGAAAAGGTTGTAAAATTTGAATACTGCATGGTGTTACCACTGAGAAAATCCTGAACTTTCCGTTTCTTATTTCATAACTCATTGCCAAGATGGGAAATTTGAAGATTCCAATACCCGTTCAAAACTCCATGAAGAAAATGTTTCAGGAAATCCGCTGGAACACGTGAAGAATGACAAAGCAGCTGGCACAGTCTCGGATGGCCCCAAAGATCACACTGCTAGAAAAACCCTTAATGCTGTTCGTTCCTCAGAACTTCCTAGAGAGAACTACAGAAATGCAATGGATCCTACAGCTGGGGATTTTAAGGAAGATTCCAGTGTACCCTTAGTGAGCAGTCATGGAGAACTGAAGACTTTCCCCTCTCCATGGTGTCCTAAGAATAGTGGAAACCACGAGTCTCCCTTTAGGAAGCTTTATGAGTCACTGAAGGAAGAGTTTGATGTGAAATCAGAAAAAGGAAATCTTCTGCAGAGTGGAAAAAAATCGGGGTCGCGGAGTCATCGTGTGTCAGAGAACGAATGTTCTGGTGGGTTACCAGATGGGACACAAGTCCTGGTCTCACTTAAATCCAGACCCAGGTCGGGTCGATTCACCCCGATGAAGGCGGACCCTGCTTTGGGAGAACAAGGAATGAGCCAGACTGTGGACAGGAGAAAGGTTGAGGAGGCCCTTCAGACTCCCAAGGAGACCGTGGGTCCCAGCGTCCCTCCTAAGGAGATGACAAGGACCAACACCCCAGTCCCACATGCCCCACGCAATTCCTCACGGAAACGTCGGAGCGAAGACCTGCGTGTTCCCAGCGGAAGTGAGCCCGTGAATCTGGCTCAAAGGGAAAGCTTCGGGACCGATAACAAGACCTTTACTCCTCGGAAGTTCTTAGCCAGAAATCAGACCCCCACTGAAGCTGAAGATGCTGATAAATTTGGAGCTACGCCAGAAAAACTCTTCTCCCAGAAGACGGGGAGTGTTCCCACCAGTGTGGGCATTCTTGCCACAGAACCGGAAACTCAGAATCACACTGTTTTGGCTCCCTTGCCCATTCAGGTTGAAAGGAAGATTCAGAACATTCCCGTGCGCCAGCCTGAGAAAGTGGGCGCCACCGCCGGGCCCGCGAGCTCTGGGCTCCCTGGCCCTAGTTCAGCCAACGGCAGCAACTTTGGTGACTCCATTCGTAAGTGTACTTACCTGTGCGTTTATTTTCCCCAAGGCTCACGCCTACCTCGTATCTAGCTCTGAAGTCACGGGACCTTCCTTCCCTCAGTAGCGATCGCTCTGGGATCGAGGGAGGGTCTGGGAGGCATGGCAGTCAACTCGAGAGACAGCCGCGTGCACCGTCCACTCTGACGGACTCGTCTTCACATCCTGGAGAATCGGGACCAGGGGCTCTGGGGGAGGTGCAGGTTGTCGGGGAGGAATAGCGCCGGGGATCTTAAGGGGGTCCGAAACCATGTCGGGAGTCGCCTGGTGCACCTGTGAGAAAATAGGGAGGAAGATATGCCCAATAAGCATAATGGGGTTTTTAATTTAATTTATTTTATTTTATTTTATTTTATTTTATTTTATTTTATTTTATTTTATTTTATTTTATTTTATTTGTTTGAGAGCGGGAAAATGAGCATGAGGGGGGAGCTCAGATGGAAAAGCAGACTCCCTGCTGAGCAGGGATCCCGATGTGGGACTCGATCCTGGGACTCCAGGATCATGACCTGAGCCAAAGGCAGTTGCTTAACCAACTGAGCCCCCAGGCGCCCAAGCGTCATGGCTTTTCACGAAAGTTTTAATTTCTGAACCATAAGCCCTTGTATCCTATGAGTTGGCTCACTTAGTAAGTGAAATCCAGGGAAATCGATCATTTGAAAATGTTCAAATATAGGGCGTCTCTCTGGTATTTATACTCTTCTCAGGGTCTCTTACTAGCAGTTTTTTGTTTTGGGGTTTTTTGTCTTGTTTTGTGTTTTTATAAAACACTGGGCTATTCCCATGAGTTTATGCGTCGGGCGCTGTCGTAGGTGTTTTTCAGACATTCACACGTTTACTCCTTTGAGCAGCAGCAGGAGGGCCCGCGGGTTGGGCATTCCTGTGATTTCCCTCTTGCAGATAGGGACACAGATGGCCTCACGTCACATAGCGAGTGGCAGAGCTGTGACCTGGAGGAGGCTTGGCATGTCCCCTGGGCACCTCCCCGCACTTCCCGGGGCTCTGCGTGTCCTGAAGCAGCCAGCTTACTGTCGGGCTGTGTTCTGCGGAGGGTCCCTCGGCGAGGTGCGTGGCTCTCGCAAATGAGACCCACGTGCATCCCTCACGATGTCCCCAGGGGTCTCCAAAGGGGCATCACTCACACAAGGGATTTCTGTCTTCTGCTGGTTCACAAGGACTGCAGTGGGGTTGAGACTCCTGAATTGCCGACTCGAATCACCTGGAGAAGTTGTCGATTCATGACTTCTCACTAGGTCGCTCTGGGTGAGGCCCGAGTTCATATGGGTCACTGTTGAAACGTCCATCTCTGTCATTGCCCTGATCCAATGTGGAAGCCACCGGTCCAGACCAGGACCTTTACTGAGACGCAGGATTTCTCCCCCTTTTAGAGAAAATCTTTGTCCTGTCCAGTTGGGACTTGACGTTTTGTTGGTTTGTCTCTGGATCTTTCCCGAGCTCTTGAAGCACTCCAGTGCCCTCAGGGTGACAAAGGGACCACACAAGGGGGTGCTGGGTGTCAGTGGACTTCACCCGAGCTTTGTCTTTAACAGCAGCCTGAGCGAGTCTATGTAAGTGCGCATCTTTCATTCCGCTCCACATTTGTGTTCCTTCCCTTAGATAAGATTGAGGGAACGCCCCTGAAAAGAAGGCGGGTCTCCTTCGGCGGTCGTCTGAAGCCAGAGTTATTTGATGAGAACTTACCTCCTAATACACCTCTCAAGAGAGGAGAGACCCCAAGAAGGTCCCTCGCCAGCCACACTCCACCTGTCCTGAAGAAAATCATCAAGGTACGTGATGAGCGTCTCGCTCACATCCGTGAAGCATCGTTTCCAGACTCCCCACGCCAGAACAACTTCTACGAAGACCTTTTTCTTTCTAATCAAAAAGTAAAAATAAAAAAAAAAAAATCGAAAGGCGAGCTCCTTCCCGGGGCTTTGAAGCACAAGTCTGAGGCGGCTGAGCACGGGCAAGTCCTGGGGGCTGCCTTCTGCTGGGCCATCCTGCCAGACAGGCTTAGGGGGTTCCTGTGGGGGGTTCAGGGAAAACTAGCAATTACAGGGGTGCCCGGGTGGCTCCATCGGTTAAGCGTCTGCCTTCGACTCAGGCCATGATCTCAGGGTCGTGAAATCGAGCCCCGCATCCGACCCTGCGCTCAGCCAGGGAGCCTGCTGGGGAGTCTCTCTTTCTCTCTGCCCCTCCCCCGACTTGTGTGCTCGCTCGCTCTCTCTCTCTCTCAAAATAAATAAATAACGTCTTAAAAAATAAAAAAAACCTTACAAAATATCTGGAGACATCATGACACATAGCCATAAGGCAATTTTTTTTTTTCTTTTAGAATTATAAGGTGAAAAGGGAAATCTTGGATGGCAACACACCTATGATTTTGACCATCAGCTGTTAGTCACTGCCCCTAGGCTGTGGGGTCCCGAATTTAGGTCTCTGGAAAGGTATGGCCCCACGGCTCATCCTTGTCAGAGGGCCTGGGCGGCCTTTAATTTCTTTTATACCAAAAGGAGGGTAAGGTATGCCTGGCTCCTTTTCCACTTAATACTGACTCCCAGAAATGAGTAGCCCTCCTACCATGTAGACTGAAGGGGATTAGACACCTACCGATGGTGTTTTCCTCCAGTTGAGACCAGAGCACGATCACTTGTCACTCTCTGGGAGGTTCCTTCTGCCTTCCTACCCAAAATACCCCAATTAAGACTTATCTGTTGTTTTATTCCCCACCTTTTTTTTTTTTTTCTAAAATGAGGGGGACAGGGCACCTGGGTGGCTCAGTTAAAGTCTCTGCCTTTAGCTCAGGTCATGATCTCAGGGTCCTGGGATCGAGCCCCACATCCCCACATCAGCAGGGAGCCTGCTTCCCCCTCTCTCTCTCTGCCTGCCTCTCTGCCTACTTCTGATCTCTCTCTCTCTCTCTGTGTCAAATAAATTTTAAAAAAAAAATCTTTAAAATAAATAAATAAACACATACCTAAATAAATAAATAAACAAACAAATAAATAAAATAAAATGAGGGGGGCAGACTCCCATTTCTACCTGACCCCTGACAGGCAGTGGTTGAAACGTTTTGGTGCTTCAAGATTTAAACAACTAAAACTTATTTGGGTAGGGTTCTCGCATTCCCTACAGAGATGTAATATTTGTGGTGAGGTTTCTTATGAACATTTAAATCCCGTCAGGAATACCCTCAACCATCAAGAAAAGAAGCTTCTTCCGAACTCCGTTTGGAAGTGAGTGCACAAGACCAGTGGAAGGGATCTCCAGCTCAGAATCCGACGGAAACTTCCCCGGTGGCAAAGGATACCCGCCGTAGGTCATGCAAGGCCCCCTCGGTCTCCAGTGGCAGCACATCCCCTCACCCCGCAGACATTCCCAAGAGGGGAGGGAGGACGAGCGGCACCTTGCCTCCAAAGCGCACTTCCGTCGACCGAAGCCAACATGAGATCTTGCAGAGGATTTATTCCAGAAGAAGGAGTGGTGCTTCTGAAGCCAACCTAATCGGTGAGTGTGGGGTTGCCGGATCACGTCCTCAGGGTTGTTCTCTCAGGAATACGAGCTTGGAAACGTTCCAATACTTTCCCCTTCTGACAGTGGCAAAATCGTGGGCAGACGTCGTAAAACTCGGAGCCAAACAAACCCAAGCTAAAGTGGTTAAACACGGCCCCCAGAGGCCGCCGAGCAAAAGGCACCGGAGAGCGAACACGCCAAAGGTAGGAGTTGTCCTTTCCCTTCGCACTCTTCTGTACGGGTCCGCGGAGTGTGCGTTTACCCTTTGACCTTTTGCTCATCTTGTTCTATTTTTTTCCAGAAGCCTGTTAGCGATGTTCACAATCAATTCAGCACCGGCCATGCCAACTCTCCTTGTACCATAATAATAGGGAAAGCTCACATTGAGAAAGTACACGTGCCCGCTCGGCCCTACAGGATGCTCAACAACCTTGTATTCAACAAGAAAATGGACTTTAGTGAAGACCTTTCAGGTAAAAACCCAGCTTGGGTCTTACCAGCGATCGCCCTCCACTCCCCCTCCGCGGGAGGGTGTGGGTCCGGGTCTATAGTTGTATGTGCCGTGAGTGGGTATGGGGAGGGTAGACATTCTAGCCGACCTCCTGGGGTGGTGACGGTTCAAGGAAGAGAAGGCTGGATTTGGAGAACAAGGACGGGTCCCCGATAATAAGAGGGGGTCATGAGTCCTGCAGGAAGTGGGTAGGAATGGTAAATGCACACCTTCGCCTTGGATTGCAGTGTGGGCGTGGAGAACCGGAAGCAGCTTTAGGCTGAAGAGAGCAGGTTGGCCCTTAAAATCGCCTTTCCCCTGCTTCTCTACTAATCAATTGACCCTCAGAAAAGGCTTCCCAAACGCAATTCGCAAACATATCAGCGAGAGCATTTTGATCCATTGATGTCAGAATGAGAAAAGAGGACATGTGAGAGAGTGTTTCAGAAAGATAAATCTTCCATCTAAAGAACTGTATGGTTCTTTTCTTCTATTATGTCAATACTACTTTTTGGTGTTAAAGTGAAAACATAGTGATCTTATCACTGACGATACTATAAATGGGCAGCCTGATGGACATTTTGTTTTTTTAATTTGGGGACGTTTTATTTGTATATAAAGCCCAGGTCTACATAAGTTAGGACTTTTCAAGGCAGCAGGAGGACGCTCGGCTTCTGAATATCTGGAGGGGAGGCATGGGGGGCTGGCCTGTGTCTCCAGGCCTGTGCAACTGTCCTGATCATTAGATTTTTCTCACCAAGAGGAAAGGCAAAGAAGAGCTTCGATTCCAACTTCTCATCACTTTCCTCAACAAAATGAGTTCATTATTAATACATTACCCCGTCTCCCGAGGATTCTGAGGAGAGATTCCCTGTTCGCTGTCTGCCCCTTCCTCTGGTATATCTGAGGACCGGTTGGTACAGGGAGTGATATGCTAATCACTTTTCCAATATTCTCACATCACAGGGTTAACTGAAATGTTCAAGACTCCAGCCAAAGGGAAGCCACAAACAATGAGCCTATGTCCCAACACTTTTTCAAATTCAGAGGATTTCCTCGGAAGAGAGTTTCAAGTATCTAATTCAGGAGAAAAACCTCCGCTGGGCACTTCAGCAAATTTTGGTTGGTTTACTATTTTTTTGTATTTTTCCTTGCACTTTGATGTTTTCAGTAAGAATTATAGATGGTATTTTTTTTTAACAACAGATGCTATATTATTTGTCTAAAATAGTACTCCCAAAAAAATACCAATTGCAGCTTCTCTCTTCTGTCATGTTTAGGGGAAATCCCCATTAGCAGTTGAACTAATGTTGGTATTTAGCGAGTGGCATAAAAAGGAATAATTTTAATAATTTTTTAATAATTGTAATTGATAATTGTATTAATTGCAAACTACCTGTGTACACTTCTGCCTTTTTTTGTGTGTGTGTAAGATTTTTATTTACTTGACAGAGGGAGACACAGCGAGAGTGGAAACCCAAGCAGGGGGACTGGGAGAGGAAGAAGCGGGCTTCCCGCCGAGCAGGGAGCCCGATGCGGGGCTCGATCCCAGCACCTCGGGATCATGACCTGAGCTGAAGGCAGACGCTTGGCTGAGCCCCTCAGACGCCCCAGCTTCTGCCTTCTTTATTAAAAGAGGTCGAGCAGCATAGAAGTAGAATGCCGTCTCATCGTAGTTATGTTAATTTCTCAAACTCAAAATAACTAAATACCCAAAGGGAAAGAGAACGTGCTCACTGTGTGATTATCGCTGCTGCTGTCGTCGTCGGTGGCCCGGGCAGTGCTGTGAGGCCCCGACGGGAGAAATGAGTCCATCCTGCTCTCTCACCGAGTGCTGGGTACACTGGGCACCCGCTGGCTGTCGCAGAGGGAGAGCTCACCTAACGGTGCCTCCCCGGCTGAGAAGCAGGTGTTTCCTGGGGGGGAGGGGCGAGCCCACCGAGCGGAAGCCGTGTTCCCCTGCGGATGGTTCAACCGGCGACACTTTTGCTTCTGAAGGAAAGTGTTTGCTGTTTGCTTCTTGTGTTTGAGGAAAGGAATGTCCGTGTTCAGGTGCCTGAGACACGGTGCGGCCTTTGGGAGACCCTTCTTAAGGCATTTCTTTTCTTTTATCCGATCCCTGTAGAATCATCAACTCAGTACGACCCCACTGTTGGTCACCAGATAACGTTATTCTTATGAACTTGAAATACCAGATTGGCACAGCGCGGGGAAGAGAATCTATTTCTCACGTGTGTCTTTGTTTCCTGTAGGAGAGAATGTGTTCCCCGTGACCCAGAATAAACCGCAAGAGCCCACTGATCACAGTCCTGCCAGCCCTGCCCTCAGGCGACCGGCTATTAGAGAGAATGCAAACATCAAGAAGACTCCAGGATCGGAAGCAGAGCCTCTGAAGCCGGCGTCAAGCGCAAGCAGGTTTCGAAGGTCTGCGGAGCTCAGAAGTACACCGATGCCTGGCCCGGGGCACAGGGACAAAGAAGCAAACACAGACACTGCTGAGAACACTTCAGGGCGACGTCTGAGGAAAAGTCCACAGCAAGGGCAGAAACCGGAGGGAGCGACTGAGGAACGAGAGAGCTGTTTTGACACCTGTGAGAAAGCTATCAAATCAGAAGACAGTTCTGACAAGATGGTGGCCCTGAGGAGATCGAGACGATATTCAGAGCAAAGATGGGATCCAATAGCCGACCTGACCACCCTCAGGAGACAGCAGGACACCGAACCCAAGGAGGACCTGGGAGGCATCCAAGGTCTCCCCCAAACCCCCACTCACACCCAGGAACCAATGGATGTGGGAAACAAAACCACAGAAAAGTGCCAGAGATCTTCAAAACCAGAACTAGTTGGCTTGCCAGCCAGGATGAACAGAGAGCTCAAGACCTCCCCCCAGAAAGTGGACCTAGGAGAAGAGACCTCAGCTCTCAGGAAGCCCATGCAAATGCCGGGGGAGAGCATCCCCTCGCACGGAGAACGAGGAGGTCATGATGAAGACATCAGATTGTTTGACAGAACTCCAAAGCAGAATGTGGACCCTGCAGAAAATGTAACTGGAAGCAAGAGGCGGTCAAGAACACGCAAGAGAAATGCCCAGTCCTTAGAAGATCTGACTGGCCTCAGAGAGCTCTTCCAAACACCAAACCACACAGACAAACCAAGGACTGACAGCAAAACTACCACCGTCCCCGGCAAATCTCCAGTCAACACACCAACAAGCAGAAAGAGGCAGCCCAAGACCCCTCTCCAGAAAGTGGACCTAGAGGAAGAGCCCTCAGCTCTCAGGATGGCCACCCAAATGCCGGGGGAGAGTGTCCCCTCGCATGGAGAACCAGGAGGTCGTGATGAAGACCTCAGATTGTTTGACAGAACTCCAAAGCAGAACGTGGACCCTGCAGAAAATGTAACTGGAAGCAAGAGGCGGTCAAGAACACGCAAGAGAAATGCCCAGTCCTTAGAAGACCTGACTGGCCTCAGAGAGCTCTTCCAAACACCAAACCACACAGATAAACCAAGGACTGACGGCAAAACTACCACCGTCCCCGGCAGATCTCCACTAGCAGATCCAGTCCGCACACCAACAAGTAAGAGAAGGAAGCTCAAGACCCCTCTCCAGAAAGCGGACCTAGAGGAAGATCTCAGGAAGGCCACCCAAACACCTGGGGAAAGTGTGCACATACACAGAGAACCAGGAGGTGGGGATGAAGACATCAGATTGTTCCAGGAAACCCCAAACCAGAAAGTGGACCCTGCAGAAAATGTAACTGGATGCGAGAGGTGGTCAAGAACACTCAAGAGAAATGCCCAGTCCATAGAAGACCTGGCCGGCCTCAGAGAGCTCTTCCGAACCCCAGAGCACACAAATAAACCAAGGACTGACGGCAAAACCACCAAAGTACCCAGCAAATCTCCAGTTAACACACCACCGAGTGGAAAGAGGCAGCTCAAGACCCCTCTCCAGAAAGTGGACCTAGAGGAAGAGCCCTCAGCTCTCAGGATGGCCACGCAAATGGTGGGGGAAAGTGCACACTCACACAGTGAACCAGGAGGTGGGGATGAAGACATCAGATTGTTCAAGGAAACCCCAAAGCAGAAAGTGGACTCTACAGAAAATGTAACTGGAAGCAAGAGGCGGTCAAGAACATTCAAGAAAATGGTCCAGTCCTTAGGAGACCTGGCCGGCCTCAGAGAGCTCTTCCGAACGCCAAACCACACAGATAAACCAAGGACTGACGGCAAAACCACCACCATCCCCGGCAAATCTCCAGTCAACACACCAACAAGTAGAAAGAGGCAGCTCAAGACCCCTCTCCAGAAAGTGGACCTAGAGGAAGAGCCCTCAGATCTCAGGAAGCCCACCCCAACACCAAGGAAAGCCATGCCCTCATTCGGAGAGCCAGAAGGTGGTGTTGAAGACATCAGATTATTCAAGGAAACCCCAAAGCAGAAATGGAACCCTGCAGAAAATATAACTGGAAGCAAGAGACGGTCAAGAACACCCAAGGAAATGGTCCAGTCCTTAGAAGACCTGACTGGCCTCAGAGAGCTCTTCCGAACCCCAAACCACAGAGATAAGCCAATGGCTGATGACCAAACCACCGCTGTCCCCGGCAGATCTCCACTAGCAGATCCAGTCCACACACCAACCAGTAGGAGAAGGCAGCTCAAGACCCCTCCCCCAAAAGCGGACCTAGAGGAAGAGCCCTCAGCTCTCAGGATGGCCACACAAATGGCGGGGGAAAGTGCACACTCACACAGTGAACCAGGAGGTGGGGATGAAGACATCAGATTGTTCAAGGAAACCCCAAAGCAGAAAGTGGACTCTACAGAAAATGTACCTGGAAGCAAGAGGCGGTCAAGAACATTCAAGAACATGGTCCAGTCCTTAGGAGACCTGGCCGGCCTCAGAGAGCTCTTCCGAACCCCAAACCACACAGATAAACCAAGGACTGACGGCAAAACCACCACCGTCCCTGGCAAATCTCCAGTCAACACACCAACAAGCAGAAAGAGGCAGCTCAAGACCCCTCTCCAGAAAGCGGACCTAGAGGAAGAGCCCTCAGCTCTCAGGATGGCCACCCAAACGCCGGGGGAGAGCATCCCCTCGCGTGGAGAACCAGGATGTCGTGATGAAGACCTCAGATTATTCAAGGAAACTCCAAAGCAGAATGTGGACCCTGCAGAAAATGTAACTGGAAGCAAGAGGCAGTCAAGAACACGCAAGAGAAATGCCCAGTCCTTAGAAGACCTGGCTGGCCTCAGAGAGCTCTTCCGAACCCCAGAGCACACCCAGGACCTAGTGACTGATGACAAAACCACCGCTGTCCCCGGCAGATCTCCACTAGCAGATCCAGTCTGCAAGCCAACAAGTAAAAGGAGGCGGCTCAAGACCCCTCTCCCGAAAGTGGACCTAGAAGAAGAGCTCTCAGATCTCAGGAAGGCCACCCCAACACCAGGGGAGAGCATGCACTCACACAGAGAACCAGAAGCTGGGGATGGAAACATTAAATTGTCTAAGGAAACTCCAAAGAAGAAGCTAGACCATGTAGAAAATGTAAGCAGAAGCAAGAAGTGGAGAAGAACAGGTAAGGAAAAGGCCCAATTCCTAGAAGACCTGGTCGGATTTCAAGAGCTCTTCCGAACCCCAGAGCACACCAAGGAACCAACAGCTGTTGTCAAAAGCACAATAATGCCCGGCAAATCTCCGCTGGCAGAAATAGTCGGCACACCAACCCCCAGGAAGCAATGTCTGAAGAAACCTCCGGGGAAGGTGGACCTGGGGAAAGAGCTCGTACCTCCCGGGGAGCCCATCCAAACGCCAGGGGAAGCCGCACATGCACACAGAGAACCAGGAGGTGGGGATGAAGGCATCAGCTTGTTCAAGGAAACCCCAAAGCAGAAAGTGGACTCTGCAGAAAACGTAACTGGAAGCAAGAGGCGGTCAACAACCCCCAAGAGAAATGCCCACTCCTCAGAAGACCTGGCCGGCCTCAGAGAGCTCTTCCGAACCCCAGAGCACACCCAAGACCCAGTGAGTGACGAAAAAACCACCGCCGTCCCCTGCAGATCTCCACTAGCAGATCCAGTCTGCAAGCCAACGGGTAGGAGGCGACTCAAGACCGCTCTCCAGCAAGCGGACGTAGAGCGAGAGCCGTCAGCTCTCAGGATGTCCACCCGAAGGCGGGGGGAGAGCTCACTCGCATGCAGAGAAGCAGCAGGTGGGGATGAAGACATCAGATTGGTAAATAAAACTGCAAAGCAGACACTGAGCCCTGCAGAGAATGGAATGCTCCGGAAAAGTCGGCTAAGAGCACCTAAGGAAAAGGCCCAGCGCCTGGAAGACGGGGCCAGTTTCAAAGCGCCATCCCCAGTGCCGGATCACAGCGAGGAAGCGGGAAAGGACGCGGGCGGCATTAAGGGGGCTCCCGTGCCATCTCTGGACAGGAGGGAAGCTGTAAACGTTCGGCAAAGAGGCCTCAGGGCCCGTCAAGTGACAGCCAAGGAAGACCTGGGGGGCCGCAGAGAGCCCGTCGAATCTGGAAGGGAAGGCGGTGTTTCCCTGCCCTCCAAGAGGAAACGAGGAACCGAGGAAGTTTCGACAGGAGCAAAGAGGCTGCGCCCCTCGACCCCCGCCCAGGACGCGGCGGAGGAGAAGCCGCCCCAGAAGAGGAGGAGGGCCGCTCCCAGCGAGGGGCGTGACCCACCCGAACCCCTGTCGACAAAGAAGAGGCTGCGGGTCGTGGCAGAAAGGATGGAAGTCCAGGGGGGCCTGCTGAGGAACAGCAGCGAGGCGAAGGCAAGGGGATGCGAAGCAGCAAGGACGACCTCGCCACACCAGGTGATGCCGGGGGGACGTAGGTCATCTTGGGTGGGGTTCTCTGCTTGGGGCCACTGTTTGGTATCAACCATCCATAGCCTGAAGGTATAGATGAATATTTTTCCCCAAAGGGGTCTGCATTCCACACTCGACATCTGCAGACCGAGGTAAAGAACGCTTGGGGGATTTACGGAGAGAAGAGGTGAATTGGGGAAAATAGTCAAAATTACCATGACGAATTTTGACTAGCATTTCTCGGGAACTGGCTGAGTTATGTTCCTCTGCAGAGGTGGGAAAGGAGCTGAGAAAAGGTGGGAGCTCAGTCCCGTGTTGTCATTCCAGACCCCACCGGCAGGAGCCCTGGGTCCGTGGTATCTGCGTCCGTCTCTACGCGGTTAGACGGTCTGCGTGGGGATTTCTATGCTGACAACAGCCTCCCTGTCGGGTTGTGGGGTAGGGAGGGTGACTCCAGCACGGAGCGAAGTTCGTAAATTAAGTTCCCAAAATTGCGATTCTCCCGTCCTGCTCCAGCAACGATTGGTAAAGGATCGGGGAATCGTTTACAGCTTGAAAAGGGAGCATTTTTCTAAAATGCGCTGTTAGTGTTTGTTTTAATCCAATTTGGCATATATGACACTCAGATATGGTGATAGAAATTGAGACCGAATTCCTTACTCAGTTTACCACGGGAGAGGATTTCTCCCTGGAACAAAGTGATTCCTGGCATCTTAGAAAACAACTGTTAACATTTCCAGCAGATTCTTTTTCAGTCTGCTTTGAGGGTCTCTCTCTCCGTGTCAAATTGTGAGAATTGTATTACTCATGAGTGGCACGTTGCGGATGTCTTGACCTTTTTAGGGAAGGTCCCTGCGCTCTAGACGTCCAAATAAAACCGAGGCAGAAGAGCAAAGACCCGAGCCTGTTGTAACAGCAGCAGAAAAGCCGAAAACAAAAAGAAGTGACAAGAAGCCGCTGAAGACGTCCCAAGAGACAACATTGCAGAGCCCAGAAGACGGAGGCAGGAACCCGGCATCTGGGGGCAAAGCCCATGAAAGCAGAATGTGTCTGAGGTCTGCGAGACTGCCTAAGATACCCTCGCCCGACGTAGTCGCGGAGAAGCAAGGGGAGAAAAGAGTGGGTGTCCAGGAGAAGCAGGAGGAAGAAGTAAGGCAACCTTCAGATCCCATGCGTCTGAGATCCAGAAAAATTACAGTCCCTCCTGGAGGAAAGGCTTTGGAGAGCGAACCCCAGCAGAGGGTAACTCGGAATGCCAAGAGATGTGCTGAAAATATTAAAAAGGCAAGTAATTTACTGTTTCCCTTTTTTTTTTACGAGCATCCATTATTGCAACCTAATTTTTGCCCCATGTGCAAAAGCAAACAAAACATAACACGTAACACACTGTCAGCTCCTAGGTACATGCGTGTAGGAAGCATGGGTCTAACCCACGTATTTTGTTGTAGCCTCGGGAATTCCACTTCCAGTAGAAAATTGACCTTTTGAAGACACCATCTGGGAAGAGCAGGGAATTTATGTAGTCAGTATTTTCTGACTGCGTACAACATACCCAGTAAGAAAATTCTAGGTAGCGGTCTTCAGTCTCCCTGTTAGTTCATCGAAACTTCCCAAAGCAGAAAGGTGGTCCCGTCCGGCCTCCCCAGGAGATCCCTGTGGAAAGCCAGAGGAGAGGGAAGCCGAGCATCCACGCTGCAAGTGCCACACCAGGCCTGCTGATGTCGCATCACCTTGAGCAGCGCGTGAGCCGTCTGCCGTCGGAATAAATCCACAACGTGATTAAATTCAGTCAGTGTTCTGGGGAATACTCAATTTTGTTAGTTTAAAAGAAGGGGGTTCCGCAGCTCCCTTTTGGGGAGCGGTTTAAGTTTCTGAGCACACGTTTAGAGCCAAGAGGCTGGCGCGTGGGCCACCGCTCTGTTCCTCCGTCTGGTTCCGGGTCGGCTGCCAGGGCAGAAGGGACCCGTTTCCTGCGTGCCAGAAAGGGGGTGATGGCACTGTCTGGGGTGTCACTGGGCCCCCTGCCCCCCTCCGAGCTGTGGGGGAGCAGAGACAGGAGGTGCTCAAGGTTGCTCAGTGGGGTCGCTGGAGGGGTCTGCCTCTGATATATCGGCCGTCGGGTTGGCGGAGGGGAGCAGATAGCCCCTGGTTCTGAGAAGGCGCACGGTCTCCTGTTTTATCGGATTGTCCAGAGGGAGGAGCCTCCTCCCGGCTCCTTCTGGAACGGGCCCCGCAGTCAGCCACCCCCACCGAGGAGGGAGAGATTGTTCGCTTCACACACACAGGTTATTTAGAAGCTCCAAAATGTCTTGTCCTGCTGATACATGTGAATTCACTTTTTTGAATGGTATTTTTTTTTTTTTGACAGAGAGGAGAGAGATCCCAAGTAGGCAGAGAGGCAGGCAGAGAGAGAGGGGAAAGCAGGCTCCCCGCTGAGCAGAGAGCCCGACGCGGGGCTCAATCCCAGGACCCTGAGATCATGACCTGAGCCGAAGGCAGAGTCTTTAACCCACTGAGCCACCCAGGCGCCCCAGAATGGTATTTTTTAATGAGTGGAAAAAACGCATGTATTTGTGTGCAAGTTTTCTTTCTTTTTTTATTATGTTTGAACTTAAACTTAAGTTACAAGGCTTCCTATTTAAATTTAAAAAACCAAATAGTAACAACATTTTAGAGAACCAAAGCGCCTTTCACAGGATACCTTTCAAAACTCATTTCCAACCTTAAAATTAATTTCCTAAAGCTAAAGGCCTGCGTCACACCTAGCAAGGATTTGGGTTTTTGCAGAGTTGGTTGCGAAAAATTGTTCTTTTTGGTTACTTAAGAGCTCTGTTTTTCTTCCCAAACAGGATGGTGACAATGTGTGTATCAGGAAATTAAGAACCAGAAGTCGTCGGGACAATGAAGATATTTAACTAACAAGTGGAAAAGGGAAGAAAAAAAAAAAAAAACGAATGAGTTCAGTTTAGTGAGATTCTCTAGTACGGTATCTGGGTAAATTTGAAAGGGAATTTTGTAAATAATGCTATTCGGGTGTTTAGGGAAAGAAGGCTTAGAACTTTCTGTCTCCAAGTGGTCTATTCATAAAGGTCACATGGAGGTTACGAAGAGGACTGCTGGTTTCACACAGTGACAAAAATATCAAACTTGGCTGGGGGACAGGTGGGGGGCAGGGGTTGGGACCCAGTATGGCCTTTAATGTGGCAAAATGAAGCCACAGCGTTTGTCACCCCCGCCTGTCCCTGTCGGCCCCACTCACCAGCACTTGCCGCCCTGCTCTGTACATGCTTTCTGTGGTCCGTCTCCCGCGTCAGAATGTGAAAGCAGGGGCTTCTGTCCCTGGGTCCCCAACCCTGGCCAGGCACTCAGGAAACATGAATGAACAGGCCGATAAGCCAACTCCTCGGCTATACTTTTTACCGGTGGGGGGACATGTTGGGGCCACCCCCAAGGACTGTTGGCCCCTTGCACGGGACAGCCCCACTCTCGGGGTCCTCACCACGGAAGGGAACATGCGTGGGACCTGGAGGGGGCTGGAGGCCCCAGCTACAGGGTGTAGGGGTCACCGGCGACTTTTTCTCTACTCCAGGCATCTCTGTCCGACCTGGGAGCACTCGCATCCGAGAGGGCATCCGGCCCCGAGTCTTGGGGCCCTCGGCCAGGGTGCCACTCGGCTCTTCGGCTCTGAATGGCCATAGCTCTCCCAGCTTCTCGCATTTTCCTTTTACCTTTTCCAAGCTCTTTCCTAAATCTGCACCCACCTGTGCTTTCTCTGACTGCCCCTGTCGGCCACCTTCCTTCCCGGCACGTCCCCTTGTTCAGGAAACAGCCCAAACCCTCTTCCAGAAGAAGGGCCGTGATTCCCGCGCCGTCCACGCGAGCCACGGCCCCTTCGGTCTTCGACCCAGCCGGCCATGGGCCGGGCATTTCCACCTCCAAGTTGCTCTTCCTGGGCTCCCTGGATGAGAAAACAGCGCACCTTCCGTCCGGCGCCCTGCCTAGCCAGGCTGAGGTGGCGATAGAAGACCAGGGAGGGGGGTGTCCCCTCCAGCGTCCCCGTCTGTCCACTCTGACACCACTGTGTCTGCCATGGAGCCAGGTGCTCATAATAAAAAATACCTGCTGGATGAATGCCTCAATCTAGGCGCTTCTCTGGGTCCGCAGACGTTGTCCTTGTTCCTTGTCCACCCCTCGGCCACGACACATTCCAAAGAGCGTCGTCTGAGGTCACAAGCACTTGGGTGGCTGGGGGCGGGCACTGGGCCAAGTCCCCCGGGGAAGGTGACGGTTGAACCGGGCCCAGGAGGGGGGGTGGTTGCGGATCTTGGGGAGCAGGGGAAGGCGGAGTCGATTAGGAAGTGCAGCCCTGGTGAGAAAAGGCTCTTTATCTGAAGGTGTGAGTCACGAGTGTGTCCTTGTGGCAGTGAAATACAAGAAACTGTAAAATAACGGGATTTTTCCATGATTAAGCTGTTCGGCTCATACTCCAGATTTCGTAGTAATTACGAACCTTGCACATAGAAAAATTTCAATTAGCCACATGCCTGGGGAATGGGATACACTGGTTAATTCAAAAACCCTTTAGGGTTCAGCTCTAACCCAAAGCCTCGCCGCGGTCTATCAGCGTGTCCCGCACCTCCGTGAGGGGGCGGCGTCTCAGCACGTGCGGGCCGTGTGCCCCTCGCGGCTGGCGACGCGGGTTAGGAAAGCGCATTCGAACCCGGGTTTGATGACGCCTGCCCCCGGCTCCACGCCAGCAACATCCCCTCTGACACAAAGTTCTCAGGGAACAGAAACTATTTTCGTTTTTTTGCGTCCACAGTTCTGCACGATCTGCCCGGAGCCTCTGACTTTGCTCTGACTCTGTGCCAGCTGCCGACCGCCTTTAGGCCGGACCCCCTCCCCATGCACACACGTACACACTCGTAGCAACACACACACAATCCTACACACAAACTAGCTTTACACACACACTGCACTTGTCTCTGCCTAGGACTCTCCCCACCCCCACTCCCTGCTTCACAGAAGGTTCCCTCCAGTCCTGGGTCACCCGGCCCCCGGGTGAGGCCCCCCTTTCCTTGCCCCGGAGGCCGCCTGTGCTAACTGGTGGCACGCGGCTCTGGAAACGGGAGCCGGCCTCCTCTGCGAGGACGAAGCTCTGTCCTTCCACGAAGGGCAGGCCCGGCGTTCACCGCCACCGTGTCCCACTGGCCCCAGCCACACGACGTCCCCAGACAGGTGTGTGTGAAATGAAATTTTAAAACCCACAGGCTCAGGCTTTTCATTAAAGGAAGGGTGAGGGGAAATGGAGGCAAAACACGAGCCAAGACAGGGAGCGGTGGAGCCGGGGCTGAGTCAGAGGGCCTGCTTTGCCCGTGAGTCCGCGTCTCTACGAGCCCACCGTGGTGGGACCGCGGCTTTCTCTCCTGGCCAGTGAGCCCTCACATCAGCCCGGCGGGAGCGGCCCTCATAGGTAGAGAAGGGGAACCCCGGGCCCCCGTCCCCATGGGATCAGTCTGGGCAGAAGGGGCGCGTCCGGGGCAAGGATTTGAGCCAGGGCTGCCAGACTGGGTCTTTCCTTTGGCCGCCGGAGCACGAGCTAGATCCGGGGAGAGAACGAGGGGCTCCCTGGGGGGGGAGCCGGCGGGGAGAGTGCGGGTCCCGGGGAAGAGTGTTCTGTCGGGAGGTCGAGGAGGGCTGTCAGGTGTGTCTGGAATTGGTCGCTACCTGGAGAGGCTGAGGAAGAAAGGAAGGGAAGGCCTCCCTCAATCCTACACACAAGTCAGGCCAGGGAACCTGGGACTCCATTGCCGGGCACTCACCGACCAGGCGATGGCTTTCCAGGCTGTTGCGGGCAGACTACATCGCAGATGACAACTCCATCAAACAAAGGCTACCCCTCACTGGAAATGAGTCAAGATACGTGGCTGGGATGTTATCATTTGCTGGGCTTTCTTGGAGCTTTCCCTAGATGAGCTGCTGGAGTCACCTTCCCCGACACAGGTCTGGGATCCCAGCCACGGTGCCAGGGCCCCCTGATTCCAGGGCTGTGCAGGCGGCCCAGCCCCCGAGGGCACGGCCATGGCCCTCCCCATCTTGGCGCCTCCAGCCCCCGGCCGCGAGCATCCAGTAATCTAAATCGGGAGTTCGTGAATATTGGTCTTTACAAAGGAAGGGAATGCCTGTGCCTTGTTCACACGAAGCCCCTCGTCGTGTCTCCATGATGATTTCAGAGGAGTGAAAGTTCGATTTGATATGCTTATTGGGCCCCCAGAGGGCCCTGCTGTTGGGCAGAATCGGTCCCTGCTCACCAACCGAGTCCCGAAGCTTCCTGGGCGAGAGGGTTAAGCAGCCGTCAGTGACAATCTTCTATTACGTATTGCAGGGAAATATTTCTAATATGAATAACAAAGCATTGGTGTCTATGTGTTAAAAAGAATCACAATAAATGAGAAAATGTCAAATGACTTTTTGGAAATGGATAAAAAATTTGGAAAACATAAAATATACAATTGGTGATTCACAGATAAACTACAAATGATAAAAGCGTGAAAAAATGCTCGACCCACTGGGAGTTAAGGAAATGCAAGTTGAAATGAAGTTATGACTTTTCTGCCTTGCAGTTTTGCAAAAACTAAGAGGTTTGCTCATACCTAGGGTTAGTGATGCTAAGGGAAACATGACAGCTACGCCACGGGCGGTAAACGAGTTGGGACATCTTCTGGCAATTTGGCAGTTACTATTTAAGATGATACATATTAAAATGGGCATAACCCAGAAATTCCACCCGTAGGAAGCTCTCCGCGAGAAGGACATTGTACCCTAGAGCAAACGTACAAGTGTCCAAGTGTTTCCATCATGACACTGGATCATACAAGCCAATGTCCTTCACGGAAGAATGACCATCAGAGTTTGCGAGGTTTGGAGAATTCCAAGGAGCCCTTTAAAGGGGGACGAGGAAGCTGCCTACATGTGGACATGGCCAGATGCTAAGGCAGAACGTTGAGCAAAAGGGCGATTCACATGACTGCCCAGAGGGGACCGGTTTCATCACTTCTAAGATGCAAAGTTTTCATATAGGATTTCTCAAAGGTTCGGATGTAGCTCATCCTGAGTCCTTCAGTGCTTGGAAATGCCATTAGCCTGCTAGAAGGCACGACCCTAGTCTACACCATTCAATCCTAGCCAAGTCCTTAGGCCGTTGGCTAACCTGCTTGCTAATCTGCCAGTCTGTCCGGGTCATTAGCACGGGAGTCATGTCTGAATGTTTCCATTTGATGGGTGGGGGCGGGGACCGTGGCCGGCCTGACGTCTCTTCCTTTGCTGAGGCTGTGGGCTCGGTCGGGTTGGCTGAGTCACCTGGTCCCATTGTCTGGCTGATGCCCATTCTTGCCCCCGCTGCCCCCCTCCCAAACCTCCCCTGTCTGCACCTACACTTTTCCGGTCCCTTTATCCCAGGTCCTGCTATACCTAGAGCTGAGAAGGGACAGGCAGGCAGACCCGTAAGGAACACCCAGGAATTAAATGGCCCATGGGAGCAAATGGTATTTCATAGCAGGTGATGTTTAGGGGCAGGAGGAAGAGGAAAGGAAAGAAAAGGTTATCCATTTCAACAAATATAATGAGCCTTATAAAATTTATTAAATAAATACAACAAATAATAAGCATATGGGGACGCCTGGCTGGATCAATTGGTGAAGTGTCTGCCTTCTGCTCAGGTCATGGTCCCAGGGTCCTGGGATCGAGCCCCGATTCAGGCTCCCTGCTCAGCAGGGGCCTTGCTTCTCCCTCTGCCTCTGCTGTTCTCCCATTTGTTCTCTCTCTCTCTCTGTGTCAAATAAATAAATAAAAATCTTTAAAAAAATAAGAAGCATATGTTTAAATTCCACATTAATCCTAGAATATCTGAAAGAGGACGCCGGTGTGTGGGTCCGGGAACGGGGTGAAGGTGGAGGGGTGCAGAAAGAGATTTGGGGATGACCAGAGACATAGGGATGTGCAAAGGGAGGCCTAACAGGGTTTCAGATTTTAGGAGGAAAAGCAGCATTGGAAGGACTTTCGAATTCCACCTGGCCGTGGACTTTAAGCCTTCTGTCATCTTCCTTGGGGACTCTGAGAACCCGCTGCTCAGAGCATGGACCCCTGTTTGCAGTCTAAGAGGAGCACAGGCTCCCAGAAGGGCGAGTTATTACTCCGAGCTGCACACACAGCTCACGCCTTCTGAAGAGCAGCTGGGAACTGGGCCCACCCCCCTGGCCACCATGCCCAGTGTCCGGGCTGTCCCCATACCAGAGCTGAGCTAGATTTTAGAAGTCCTAAATTAATTGTCTACATAAATCAGCATCTATCTCCTAATGAATGTCTTGTCTAAAAGGGTATAAGGCACCGTTGGAATGTAATGAAGAGATTTCATGGAAGAAAGAGACGCAGGCTAGAAGTCAAAGTAAAGATTTATCCTTGCATCAGAATGTTTTAGATCTTGCAATTTGCATATACAAAGAATTCAGCAACATTCACTGGCATTATAATCAGAGCAAGATCAAATTATAGATGTAATAAAAGAAAATATGATCGTTGAAACAGGAATACATACATACATTATAAAGATTGCACATAAATTAAACACAACTGAGTTAAACAAAAGTATCAGTAATCACACATTTTAAAAATAACACGGGCAGGTCTCGGAATGCTGAAACAGAACTATCAGGCTCATTTTTAAAAAGTTTTTAAAAACACATAAAAATACCTTTTAAAACACTGGTGTGCATTCTTCACTCATCTAGCACGTGGAGAGAAACAGTAAGGAGAGTCACACAGTGACCGTACAGCTTGTTGATTAGAACCGTAGGCTCCTAATCGCTATTTGGCATTTGAATGCAACCGCATGCAACATACAAAAACGGGAAGGGAAGAACGGCGGTGGCGGTTCTGTTTCTTATGTACAACGGACCTACTTTGACTGAGGGGGAAGAAGAGGTCAGCTTCCTGGCTGGTGCAGACAGCATGGCCAGTCCCCAAAGAGACTGTTTGGACTGGGGGGCCTTGGACTGGGGGTGGGGGCTGGGCAGAGGCCACGAGGCTGCAATTCCCAGGCCCCCAGAAAGGCAAGTGCCTCCGAGGGACAGCAGCTTCTGCTTTGTCTCCAGAATTGGAAGGGCCACAGTGGGTGCCAGGACGCCTGCAGTGGACATGGGGTACAGAAAAACACACACATGGGGCACTCTCCCAAGGGCACCCTGGAGAAGGTTGACCTTGATCTCCATCCAAGAGATGGAAGGTAGACCACTGAAAGGCCTGACAGATTCTAATGAGGGTTCCTAAATTAGACCCAAATCCATTCCCTCGACTTTGACTTTGAACCGTCAGACACAATACTCGTCACCTCCGTCACAACTAGCCGACTCCGTTTCTAGGGTTTGGTGCCGAATGAAAGCTTGGTTCCCTCTCTTCTCCTTCAGTCAAAGACAGGCTGTGGACTTGGGATTTTAACAATGAAAACATATGGGACCAACTGGTGCGTCTTGCGAAGTTCCCTCCATTTTCTCCTCGACCTCAGTGCATTCTCATTGCACCAGGAAGGAGAGAGGGGGCTGCATTCGGCAATGCGTGCATGGCCCAGGGATGCGGCTGGCGGCGGCGGCGGTGGCCGCGGTCGCCAACTTGTGCTCGTGCCCTTCCGGCCGGCCCTCCTCTTGCCAGGAGTGGGGCTCGGGGAGCAGCGGAGGCTGGACTACTGCGAGGCCGCTACGAGCAAGTGACCAGCCCTGGGGATGCACCGTGCACACCAGGGACGGACACAGGATGAAGAGTGCAACAGGAGGGTGCAATTACTTCTCAGTGGAAATGTCAAATAAGGCCTTTATATTTCTTTTAAAAAGCAAAAAAAAAAAAAAAAAAAAGTACCCCAAATGCACATGTTAAATGCTTTTAGTAAGTTAGAGCAGGTGTCTTATTTTAATATATATATATATATTGTGCTCATCTGCTCCCAAATGGCCATAGAAAGATCACTGTCATTAAAAATTAAACTTTTTTACATTCATCCTTCCCCCCCCCTTTTGGCCCCACAAGCCAATCCTGTGTGGCAGTGAGATCATTATTACCCAGTGTCAAAGGTCTCAGTAGTATTTGCATCCAAAAAAATAAGTTAGCCTTTGGATTTAAGGATTTCTTTCTCTTTTTCTTCTATTTAAATACTGGGGAGTGGGACTTTAAAAAAAAAAACTGTATAAATCTAGATTTTTAAATTTCTTTTCCTACAAACAATCTTAGCTTTTATAAGATTATTTTATTTTTTTTGATACCAAAATGCATCTCAGAAAGTTTAAAGCGTAACTGCTTGCGGTTGTCTCCCCCAAGCGTGTGCTCCGTGCAGCTGTGCGAGCCAGATGTTCAGCTTTACCTGAATGTCGGCCCGGGGAGTGGCGGTGCCGAGCCTCTAGGAGACGAGCCGCAGGTCCGGCTGGGCGGCGGGGGCAGAGCGGGAGGCAAGGGTGAGGAAGGCAGTCGGTGTGATTCTCAGGGGGTCGTCTGAGTCAGACGCCCGGACGGACGGACGGCAAGCGGCTACGTGGGATCACAGCTCGAGCGCCGGTTCCACTGGACCCAAAGCCGTGGGTGAACCTTTCCACCTGCCCCTACCTCTCCCCTCTTCCGGCCAAGACGGCAGGGACCCAACCCTGAGTAATCGCATGTCTAAGTGTCACTCTGCAGCCACCAGCGACGCTAACGTGCTCGCCGCCTGCATTCAGGCTGTAGTCCTCGATCTTTACAAAGTAAAAATCAACCACGTGAGTACAACAGAGGATTTCACAGAATTCCCTACTTACACGGAATTTTACAGTGTGTCCTCGTCAACATTTTACCTTCCCCCAAATGCCACTGCTCAGGACTGTAAAATCATTGTCGGGAAAGAGAATTCTCAACTGATTCTTGAGTCCTCGATCACTTTCTTAACACATAGCCTCTGTGTTCCTTCTCCTGCATAAGCACACATTGCATATTAAGATTTTTAACATTTAGAAATGCTGCATGTGTGAAACTCACGATGGGATGCATCTAAAGCAAAATTAAAATATTTACTGGTATTAGCAGAAATACATTTTATGGGATATTACTTGACCTTAATACATTATTCCAGTTTTTAAAAGGGGTGTTTTAAGATTTAATGACTTTATAGCAGGTGGCCTTTAAAGCATAACAAAATATATACAAAGAAATTAGGATGGGTATTAATGTCAACTATGAAATAAATTAACATGATTTTTTATAAAATATACTGACCATTAAATTAAAAAATATTTTAAGGCAGGACTTTTCATTTGAAATTAGCATAATCAGAAAATATATCAATAAAATCTTGTACCACTTTGTAGCAGAATTCATACTGTTCCTAAAAAAAAAAAAAAAGAACACATTAAAATTATATATATTTTTCAAATCCATTAATTTGATTGGGAACATTTAAAAAGAAGACATAAAACAATGTGAGCAGTTACAAAATTTACTTTTTGGGCACATCCAGATAAAGCTGGATTGTTGTTGTTGTTTTTAAGATTTTGTGTATTTATTTGAGAGAGAGGGAGCGAGCGAGAGAGCGAGCAGGGCTGGGGAGGGGCAGAAGGAGAGAGAATCTCAAGCCGTCTCCCCACTGAGCGCAGAGCCTGATGTGGGCCTCGAACCCAGGACTCTGAGCTCATGACCTGAGCGGCGCACGGCAGTCGGGTGCCAGGGAAGCAGGAGAGACCGCGTGTGGCCCCCAGCCTCTCCCATCCTCTCTCCCAGTATTTGGAAGTTACTTCAGCCTCACGTCAAAGCTGGTCCCATCCGGGAGGAAGTGGAAACGCCATTAACCCCTCACCGTTTTAGCAGCAAACAAGAGCTAACTGCGACCCATCCACGCTGCGTCTGGAGTCCAAGCCACTGGTGGCCAGTGATCAATGGTGTGTATTTTGGTAATTTATTGGGATGACACAGGCCACACCCCAGGTCACAGACATTTCCCATCAAGGCACAAAGCTCCCGGAATAAAAAAACAACAAAAAAACAAAAAACAAAAAAACCCCCACACTTTTTGCCTTGGAATGCCGGCTGCCCTAAAGCCTATCTCAGGAGTCTCGCTGTGTGACCAGCAATTGGCGGACTTTCTTTTTTTTTTTTTTTCAATTGGCGGACTTTCAAAGTCCAGTTATAAACGCTCCATTAAACTGTGTCACTGGACCAGAGGACAAAGACCCGAGCTCAACAACAGCCATGGGCCGCTTCCCAGGGAGGGGTGCGGGGAGAGGGGGCAGTGGGAAGAGCAGAGCTGAGTGGGGGGGCATTCGGATGGAGAGGCTCCTGGAGACAGGACACGTGGGCCGGACCCAACGATTTCATGAGGGCTGAGGTCTCTTCAAAACCGAGGAAGAGTTTGCACACTGGGCCAGACGAGATGCTCTTTGCCACAGTCGCCGGGGCCTCCCTGGGCCAGGCACTCATGGGGCCCCTGATAGACACACACGCAAACGTGCACGTCGACTAAAGGCAGGCGCCATGACCCCATTTTCCACAGATAAGGAACTAAAGTCCAGGAGGTGGAAGGAGCGAGATCGAGGTCACAGAGCCACGAGGGGGGCCCGCCGTGCATTTGGGATGACGGCATGAAGCCCGAGCATCAGAGGGAGGCCATGGCTTAGCTTTTCTGTTTAACTGGGGGCCATATAGGACTAAAGCTACACCCTCTCTCTGGGAAAACCCGCAGCGGACTTAAAAGCAGTCAGGAAAGAAGATGAAAGAGTCTGGCTCAGAATTATAAATGGAATTTTTTTGCAGGATGTTCCCATTCATTATTATTATTTTGATCTAGAAAATCGTCCATGGAGGGGTCTGCCTCTGGTTTTTCCGCACCCAAAGTGGTTCACATTTGTGATGCCGTCAGGAGGTATTAGCTCGCAGGAGGCAGGCCTGACTTCTAGAACCACCTCTCTAGCATCTTCCAGAGCTCTAGCAAGGACTGTCTGCACTGGGATCAGGGCTCTAAGGAGAGCGGAGGGGCCCCAGCACCATCTCCTTTCTGCTTTCAGTCATGGGCCAGCCTCGAGAGGGGCGTGTGGGGTGAGGGGGGCAGGGAGCCGGCAGACCCCCCATTTCCTTAATCACAGTGGTTCTCAACCTGTCTGCACTTTGGGACCACCAGGGAGGGCCTTAAATATGCTGGTGCCTGCCTGGGTCCCTCCCCCCCCCCCCCCAGAAAGTGCAAGGGCAGCCTGGCAACGGAGGGATGTGAGCAGTCTCCAGGCCACGCGAGTGTGCCCTCAGTGTGAGAACCGTGTTCACCAGACGGTGAGAACGTGAGGACGTGAGAACGTTCACCTGAGGCCAACCCCGCTCCACTCAGGTGATTCTAGAGGCTTCCCCTGTGATGGGAAGGTTGCGAAGGCTCTCGTGCCGCCTTCTATACCTGCTGGAGTCGGGATCCTGTTAGCCACGCACAGTGAGCGGACAAGGAGGGCAAATGTAAAAACGGGAAGACTGGAGAAAAATGACAGGTTGTAACAGTTTTTGAAACTGCACTTATTGGGGTAGAGCCATCGCCAAGTTTGGCAGGGAGGCACGTCTTCTGCAAACCAGAAAGGATTTGTCGCAGGATGAAAGAGAACGGAGCCAGAAGACGGCGGAGGCGTCACGCAGACACAGAAAGCTGGCATCATCGGAGCATCTGTCCAGGACTCTCACAGTCTAAAGCCATGAGTTCACCCCTCCTCCTATGTCCTGTCCAGGGGACAGTCCCCAGCAGAGACAAGGAAGGAACGGGGTCCCTAGAGCTTCACTGCCAAGAGTAGCGTGAGCTCTTCCTCCCTCCCCACACGCTCTAGCTCCTTCAACAAAACAGACATCAAATCTGACATAAGACAATTCTTGACCCTTCCGGAAACATCCCCATGGCTCGTCTCTTACCAGGGTTTGCACCATATGCGGTCTCTGAAGTCGCAAACTCTTCACAGCTTGGAACACGTCTAAAAGGCCCTCGGCTTTGACTCGTTCCAGAATGTTGCTGAGCGCTATGAAGGTACCTGTTCTCCCGGCCCCAGCACTGCGGAGGGAAAGCGCTTAATGCAGACGAGCAAACTCACCCCCGGGGACGAGAAAGACACAGCCGCAGCCTACCCTACACATCAGTGCAGAAGCCACCGTCACTGAGAGCGATCCGAGTCTGGGTTCCTAAGGCTCACCCATACAGAGCAAGAGTTCGCAAACGTGAAATTCCTAAAGCACTTGCCCCGTTGCAGCAGAAAGGGATCTCGAGCTGGATCGAGACGGGTTACAAGCTCCCATGCTAGGGCAACGATGTTCCTCCTTCCTCGTGTGGACTGGTGGTTCTCAGAGTTTGCTCCCCGGGACCAGCAGCGTCAACATCGCCTGGGAACTTGTCAGAATTGCAGACCCTCCTGGTTCGGGACCAGGGAGAGGTCCTCTCTGTCTAGACTCTCCTCCTGTGGTAGGGGCCGCCTTCGGAGAGGGGCTTGTTCGTAAGGGGTGAGGTAAGAGAGGGCGGTCCCTGCCAGGAAAGGTTAGTTAAGGGACATTTCCCAGCAATGAGGATCTGGGTCTACTTTAAGATGATCATTTTCTTGATACACAAGATAAACCCTCCGAGAGTAGAAGCCAGGCACCCTCCGGACAGCCAAGAGAGCAGGCCTAAAGCAGACCTGCCCAGGTCTGGCTGGCTTCTTCCAGAGAGCCCTCCAGGCCCAGAGTCCCACGCATGGGCTGATTCTGAGGCTCTTAACCTATTTCAGAGACCTGTCCCCACCTCTGTCCTGTGGGACCTTGTTCACCTTTGCCTCCCTGGTGCCCTCCATGTGCTAAACTCTGTGTCTCTGGAGGCAGAACACAAAGGAATTCATTCTAGATTGTTTGAAATGACTCCCACAAAGCCCCCCAGGAACTGAAAACCGAGTCCTGCGCTCCGCCTGCTGGTCAGGCCAGAAGTGCGCCCAGGCGGGTCCCAAGGGAAGAGTTCCAAACCCTCCGAGGAGTTCAGCCCAGGCTCGGGGGGCTCCAAGGAGTAGGGGGGGCAATGGTAGTCACAAAAAGCAGTGGAAGCCACGTGTGGAAAAAGAAACAGAAGTGCAGCTTTAGAAGCAAAGTAGCACTCCCGAGAATGAAAATACCCCGAACTCCTGCTAGGGACAGCTCTGGACGGGGGGCCAAGGCCCCCTGCTGGCATGGGGGAGGGGTTGGCATGACCAGGACCGGAGCCAGCTTCCCCTCCCACCCACGCGATGTCGCTTATCAAGGTCCTTGGTGGGGATGCGCTGTCTCCGGGCGCTGCCCCGAGCGGGTCCCTCCTTTGGCCTCCCTCGAACCAGACTTGGGAGCTGGGCTAAAAGGCTTGAGGCTGGAGTGGGCAGCAGGCCTCTGGGAGCAGTGCCAGCCCGGATGTCCTCGGGGGCTCCAGAAAAATCCGCCCTCCAGGAGGACGTGCCGAAGCCCTGCCTTGGCTCCCGGAGCCCCGGGGGCAGGGGGCCCTCTCGGTCCCTCAGCCAGAGTCGGGCCCATCTTTCCCAGTGAGCACGAGCAGCTGAAGTTCGGGTGCGGGTCTGTGTGAGCTGCGCTCGGCTGGCCCGGGGAGGGCTCTGGCAGCTCGTGGAAACGTGTGTTTGGGTCATTCCCCGGCTTCTCCGCCCACGAGGTCTCCTGCATGTAGCTAGGACGACATTTAGGCCCGTCAAGCTCTCTGTGCAAGGGAAAGTTAAAAACACGGTCCCGGGGACTGACGCGGCTGCAGCAGCAGGCTGGGCGTGGGGTCCGCACCCCCCACCAGGAGGGGGTGCCCGGCCCCCGGGGGGCTCACCTGCAGTGCACGGTGATGGGGTGGTTGCCGGTCTGCTGCTGCTGCTTCTGCACGGCCGCGATGAGGTCGATCATGCCCTTGCCCTCGGCCGGGATCCCGATCTCGGGCCAGCCGTGGAAGTGGAACTGGCGGACCACGCGGGTCTGCTCCTCCTGCCGGGCCAGGGGCTGCGGGCAGGGGAGGGCATCTCTGCTCACACAGCCCCACCCCCGGGAACAGGCCCCGGGCCCGCCTACCCTCCCGGGGACCGGCCAGGCGTGGGGTCCTCCTGGGGCCTTCGACAGCCAGCACAGTCCTGCTCTGGCTGGCCCGGGGGCCCGGCCAGGCTGTCTGTAGGCCGCGCGCACCCTAGAGCAGAAGGCCACAGAATTTCCTTCTGAACGGGGAGCAGGATACGCAGAGGAGGCCCCTGGAGCCCCGGAACACCCTTCCTCCTCCCGCCCCCCTGCCGCTGCCGTCTCTCCCGAGCAGGTGTTGGTGGCTGCGGAACGCCTCTCGGAATTGGTCCCTCTGCCCCCCCGCCCTCGTGCTCCGGCAAGGACACACGGGACCACGGAGGTCCGAGTGTTAGAGGAGCTCCGCCCCTTGATTACGGGGCTCCCCGCTCACCACACTGACCACTGACAGGAATGCGCCAGTTAGAAAAGCCTGGAGGAAGCGGACACTCTGGGACAGTTGCGAGCAGCCCCCGACGGCCGCTGCGGTGGCTTCTGTCTACGAGGGCCTGCAGCACCACCGGCGACAATACCTGATTGAAGGTGACCAGGAAGTCCCGTATGCTGATGGTTTCCGAAAGTGTATCGCTTTTTATCTCGATTGTTATTTCGCCATGCGTCACTGAGCCCTCTGTCGGCCAATACTGGTAGCATTTATCCTTGGGGGATAAAATGAAATTTTAAGTCTCATAGGAAATAACGTGCTGTTAGCAGTTTGACGCTCTGCTGCAGCACGGCTCTCGAACCAGCGTATTGCATCTGACCGAGTAAATCCCTTACGAGTGCAAGAATGAATGCCCATTAATACCGTTGACCAAAGGAATCCAGAAACAGGTGAGTATTTGGAACTCGGGCACAGGAAGATTATTCAATCAATGGAGCTGCGAAAATTGGTTTTCCATATAGGAAAAGGGCTGGGTCCCTGACTCGCACCCTACCAGGGCTGATAGGAATGGTCCAGCCCTCCCGGAGTTGGGCAGTGCACAACATGCACTACCATATGTGGTAGCTTTGAATCTTCATAAAAGCAAACCCAGACAGGTTAAGACTTAGAGTCAAAAACAAAACCGTGAGAACCTTAGATGAAAATGTCTTTTGTTTTTGGGGTACAGAAGGACCTACTAAAAAACAAGGCCTCAAAAGAGCGAACCACCCACGACACAAAGATGGTGACATCAGATTAGAACACAATGAACTTTCCTTCATCAGCAAACATGGTCGAGAGAATGAAAACACATGCCATCAACCGTGACAAGATATTTGCCGTATGTGCAAACGACAAACAATTAGGATCAAGAATATGTAAAGAATTCTTATAAGTCAACACAAAAAAGAACAAACAACTCACGAGCAAAATGGGGGAAAGGCACGGCCAGCCATCTTGCAGAAAGGGAACATGCCATCTATAAATACATGAAGTGATGCTTGATCTCAGAGCGATCAATCAGAGAGATGCCAGTCAGAGCCTCGAAGGGATGATACGTACGGACATCCAGTCAATCAGCAAACGTGAGGACCCCTAACAATACTGGGGAGGTCAATGAACGATCCCTTCCATGGGCAGTGTCCACTTTGGAAGACATAACCACTTTGCAAGGCAGTCAGGAACTATCCTGTCAACTCAAACTGTCATCCTCCAACGTAGCATTCTCTCTCTCTTTGGAACGGGCTACTCCTTGTGTAGCATCAGACCCGTACGAGAAAGGGCCAGCAGCACTGTTTGTAAAATAACAACATGGAATTGACCCAAATGCCCAGGACAGGAGAAGCGACAAATAAATGGATGCAGCATGTGTAGTGTGTGCAGTGGGACACGATGAAATACTGATGAATGAACCACAGTCACAGGCATCCGTGTAGAAAAGCACCAAAAGCATCCTTTGGAGTGTGGAACACAGGTCCCAGAAGAATTCGCACTGTAATGACCCCCGTTTATACAACATTAGAAAGCGAGCAAAACTGAGCAGTAGCTTTTTAGACAGACACATATAGGGTATAAAAAGATTTCTGGAAAAGCCAAGACCATGTCTACTAGGTTGGTTTTAAAAAGACCAGTAGTGGGACGCCTGGGGGGCTCAGTGGGTTAAAGCCTCTGCCTTCAGCTCAGGTCATGATCTCAGGGTCCTGGGATCGAGCCCCGCATCGGGCTCTCTGCTCAGCAGGGAGTCTGCTTCTCCCTCTCCCTCTGCCCCTCCCCTTGTTCTCTCTCTATCAAATAAATTTTAAAAAATCTTTAAAATAATAAATAGACCAGTAGTAATAAG
>CM052812.1:70363273-70382710 GCA_028533885.1 Nasua narica | reverse complement strand
TAAAAACAAAGGCTGCTGTGTTGGAAACTATTGTGATAATCTCTGTTCTGAGATTCAACATGCGAACGCCCAGAGTACTTAACATTTGGTAGGTTCAACACAAATCCTTAAAATTCACTGTGGGTTTAACTACTGTTTCAAGGAGTATTTTTGTGCGGATTCGTGTCAGCGCTTATTGGGCGCTTGCACAAACCCTCTGAGGGTAAAGAGCCAAGGACAGGAAAGTTGTCATCCGTCTGGAAATAAAAATGTCGCCATCAAGGGACTCCTCGGGTTTGAATTCGGCGAGGTTTAGTGCCCTCTGCTGGTCATAGGGGGTAAATCACCTGCGGCTCCAAGAGACTCTGAGAGCCCCGGGGTGTCTGATGTGGGATGAGATGGTCTTTGTTTGGCTCACAGGTGTCAGCTTTCTCTCAGGCGGTTGAACGTTTGGAGAGGGAGGTTTTGAAAGAATGCATGTAACGAGAGCAAATGCTTCCACTAGGACGTCTGCGTCTCTGAGTTGTATTAAACCAGTGCATACTTCCTAATCAATTACTCTGCTGCTTATTCAATTATGTAGGTTTATTCAAGACCAGACTCTGTTTAATGCAGCCTGTGCAGAGCTGCCCGTCTTGGCTTCAGGGCTTTAGTCTCCGGCGTCCCGGGTTCGAAGCGTGACTCCTGCATCTTCTCTGACCCGACGCTGGGTCAGCCCCTCATCCTCCCGGGGCCTCAGTTTCTCAGTCCTGGAGGGTTACTGGCAGGGCAGTGCCCATACAAAGGGCCTGGCGATGGTAGGTGCTCCCGGGACTTGAGCGTGTGTGTGTGTGTGTGTGCGTGTGTGTGTGTGTGTGTGCCTCACTTTAAAGTCTAAAATGTATTTGGGAAAGAAACAAGAAGAAATGGGTGAAAGGATTGATCGTGGCTGCCATCGTCATTCTGGGATAATCGCAGGCTCAGAATGGTTCCGTTTCAGCCGTGGTGATGGCTGAAACATGGTGAGGAGTTTTCGCACTCATTCAGATGTCTGCTCTAATTACAAGGGACCCGTGTTTCTGGGCCTCGGTCCAATCGTCTGGCTCAGCGAGGCTTTTGTCAGAAAGTCCTATGCGAGCGGACAGGCACGCAGGCTGATCACGGAGCGGGAAGTGCAGGAGGGAGGGAGCCCACCCCTCAAACCCAGGCATCACTGTCACCACCACCAAGTCTCCCTGGGCTCTGATAGCCACGCCCCTTCTCCAATAGCCACGCCCCTTCTCTGGAGAGGTGGCCAGTCCCCCTCTCCACCACCGAGAGGCATATGCCACATTTCCTTAGGATCCAAGATTATTTTGGCAAAATGGGGCACCAAGTGGGGATCTGAGGTGGGCCTTACAGGTCTGGGTGAAAGAACCTTTCCCTGTGTTGAACTGCATCGCATTTATCCACCCACCCAATAAAGACTGGCCTCCGTCCCCCAGGGTGCCCACGTGACTCCGTCAGAAAGGGGCTGATGGTGGCCCCTCCTGGGGGACGAGGGGGCTTCCCCCTGCCTCACCTGGGGGTTCAGACGGGGGGCAAGGCCATGCCCCTGGAGCTGTGGGTGAAGTTCAGGACAGCAACAAGTGAAGTCCGGGGCTCGGAGGAGCACTGACCAGGCGGCCTGCCCATCCGCCTTCTCAGTGTTAGCATCTCAGGCCTGGGGGGACGGGCTGGCCTGTGAAAGCTCCATCAGGCTCCGGAGCGTGGGGAAGGCCTGCACTCAGAATAAGGGCCGGGGGTTATGGGTTGTGGTTGTGGCCGGGGGACAGCAGAGGTGGACCCTGTGCAGGGGGGCCGGACCCCCACTTCCCAGCCCCCGGCCCTGTGACCGCCTGCCAGTTAACCTGACTCCGGAGCCCGTGGTTCTTCCCAAGGGGGTGCTCTTCTCTCAGCTGTCAGAAGTGCTGCGCCCATGTCACGGTGGCATCATGGAATGTGCCCGAGATGTTGAACAGAGGGTTACCATGTGGCAATCCAGAAACCGGGGGTCAAGGGCCTTTCAGAATCTTCAGTCTCCTGGTATTTTCAGACGTTCCCCTCTCCGGATACCTCCACATCCTTGCTCACCTCCCCTCCCCCTACAAAACCAGACAAACAAACAAGAAACGAAATTAGGGGCACCTGGGGGTCTCAGTCGGTGAAGTGTCTGCCTTCGGCTCAGGTCATGATCCCGGGGTCCTGGATCGAGTCCTGCATCGGGCTCCCTGCTCGGAGGGAAGCCTGCTTCTCCCTCTCCCACTCCCCCTGCTTGTATTCCCTCTCTCTGTGTATAAATAAATCAATAAATAAAATCTTAAAAAAATAAAGAGAAAGGAAATTAACCTGAACAGCAGGAGCTTTTATAACCTGGGAATGGCTCTTGGAGTTACTAACTTGTCTCGTCCCGAGGTGGGATTACTTCCCGAGTGCAGGAGTAAACCGCGCCGGGGTGTCCGCAGAACCCCCCCACTCAACGCCCCAGTGCATGCCCACTGTCACCCGCCCCCAGTCTGCCACGTCCTCCATGGACCCGCCCCCAGACCACCGCGTCCTCCCACCCCTTCTCAGCGGGGGGCCCGGCCACCCAAGGCGTGGGGGGGGGGCACCCTCTGAGCCTGTCCCTGCTTCCTGCAGGTTCGCCATGGAGCCCTTCTGTCCCCTCCTGCTGGCCGGTGTTAGCTTGCCGCTCGCCAAGGCTCTCAAGGGCAACGAGACCCCTGCGGCGGTCAGCAACTGGACCTCGACGACCTCAGGTGAGGCCCCAGCTGCCTGCCCCTCCCCCGCCCTTGCCCCCTGCCCCTCCAGGTAGGCTCTCGGGACAGGGATGGCAGGGCCGAGGGAGGAGACGCAGGGTGCGGCTGACTTCCTTCGCGAGCAGAGCATCTAACATGCCACCCCGTCCACACCAGCTGGCCAGACAAGCGGCTGTGGGCAGTTGGAGCAGAACCAAGCTTAGCTCCAGGGGGCGGCAAACACGACCCTGTGCCGAGGGAGGCAGGAGAGCAGGGGAGAATATTCCCGCCCCCCACTCCTGGGGAGCTGATTCAAACAACCCTGAAGGAACCCCGATGAGTCCGTGGGGGAAGTTCATGCACGGACATGACCGCTGATGCGATCGAGAAGTTAGTACTAATATTCTTGGGCAAGATGCTGGTGTGGTGGTTAGATTTATACTTTTGAAAGACGAGCCCTTACTTTTTAGAGAGGCATGTTGAAGTCCTTACGAGGTCTCAGAGTGACCTGAGAAAGAGCAAGTGGGGAGCAGGAAGTGGGGGGGCCACAGACCAACACAGCCGCCTTGTCCTGATCAGAAAGGTGGGGGGCAGACATGCCGGGGGGAGGTTCTTTGCTCCGTCCTCCTGCCTTTTCCACATTTGAAAGTTAGGGATAGGAAAGAGTGAGCAGACATGGGTGAGCCCCAGAAACCCGCCGAGTGGAGGAAGCCAGACAGGAGACCCCGTGCCGCATGGCTCTGTTGATGGGAGACGCCCCGGAATAGACAAGCTGATGCGAGACAAGGGACAGGAGCGCTGGGCCGGGCTTGGGGGGCGAACGCCACGTGACCACAGGCGGCCGAGAGGTGGATGGGAATGTTCTGGAACACTGTGGTGCCACAACTCCGTGAATTAGCTGAAAATCACTGTGTAGTATGCTTAGAATGGGTGAGTTTGTAGTATGTGAGTTTCACATCGATGAAATGGAATAAGCACCCTGCGAGGGGAGCAGGAGGAGGCGGGAGGACGAGCGGCAGTGAGAGCCAGAGATCTTGAGCCACGTGGCCCAGGTTCAGTTCTAGCTCTGCCGCTGCTCATTGGCCGAGCGATCTGAGTAAGTTCCTGGACCTCTCTGTGCCTCGGTGTCCCGTCTGTGAGACGGAGGTAGTAATAGCGCCTATCGCAATGCCGCGAGGATTAAGGAGACAGCCAAGCCGGGGTGCTGGAGCCCGTCTCCTGGGCCGCTGCTGCGGTTGGCAGGACACCCCGTCAGAGGAGACCCATCTGTCCCCTGGCCAGTCTCTGATGGCCCAGACAGTTGGCTTTTCAGTGTCCCTTGATCTCTCCTCCTTGGATGTGTGCCCAACACAGACAGGGGCCCGACTGGTGAGTTCAGGGTCCCCAAGGACTGGACACGGATTCCCCGGGCCACCCTGCACCTCCCTGGTAGACAGAGGGCCGTCTGGCTGCTAGCTGCGGCCCGTGGCCAGGGTAGCAGGAACCTGTAACCAGCAAGGTCCCCCAAGGGTGCCTCAGGGCCTCATGTCAGTCCCCATGTGCCTGCTCCCCTATGCCCCCTTCCTGCTCCATTTCCAAGACTCCCAGGCATAAAACTCAAGGACTTCTCTGATACAGTCTTACTTGGTGAATTGGCTAGTGTTCTCCAGAGACACAGAATCCATGGATACATATTTACATTTTCATTTATATCTGTACCTGTGTTTATATCTGTAGTTATATTTATTATAAGGAATCGGGTCACACAATTGTGGATGTTGTCAAGTCCAAAATACTCAGAGCCAGTGTCCTAGTTTGAGTCTGAAGGCTGGCAAGCGGCTACTGAACCAGAGAGAGTGATGTCCCAGTTGGATGGCAATCAGGCAGGAAGAATTCCCTGTTACTCACAGAACGCTCAGCACTTTTATTCTGTGTGGGCCTTCAACTGATTGGATGAGGCCCACCCACAATGGGGGAGGGGCTGTGATCTTTTTTTTTTTTGTGATCTTCTTTTCTGAGACCACCAATTTAAATGCTGACTCTCATCCAAAAAGCACCCCCCCCCCCTTGAAACACCCAGAATAATGTTTGACCAAGTATCTGGCAGCTCTTGGCCCAGCTAAGTTGACACAAAAAAATTAAGCATCACACTTGCTATCACAAGGCCTTGGGAAAACAAAAATGATCAACATCTCTCCGGAAGAGAAGCTTGGGCGAGGTGATTAGAGGTGGTGCCATTTGGGCTGTTGTCAAGGGTTCAGCCTCCATCCAGCTCAGGAGCTTTGCATGACTTTCTAACCACACACATGTCCTACAAATGCACCCTTAGTCCCTGAGAGGAGGGAGAGGTGGGGCTCAGTCTCAGCCACCCGCCCCCAGCGGGGAGAGCGAGTGTAGCACTGTCCTTGTGCGGAAAGCCAGAGAAGTCCAGAACCACATGAAAGGAAAGACAGAAGCTTCCAGCTCGTGGAAACTGCATTTGTCATCCTACATCATCGCCAGCTGGCCTCCAGGAGCCGGGGCCCTGGGGTCACTGGCACTATTCCACAGCCCGGACCCCCCAGACCCGCCCCGAGGACAGTGTGTCCCTGTGGCCGGCAGAGAGGAGCTGGCTGCCGCTGGCCCGAGGCCCAACACCTACGACAACACTTAACAACAACGACAGATCTACCGAGCAGAACATCGTTTGTCCCAAGTAGAGAAGCGACGTGGGGCTGCGTGGGCTCCAGAGAGGACATCTGTCGGGCGGGCTGGCTCAGCCTCACCCCCCGGCCTCTTCAGTTCCCTGGAAAGTGAAATGATTGGCTCGTAAGATGGCCGTGGGTGGCAGGTGCTCCTTTCAGGGTGGGGACTGCAGTGAGCTCTCGTGCCCATCAGAACGGATGTGACACTCACAGCTCCTCGCTGCCTCTGCTGGGGGCCTGACGGGCGGGGCGGCGGCTGCTGGTCACACAGCCAGGAGGGAGATCGGCAGTGGCCCCACTTCAGGGTCTCGGTGATACCACGTGTGCAGGCTCCGCTGACCTAGGATTCCCGGGTGGGGGGGCCTGACTGTGTGAAGGTGCCCTTTGAAATTTTGTTCCCCGAGAGAAGGATTATTTGGGATGATCCCAGGACATCGCCATGGTGTACCAGTTAACCAGAAGTCATCTCGTTTGTTCATGGACCAAAATGTTTTAAATAATCATCAAGAGACGTTCCTTTACACAGGAGTTGAGGGTAAAGATTCACAAACAGTGTAATAAAGTGTCGCTGTCCTTGTTACAGGAAGGATTCCTAAAAAATTAATAAGGAAAAGATAACACAGGAAAACGGTGGAGGGTGTGACCGAGCCAAATGCAAATATCGCATTGATGTTGTTTTATTAATCATGAGATGATGCTTCATTCTATAGAAGGTAGGGAAATGCCAATTGAAGTGGTATTATTTTACTTATCGGATTGACAAAAATTAAGAGGATTGCCCGCAGCCAGGAGAAATCGATCCATTACCCAGCTAGGCGAGCTTAGAAGCTGGAAATGTTGCAGGGGGCCATCTGGCAGTTTCTATTACAACGTACTGTGTGTGCACACGGAGGCATAGGGTCCCCTTCTGGAGCCTTCTACCGAAGCACTTTCAAGATTCACCGAGATGAAGATATGAGATGTAAAGTTGTAGCTGACAGCCAAAAAGTTGGAAACATCCTAAATGTCCATCAAAATCTCAGGTTATTCAGAGAGTGGACGTCCAAGCATCAGCTAAACAAAATGAAGAGGCACGTATGCGCTGGCGCAGAAGCTTTCCAAGACAGATGACCCAGCGAGGAAGGCGAGTCACGGAGCTGGCCCGATAGCCGATATCATCGGTTTTTTGGTTTTTTGCACGTTTCACTTGACCCAGGGGACACAGCCTGCAGAGGCTTTTTTTTCTAGACCATAGTGTTTTTCAAAAACTGCATTTAGGTTGCATTACTTATCCATATTTAAAAATCAAATCTTTTTTACATGAAAGTTTGAATTTCTTCTTTTGGCAAGCTGGAAGAACTGGCTGGGGGGGGGGGGGCGCGGGAGCACTTCCAGTTCTCCAGGCCCCCAGCAGGCCCGCTGGCTCCCCAGTGTTCCTACCAGATCTCTGCCTTCCAGAACAGAGGCAGCTGCTGACTTTCGTCCTTGTGATCTGCAGATTCTGCCCTGCACATGGCCCGGCTCCGGATCTGTGGGTCATTCCGCCTGGGTCCTCAAGGGGGTGCTGCGGAGAAGCCCACCTCTGTAACCTTAGCCTCTCCAGGAGGCAGCGGAGCCTGGAGGCCAGACCCTGGAACCTCCTGACAAAGCCCCCCGGGGATGAGCTGTCTGTGGTCCAGGCGTCCCTCAAATCTCCAGGTCAGGTCCACCCAGGCCTTGGACGGGCAAGCTAGCCAGTCACTGCCAAGATGGACGCCGAGCTGGGGCAGCCTGACCTCTGGGCAAATGCAGAAGTTGGGGGAGGAGAAGGGCACCGCCCACACGCTGTGGTTGCATTGGCAGGGCAGGGATGGAGCCCGGTCTGGGCTGCGGGGCTGGGCCCAGGCCTCTCCCCCATCAGCCTGCACTTGAGTTGGCACCAAGGCCCCAGCCGAGCAGGGAGACTACCCCCTGGGTGGGCAAGTGTGGGAGCCTTCGGCCAGATCAGCTCTGCAGCAGGGGCCAGAGGACAGGGCCCAGGGCTCTCAGAGGCTCAGCCGGGGTCACCCTGGCTTCTGCCCTCTCGCTTGGCTGGTCCGGTCGCTGGTCGGAGGGGAGAGGCACTGACTCAGCCTGCAAGGAGGGTGTCTTGTCGGTTGGCCCCCTTCTCCCCACTGTCCCCCAGCGCACTTCTGCGTCACGTGGTCACTCGAGTCAGTGACATGCTGTCACTGATTAGAAATGCCTGCGTTAGCCACTTACAGGGGCGGGAGTCAGCGTGAGGCCCTGGGGGCGAGGTTGTTTACCAGCGGGCCAGGAGATGCACATTAAGACCTTTAGAATACACCGGGACTGGGGTGCGGGGAGGGAGGCGGCAGGCCTGCGGTGCCCCCACTGGGCTCAAGGCCGTGCTGGGTGCCTCTGGGCACTCAGAACCCAGGAAGCCGAGTTGTTGCCTCTGAGGGGCTTCCACTGAATCCAAGGGAAGGCAGTCACCCCCAGGGCCAGTTCGCTCCAGCAGAGTGGGGTCTGTGCTTACAGAGAGCCTCTGGGATCCACAGGAGGGGAGCCAAGTGGACTTCCTGGAGGAAGGGGCATTTGATATGCTCCTTGGGAGCAGGGCCATTTTGATGAGGAGAGGACCGCACGGCAGTCTGGGGAGGCAGGGGCTCAGGCAGAACTTCAGGGGAGGGGTGGGAGGCAGGCCACCAGAGCCCCTCGGAATCGGGGTTCACTGGGCCGGTCCTGGGGAGCCCCAAGGCAGCTGCTCTTGGTCCGAGAATGTGCGACCTGAATGAGGAAAGTCCACCTGGACCGGCAGGACTGGGAGCTCGAAGCTCCGGAAGGCCTTATCGTGGCCACAGACCATTGTGTCTTCCCTGCCCCTCCCCGGGGGTCTGGGACAGAGTCAGAGCCCTCAGTTAAGCTCCCTTCCCTGTACTAACACTGCTCATCCCTTTGGTGGACTGGGACGGTGGCGGGCTTTGCAGACTCTAAAGTGAGGTGCTGGTGTCCGAGAAGGTTCTGGTATCAGGGAAGAAGTTTTAATGGGACAAAGGTGCAACAAATTTGCAAACTGTAACATTCCCCTAGTGCTGGGGATCTTTCCTTGCCCAAACCCCGTGTTCTCTGTTATCTGAGTCCTTGCCTGGGGTCCCCCATCGCGATGGGGACCGGCTCTGCCCGCAGGCCCTCCGGACCCAGGCGCACCGCAGCCGCTGCTGGCCTGGCTGCTGTTACCTCTGATGCTGCTCGTCCTCCTGCTGCTGCTCGCCGCCTACTTCTTCAGGTAGGAGTGTCCCCGGGGCGCGGGCGGACTTGCCCCGACCAGCTCTGAAGAGGAAATGAGCTCCTCGAGGCTGCAGGGCGGGTGTGCGCCCAGGCAGAGGGTGGCTGGGCTGCTGCCGGGAGGGGCTGGGGACCCGCGGGGCTGGGGACCGGAGGCCAGGGCGGCTTGGCCCAGCCATGAGCAGCAGGAAGAGCTTCTCCCGGCTCACCTGGTAGGTATTGCTGCACCAGGTCCCTGTGGTCCGGGAAATGTCCCTGGGCCCGAAGCTAACTGCTGTATGTCTCCAAGGTTCAGGAAGCAGAGGAAAGCCGTGGTCAGCGCCAATGACAAGAAGATGCCCAACGGAATCCTGGAAGAACAAGGTACCCGGGGGAAGGGGGCCGGGGCTGGGGCTGGGATGTTGTGCTCTGACCACACAGGGGGCTGCTGTCTGCCTTTGGTTTGAAACGTTAAACTCCTAAACTTTGAGACTGTGGTCTCGCCCTCCCTGGTATGGTGCTGCCATTGACGGTGATGGAATTTTACCATTTCAAGATTTCTCTCCGTTTCTCTCTGGTGGGAAACAGACACTTGCTTTCAGTTTGTGGCTTTGTTGGAAACACTGTTAACATCCTGTCCTTTTTACAGGGTTTTGACATGTAGCAATTTTTGGTAAGCCCTTCGCGATCCTTCTAAGATGAGACAGCCTGGTTCATAATCTAAAGGGCTCTGAAGGGCTCCCCGGAAATTCAGTTTTCCGATTGTGATGCAAAAAAGGAGTCAATCCGCCAATGTGTGTAGCGGGCATGATTGTAGTCGGTGGAAAGCTGGAGGGCTTTCCAGACCTTTCTTTCCGCCCTGAGTTCAGTGCGGAAGGCGTTAATGCAACTTAGAAGGCACATTGTTTCTTTTCCCCCCACACATCCAGATGGCCGAGAAAGTTGTGTGAGGCAAAAGCTTTCAAAAGTATTGGTTCACACCAGTGACTGTCACTTCCTCTGGTCGCTGGCTGCCTGATTGTTCCATGCTTTGAGGGAACAAACACACTCAGACTTCAAACCCCGTTGCAGGACTGGCGGTGGGGAAGGACCCAGTGGAGGGGCTGGAGGGCAGTTTCGCAGGCTCGGGGTTGCAGCATACCTTGTTAGGTGCTAACGTGGCCTCCGAGGGGGCCCCCTTCCTGCCCCCTCTCCCTGCCCCGCACCTTTCGACAGCCTGAATGGGAGGCAAGAAGGTGTGGCTGGCGAGACGCAAAGGCCCAGCCAGACTCCTTCTGACGCACCTTCCCTGGGAGGAACGAGCTCCGGGAGGGGTTCTTGGCTGGGCGGCAGAATAATCTGCAGGTGAGGACAGGCCCTCTGTAGGCACGACAGCAAAGGTTCCATGTGGACCCTGTCAAGAATACCGGCACGTTTCCCAGGGAGGGAACCACGATCCAGGGATTTCTCCTTTTGTCTCACTCTGCATTTATGGAAGGAATCTGCCCAGGAACTGCCTGCAGCCCGCCCTTCCTCGTGCCTCCCTGCCCGCTCCCCACCAAACAAGGACGGGGTTTGCCTTCTTTCTCCCGGAGCTTGCGGGGTCTCAGCAACCAGGGCTGTGTGTGTCACAAACAAGACAAGGCCGGCGGAGGCTCGTATCCTAACCGATTCCTTGGCTCTTCCCAGCTCGAACCAAAATGATTCTTGCTCATTTATTAACATAATCATCTTCCCTATTTCTGTCCTGGAAAATTGAGCTGGGGGGGTGAAGCGGCCTGAATCCTTTGCGGAAGGAGCTGGGGCTGGGGGACTGCGATAAGGCGTCCGTGGTGGTGGGAGCAGGTCACCCCCCGCAGAAGGAACGCCCCCATTTGTAAATGCCGTGGGTGTATCACAGGGGACAGACCTCTGGCTCAGGTGCTCAGCTCCCCCCACCGCGTCCCAGCTACCTGATCGGAGAGCAGTCCTCCCCCACCCCCCGAGCTGTGTCTTTCCTCCAGGAATGCTGTCAGTCCATCTGGTTAAGGAATCAGCTGTCCAGGAATATGGCTCAGTGGCCCCCATGTTTCTTTTGGTCCCCACAGAGCAACAAAGAGTGATGCTTCTCAGCAGGTCCCCCTCCGGGCCCAAGAAGTACTTTCCCATCCCCGTGACACACCTGGAGGAGGAGATCCGAGTCCGCTCTGCCGATGACTGCAAACGCTTTCGGGAGGAGTTCAATGTGAGTGGGGAGGGTCCTCTGTCTTCTTGTCCTGGGATCAAAAACCCAGACAGGCGGTGCCGTATTTCCGGACCCATCGCCCAAAGACCAGGAACTCTTGCATCAGTCATGACACTGTCCCAGAAGTGGGTTTCTGGACACCTGATTTTTGCTGCAGGACTCCTCCCCTCGCCTTGTTGCTCATTCCTAAGATGAGACGCTTGAGGGAGATGTTCCCAAAGGCTCCTTCCAGCGCTAACACTCCGAGTGCCGTGTCCTAAAATCTAGCGTGACAGAGACTCGGGTGTCTCGCGAACGTGGATGAACCAGGACATGAGCAGCCGGCGTTGGGACAGTTAGTTCTGTGTTGAAAGCGGGGGAGCCCCCACCCCATGTCTCATGGGCTTAGAAGAGCTTATGCATCTCACAGGCAAAGGAACTGTCCCTCTTCTGACCCCTGTTCAGAGCATGAATAAATCAGTCGTGGGGCTCCCTGGGGGGCCCACAAGCTGGGCCTCGGAGAGCCCTGTGGTTCGAGATCTGCCCCAGCCCCTTGCCTTCATCCGGCTGCTATGGTTCTGGAGGAATCTTCTCTGTGACCTTAGCGATGGCAGCCACCAACGAGGGTGACCTTAACCAGTCGGGACGGTCCCCATGGGAGCAAACCCATTCTGCTGGCCCTCGACACAAACTACGAACGTGCAGTCACGGTCACTCCTCTTGTGTGGCTCGTGTTATAGTCACTGTCCTGTGACTCTTGAATCTGTTGGAGAGACGGGGAGAGAGGGGGGCGTGTGGGAGGGGAGGGCGGCAGGTAAGACAGACACCGGGAAGGGTCACCTTGGCTTTAGCCTTTCAGAGTTTATCCCTGACCGTGTTTTGAGTGTTGCTTCATGCATTTTTCTCGTGTCACGCCGAGCATGGAGCCTGCAGGAGGAGCGGCCGAGCTGACCGGCTGTGGCCCGTGGGTCTGCTGCACCTGTGCCACCGGCTGTCACCGCCCTGGTCGGGGGGCGGGGGGGAGGGCGCTCGGGGAGCAGGGCAGGCCTGTCTTAGGGACCTCAGGGCTCCCCGCGAGGCTCAGACAGCAGGCTGCACAAACAGCCAGTGTTGTGCGATCCTTTTACCCAGAGATGACACTGTGTCAGCCCGGGGGACATTTCACAAGGAAGCGTCCCGTGAGGGAATGGGAGGTGACAGCATTTCAGCTTTACTTTGCTTATTTTTTAAACCGTGCCTTGTCCGCCTTTATCCTGCTTCCTTTTAATTGTTTCCAAATGTATCCCTCCTCCACCCCCCCCCCCTTTTTTTTTTCGAGAAATTAGGTCATATTGAAAGACAGCTCTAAGCAGTATTGTTTTGCAATCCATCAGCCACATAAGAGAAGTGAATTCCCCGTGTCCAAAATGACTCTCCAGGTTTGCGGCAGTATGACTTTGCCCCTCCTGCCTCGTCCCGTTTCCGCTGGCCCTCGGGTTTCAGCCCGCGGTGGGGGGGCGGCCCTGCCAGCAGGAACCGTGAGTCAGAAGCAGCTGGCTTTGCTGCCCTTTCCGGGAGGCGTGAGAGCCGCTCCGACGGAGTAGGGCCAGAAATCGGGTCAGGCAGCCGAGGCCCTTGCCCCAGGCATAGCAAACCTCCACTCATCAGGAGAAATGATATTTAATGCAACAAGCAAATATATCAAAATCAATGCGAACCATCCATGCTGAGCAAAACGGTACAATTGCAAATAAAGACAAGGTCATGCCGACGGATTTCTCCTGCGGTCCCAGGCCCAGAGACATGGCCTGTCTCTGCATTGCTACCCATCCTGTTATTATGTAAAAGTTTTGTGATTGGACCATCATTGATTTTTTTGGCTTTGATTTTGACTTTAGAAAGAAATTAAATGTTGCATTTGAATATTATTTTACCTGATTTCTGAGTTTTTTGGGCACCACTTTAAATTGGGTGCCTTATCCTTCTCGTCCTGCCCTGCCCCCACTCGCCCCCACTGAGCAGCCTGGCCCCCTGGGGGTCTCCGTGCAGGGCAGGGTGGGCAGATAAGTGGAGGGGAGGGGGCCTGGGCCTGGCGCTGGGGGACCTGGGGCAAGCTGCCGGTACTCTCCGGACCCGAGTTTGTTCCTCGCACTGTCATGGGAGCCGGCCGTGTCCTCGTCCACGTTTATGTGACCTCCCCCCCTGTCAGGGCCCCGGAGCTTGCCAGGAAGGGCCCAGCCCTGGCTCTGAACTTGAGCTGGACGACTGCGCCTCATCTCCCTCCTCTGCGCCCGCTGTCCTGAGTTCTAGTCCCAGAAACTATGGAAGGGACAGACGCGTCTCGGAGTCATCCATCCAGACCAGTTGGGATGTGAGCGTACTTGTGACCCGTAGCTTCAGGGGACTGAAAGGGTTCAGCGCTGGGGTCAGCTCGGCGGAGCGCTCAGGGAGGGAACGCTGGCTTTGGCCTGCCTGGGTGCCTGGCCCAGCTCGTGTCTTACCAGCCTGGAGGGCTTGGGCTATTACTTAACCTCTCCCTGCCTCAGTTTACTCACCTATGAACTAAGGATGCTGCCTGCCATAGGGCATCCCGTGGGTTGTCCTGACATGTGAGAGAGGTAGACGGGGGCCTAGCTTGGCCTCATGTCTGCAGGAGAGGGGTCTGGGGCTGCCGTGCTTCCTAGGACTCCTCCTGGGAACATCCGACCTCAGTCTCCACCCCGCCATGGGCGAGAGCTCTCGCAGGGAAGTCTGGGAGTGTGTGCCATTCAGGCCCCGAAAAGCCCACCTCCCCACACAGAGGCTTCTGGTCTCAGACCAGCAGGTTGTCCCAAGCCGGGGCTGGCATGGGGGAGGGGCCACCCAGAGAGGTCCCCACACGGCAGGCCAGCCAGACCTGTCCGCGGAGCTTGTGGGAACAGCGCCCACCTAGAGGCTTCTCTCTGCCCTTCTCACCTGCCGGGGGTGGAGGGGAAGGGAAGGGATGTGACCTGGGCTCCTCCCGTGTGTCCACTGACATGAAATCTCACCTCAAGCGAGGAAGCAAACAAACCAACCCTCTTGGGCCAATGGTTGTAACCGGACAACCGGTCATAAGGTATTTGTTGACCAAGTACTACGTGCACGGCTCACGCCTGGCATTGCAGGGGTGACCCAATTACGGCGGGTCCTCCCCCGGGTGCTGTCCCGCCTCCCCTGTGCCACCTGAGCAGCTCGGAGGCGCGAGTCCACGGGTGCACAGGCAGCAGGCGGACGGGACGGGCCAGCCCCTCGCGGCCGTCACTCTGTGTGCTGGGGCACGGGGACGTGTTCCACACGCCGAGCACTTCGCCCAAGTGACCCTCTGCGCCGCCCACGGAGCCAGAGTCGCCATCCCAGCTCCGTATTCCGGGTCTCGGGTCCCTGCGGGGGTGGGGAGGGGTGGGCAGGGCTGGGCCACCGAGACCCCTCCGGCCTCTCCACCCACCATGCCGTAGCCGCCCCACCGAGGAAGAGGGATTTATTTTATAATTTAAATTTTTTTAAATTAATATTTTATAATTTAAAATAAATTTATAATTTATTTTTTGTATAGACTTTAATTTGTAGAGCAGTTTCAGGCTTCAGAAAAATCGTGCGTAGGGTAGAGGGTTCCCAGGTGCCCTGCCCCTCCCAGCACACGGGTTCCCCAGCTCTTCTTGCCTTAGTGCGCGCTGAGCGTTCCAAGCGGTGACTGATGCCGACTTGTCATCGTTATCTCAGGTCCAGAGCCGGGGCTCCCGTGTCATCCACCGTGTGGGTTCTGACGAACGCGACACTTCACGCACCAACGCGTGACGTAGGAATAGACCTCATTTTTATTTTCAGGGCTGAGGTCAAAACGGCTCCCGGGTCTGGACGATGAGTCTGTAGAACGTTATCAGCGATTCCCTGTTTAGGGTGGGTCCGAAAAGTCAGTGTCAAGACACTTTGATAAGAATCAGGAACTCTGAGCAGAGAAGGTGTTGGTCCCAAGCTGCCCCCCCCAGGCTGGCCTCCATGTGGGCTCTGGTGGAGCCCCTGCCCGTGGCCAGCCAGTGTGGTGACCCCAAAATGAGAGACAGAAGACGCTGGTGGGCAGGGGCTCAGTCGGGGATGGAGAAGCCCTTCAACGCGGGAGAGGGAGGCTCTGGGCACCTGTGCGTGGCAAGTGTGTCCCTCCTGACTCAAGGGGTGAGCAGGCCTAGGGCCTGGGCTGCCCTGTGGGGCCTGCCCCCGTCCCCCCGGGACGTTATACTTGAAGAAGTGAGCACCCTCCTCCAGGCCCGACAGCAGGCCCCGACCCCGCGTCCGCCCCCTGGCAGCCGGGGGACTCTGACCGCATCTGCAGCAGCCTTGGGGGTCGGTTTCCTCACCTGTAAAATGGAGGTGATGCCGGTGTCGTCTCAGGACGGCATGTGAGGACTGGGGCCCCTGGTCCCGCTCCTCCTGCGGGGCCTGGCACACCCAAGATGCTGGCAAACCCTCACTTGTTACTTGAATTCCTGTGGCTCCCGGTCCAGTCAGTGTTTAGGTTAATGCTGAAAGACGTGACTGGGGGGTTCAAAAGGCTCCTTCCCACTGTGCACCGCAAGGGGCTCCTCTGAGGACCGCAAATGCAGGAGGACGGCCAGAGCCAGCAGGACGGGAGGGGCCCCAAGTGGTCAAAGAGTGGAGGTCAGGGAGCTCGGGTTCGCGTCCCCTGAGCGGCACACGGGTTACAGGGCCCGAGCGGCCCCTCGCTGTCCTCATCTGGGGCAGGGCTTCGGAAGCCAACGGTGCACACAGGACCCCTGGGGGTCTTCGTGCGGGTTCAGGGAGGGGCTGGGGTCTGCACTCGCCACAGGGGCCCAGCTGGGACCTCCCTGCTGGACCAGGAGCACACGACGTCACAAGCACGGGGCCCAAGCTTACGTTCACGGCTCCCTTGGCCTGCTAGCCAGAGCGCCTTTCGCCACAGCTCTCCGCGACGCCGGTACCGCCCACGAGGCGGAGAGGGCCGAGGACTGGGGTTCTGTCCGGATGGAGTCTTGCTCGCGCACCCGATGTCTGGATCCATCCTTCCTCCTTCTAACTGTGCTTTCTTTTCTAGTCGTTGCCGTCTGGACACATACAAGGAACTTTTGAACAGGCCAATAAAGAAGAAAACAGAGAAAAAAACAGATATCCCAACATCCTTCCCAGTAAGACTTTACCTTTGTTGCGTGACGGGTGGCATTTGGGGTTAAGTCCCGGGGACCGTGCCCGTCAGGGCGGCGTGGACGTCCGGGGCTTGGAGATGGGGGCCTGGCCCCACACTGCTGCTGGGCGTTTGCGCCGGGGGCATAGGTGTCCGTCCCCACGGGCAGCTCGGGTCACCTCTGTCCTGGTGGGTCCGGCCACCAAGCCCGTGCTCGGTGCTGAGACCCGCGCTGCCCAGGGGCCCAGGGGAGCGCCACCTGCATGGGCTGGCGGGGGCCTCCTATGGGATCCGGCCCTGAGCCCCAGCCTTGTGCTGCTGGTGGCCCTGGTGCTCTCCTCGTCTCAGACTCAGTGCTCCCGGCCACCAGCAGCGGGTCCCCTGGACTGAGGACAGAAACGAAAGAATCAGAAATGCCTGGGGCTTTGGCAGCTTTGTGGGAAGGCTTAGAAACCCCAATCGCTCCAGGGAGCCAGGGGAGGCCTTCGGGCCAGGTGGCTGTCCCGTCTGCCCAGGGATGTGGCTGGAAAGGCCGTGCCCTGGGAGCAGCTCTCGCAGCCCCCCTTGGTGCCAGGACAAACCTGGAGGTTCCTAGCTGCCCTTATACAGGCTGGCCGGGGAGGTTCCCATAGTCTTCGTGCAGCGGGACCCCTCCTGTGGGCTTTGTCCATCGGGCTGACAGAATAGCAGCCAGGAAGGGCTTAAATCCTGAACCCCAGGCCTCCCCAGGTAGAGCCTCCCTTCCCCGACAGAGCCCCCCTGGGAGCAAGGAAGCCAGCGTGTTCAGTGGCTTCAGAGCGTGGGCTCTTGGGTGCATTCTCAGGATCAGAGTGAAGTCCGTCTCTTCTGTAGGCAAGAGAAGCTGCAGCCCACCCAGTTTGTGTGACCTCCGGACTCGCAGCACTTGATAGAAATAATTCTTGGACCTCCGCAAACGGAGGATTTACGTGTCTTTTTTGGGAAGGCCCGTGTGAGGCTGTGATCCAACTAAAATGAGAAATTAACCCAGTAGTCTTTGGGCCAAATCGTGTTTGCGTCGGCAGCGAGGGGGAACAGCAAGGAGATGGTCAGGAAGCCATGCGGTCGTGCCGCTGGGCGAGGAGAGGGCTCGGGCCGAGGGTAGACTCTGCACACGCAGGAGGGACCACTTGGGAGGGTCGGGCTGGGGTATCAGAGGAGGGAGGAGGCAGGCCACTAGGCTTGAAGAGCTCAAGCGAGAGGAGAACCATGGTGGGAGGCTTGGGATTTTAGGAACGTTTTGCTTCAAGTGAAAAATAGGGATATTTGGAAATTAGTATCATTATCTATTATTGGTTTAAATAAGTGGCTTCATTAATTAGTTTAGTTTATTCATTGACCTGCTGAATGTATAGGTTGAGGACTTAGTCCTAACCAAGTGCTTCCCTAGGTTCCTGGCGCCATTTGTCTCTTACTAAACCCTTGTAGTTTTTTTTTTATTTTAGTTTTTACTTATTCATTTTTAAAGATTTTATTTATTTATTTGCCAGAGAAAGAGAGAGATTGAGAGAGCACACAGTAGCGGGGAGCAGCAGGCAGAGGGAGAAATAGGCTCCCCGCTGAGGAAGGACTTGATCCCAGCACACTGGGATCGTGACCTGAGCCGAAGGCAGACGCTTAACCGACTAAGCCACCCGGGCGTCCCACCCCTGTAGTTTTTAAAAGATGACATTTACGCTGAAAATTAAAAGTATTTTTGGTGAGGCCTCAGTGGGAGCGGGACTAATGGTGTGGGAGTTAGCTGCACCCAGCCCCCTCTTGGCAGAGGTGATGGCCCAGGGTGGGGGACCGCCTCCCCCAGTAGCAGAGCGCACCCCTGCACATTTTCTCTGAGCTGTGTTCTCCAGCTCGTGCTACGGAGGCAAGTGGACCTTTCCCACGAGTATAAATGTGTGACGGGGCCAATCCTGCGTCCCCCCTCGCTGGGTGAGGGTCCGGCCCAGCCCTCTCCTGCCGGCAGCACCGTGCCAAGGAGGCAGGGTGCTGGCGGTCATTGGGGACCGGGGTGCTCTGCCCCGGTGTAGGGTGTTTCACGTGGATGGGACACGGGGTATGTGGGATGGCGTCATGGAGACACTGGCGACGTGCCCTGGAGATATCGGGCGGCATCCGGCATCAGCAGTGCACAGGCTGAGGGAGAAGGGCGTCTGGTTAAACTGAGGAGTTGGCCAGAGATGCCCCCTGGGGCCGACTGGGGGCCCGAATGGGCAGGAATGGGCTGGTTCATTGGAGGTGGTAACAGGGGGTCTCGGGTCCACGGGGCTGGGCTGCGGAAGCCTCGGTGGCCGATCAGGAGACAGCATCTTCTCTGGAAAAACAGCAACAGAGGATCATTTCAGGAAATAATGTTTTGAAAGTGAAGTGTGACTTTCAGAATAAAAAGACAGGAAGCTCTTAGAAACTGCGAGATTCTAAATCGAACCAGAAGGCTATTTTTTGCCCTCTGCTTTCTATAGCTGTTCTCAAAGTGTAAACCGTTCCAAATTATTTTCAACTAGGTTTACGCATGTTCAGGAAGCGCTATTTCTGCTTCAGGGTTGTCAGCCCCTGAGAGCAGGAGGGTCTCACAGAGATGTCTGCCTGGGCCGGACAATTGGGATTTGATTCCCAGATGGCCCCAGATGGGTCATGACTTCCTCTGAGAGCCTCACTGGCCCTTCCTGCTAGGACAGGACGGACCTGGCCAGCGGTGAGACGTCCGGACCACGGGCGTCGGGCGCGCAAGCGACAATAGCTAGGACCCGGGGTCCGAACCCCAGATGTGCACCACAAGCGGCGCCTTTTCAGTTAGTTTCAGTCCTGTGGGGACTCGGACATGGAATTTCTCCGTAACTCATGCGGGAAATCCATATGAAGCCCTCACTCTTTACCAGCCTCTGCGCCCAGCACAGCGTGACTAACCCCAGGAGTCCCTGTGGCCCCCAGCCCAGGCCCTGGGCTGAGTCTGGGCATCCCCACTCTCTCTCCTCCCCGGAGAAGTAGGAGCACCCCAGTGTGGGGACCTAGGCCCGGGGCTGCAACATTTTTAAGGGCCCATGAAACCTTCAGATTTCCTTTAAAATCAGAAAAATATATATATACATAATCCCGTTTGGATTACTTTAAGCTTTATATTAACTAGTAACACAGTCATAAGATAAAATGTTTCATCTTTTTTTTTTTTTAAATGGAGGACGTGGCCCATGACGGCAGGAGTGACAAGGGCCCACCGAAATGACAATGGGGCCCTGGTTGGAACCTCCCTGAAGTGTGTGTACACACACACACACACACACCCCACACACACCCACACATCACACACTCACACACAGAGAAAACACACGCCCACGCAGACCTCTCCGTGGTCAGCCCTCCCACTCTGGACACTGCTTGTACAAGCCAGAATCTTCCAGGCAGGTGCTCCCCGCATCCCCCCGCCCACCGCCATGTGTAGCCTAGGTCTGTGTGAGTCCTGCCCACTTTCCATCCCTAGAGCGGACG
>CM052812.1:70329762-70362773 GCA_028533885.1 Nasua narica | reverse complement strand
GTAAATGACAAAGAGCTATTGCTAGAAGACAAAAGGACTGCCTGTTTTTAGGGGCGAAGGGTTTAAGGGCTCCCTACCTCTGGTTTCAGGTTCCCAAGGTCAAAGGCCTCACGAGGAGAAGCAGCTCCTGAGAATCTGGAGGTTTTTACAGCAGAATGGGAGTTTTGTTTCAAATGTCTCAGGCTGGGTTTGAGGATTGCTCGAGCTAAAATTAAAAGTCTTCGGAGAAATCCCGTTTAGCAAGGTCAATGGCATTAGACATTGTGATTGGACATAGATCTTTATCCACGCAGTTTTCTGGTTTTTCCCTGAACAAATGGGTTACTTGTTCTCTAAGACAGGATGGAGACCACATGGCAATTGACTTCACTTTCTCTCTTGTCCTGGTGGTATGTCCACGGACTCCAAGGAGACTCCCCTGGGGAGCAGCATGCAGAACCCTCAGGGTCTGCAGGGAAGCAGGGGCACGGGGGGTGGGGGGGTGCACGGAAGGTCTATTTCCTCCCAGGTCTGCCCGTCTCCTCAGCTCACCCCTGTCATTTAGTCTCTCCATTCAAGCCCAAGAAAGAGGTGTTGAATGAGTGGCTAACTTTTGGAAGAGAGAGAGCATAAAATGTGGACGATCTCTCTCTAAGTTCCACCTCTGCCCCAATTTGACTGGTCTGGAAACTCAAGTTATTAGATTAGAAAACAGAAAAACAAAAGAAGTGGACATACCTGAAGGTATGAGCTCTCAGTTTACTCTTCCACAAAGGAGGCCAGTAAATATCTATGGCTATGCCATCCCCAGCTGGCCAGGGGCAGAACCTTCCTCCTTTATGGGAGGCTCTGAATCTGGAGAAGGGGTTTCCCTGAGCCAAGGAGGCGCTCGATCAAAGGAAGGGACAGAGAATGCTAACCAAACCTTCCTCGCTGGGACTTCCGCTGACCTGATGCTGACATAGGAACAAAGTGGCAATTGCTCTTCAAAGAATTTAGAAAATCCTTTATGTTAAGGAGTAAAAGGTCCTTTATAGTTCATCTCAGTGCTTGATTATGTTATACACTGCTAAAGACCCGTGAGCACATTTCTGGATTACATGCTGAAACTGATCTCATCAAAGAATTAAAAAAAAAAAACAAACACCCCTGCAGATACAAGAAAAATGTAAAGCCCCGGTAGATCACAACCTCTTATGTACTACGGTCCACGCAGGGACCTGCTGGCCTCTCCTGAGCAGGGTCCTGGATCGGCACAGGCGAGGGACTCTCCTGAGGACAGGGTAGCCCTCTACCCGGGCCACCAGCAAGGACCCGTAAGAATGCAGGCGTGTCAGTAAGTCTGTAAAGGGATCATTTCAATTTCAATCTCCTATGGACCATGCACCAATTTGCATAATTCCAATTATACGCCTTGCCCTCTTGAAGATGAATAAAAAGTGAAGAGCTTATTTTGTAAGAATGAAGTTCTCCATTGCAGGAAAGACAAGAGAACCACAGATCCAAGGAAGCTTCTCAAAGGCACATTTTCACAGATCCTAATGCCATACTTGACTTTATTTAATTACCAACAAGCCCGCTGACCTCTCGCTCACCTGTAAAAGAAGAGGAAACTTACCAAGTCCCCACTGATGGGAATAAATAAGACAGGAATGCACTATAGCTAGACTGTGTGGATACATTTTTTTCTATTGAAGAAAACCATCCCTCTTATTTTGAAAAAACAAATTAAGGAACCCCTGAAAAGCTCTCAGTGGTAACTCTTCAGTCCTGAAAGCATTCCCATAAAACCAACGACAATGATGAAGGCTTTGCTGTCTCTTCTCTAATACTGCAAACCATGTACAATGTCTCACAATTGCTCATGAGCATCACAAACTAGCAAGAATTTCCCTACACTTGTAGGAGCTTGTAGACTGTCATTTCACATATGACACAACGTCACTGAATTCTTCATTCATTAAAAATTACCACCTCAGCAGTGACAAGACAGTTGCATTTGGGATAGTCTTTGGATTTTACCAAAACCAAACTACTAGAGAATAGACTATAATTCAGAGGGGAAAAAAGGTCCAGAGGGCAGCAAGTTAACCCGCACAGGTAAAGTAAACAACAATTAATAGAAACCGACGACCCTGCCCTCAAAACGTTATCAGTTCTTGTTACTTTTTCAATCAGAAATTGCCTCGGCCCCGGTGGACGGCGCTCCCGATTTTTCTGCAGCAAATCTGAATGGCGATCTTTCCTCCCTGGGAAAGGCACTCAGAGTGTTCTTCATTCTCATCATGTTGCATTTAATTTTAACAGAGATGTTCAGATGCGACAGTCTGCCAAAGCACTATGTCTGGAGGGGGGCCTTGGGGCGATGGTGGCTTCTTCCCATCGCAGCCATCATTTCCTGACCCTTACTCACACGGCTGTCCCAGGCGGGGGCCGGCCTCGCCCACGCCACTCCGTGGCCTAGCCCACGTCCAGGGCCCGGCACCCACCACTGCCCAGGGAAGCCCTGCTTTCTCCACTCCAGCCCCTAGGCCTGGAGGTCTGGGCTGGGACCCATAGCTGGGGAGGTCTCCGTTCTGTGAATCTTTCTGTCTCCTCTTCCGTCTGAACTTGAATGTGAGCTCCTAGTGAGGTGGGGTCAGCTCATGGCCTTGTACTTCCCGGAGGGGCCCTGCAGGCAAAGGGCAGAGTCTGTAGCAGCACCCAGTATGACTGTAGAAATATCATTAGGCCAAGACTTGGTGGAAGGCTACACCTCTGGCTTGGCGGGGGGGCAGGAGAACCTGGGAGATGGGCAGGCCATCCATTCTCAAACTGTTAGACACCTCCTTTCCTGGACCTGCATTTCACTGAAACCCCAAAGAATGAGCAGTAGAAAGGTGGTCCCAGGCACAGATCCCTAGAGCAGTTGGACCGCCCTGTGTTCTCCCTCGGGCCTTGTGCAGGGAGCAGGTGCGCTGGGCGCCCTGGGGACCGCAGGTCCTGCGGATGGAGGGAGCTATGCTCTAAGTGTAGTGGGTTGAGACTTCTCCAGGTCTTCGGAATCCAATCAGAACCCCTTCAAAGTGGTAATCAGGTAAATATCGTGTGACTTTCATTTGACTTTCATCTGGGCTGTGTCAGTTAAGCAATTTTTGCCATCCTTCAAACGGGATCCATAAATAAACCGACACCTCCACCCCTGCTTCCAGGGCTGATGCCGAGGTGGGGCCATAAACCAACGTCCTGCACCTACTTGGGGAGATCGTCTTGCTGCAACCTTGGGTTAATGTGTCTCAGCAAATACGCTAGTTGCCTGGGCACACTGCTCTATCAGAGATCAATACCTAAATGCATATTCTAGAATCATTCCTGAAAACTGCAGTTGATTACATTGGAAATCAAAGTCCTGGGAAAGGAATGTGCAATCGACGTAAAAGTCAAATAAAGATGCTGAACCTTCACCTAAACACAACCTCATGGGAAGCGAATGCTAAAAGATCCAGGAGGAAAACAGGAACTCTAATATGCTTCTTTTTTCTTTTTTTTTCCTCACCCCAAGGGCATTTTTAAAGGTGCCTGTGGACCCTTCTCCTCTTCTTCGTGTCAGGCACCTATACTGGGTTGTGGCAAGACTCTTGGGCACAAGGTAACAAGAAGAGAGCTCCGCGTGCCTGCGGGTCCTGACGACCGGCGATGGAGCACTGAACCAATGCATGAACTTGGCTTTGCAGGGCATCACATCCTTGGGGAGGCTGACAGCAGTAGCTTTACCTTCTCACCAGGACTCTGAGTGTGCTAATATTCTGGAAACTGCCTGCGTGCGTGAGCACCCACTCCCTGGGGGCAGGATGGAGGAGGCCTGAGGATAGGAGACCATCCTGGGACCACATGTTGCTACAAAACAAAGTGCCAGCCAATCACGGTGCTCTAGCTTCCGTTAATTTCAGCCCGACTCGGTTCGGTGAGCCTCTTTCCATCACGGGGGGGTGTGCTCACACTGTAGGGGCTCACAGGATGCCGGAGACCCCGCCCTTGCCCAGTCACAGTCACCTCGGCGGCCAGCACAGGACATGGGGAACAGACGGATGGATGGACGGACGCCCGCCCTCTGCCCCTGGAGAGGCGGGGTCTGCAACGCTGGCAGGCACGACACTCTCTCACTATGGGTACTACAGCTCCACGTGAAGATGGCACGCTTGCCGGGCTGAAATTCGGCTAACGCACTCCTAGCAAAGTCCAGGGCTCCCATTAAATTCCATCACTCGCAGGGGAGCCCACACTAAAACCTTCAGGACGGAGGAGGAACAGTAGGGACTGTGATTATGCTCCATCACTCCACCCCCGTGAGGCTGGAAACCCAGGGCCCCAGCTGGGCAGTCCCGGGGAGGGCTGCTGCGTCCCCGGGCCGCTGGCCAACCAGCCTCGGCATCACGGAAGCTACTGGCCATTCTGTTATTGCAAAGCCAAATAGTTTGCTTTGGGGTATTTTATTTGGACACACACACATTTTTAAATATAAATGGAGGACAGGATAGATCCAGATTTATCTAGTGACGCATGCTCTAAAGCCTGAATATTGAACCTCAGTGACACGAGGCAGGTTGTTGTAGTTTCGTTTTTTATGCTAAAACGTCTGTCCTTAAGTGAATTTCCGGTTGCGGACAGTCAAACAGCATTGATTTAGTGAAAAAACTGCTTCTATTTGTGATCTGTGTCCATATTTGAACTTGGGATCAAGAGATCAAGAGCAAAACCAAATCAGTTAGAAAGGGATTTGCATTCGCGCGAGATGCAGCACTTGAGCTGAGAACGTTAGGCTCGTACACATCACGGTGTCTGAAGTCACATCACGACACGGCTGCGTCCCGACCCCTCAGCAAGAAGGTCCGCCGGCGCCAGCAGTTACCCCTGCTTTGAGCACGATCTCTCTGCCTTCCAGCCACACAGCGCCCTGTGCCACACAGCTGCATCACCCCACCTCTTAGCAAAGACTTTGTGGAGTCGCAGGGAAGGACCCGGATCCTCCGGGGAGGACTCTCCCGCTTCCTTATGGACGTAACAAGGGTTCCCCAGGGAGCATCTCGAAGGGTTTGGGAGAAGGCAGACTGTCCCTCTTGACCTTCTATCCCCCCAGCAGAGAAACAAGGGGCAGGGTCCTCCCAGGAGGACACTGTGTGCTCTGCACTCTGAACCCCCTACCAGAGCCCAACCTGGCACCCCTTCCAATCCCTACCTCAACTCACCAATCTGGCTTTGGTCTGAGACCCCAGGAGGCGCCTGGGGGACAACCTCAGGGCACACGGTAGGTAGATGCTCAGGAATGTTTGGTGGACACATTATTAGATGAATGAGTGAATGAATGAATGAATGAATGAATGAGTGAATGAATGAACGAGTGAGTGAAGGAATGAATGAATGGACTGGGCTTAAGCAGGGCACACAATCAAGGAGCCACAGAATGGCAAACTCATGCCCAGACTAATACTCTCGGTGCCACATCTGCCTACTGGAGGCATATCCCATGCCTGGGCATTTTGGTATCTTGGAGAAACAAAAACCTGGAGCAGCCCGGCCCTGAATGCCCCCTCCCCAGAGCTTCAGGCCGTGGGAAGCCCAGGATGCGGCCGCAGTAAGGGCTTGGAGGCCTTCAGAACTCCAGTAAGTAGCAGAGCTGGGATTCAAAGCCAGAACTCCCAGATTCCGAAGGCCCTGTCTGAGCCACTGCATGGTCCTGCCTGGGAGGGGGCCCAGAGAAGGGGGGAGACCCCTAGAGGCTGAGCTGAAGCACCTTAGGTCAGCACCCGTTAGAGCCCCTGGTTTTAATGCGGTGTCTTCCCTCTCCTCTCTCTGCACATTACAGAATCCTTCTCTAGAAACCCACTGAAAATGCTCTGTGCATCTGTGAGACAGAGAGGGAAAGGGGCATAAGGGGGGAGATCCATGGGGACTGGAGGATGGGACAGCCTGGGTGTAGCACACCCCCAAGGCCGAGAGGCCCCCACTTCCCAGCTGTCTTGTTTTCTGACTTCAGTCATCTCCGGGGAGAGCACACGCCAGGAGGGTGACTGGGGGGCACCGGGCAGGGGAAGCTTGAGGCTTAACCCCGGAGGGGTGAGGGTCCCGACCACAGAACCGGAGGCTGTGGGGAGGCTCCTCTCCTCCCATCTCCCATCCAGGAGCTCACCTACTTGGCCTCCGGTCCTGCTCAGCTCCCAGGAACAGAAGAAACGCGTGCATCGCCGAGACCGCCCGAGAGCAGACGCTGGCCGGGCCACGGAGACCTACTCTGATTGGACCTCGAGATGGAAGGTCCAAGAGCAAGAATGGCACGGAACCGGGGGACAGTGGCGACAGTGGGGCCTGGAGCTGGGAACCGCTGTGTACACGGGTCCTCCTATTTGATGCCTGTAGCCCCCGGAAGAGCCCTGAGCTTCCGGAAGCGGCGTCAGGTGGGCTGGATCGGAGACTGGCCTCCAGCTGGGGGGCCTGGCAGTGCTGGATCCCGGTTTACAGGCGGGGCAGGATGGATCCAAGAAGCCACTTGCATGTTCCCTGCCCCAGAGCTCTGGTTACCTCTGGAACACACTACTGCCATTTGCTCTCTGGAAATTTCTGGAACCCGCTCTCAACCTGGCAGCGGTGAACGTGGAGGGCCGACACCAGGTGTCTCAACCGGCCACGCGGCGGGCATGAGAAGCCCAGTAAGTTTTCTTCTGAATCTGTGGCCCTGCCTGGTGTAGCCGACCTGGCTTAAAGCATCCCAGGGGAAATGAGGAGCAGACGCCTATCATGCCTCAGTCCCCAGATTGTCACCTCGGCCGCCCCCGTACAGCTTTTAGAGCGATTTTCCAAAAGGGTGAATTTCACCACGTCCTCCGCTTCAGCGGCTTCTGCTGCCTGGAGGGTTGAGCCCAGACTCCTCGGTGGGCCAGCTGGGGAGGCGGCCCCCCACCCCCACCCCGCGAGCTTGGTGCCCCCGCCCCCAGCAAAAGCACGCCAGGCTTCTCACCCTCTGTGTTCCGCAGTCCCCAGCTCTCAGTGTTTCCAACACCCCTCTCCGCTGGCTCTGCCGGGAAAACTCCCCTCCAGCCTTGATCTCTGGGACCCCAGCCACACTCTCCAGGAGCCTGTGCCCCCAGGTGATCTGGGCGCTCGGTACCCAGGCCACGTCCTCACTTGTCTGGCTCCTCCTGCGTCTGAGCTCCCCCAGCTCAGGCTTTTGGTGGGCAAACAGGAGGTGCTCAACCGATGCCCACGAATGAGTCTACCTTCCATTTTTCCGGTGTACACCATCCTCCGCCCACATTTCCTAACCACTTGCAGAGTAAAGAAGGGAAAGGAAGGACCTCACGAGATGCCCGGCCGTCCCCATCCCACTGAGACCTGGGCTGGCACAGGAACCTTCCAGCAGCGGGTGTTCCCATCAGGATGCTTCCAGCTGGGTCTGAACCAGGTGAACCCATGTCTCCGGAAGACCAAGTCACAGCCATAAATTCAAACCAGTGCCACTGCAGGGGCCACCGGCGGGGGGGCGACTTGGTGAGACGGGGACCCGACTGCACAGCTGCTCCCAGCCGCACCACACAGACACCTGTGAGGGAGGGATGTGGTTCTCCACCTGCAAACGGGGGGTCCCGGGGTTCGCTGCAGCCCGGAAGTCACAGATCAGAGCCTGTGGACGCAAGGTGGCCCACAGACAGCCTGTGTTTGGCCCTGATGTGTTTCAGAAGCTTTTCCTTTGTGAAAAGCTCTAATCACGTGCAGTCCACGCACGCACTGGGAGCCCAGGTCTGACAAGGTGGGACAAATGCCCGCTCGCCCCGCGGCCAGCCTGTACTGTCGGCCCCTCTCCCCCGACCCCGGAGGCCGACGCTGCTCCGATCTCCATCTCCAGAGCTGATTAGCTCTGCCTGTTCCTGAACGTCCTATAAATGGAACTGCACGGCACGTACTCTCTTGGGTCTGGCTTCTTCGCTTCAGCAGGTGTTGGAGGTTCACGCTCGTGCCTGTGTCCATTCCTTTCTACCAGGAAGAATGTTCCGTGGGTCACTGCCACAGTGGGCTTACCCGGTCTCCCCTGGTACCTATTTGGGTTGTTCCCCGTTTTTTGCTGTTATGAACAAAGCTGCTATCAAAGAGCTTGATTACAGGTCTTTTTGCGGACGAACAGTTCTCATTTATTTGGGGCTTAAGGTCTGTAAGTGCAATTGCCGAGTTCAAGGAGCGGGCGTAGGCTTGTCCTTTAAACACTTCCTAAATTAGTCTGACATATTTAAAAACAGGAGAGTCCCCATAGGGCCTGGGGAGCTGGCTTCTCTTGGGAAAACCAGGCCCGGTCTGCATTTGTGTGCGGCTGCAGAGACCACGTGGCCTCGCTCGGCGCAGTCCCCGCTGGGCCACCCCCGCCCGGCTCCTTCATCACACAGCCTGTGGCTTGTCACCCCTCGCAGGGGCACCCAGCCCCAGTCCCCGGATTTCAAGTGCCCTCAACTCAGGACGCCGGTGGCGGTGCTGGCACGGGGCAGGCGGGGGACGCCTGAATGTCTTCTGGTCTCAAAGCAAGGAATTTTACTAATTCCCAATGCAACCTCCCTTCTCAGGCCACCGCTGTCCATAGTTGTGGGAGGACTTTAACTTGGTTCACTTTTCCTTACTATGCTGTACATACACAGTTTTTAATCTTCTTTTATTAAAAATAAATCCACCCTCATCGCTCGGGTCTCTTGTGTAAATCTCTAATTAGGGCAGAAGCTTGGCCCAGCCCAACAGGGTGTGTCGCCGTCCCTCAAGAAGAGCCAACTTCAAAGAACGGCCCCACCTTCGGAAGAGTGTTAATTGGGCCGAACAATGAGCATGAATTATTTATAACCACACCTCTGGTTAGGTAGAAGAAAATCAGCCCCCAAATCACAACTAAGAACAGAACTCTCTACATTTTGTAAGTCGAAGAAGCTGCTTCAGCACCTCCTTGGACTCCCCAGCTGTGAAGTGGATGCACAGTCCCATTTGGGCCTGGAGGGGACACGGGGGCCAGGGTCACATTTCCTGGCAACATGTGGGGGGCATGGGCTCCTGATAACCTCAGGCTGCATGCTCACGGGACAATGTTGCAAATGTGCATCCCCGGGGCTCCTGGGTGCCACGTGGATGACGCAGTGAGCCATTTCCCGGCCCCTTAGCCTATGCTGTACCAATCTGGAAAAGAGTTAATTAAGATCTTTCTCCTAGGGCACCTGGGTGGCGCAGTTGGTTAAGTGACTGCCCTCAGCTCAGGTTGTGATCTTGGAGTCCCAGGATCGAGTCCCGCATCGGGCTCCCTGCTCAGCGGGAAGTTTCCTTCTCCCTCTGACCCTACCCCCTCTTGTGCTCTCTCTCTCATCCTCTCTCTTTCAAATAAATAAATAAACTCTCAAAAAAAAAAAAAAATATCCTTCTCCTAGAGCTGAGATGACCACAACCATCGAGTAAAAGCGATTTGGCCCAAGTCACCCAGCTAGAGGACGGCTGAAGCAGGTTCCCAGTTGGGTCTCAGTGAATGAAGTCCACCATAACTAGATTCATTCAATCAGCGATTCTCCTGAACCTGCTGGACAAGGGTCGAGAAGACCAACATAACCCAGCTCTCAGCAACCTCCCTGTACACACCTCCTTGGAAGAATGGGGGACTCTTCACAGAACTGCTTTTCTCAACAGACAGCATCCCATAATGTTGACTTCTATCCAGATCCTTCCACCACCAGCCCCCAGAGGCACTCGGAAGTAGGATTTCCTTCCATTCCTAGATTATTCCAGCCCCTTTCCTAACAGAGCCCCTACCTGCCATGAGTTTGACCACACGAATTCACACCAGCCGAGCGACTCCACATTCCCTGTCCTTACGGCTCTGGGGGAGAAGTTCTTTGCCACTTCTGAGCCAGCTCATTGATTAGCTTCCATCTGGTAAGGCTAAACACTTTAAGTAATCTAGTTCCAGGGGTTACATTTTTATTGATGCTCTGTCAGTAAACTACAATCAACAGCATATAATTATGGAAAATTATCACAGCAACACCAAAGTAAACCAAAAAAGCTACCCTTTGGGAATATTAATAAATAGATACTCTTCTCTTTAACAGAAAATTCATGCCTATTTCATAAAATGCTTTGCTCCCCCAGTGGGAAACATTATGACACTCATGAATTTTTAAAGAAATGCTGATTTTAGTACGACCAGGAGCCAGTAATAGAGATTTGTTTATTCATTCAACAAATATTTACTGAGTATCTTTTGGACACAGAGCACGGAAGGAGGCCTTGTTTAATCAACACAATTGGACAGAGATGCTGCCTTCAAGGGATTTGTATGCTGTCCAGGGAGACCAGTCAAGAGAACGTCAGTGGGGTCGAGGTGGGGGTGTGGAGACTGTGGCTGTAGCCAAACCACTTGAAGTTTGGTGCCACTCTGTGTGTTCCGCATAGACACACGAGGTGCTGGAGATGCCTCGGGGACTAAAACCCCATTCCTGCCTTTGGGACGCTGCCAGAGGCCCGAAATGCTAACGCTCCCACGCACTAAGTGTGCGCGGTGACCACTTAACTGAGCAGAAATCCAGACGGTCAATGGCATGGCTATGGGAGAAAGGTCAGGCTCTCTCGCTGCTCCTGCCCTGGTGAAAAGCTTTGCTGGTTTGCAGCAAAGCCTGGAGAAGCTATCAGTGGATATTTTAAGTGTTTGGGCTCCTGGGGGCAGCTGGTCTGCTCTCACAGGGCAAGGAGAGGCTGGGCTTATGGGGCAGGGACCTGCTGGGCTGTTCAGTGACCGTGACCTCAGAGCTATCCCCGGGGTATCTCACTGCCCCACGATAGCCCTTGCAACTCACTGGGGGGCTGCGGGAGGCTGCCAGCCGACTGCAGAGCCCTGACACAGGAAACAGGTAGGGGCGACCCTCGGTTCACACCTGGGCTCCTCTAGCTGTCACCTGAGCCAGGTCTCGGACTTCTCCTAGACTCTCCTCCTCTGTGGCCTGGGGGCCCGTGCCTCCGGGTCTGGATTCGTGGAGACACACAGGTGGGGTCTCAGAGCTGGTGGGAGGGGCAGCAGCAGCCCCACCCCTGTGTTCAGGGCACTGCAGGGTAGGCGGCACCCACAGCTGCGGAGCTTCTCCTCCTGCGGGCACCAGCTGAGGCACCCGCAGAGATGCTGGTGTGCCCCCTGGGGCCTCACAGCCTAATGGGGCCGAGAGACTCCTAATTACAAGCATGGTGTCAGAAAGGGGAAGCCCAGTGACAGGAGTGTCCGAGAAGGGGGTTTCCAGTGCTAAAGTATCATAATTCACATTGTGTTTTATGGGCTCAACTTGCTCCCGAATTTGAAAGCATCAGGGACGCAGGCAAGGCGGAGCAAGACGGCCCCAGTCTCCACGCATGCGCCGTCGCTGGACACTTGGGTGCGATGGCAGAGACGACCAGCAGGTGGCGCCTTAGGGGAAGCCAGAGGAAGGTCCAGGGGCACCTGCCTGGTGCCCCAGGACTTGGGACCAAAAGGCTCCGGACTCCCACCTCCTGCAAGGTCAGGCTCTCACGCACCCAACATCTTTCCTGCATCACTCCAGAAGCGAGGAGCCCCGAAATAACGGCGCCCAAGATGCCAGGGCAAACGTTTGCTCCACGGCAATTTTTTCCTCTCCATTCGTGATGCTGGTTAACTAGCATCGACATTAAAAGAGGCCCCTGAATTCCCCCGAATGGGCGCTCTCACACCCGTTTTCTAGCCTGGAATTTTATTTTATAATCTGTGGGTCCATTATCTCTACCTCAACGCTGGAATGGACTGTCCTTGCCTGAAGCGGGAGGAAAACTAATAAATAGGATAACACACCGCAGCCAGGGAATTGACTCGGTTCTCACCGTAGTGATTCTCCCACCCATTAGAAAGTTAATCGTACGGGCAACCAGAACTCAAAGTACATCCAGACAAAGTGCTGTTTAAGGACAGAGGTGGCCTTGAACACAGACGACTCTGGGACACACTTCTCTCTTGCCTGCCCTCCGCTGAATGGACCAGTTATCAGTTACGTAATGACCCCACTGATGTCATCCACTAGGGGCATTTGGGGAGCCTCAGGGGCAGAAAGTTGGAGAGAGAGAAAGGCAGGAAGGCAGGGAGGGAGAGGGAGTCTGTGTGAGGAGGGGAGCCCAGGAGCCAGACTGGGGGGCAGCATGGCCCTTCTCTGAAGGCGTGTGCCGCAGGGAGGGGGACAGCTCTCTCCTTCCTCAGTCAAAGGAATAAATGTCAGTCCCCCAGGCCAGACCTCTCTGGCTTCCAGGGCATGTGGCAAGCTGATGCTTTGGGAGCCCCCTACCCCCCGGCTTTGCCACGTGCCGTGTGTAGGAGCTCAGACAAGTTGCCTCCGCAGTAAAATGCAGAGAGATCTCCAGGTCAAGGATCCAAGGAGGTCACGAATGAACAAGGCAGGGTGAGCAGAGGCTACAAAGCCACTGGGCGATCGAGGCTGGGCCGGGTGGGCCAGGGGGTGGGAGAAGCCCCCCACCCCCTGGGAAGAAGGCTTCAGGACCACGTGGCGGCTGCCCAGAGGGCCTGCTGAATGAATGACTGAGGGATGCACAGACGAGCCTCACTGCTCTGGCGGGTCCATGAACGGGGTGACCACGCGCCCGGACAGTCTCGCTTCCTGCCCGCAGCCGGCATAATTACCAACAGCGTCCCCCTTCTCTCTCGAAGCTGTTAAGACTTGGATGCTCCACTGAACGTCCCGCTGACTGGGACAGACAGAGGGGCGTGCGGTCACCCTGCCCAACCGAGAGAGACATTTTGTGTCTTGGTATGAAACCTCACCAAACAGAAATGTGCTGAACAGACCCCCCTCGATATAATCAATCTATTGATTGATTCAAGAGATTGAAATCAGTCTACTTAGGAATTGGAGAACCCCAAGTCTGAAACCCCAAATTACTGAATTCTTCCCAGCATCTTTTAAAAGCCATTGCTGCTTTCTGGGCAGCACGGAGCCTTGGCCACCCGTTCAGGGAAACCTGGGCTCGGGGCCTTGGGTCGGCGCTTTCCCTCTCAGAGTCTATAAAATGAGCACAGTGGTGACCTCACGGAGCCTCATGGGTAAAGTCTGCAAGATAAGAAGAAAGCCCTTCACACCTTTTCTGGAATGTGAATAAACACTTTACAATATGTTCGGCTCAAAGGCAACCAAAGCAGAAGCAACAGAATCACTTTTCTCTCTCTTGTAAGAGACTCTGCTGTTCTGAGTCAGGGAAGGAACCTAAGGCAGTTTTCAGCCCCAGAGACATAAGCCTTCAGCAGAAACCGGCGGTCCCGGAGCAGCGAGAAGTCTCGGGTTCACACACCCGGGGGCACTTTGGGGCCAGGGACGTGCCCCCTGCTGGGCGACTGAGACCCTGCTGCGCCTCCCAGACTCGAGGAGGAGGGTCGCTCTGATGGCCTGGACGGGAGGTGCCGACAGTGGCTTCCTAGACCACCGCAGATGGAGAGGGGCTTATCCTGGTGAGGTCTGCAGAGGACACAAGCGGCGCCCCAGGGCCGGCCAGAACAGAGACCCCCCGCCTGTGTTAGCAGCGGGCCTGCTGCACAGACAGGGTTTCCGGGCTGATGTGCCGGCTGGCCACGCGGCCGCAGAAGGAGCAGAGGAACGTGGCAGGATGAGAATGTGCCCTGACTGCCTTGCGCCTTAGAAGCATCATGCCTGGTTTCTGAGGCATGTTTCTGAGAAAGGGCCAGAATCTTCCGGCCTCTGCTTCCGAGTCTCCCCTGCTCTGTCTCCTTCTCCCACCTCTGGCCAGTGGCAGGGGTCAGGACAGAAAGGCCAGAGAAGATGAGACTCAGCCTGCGTGAGCCGAGAAAGACCAGACAGGCAGAGCCCTTGCCATGCTGGGAGCACCGAAGGATGCTCGCCCCCACTAGCCCAGGTCGCCTGCTGCCTCCATCCCACGGCCCCCTGGCCTACAGGGAGAAAGGATGCCGATCAGCTGCACTTAGAGTCAACAGGACTGGGTTTGGAGGCCTTATTCCCAGCCCCTGAAAGTTGCTAAGAATCTCTAGGATTTCTCCCTTCTGAAAGGAGGCTATTTCGGGCAGAGGGAGCCCTGCCTGCCCCCCCTCCCCGGGAACTCTGCAGGCAGCCCTGACACAGAGCTCGCCTCGTTTCCCAAGGGGGGGAAGGAAGCCTTCTTCCCGGGGGAGCGGGGGAGACTGCTACCCCTACCCACTGCAAGCCCACCCCCCGGGAACGGCAGGAAGGGTGCCACGCCAGCACTGGGACTCAGCAACTTTACCTACGGAGGAGCTGGGTACCTGGGACAGAACGTGCGCCCTTATCTCAGAGACAAGCATTTCTAGAATCGAGACAGCGGAGGACGAGTGACGGATGGTCCTGGCCAGGACAGGGACATTTCCAGGGTATGTGCTCTGGTGTGGACGCTGCTCCAAGCTCATTACACGCATACGCCCTTGACCCCCACAGCAGCTCTCGGAGACGTTCGAGGCTCTCCTCATGCCTTTCAGTGGAGGACTCTGAGGACCAGAGAAGTTAAGAAACCTGCCCCAGGCCCCCCAGCAGAGCCTGAACTCAAGCCCAGGCAGTCTGAACACAACCAGATTTTGTAAAACCAGGCCTCCACCACCACAGGGAGCTCATCGGACCGGGGAATTATTCCGGAACTCTGTAAGGTTTCACCAGGAGAAGCAGGGGAGCATGGGCCTCTGTCTAAACTGAGAAACATTTCCTCTCAGGACAACTAGAACACGTCCTGTAAATTCCAAAAACTCACTGAAAATATTTACTTTCACTTCTGCCCCACCCCCCAAAATCTATGAATTGTTTTGGCACCAACTGACGTTAGCGTTTTGCAGGTTTGAGGTCCCAAACATCTCCACTCAGAACTTCATTTTAATTCTGCTATACCTGGGAAACCCCCTTGCCTCCTAAAATGGGTAGTTCATAAATATTTGTTCAGTGAGTGAATGAAAAGGCCGAAAGATTTACGAAAAAAAAAGAAAGAAAGAAAAAAAAGCCCGAGTTGAGCTTTGTTTCTCCCCAACCAATGTCTCTATAAATACCAGCTGCATGTCCTCAAATATTTATCAATATAGAATCACAGAATTTTATGTCCTTTGAGAATTCTTGTTCTGTTACCAGGAAAAAAAAAAAAAGAAGGCAAGAAAAGAGACCTCAAAAGAAATGAATGTCAGAATCAGCTAGAAAGTCAGGTAACAGGAAAATAGGAACTAGGCCGTGAGAAATGGAGTTTATTCAATTGTGTTTAGAAATGTTCAGGTCAAATAAAGGTTGACCTCTTTAAGAACGGTCAGACTGGACATCGGCTGTATCAAACCCCTTTGAGCAGAATGTCCTTTTTATTTAAAATCCAAGAACAACAAGGAGGGGGGAAGGGCAGGGCTCTCCCAGAAATGCTCTTTTGGGTGGAAGATTCTTTCACGGCACTTGACACCGTCTCGGGGGCTCAAGAAGGCCCCTTCGAGTGTCCTGGAGTAGGCTTTCTTCATTCTTTTATCCACTCGAGTGTTGCTTGACCTCCCCTTTGGTGTAGCCCAGAGCTGGCAAAGTCAGGCAGCCCGAAGCGGGCGACCGAGCCCTGCATCAAGGGGCCTTCCCACGCTATACTGGGAAGTTTCTGATAAAGATGCTCCCCAGGACTAACACAGCATAAATACTGCTCTCTTATCTGTATCTAGAAATTATGTAAACACAATTTAACAAGCTTGAAAGACTGTAAACCTCCTAATTTCTATCTGACTCAGACAGGAGAAAAGAAACTTAGATTAAGCAGTGATTTTCATGTCAAAATTATCTCAGTGTCTACGAGGCACCTCGGAGTTTGTTCTTGTGCTCTGATTTAACCTGGCCGGTAAAAATCCACTTTCCCCTCGGTCTGTGAAACTGCACCCAGGGATGCTGGTGGCATGGGCCCCAGCCGAGGCCAGAATTCCAGGGAGAAGATAGATGCACTAGGCTTGGTGTCAGGAAACCCAATGGCCTCGTCACCACCCCCAAGACCTTCAGTGGGAGAGGAGAAACCGCCAACCTGCAATGGGTTTTGTTTGGGTTCAATTGTGTCCCCTTGTTCTCCAAACTCATGTCTCCCTGGGACCTCCAAATATGACCTATTTGGAAATAAGGTCTCTCCAGATGTAATTAGTTCAGTAAAAACGAGGTCATGATGGGTTAGGATGGGTCCTAAAACCAATGCCTGGTGGCCTTGGAAGAAAGGAAAGGACACAGATGTGCCCCCAAGAGAAGGTCATGTGACGACAAGGCAGAGATGGGGCAATTCGGCCATGAGCTGAGGAACCCAGGGCTGTCCAGGGGCTATCCAAGCTGGAAGAGGCTTGGAAGGGGTCCCTCACGGAGCCTTCGAAGGCGGCGTGGCCCTGCTGACACCCAGTGTCACACCTCCAGCCTCCAGACCTAGGGGGACACACTTCTGTTGTTTTAAGCCAGCAAGTGTGCATTAATGTTTGACGCCAGCCCCACAAATCTAAGAAAGGTTTCTAAAAATGCCTCCAGTTTCCTGGCTGCCCATGTCACTCCCTTCATTGGCTGTGGGATCCTTCCAGATCCTTCTGGATCCTTCCAGACCCTCGTCCCTCCTCATGTCCCACATCCATCAGTCGCCACGTCCCACCATGTTCTTCTCTCTGGCAAACGTCACACCTTCCTGTGCGCCAAGGACAAGACCTTCTTCGTCTCACCCGGCAGCAGTGAGGAGTCAGGGAGCAGCACTGATGCACAATGCCCCGGCGCGAGTCCCGGAACACGGCGAGGAGGGGTCGGTAACGGTAGGCCCACCCAGCACCGTCCATCCGCTCTGGGCCCCATTCCCTAGACTGCTGGACCTTACGCGCCCCTCATCTGCCTCTAGCGGCGCCCCTGAGTTCGCTGGCCACCTTCACGAGCTTGTCACAGTCACGGCATTCACTCATTTTTCTCTTCCTTCCTTTTCTTTAAAAAGTTTTATTTACTTAAGTAATAAAGTCCACGTGGAGCTCGAACTCACAACCCTAAGATCAAGAGCTGCGTGCCCCTCTGGCTGAGCCAGCCAGGCACCCCACACTCATTTTTGCTAAAAAACCAAATAGGTGTATTTAAAAAGGAACTCTTTTCATTAGAGTACATGGGAAAAGCAGCGCTGCCAGCCATATCCAGAGATGACCTTAATTAATCAATTCAGGGACCGGGAGGAAGGTGGGCTATGAAATGGAGGCTCTTGGGTCAAAGCCTGCTGTCCTTTTGTTAAAAAGGCAGATTAGCAAGTTTCAGGGATGTTAAAGACACACGAAACCCAAAGTGAGTCTCTCTTTGAGTCCGAGGAAGGCAGGAAGAGAATACAGAAGGGAAAGACTTTCTTCCTTTGTGATTCAAAGTTTTTCACGGCTATGCTCAGTTTCCACCGAAAACCATCAAGGACTTCTGTGCATCAAAGAATGCTATCAGGAAAGGGGAAAGACAACCTACAGAATGGGGAAACTATTTGCAAATGATATATATGGGGTAAGACCTGGCATCCCGGATGCATAAAGACGCCTACAGCTCAACAGCAACAAGACAAAAAACTCAGTCAAAGAAATGAACGAAGTCCTTGAGTGGACATGTGTCCAGAGAAAACCAAAGAATGGCCAGCAAGCCCAAGAAAGGATGCTCAATACGCACCGCTCAGTAGGGAAGTACACAGCAAACCCACAATCTCACCCACACTTCACACCCACTAGGGTGACTGTAATTAAAAAAAAAAAAAGAAAGAAAGAAACAAGGGTTGGTGAGGATGTGAAAGAACTTGAACCCTCATACGTGGCTGACGGGAATGCAGAACGGCGAAACACTGTCGGCAACTTTGGCAACCCCTTAGAAAGGTAAACAGAGTCACAGTGGCACCCGGCAATCCCAGACCTGGGTATATCCCTGCAAGAACTCACAAGAGGTGCTCCAACAAAAGCTTAGAGCCAAAAATTCCGAGCAGCACTATCCACAATAGACAAAAGGCAGAAAACAACGTTCACCGGTGGATGAATGGATAAACCAACTGTGGTCTATCACACGATGGGATATGATTCAGCCACGAGAAGGAAGGAAGCATGGACACATGGATAATCCCTAAAAGACATTATTAAGGGGGAGAAGTCAGACAGAAAGGTCACAGATTTCATTTGATTCATATGATTTCATTTATACGAAATACCCACGAGAGGTGAATCAGTACAGACGGAACGCAGATTCGTGGTTGCCAGGGGCTGGGGGGGGAGGGGGAGATGGGAAGCAACTGCTAATGGGCACAGGTGATTCCTCCTGGGGCCAGGAAAATGTGTTGGAACTAGGTAGAGGTGGTAGTTACAGAACATTCTGGACACAGTAAGTGCCCCTGAATCGTTCTCTTTAAGATGGCAAATATTCTGTGATGTGAACCTTATCTCAGTAAGGACAGATCATCCGAGGACCACCGCGTCCTGTGCTTTGGGATAAAAGGCACCCTCCCCACTTCGGCTTCCAAGATCCTCATGGACAATAACACTTGCCGAAGTGGGAGTAAGCAACATCTGTTGAGTGCTGTGTACTCAGTGCTAAGTACTGACTGCTTTCCATCATTAACCCCTTTAATCCCCGATCACAAGAATAAGAGAATGGGACCATCAGGCAAGGAAAAAGCACAGAAACACCCAGTGACGGGGCAGTCTCCCAGCCCAGCAGATGACACGGCTTCCGCGGGGGAGGGGGGTGGGGGGGTGGGGCAGACACTCCAGTGTGGAGTGCGTGGGGTCTTGGAACTGCTGCTAAAGATGGGGGGTGGGCGGTCCCAGCAGGCACACGGAGCCCCCTGCAGGCTTCCAAGCTCCGAACTGTCCCCCTTCCTTATTAATCATTTCTCTTGATTAAATATCAGTCCTACATTCTGTGGGTCCCATTGTGCAAAATTACATGGTGAGCCTGCATTGCAAATTACACTCATTATTAGAAGTTACACGGCAACATTTATACTAATTAAGTTCGGTCTCATTTCTTTAGCTCTAATTTTAAAACACTGGCAGAACTCCAACGCCTTATGTCCGTTCACAAACTGCCACAAACGGATGGAGTAAAATGTCCTTTTAATTTTCCGGTAATTCAAGATTATTTCACACCTAAAAACTGCTTACTGACTTTATTATGCTTCCCCCCACCCTGTGCCATTTTTTTGTGCCATAATCAGGATGGATGTAACAAGGTCTGGTTTTAAAGTATAAATCTTACAGCATGCTTCGGAATCGACAGGGCTCATATTCTTTAATGCATTAGAAAACATTTTTGAAAGTTTGTTTTCCCAGAGCATGGCTGGTTTATAAATTTGTTTCCAAAGAAGCACACAGCAGCGCCCTCCGGTGTAACCGGGAGAACAGGAGGGCACACATGACAAGCATGGCAGTCACAGTGATGCCGTCCGGGTTTGGCTCCCAGGCAGGCGGTGGTGGGTCAAGGGCATCAGAGGCGCAGCCTTATTTTGGCCCATTGGTCATGTCTTTAAATGAGGTCTCAGCGAGGAAGTGACAAGCAGGATTTGAACCCAATGTCTGGCGAAGCCCACACTGCTTTTCAATACTTGAAGGTATGTGGGTACGTGCATGTGGTGTATATAAAAGCACAGAACACATCATATAACAGCAGTATAAACACCTGCTGTGTGCCATGCAGGATGCCCGGTGCTGGGAAGGTGACGGTGAACAAAAGCAAGCATCATCCCTCTGCATTCCGGGCTCTGAAACTACGGAGTTTTCCTGCCGCCCGGCCCCATCGCTGCCTCCTCCCTTCCCAGACCCTTTTCTATCGCGGGGGCCCTGGAGTCAGACAGTGATGTCCACTCCCAGCTTCCTCCCGAAGAGCAATCTCTTCCCTATGCTTTTCCCTTTGGAGCTCTCCTGCAGGGGCCACCTGTAGACCAACTTCCTGAGACCGCCGTCACCACCCCAGCTCGCCTGGGATAAAATACTCTGCACAGAAAGCTCAGGCTTCACCCAAGGTGGGCCTTTCTCCAGCACGCCAGCACCCATGCCGCCCAAGGTGAAAGCAAGCAAATGCAAAATCGAACGCTCCTTAAGAAATCCCCCCCCCCCACCGCCCCGTCCACGCTGCGCAGCATCCCCGATTTCCTTCTACATGCTGTTCCCTGCCCAGTACGCACACGGGTACAGGCACCCAATCCGATTTCTCGTTAGCAAAGAACAGTTGGGGCAGCTCATAGTTACGGGAAGGTAATAGGAGCCCTCTCCCACCATAAACAAAGCACAGGTAGTTTTCCCCCCAGACCTTCTAACATAAAATAGTCCAGGCTTCTCTCTAATGCAAACGAGATAAAACCAATGTTATATTTACAGTGAACTTGGATCCCATTTGTTATTGGAGGTCCAATGCTCAGGGAGTCCCCTCTACCTGGGCTCCCAGGGAAGCTGGCAGAGAAACGTCCTGTCACTGGGCACTGTCCCCTCCTGGGGCATGCTGTAGTTCCACACGGCTGAGCACTCGGGGGCAGGGACCCACGTCAGCGCTGGTGGCATTCTGAAGGTAATATGCGGATGACTGGTGTCCTTTGAGGGGAGAACAGAACTTGTGAGGACACCAAGGAAAGACGGACGTTCCAGGATAAACTGGTTGAAATGAAACACCACACAGAATGCGACCTATTATTTTCCCCCAGCAAGAAAGCTGTTCCCAGCATACGTATCAAGAATAATTCATAGGTGAGTCGTATCTGGGTTTATCCAGGGAGTAGATTCACAACTGAAAAGTAATTTGCGTGTTTATCACCCACAGTCTCTGGGAGAACATGTGCCATTTACTGTGATACGACCTTGGACCGCAAGCTGCATGCTTTAAAAAGAGAGAAAAGAAATGCAGGCAGAGAAAATCTCTTCTTCCAATTTTATGGGGTAACCTTCCGAATAACTGGCTAGTCAGCTTTCGTGTCAAATATTTCCTAAAATGCCTTTATAATTTACACGTTAGTTAGAAGACGCATGTCCAAAATTTTAAGCCTGTTCTCTTTGCTTCAGGTACCTTTAGTCTCTATATTTTAAGGGAAAGAGAAAGCCCCCGTACGTTAAATAGCCACGTATGAAGGAGGAAGGCATACGGCAGGCACAGATTACTTGCACAAAGCTGCAAAACCACCATCTCTATGGACCTACATCTTACAAATCGGCGAGACGGTTTTACACTCCCACACAGACGTGGCCAAGAACTCAACTGCCGTGACATTCCTGAACTACCAGGGAGCCGCGACAGGAGAAATTAAACTTTAAAAGCTGTTGGAGAATGCACAGCCTGGATGAGAGACAGAAGGAAGCTTCCAGAAACCCCCTTTCATGTCCGTATTCCGCATCCATGGATACCCACAGAGAAGCCGCTCTCTGAGCAGCCCCTAGGTGATCACCATGTTCAAACCCATGTCCAAGCACTGGCATCTCCCTGGCTGACGACATGAGGATTTCCACGTGGGCTACAGAGATGAGAGGCATTGCACTATCCACACGGGCATTCCCTTTTTTAGTGCACCTTCGGAGGCTAGCGGCTGCAGGCACTCAGGCGATGTCATCAGAAACCAGAGCCACACATCCAGCAGGGCAAAAGAGACAGGAGGGCTCGCTCATCTCTCGTTGAAACAAATACTTAAAAATAAATTAATAATCGCGGCGGCATAGTGACTTGTTTTGTTTTTCCAGCTTACAGTGAATCAGTAAGAAAGGCGGCCTACAATCCAGGCTGGTTGCCGGGAGTAGAGCGGCGGTGGGTGGCGGTGCAGGCCGGGGAAGCAGAGCCTGCAGGGGTCCACTGTGCTTGCAGGGTGGAGGCCGGGAGAGCATCCACAGCCCGCAGGCTGTGGGGAGGATTGGGCGGCGTGCAGCCCCAACGACCAGCCCCAACCACCAGCCTCCATGCTGCACGTTTCCTTCTCCAAAGTTACTGCTAATGTTAGACTTTCAAAAGGGTTCCTTCAAGGCAGAATGAGATTTCAAAGCTCTTCCCAATGCATTTCAAAACACAACCACCATGCAAACATGGAAGAGAGAGGCTTGTCGGCACACGAGTTACGCGTGCTTTTCCCCCAGAGAGGGTGGAAAGGTAAATCTCCCTCATCCTGGAGTTTTCCGCTCTGCCCGAAGAGCAAGTCTATTTCAGGCAATGGTGCAGCTTTGCAGAGTCAACTTCTCATATCAAAAATATCTCTGTTTTCTTCCACGGTACTTCCTAAAATAAAAAGGGAAACGTACCCACAAGACGACTCTCTCGTCCGTTGGCCGAAAAACCCAAACTCCTGCCTCTTGCCTATTCAGACCGAGTTCTCCTTCCCTTGGGACACAGTGGAAGCTGCTCGATTTCACAGTCTATGGGTTGAGCCACATCCCTGGGAAAGGGGCAGCTTCCCAAAGAACGTGCCCTTCCCAGGGGACGTGGTGACTCATGTCGGCATTGCGGGTGCACAGACGGGTGTGACGCCATGCCCAGTCTGCAGACGGACGCTCACATACGTGCACCAAAGCAGCCCAGGACGTGGGACCGTGGTCTGCCGTGATGTCTAACTTTTTTTTTTCTCATACTACGACAATTCCTCTGCCCAGCCCCAGGCACTGACATTCATTTGGTCCTGAGAATTTGATTTCAAGTACTGTTTACGCAGTGCTTGCTGTGGGCGAGGACTGGGCTGGAGAGTTATATACTCTATTCCACTGAATCCCCGATTACGTCTGCCTCCAACAAGGAACAAGTCGGCAGCAGTCCTGGAGGTGGGTTGTGTGTGGCAGGGACGGTGACCAGGCCTTGAGCAGCTCCCGGGACAGCGGTGGGCCCGGAATCATCGGCTTCTCAGATCTCCGCCTCGCTGTCCTTGGTGACTTCGAGGATCACGGTAGTTGTCGGGAAATCCATTTATTTTCTGAAAACGCCGCTTCTCATTCATTTTCTGTTGATAAGGAATTTCTGAGACAATCATTGAAAACCATCTCTCCTGCAGACAGCCAGTGCGCTGCGCCCGCGACGCGATCGCGATCTCTCCTATTCCCGGAGGGGGCCATTATTTCCACCCGTTGCCATGGAGACGCCGCAGCATCGCGGCCCGTGTGTTCACTGCTTCCCACCGCAGTCACACCGCACACCTAACCGAACCATCTGTTCCACACGGCACAGGCTCTTTCGGAAAACAAACACCTGGCCGCGTAAAACTTAGCGGAACTCCTCGCTCCATCTCGCGGTGGTGACGGATGGGGACAGCTGAGGGTGCCCTTGCACACCACCCAGCAGGGGGAGGGGAGGGGGCGTGAGATGGAAAACAAGCCCAAGAAACCTCTCGCACTACCTTGATGGAGTCTCCTTGTTTCGCTGCAGGAGGCATTTCTTACTATTTCCAATGACCCCAGAAAAGCTTCTCCGAAACCAAAAGTAGCAGAACTAGAAATCACCAAAAATAAATGTTTTGCTGTTGGGAGTTCACATTCATCAAACCTCTGCCACGTTCATTTTTGAAGCAACGGTTGAGTTCTGCTATGCATACAGCTCCTACGTTGCTTTTCCTCGTAACTAGCGCGCACACACAAATATACACCCTTCAGTGAATTCCTGAGGTCTCTACCTGCGAGGTCTGGCTCCCCCAAAACAAGGGACGTTCTATTCAAATGCTGACCTCCACCTGAACCCGAGGAGGCTGGTACCCCGAGGCTCTAACCTGGAGCCCAGGCTGTGAGAAGCAGCCCCGTGAGGGCCTCGCAGCAGAGTAGGGACGGGAGGCATGGCCTTGAAGGTGGCAGGAGGATGGGAGGCTGTGGATTTCAGGGCTTTACTTCCTGCACACACTGGACCAGCAGCGGGCTTGTCCTCAGCTCTTGTTCAAATGGTCTTAAGAGCTGGCCTGGACTCCTGACAAAATGGAATGAATCAAAAGGGGAGAAATAACCTGGAGTAGACTTCAGAGGCTGCTGTTTGGGAAAGCCGGTCATTCACTAAAGCCAAACTTCAAGGAAATTGTCAGATCTAAATTTGGCCCCAAACCACGAAGTTAACCTGAATGTGAGTCAGGTTATTTGTGTGTTCTGGTCTTTTGTTCCCCATGACCCCACCCCCCACAACCAATGCCCTTTATTTGTTTGGTTGGTTTTTGCTTTGTTTTACCTTTTCTCTTACTTTTTCTTTCTCTTCTTTTTTTTTTTTTTTTTTTTTTTTTGCCACGACTCTATTAAGATTGGCCAGGCTTGAAGCTGAGAAGGTTTGTTGTTTTAGGAAAAGAAAGAAAACTCTCCCCACAGAGGAAAGAATGTCATGGGGCCTTAAGCCCAGGCTACAACAATGAATAGACACACTTCTTGCAACACCCACTGCATGAAGAAATGGGGTCGTGCCATTTCCAGTCACCCTACCCGCTCCCCAGCCGGGAGGCAGCCGACAGGTTGGTGTGACTGCAGAGCTGTGGTCCAAGATGTCCCTGCATCTCTCTCCATCCTCCTTCCCTTGGAAAGAAAGAGATTTCGTGAGCTGAGCTCCTCACGTGCGACGAGGTGTGCAGTGGAAGCCGGGATCCCGGGGATTGGACTGGACAGATGGGAACGCACAGTGTGGGTTCCGTACTCTGGGGCCACACTTACAAAAACAGGGGTGGCTTCAGCAGAAAAACTTCTGAAGGAAATTTTTATTTTTTAGATTTTATTTATTTATTTTGGGGTAGAGCGAAAGAGCACACGAGCAGGGGGAGTGGCAGGCCGAGGGAGAAGCAGGCTCCCTGCTGAGCGAGAAGCCCGACTCGGGGCTCCATCCCAGGACCCCGGGATCATGACCTGAGCAGGTGCTTCGCCCACTGAGCCGCCCAGGCGTCCCACGAAGGAGATTCTTAAGCCGGAGATTGTATAGTTAGAATCCTGAGCAATCTGATATGCTTTACTTCTAAGTCAGAATGGTGCGGGAAGAAGGGGGTGCCACTGAGCCCTCAGCCCTTCCGCCAGCCCGCCCAGATCTGCTCTGCCCGGGCTCCTTTTTACATTGGAAGCCCTGATTTGAACAGGGCAGGTTTCTCCTTCATACACTATCCATATTAAATGGGCTTTGGACCATTTACTGCCTTTGGTGACACGCAAGTAAAATGACACGTTGCTGGGCAACGGAAGCTTCCGGAATGGCATGTCCTTCTCTCCCTTCCAAATAATTAGCCACCATTCACGGCTCCACGTCCACAGCGGAAATAACACGCGAGATTTTACATCATCTGGAAATGAGAAGTGAGTTGTGCTGCTTCCTGGAGACAAATGTCCATGACGTGCATTTTCCCAGAGAAACTAGACTCTTTAATGCCCGGCTGTCAGCTCAGGCAGGAGCAGGTGGAGAAGATGGCTCGCCGAACTCTCAAAGAAAGCTCCCGACTTCATGCTAACACACATTTGAGAAATAGAGGTCAAATCCATTTAGCTCAAGGTGGTCTGGGTTTTTTTCCCCTCAGTGTGTGTGTGTGTGTGTGTGTATGTGTGTGTGTGTGTGTGTGGAGCACAAATACAAACGGGCAGAAATGCTCCACGAGGCACGTAGGAATGATGAGGTTCCTGACCCGACCTCCTTCTCCAGCGCCCAGCAGCCTCGCGACAGCCCCAAGCAATGCTGACTTTAGCCATCTGTTATGACATCCGGAAGGACTCGCCAAATCCCGCAGAATCACAGGAGAACAAGGCTTTCCCGAAGGTGTTTGTGATAATCTATTGCGTGATGCTCTTTATGAAGCCACAGAAACCTCGGGGCTGCTCGGAACCTGCCTGCAGGCGACAGGCCATCGGCGGAGCCCCGGCCGGGTCATTGTGTGCTGCTATTCTGATCCCCTGACCCTGAGAATTGAGGGGCTTCGGGCACCCCCCACCCCCCGAGCCCTTCCAATGGAGGCCTGAAAAGGCACAGGAATGTTCTGCTGTCGGGCAGCCGCGAAGGGCAAGCTGGTGTTTGAGCTCGATCCCTCGGCTGCCACAGCCACGTTGTGGCAGACCCCGACTCTGTGCGTGGGGGCGGGGGGGTGAGTTGACTTCATTTATGTTGTTGTATCCATCTTGCTCCAAAAAGGACACAAAGTGGAGGAAGCATTATTCAATACATATTCATTCATTGTGCCCTCCCTTCTGTGCCCACATTCTAGCAGAGGCCCGAGTGCATCAACACCACCCTTCCAAGGAGTAGGAAGTGCTTGAATGACAACGTAAAGAGGGTGGCAGGGAGCGGAAAGGTGGGACTGGGAGTCAGAGAGGGAGGGCTGTCCCCAGATGGACAGGACACACCTTCCCAGAGTCCGATGACGGAATCAGGGAGATTTAAAGCACTAGTTGGGCACAGAAGCCCCTTGTTACAAAATCCACGGGCGAACATTCCAGCGCTCTGTCATTTCTTGTGGCTGGGCTGCTTCAGGGGTGTGAGACCAGAGCCGTCGCCTAGAGACCCCCACTCAGAAGGGCGCAAAGCACGGGGTTTCACGCTCAGTTGGCACTCACTTTTCTCCGAGCTTCTACTTAGTGCAATCTGATGGGACAATGGTGCCCCATCCCAGGGCTTAGAGCCTTCGTCACACGTGCTCCGGCTTCTGCCACCTCTCCAGGGCAGGTCCTGACTGTCTGCTTGCTAGCCCCCAAAGTGTGCACCTCCCAACCAAGGGGTAGGGGCACAGTCTCAGGCATCGCTGAGGGTCTCTACTGCCTAGAGTAAGTCCGTGCCCTGCAGGGCATGACATTAAATAAAAGGTTAAAACAAAAAACAAAAAACACAGCGTGATAGGTCCAGAGAAAGACCACGAAAGAAAGGAAAATGCTTTTGCTCTGCTTTTTGCACAAGCGATCGGGCACCTTACACGCTGGCCGCGTGTGCTGAGTGCCGCCCCAGGCGCTGTGTAGGTTGCAAAGCTGGCATTTTCCTTCTGCTGACTGCCTGCTAAGCCCCGTGCCCGACCTCTCGCTCACCCCCTCCTTCACCAGCCGTCCTGGAGTCGGGGGCTCTGCTGCGTGCTGGGCAACGCCTGGGGACCCACATTAGGACACGGGCTGTCCCCGAGCTGCTGGGCCCCACCCACAGGTCACCAGCGGGCTCGAGGCCAAATCGATTGTTCTCGGCCGCTTTGCAAAGGATCCAACCAGGCGCTAGTTTCAGTGACGTCAGACCTCGTCTGCCAGTGATGGAGAGTAGAAAACAGGAGTGCAAGGAACTATGCCTTTTCCACAGCCAAACTGCTGGCTTCATCATGCTGTTCTCTTAATGTGACTTTTGGTTTCCCAAGATGAGGATTTAATTCTCTTTTAACCATATCCTCCAAGAAAACCCTTTCCTGTGGGTTTAGGAAACTTCCTGCAGGGATTGCTGAGACCCACTGACTCCAGTTCTCTGCCTTTCACAGAAACTCGATTAGAAACATCAAGGAACAGCTTCCTCCAGCGTCCGCTGACCCTCCACCAGACCCGCCGCGTGCTGTGACTGGGGCCAGTTCCAAACTGGTTCAGCTATCCCAAGGGATGCTGCGACTTAGACAGCCGAGAAATTTCTATAAGATGCATGATAGCCCTGCTGAAATAAAAGTCTTTTTTTTTTTTTTTTTTTTTTTACCTTTCAAATGAATTTCAGAAAGGGGTCAACACATTCTAGCGCGAAATGAAGATTCCTCTGTGGCCCAGCATATGACAAATGCCCAGATGAGCTCCTTGGGTTTCTGACCAAGTATTTGGGATTCTGGATGAATATCCGGCTTTCTGACACGGTGCCTGAATTTTTAGAAAAGGGACACGGATAACCGGCTGGTACTCGGATTCTTGATGTGATATCCGTAGTTCTGACGCAGTGTTAAGGTTTCCGATGAGGTCCTTGAATATCGGAGAGGTATCTGGACTTCAGACTTCAGACACAAACCCCATGCTGGGGCCCTGGGGGCTGGGTGTGGGGCACAGGCCTGTCCAGACGGCTGCACGCCCCATCCATCAGAAGGCACAGGGCTGAGCTGCTTAGGGCTGGAAGCAGCGAGGTCGGGAGTGACTCTGAGAGCGCATGTCCACAGCCTTGGTCACCAAGACGACCCCCGGCTCTACTTTCCATTAAGGTTATGGAGCAGAAGGGGTACATGCGCCCAGCTGGGCAGCAGGAACCACTTGGAGTAAACCAGCAGACAGGGAGGAAGCTTGACTGAGTGGAAACTCATTATGTTACTGGGCTCTCTGGGAGGGAGACCAACCACGTGGCTTTCCAAGTGGAATAGATTTGTGGCGACATGAAAAAAAATGTTTAAAACAGCTACACAGCCTTTAAGAACATTTCTGTAGAAAGGAGGGCCTGGGGATGTCTCATGAGGTCTGATGCCCTCTAACCGAGAGCCCTTGGTCGCGGGATGACCTCATCACTGCTATTTCGTCAGAGCCCCGGGGAGGTGAAATGCCTTCCCTGCATCATAGCGCCGTGTCCCCTCATCGCAAACATGCTAGGCACCATGTTACCCAGATCACGGCAAAAGTAATTTTTAAAGGAAACAGGTCTCAATTCTCAGCAGGAGGAAAACACACAGCCATGGGTTGTGAATCACTCATTAAAAATTAAATGAACCCACCCACAACAGGAAATGGCCCGGCAGAATGTCGGAGTTGACTTCACATTGGAAGGAAGCCAGAAACAGGACTTGGAAACAGTGACAGCCCTGAGTGTGAGCTCGCTCGCACTGGCTGCATTCAGGACCCTAACTCCGTCTCCAAGACCGGCACTTTCCAGCCTGCCTTTTGCTGATTACTCGCAGGAGAAGGAAGCGACGTGCCTTTGGGGGTTTCCATGGTTTCCGGGAAGATCAAGCAATCCACCTTCCCTGTGAATCCCTTCTCCAGGTAAAGCAGAGCATCCAATAGCCCCCAGAACCATTTACCAGAATGGATCTCAGGGGAGTGGGGAGAAAGTACCTCTGTGTTACTGCCTAATGCTTCTGCTGAGGTTTTAAAATCGAAGTCCAAGGATGCCCAGTTTTCACTTTGTGCATGTAAACACCGCCCCCGAAAGAAGCTTGCTTTCCAAAAATACTTTCCCCATTCATAAAATCCTCCTTTCTATGTTCCTTGTTCCTCTGGTGGCAGGAGGAGCGAACGCAAAGGAGAGGGGAGCTATCTGTTGCCACGAAGATCATAAAACATTTACACGGTGAGGTGCAGACTTCTCCCAGCAGGAAAGGGGATAGATGTATCTGGCCCAGGCTTGGCTGATTCATAGCAGTGGCTACTTTAGGGGGATTTCCGTATTAACTCAAAATCCAGACAGCCCTCACCCGAGAACATCAACTTTATGTCTGCAAGGGGCCTTTAAAAAATTCTCACCCAGCCCTTTATTTTTGAGACAAAGAAGGTGTGACTCAGGCCATGAAGGGACGGCGTCTAAGTCATTCAGCTTTCTGGAACTATACTCTCTATGTGTGTCCAATCCTTTCCCAGGCTCCGGTGCAAAATACATGATTACACCTGCTACAGAAAGGACTCCAACACAGGCCCTACAGGCGATATTTCCTGCAGTCAGAACTGGGACCTACCATTTCTTTTTTTAAGACTTTGCACAATTATGAGCCCACAGGGGACACCTGATAAACGCTGGCGGAGGGAATGGACCAGCCCTGCACGGCGCTGAAAGGAAGCCTGGCAAGTGTGTGAAGAGAGATTAGAAAAACGGATTCAGTCAGCAGATAACGTGCGGAAACATTTGGAACTCTGGCCAAGATCAACTCAACTGATCATAAAGTTGTTCCAAAATATAATTATCAATCAGCAACCTGTTTGCAGAACCCACGGGATACGTCCTTATTTATTACCATCCTCTAATACTTGCATAACTGCAAAATGGTATTTTTCATCATGGGAAATGTTGTTTTCTTTTCAGCAGGTCTGCTTCCTCATTGTGGGTGGTGCTGATGAGAGCCTCCTGGCCTGTAGGTTTGAGAGGGACCCGTGTACAGCTCAGGGTCCCCTGGGCGCTGATGAGTCCCATGCCACTCTGTCCTCCCAACTCACTTCTCCCAGCCTGCCTGGGTCTCTGTCTTCTCAGCTTCAAGGCAGGGGTGAGGACGGACACCCACCGCCTCTGGGAATCTTGGAACTCCGAGCGAGATAATGACCTTGAGCATGCCTTGTAAATTGCAAAATGCTTTACATGCATGTGTGCGGGATTATAAACGCAATGTATGTTTTCAGCATAAGGCATTTAAGTTATCTGGCAAAACAGGAAATAGATCAAGTCCTGTTTCTGTGGATAATGATTTCCACCAACATGATGTTTTTGAGAAATTCCGTTTCTCAGCAGCAGTGTGGTACTGTGGTTTCAAACATATTTTTATAGACAGCACTCGAACACAAAATCTCTATCATTTCCGATAGACCAGTCTTGCCAGGGTTATTTGAAATCAGTTAAACACAGCCAATATATTTTTTCAAAGTTGTTAGAATCCAAACAGCCCCCACCCTAAAATAACTCAAATCCAATTTGTTTTGTTTTTCGCTTACATTCATTTCCATTCAAAACAAGAAGAAAAGCTTCTCAGAGACATACTTTTGTTCGGCAACTTCACAGAGATCTTTTCTCTTCCAACATTTTAAATATTTTATACCATATTCAGTATCATACTAAGCTGTTTAAAAAAAGTCACCTCGAGGGGTGTCCGGGGGTTCCGTCAGTTAAGCGTCTGCCTTCGGCTCAGGTCATGATCCCAGGGTCCTGGGATCGAGTCCGCATCGGGCTCCCAGCTCAGCAGGGAGCCTGCTTCTCCCTCTCCTCCCCACTTGGGCTCTCTCTCACTATCTCTGTTTCTGTCTCTCAAATAAATAAAATCTTAAAAAAAAAAAAGTCACCTCGAATGGGCAATCTTTGAACAGAAAGGATTTCTCATCCTGTGGCTTCACTGTGCTGATTGACATGGGGACATCCCCCAGGGGACAGGACTGCAGGCGGGGGTGAGCTCCCGCATCAAACGGGGGTGCAGCCCCGTTCCTTCCAGTGGGCAGCAGCCCTCACTCCTGACTCAGGGCCCGGGGTGTCTGAGAAATCTCTCTGTCAGTCACACACCTAAAGGGATTTCTACACTTCTCGTCTTCCTCCCCCTCCCCCCGCCCTGTGTGACCGATGCCACTGGTCAGGGAGGGGGCACGGACGACGTCTGTCTGTTTCCACAACACAGAATGTCGATCCCCCCTCGTGAACTTGAACCCAAGCTCCTGGAAGATCGGCTCATGGTGCTGCAGACCAGGCACTGCCCAGATTCTCGCCGCGTCACTTTTCACTGAAGTGCCACTTCACGAACCAGGTTGATAAGGAAAGCGAAGAGGGTGGGTTTGATTATAAAAATAGGAAATGTCCGACTTAAAACGGGCGAAACTGGGATGTGTCATCCAGTCAACAAAAACTGGGGATTGTTTTTCCTAAAAGCTGGACCTCACCTTGGATTCCTGGCAGTCAGACAACCCTCCGGCCCCGCGGCGGCCAGCTTCTGTCCTCCATCCCCGGCCACCGCCTGACCAGGCCGCCGTGGACTAAACAGTTTCCTGAAGCCTAAATCCCAGATTTCCTGCACAGGGCTGGACAAAGTTAACGGAGGTGCTTGCCCAATGTTCCTTTAATGACTGCTTCCTTGAACCGAATTTTTAAATGCCTGAGGAATTAGATGACAAACAACCACGACCTAAATCCAAAGCGAGAAGATTCCCCTTCCAGCTTCCCTTTACCTCTTGTCCTACCGGGACGACGCCGGGGAGCCATCGTGGCCTGCGAGAATCCATGTTTTCCTCTCAGTTGGAAAAGGATTTCTCGAAGAATTCCAGCTCCGAACTGGGTGCAGCCCAGGAGCAAGCCAGGAGTTTATATAGAAAAGCTGTGTTCCCGTTTCCTCTAAGTGGAAATTGTGACAGCATATCTGTGGCTTTGCTATATGACAAACGATTACCTAGCAGGCTCTTGGAGGACGTACTTCTTGGAAGAATGCTGAAACACTTTCCTGGGGGGGAAATGGAAGTGGAAATAAATGAGGGATTAATCCATTTGTCACCATCAGGTCCAAAGGCGTTCTTCCGACTTACTGTCGGCTTCCCATGTCAGTTATGGGAGAATAACCCCTTCGCTGTCGGGAGAAACACATTTTGCTCGGATGGGAAACCCAGAGGGTCCACCGATGCTAATAAAAGCCCAAGAACAGGACAGAGGCAGGAAAGAGGAATCCCATATTTGAGAAAGTTTTCAAGTCTTCGGGGCTCTGCACAGCTTCCGTGAAGCTTCTCATTTTCTTTCTGCAGACTTGGAAACCAACACAAGAATGCCCTTTTTCACCTGCAGAAACGCAGCCCCAGCTAAGGCGGCCAGAAAGCATGTTCCGAGCGGTTCGCTCTGCCTGGCAAACATTTAAAAACCTTCAGATTCTTCTCTTTTCACGCCATGGTGGCCACTGGAATCAATACCAAGGAAGAGAAATGACTTAGAAGAGAAAAATCACACGTGTTGAAACTGATAGAGGAGGAAGCACGGATCATTCAAGAGAAGACAGCTAGTCACGGAACGTTCTAAGCTAATTTTAAAATTAAATTCACTGTTAACATCAGCACTTTAATTTCGTTGCCTTTTATTCCTTTGGTATTTCCATGAGCCAAAGTGAAATAGTCACGTTACAGTATCATTTAGTTTTACTTACTGGTGGATACCCTTTGGTATAACAATATAAGACCTCAAAGAGCCTGGATAAGATATTTAAACCTTAATTATGTGTCTTGCATAAATTCTTAATTCTGACATCCCATTGCCTTATTTAAATACTATGCAACCGAGATCCACAGAATTGCAAGCGTCCACTAGTTGAGGGAACTTTGGTCATGTTTGAGGGTTGATATGAATTATAGTATGCCTTCCCAGTCCATATTTACATATTACAAAAAAGGAGAAACAACAAAAACCATGGGAATGGTGGTTGGTCCTGCAAAAAAGGCCCCACTTAATCCACTTAAACATCGGAAAGTTGACACTCTCTTTTTTTAAGGTCAAATACTAACA
>CM052812.1:70230182-70329262 GCA_028533885.1 Nasua narica | reverse complement strand
CGGGAAGGTGTGGTTCGTCATGCTTACACTCCGCTGTAAACAGCAGCACACTCTGGAAGCCCACGGCCAAGCTCCGTGTCCCAAGACAGCATAATGGATGAGCCGTGGCATTAAATAACTACTTAGGGGGATCATTATTCCCTGGGACCTAGAATGAAAGACAACTTACAACGTACTCCTTAATTTAAAATCATCTATTGTTGCTGTTAATTAAAATGCGAGCTACTACCAATCCTATACAAATGGCAAAGGGACAAGTAAAATGTACCACTTCACCGGCATTAATAAACGCCGCGTCACTATCCTATGAGAATTGTTGACGAATAAAGGAAACGGCATTTTTTTCTAATCAGATAGGCACGGATAAGAGAAGAGGAATGTGTTGGTGAACAACCCTCTGGATTGCTTCACAGAGCTCCGAAGTTCCCAGGGCTGACCCTAGGCTGGAGAAGAGGCAGCAAGCCACCCACACAGAGTTCACAGACACCCTCCTTCTCAGGAGTCCCCCTCCCACTTCTAAGACCAAGCCCCGCTTTCAGCAGCCCCATCAAAACCCGGGGCATGCTTCCTCTCGATGGTGTCCAGAGTAGGAAATTTCTAGAGGCGCCTCACCCACATGGGACTGTTTCTACCGTCCTCCGGACACAATGGTCTTCCTACTGGTTGTTTTCCTGATGCAGTTCCCGGACCCAGAAAGCTTACTATCTCACCCAAAAGGGCCAGGAGCTCCTCATGTCCAGCCCCGTCCTGGATCCCTGGTCCGAGCCCTCCAGATTACCCTGCGTTTGTCCCTCCTGGTGGTCCCAAAAAACAAAGCTGTCCTCCACTGCTCCCTCCAGCTGCCCGTGAACCTTCCCAACCACCCCTTCACAGCCATCTAATAGAGGGGGACAGTGGCTTAAGACGGAGTTGGCCACCTGTCCACCGCCCTGCGCTGTGGGCCACACAGTCTGCCATGTTTTACCCATGATAAAGCAAGGTAAGACGCTCACCCCAAAGATGCATAATCTGTAGCTAGTTTGGTGCTTTCTGATGGGAAATCCTGTCATCTCTAACTGGAACTTCTTACATGAACAGTCCTGTGCACCTATGAACACCTCAAACAATACTAGTCGGGTGAGTGAAGAAATGGATCAAACCAGTCAGTGGTTACCAGTCACTGAGTGCATACTACGGGTCAAGCTGCGCCAAATGCAGAAGACCGAGAGATCAAAAAATTAAAACAAAACAAAACAAAACAAGGATGGGAACTTGAGGTCTTTCCTCTAAAGGAATTTCAAAAGACTCGCTTCTAGTCAGATTCGTTGAAACGCAGGGGGCACACTCTCGTCACAGTCAGCCTGGAGGCTCTGAAAGGTGGAAAGTGGCGCCTAAGCTATGTTTGGCCAAAGTCAGGGCATCTTTCTCAAGACTAAGGTTCCTAGGCAAACAGCAGAAACAAAGGCAGGAAAGCCAGCAAGTACACAGAACTTTCTAGAAATGGCAAATAATTTGAATCCTAGCTTTGACCTTTTTGAGCCTTCGCCTCCTCACCTGGGCAACAGGAATAATAATCCTGAGTGTGCTAGGTTAATAAATGCAGTAATCCACATAAGGGACCCAGTCCCAGACTCCAGACACACGGGAGGCCCAGTGAATCGCAGGTGTGGATTCTGGAATGTGAGGTGGGCTAGGCCTCAGATGCTGCAAAGGCATTTGGGTTTGGGTTGAGGTTGCGAGGGAGTAGCAGAAGGCCGCAAGCCTACAAGGTCCCTCCAAGGAAGGCTACTGTGGCGACTGCAGAGGGGAGACAGGCCAGGAGTGACGCAGCATGGACACGGGACCCACGGGCAATATGGAGGCCATTCTGTGGCCCAGGTGAGGGATGGGGAGGTGAACCTGAGGGCCGTGGCGGGAGGGAGGGAGCCGGGGGTAGGCGGCTATTTAAAAATCAAGGGGACGAGTCCACCAGCCCCAAGGTATGGAGGGGGAGGACGAAATCAAGGGAGAACGTGGGCCTGACTTGAGGGCAGAGGTAAAAGGTGGGCCATTCCTCGAGATGGTGTCCCCGTCTCAGAGTTCCCTGGAAGTGACTTGCATGGGCACCTCTCACAGACACCAGAGCATTTCTCTGAGAGACTCAAAAAAATACATTAGCATCATAATAAAAGGGAGAAAACCACTCTGAAAATAGTACCATTCTTTTCCAGGAGCTTGGTATTCAGGGCTGAAGTTTGTTAGCTATTCCTAAGAGAGACTTTGAAAACTAGTAAACCAGGTAAGTAAAAGATCTGCCAGTTACTCTGCGAAAGAAAGAAAGAAAGAAGAAAGAAAGAAAGAAAGAAAGAAAGAAAGAAAGAAAGAAAGAGAGAAAGGTGGGAGGGAGGGAAGGAAAGAGAAAGAAAGAAAGAGAGAGAAAGGCGGGAGGGAGGGAGAGAGGGAGGGAGAAAGAAAAGAAAGAAAGAAAGAAAGAAAGAGAAAGGCGGGAGGGAGGGAAGGAAAGAGAAAGAAAGAGAGAGAGAGAGAGAGGCAGGAGGGAGGGAGGGAGGGAAGGAAGGAGAAGAAAGAAAAAAGAAGAAAGAAAGAAAGAAAGAAAGAAAGAAAGAAAGAAAGAAAGAAAGAAAGAAAGAAAGAAAGAAAAGAAAAGAAAAGCCCTCAAATATTTTGATTTAATAACTTCCCCCAACCTAACTGTGTAATCTGACCCATTCAACTAGGTCTTTACTAAGAACCCACGGAAGGTGCCTGTGCGTGGGCAAAGGCCAGCTTTCAAACAATGCTGGGTGCCAGAGGAGAGGGTACATCGTAGCATCTTAAACTAAGGATCTCCATTTAACGCCAGATTCATAACGAAAGGTGAGCTTTCGGAAAATCCATACATCACTGAGCTATGAACAAAGCCGTCTCCAGGCTCGGTCTACTCTGCTGAGCACAAGTACCTATTTTACCCCCTGTCACCACTGAGAAAGTTCCGTGAACTTGTAATGAATCCCTCCTCCACACGAAAGAACACTGCGGCATTCACTTGAAAACAAAAACGGCATTATAACGCAAATATGCGGCACCCCATTCTGGAACAATATACCGCCACAGAAGTGTAACGTTGGCCTGGCATTCCGTTTTGTCTACCTACAAAGGTCATCCCTCCTCTTCCACTGGAAGGCAATGCACCCATCCTTCTCAGGAAAAAGTATTGGGGGTTTTTCTTCCCCTCCAGCTCAAGGTAACACCTTAAAATGTACGAGCCTGAGTTGCTTCAACAATCTGTGTAGTGTGGGGCATCCGGAGAAATGTGGAGATGAGAGAGGCTGGGGGAAAAGCCAGACTAGGGCGTCTGCACACTCGGCAGGGACCCCATGGGCCCCCACTTGCCGCGTGCATGGCTGGTGGTCTGTCCTAGAACCTAGGTCCAGGGGAGGCAGGAAGACCCAGCATGTGTGCTCCCCAGGCCACAGCCCTGCACCCTGCCGCAGTGGAAGGGTGGGGAGTCTTCGAGCTGGGTGGCCTTGGGCAGGCCCCACATCTTCTCTGCACTTCGGTGGCCTCCACACATGAGGTCAAGGTCAGCTTCAGATGATGATCCAAGGACACAGGTGAGGTCTGAGACAGCGAGGTCCAGAGAAGGGGCAGCTCTGTTGGGACAGAAAGTAGAGTGCCTGCCCCCTGGGGGTGGCAGCGGGGTGGGGCCACAGGCACAGGGCTCAGAATGGCACTGATGATCTCTCAGGCACACTACGGGACATTCAACATGCAGGAGTCACCCAAGTAGTCCGCACAAGGATCTCGAAGCAAGTTGCAGGAGGTCACGTGGTCAGTAAGAGGCAGAGCCTGGAACAAAGTCCAGCTCGAGGCTTACCCTCTACCCCTGGGCAGTAATGTCCCCGACATTAGGAAAACCCCATGATCTTGGCACCTGGGCCAGAAGTCACTTCCCGGGAGACAAGCTGCGTGAAGAGCAGCAGTCCCCAGGGCCACCGTGGAGGAAGTGGTCATGCCCCAGCGACCAGAGGAAGGACACTTGGAGCGAGGCTCCCTCCTCGTCAAGAAGCACCACTTCCTTAAAAAGCCAACCGGTTTTCTGTGGCATTCTGGCTGAGGACACGGGGATACAATCGTCCACCTCACCCTAAACTCGGATCGAAGGTTCACGAACAAATGCAAAGAAGTTTAGCTCATTGAAAGCAGGGCTTGGCTTCTGCAAAGGCAAAAGCCCTGGGAGGTGAATGTGGGAAACTGGTTGGAGCTCAACGTCTGAACTTGGTAGGAGCCTAAGTGAGCACCGATGGAAACCCCTGTGGTCTGGCCGTCCCCGCCGGAGTCTCAACCCCAGCCTTCTTGAGCCAGCCACCTTCCTGGCCCACGTCTCTGGCCAGTGGAGAGCTGGGAGTCTCACTCCAGAGCCGCCACACTGCGAACAAGCGTCCCTCCGCTTAGGCTCTCGAGGATTCCCCCAAGAACCACCTCGCATTCATCCCAGGACGCGATGGGAAGCTCCTTCCTTCGGTGCTCCTTCTACCGGAGGATTAAAGCGCACCGTTACCATGACAACAGCAAAGCCAGGGCTCTCCCGACCCGTGGCCCCACCATGCGTCACACTCCAGGCAGGCGTCACGTCTCCAAACCTATGCCATGGAGCAGAGAGCTCGGAAATGCCCGCTCCGCAAACATAAATGACATCCTTGAATTTCATGTCAAACCTCGTCCCCGTCCCAAGCCGGTCATTGTCAGACCTGTGCTCCAACTGTCTCCTGATCCCTCGTCGTGGGCTGAACCGCCTGTGCCCACCAGCGTCCCCCCATGCTGCACGCTTTGATGGGGTGTGAACGCCTGCACACGTCCCAGCGGTGTGGCAAGGGCCACACTAGCACCGTCCGCACACGGGGGGAACGAAGCTCACGACTCATAGTCGGACCGGTATTCACGGGACATTCCAATTCTGCGTGCTATGCTGGCAGGCCCTCGCACGTAACAAAGGACACAGAGACCTTTGCTGCTGTGTGTGAGACAGCGAGCCCTCCACGGCTCTGTCACACATATGGGACAGGATAATGATTCCGGTTGCTTTTGCTACGGCCATTAATTTTAACGCCATAGAAGCCTGTCTATCCCGCCAGCAGCCCCAGATAAATTTCACCTGGAGCTCGACGTCAGGGATGGTTTATTTTTAAAATGACTAATTCTATCAAATATCCATAATGAAAATGAAATGGTCTCCAAGAAGTGAGTCCTATGACATGAATAGGAATGTCACCCATCTAAAATCTTCAACAAGGAAGGGAGACTATCAGGTTATCTCGCTCATGAAAGCAGCTAGAATGAAAACTTCAGCATCCACCAGTAAACTTAGCCCACTGGAGGATTAATGAAAGAAAGTTAGAATAACCAAGATTCTGAGTTTAGAATAAATAAAGAGTTGGGGGGGCTCATTAGGTATCATTCCGTGTGGCTATGATAGGTCATCGGGGGACCAGCAGATTTGATCTATTCATGGAACGTCTACTACTTTAATGCATTTAATTAGGTGCTTTGGGTAACACAACAAAGTAGAAGAGGTGACTTACCATTGGTGTCCGAGGGGGAGTTGCCCAGGCCCCACCATGCCCCAGGAATGAGACGCAAGAGACCAGCCGCCTTAAAGGATGGAGATCTGGCCCTGGGGGGTTAGGGACCAGGGGGAGAGCCTACTCAGATTCCAAGGAATTCTGCAAGTGCGGACTTCTCGTATGCAAAGCTCTGTGTAGCTGATGGGGCCCTCACTGCCTTCCCATTGGACAGGCCAGCTCCAAGATCCGGGATGCTCTTGGTGCCGTGTAGCAGCTCGGTCCCTGAAGGCCCTCGGAGGACAGGGGCCCCACGAGCCCCTGTGTGAAGTAGGCCCTGCCTTCCACGGCTCCCTGGGCTCGGCGTCTCCTGGGCCGGAGTCTGTGTGTGGCGGATTCCCCGCCACTGAGGGCTCAGGAAACACCTTGGCTTCGCGCTCCTCTCTCTCTCTCTCTCTCTCTCTGAGAGAGAGAGAGAAAGAGTGTGTGTGTGTGTGTGTGTGTGTGTGTGTGTAAGTTCCTCTGTGAAAAAAAGCAAATAACCCAATTGAAATGTTTTGAACATTCAGGTTGAAGGTGCAAAAGTAACACAGATTCCGAAGTCCCCGGGCAGGTGAAGAGAAGAGATTCCACGCCTCCCGAACTCCGGCAGCCCTGCTGGCTCTGGTCCCATGGGCCCTCGGAGCGCACCACACTCAGGAAGCAGCCCATTTCCACAGAGCACTCACGACGTGTGTCACCAGAGTACTCAGTTTTTGACTAACTGCTTTGCACTCACTATGATCCTACGGACATGGAACATCAGAGCAGAAAAGCCCCCAGTTGGATTCGGCCTTTAGAGACGCTGATGCCAGGAGTGCACACAACCCTTGCAAAGTATGCCGTCTCCTTCATGCCCGTAGACACACGTGAGTGCACCAGAGGCGTCAAGGGCCGAGTGCAGGAAGGACTCCCTCCCGTCACCCTTTGTCGTTATGTTATTATCATAACATGTCCAGTAAAAGAGACAGTGAAAGAAATGCAGAAACAGGACCCGCTGACTCATAATGACAAGGCATTAGCTCTCCGTAGTTCGTTTATAGCCTCAGACTATTTTTTTTATTGAAGGATTAATACATGTTATGGAGATAAAAAGCTGATTTCTCCATCTTCTGGTAGGAAAAAAATGGTTGCAGAAACCCTATCAATCGAATTACTTGGGCTTTCAAAATAAAGTTGTCTTCGAATCTAGCAGCAGGAAAAGTGTTTATATTTCCTGAAAAACTGGGAACATTCTTTTCATCAGACTAAAACAATGCAAGCCACTGTGTTTTCCTTTTTGCCTCGTCAGCCAGGAAGCTTAGGACCGAATTTAAGTCACAACTGCAATCACATCTTATCTCCAGGGAAAGGACGCTGGCATTGGCCAAATGCTTACTTGTGCAAGGTGCTGCCACAAATTGTTTTAATTGAAGGCTTGCAACTGCCCAGTTCTGACTCTTCCAAGTTCACAGAGAAGAACGCTGGCACTGACGGGGAAGAAGGCCAGAGTCCGTCATTCAGTCATTCAGCAAGCACGTGGTAAAGCTGGCGTCCAAACCCACCCCCCACCCCCCCACCCCGCATAACAGGGACCATCCTGACACAGCAGCCTCCCCTTGTCACATTTCCCCAAGCCCTTCTTGGGGATAAGGAGCATAGATTACCACGACGTAACAATGGCTGGAGATGGTGGAAGGAAGCTTCCAGCCCCCGGCACCGGCTAAGGGCTCCCAGGACGTTAGAGGCAGGATTCATGGATGGGCAAGCATGTGGGCAGACCCCGGGGCTAGAAGGGGACTGTCTATTGAGACAGCTGTGCCTTCCTATCGCGTCCCCTTGGGCGGCTGCCAGGTAAGACGACTCTGGAATGCTACCTTCCCTCCAACGGGACCGCAGCTTCCCCTCGTTGCCCTGACTTGTCTGCTCGAGCCCAGCGTGCAGAGCGCTTCAGCGGCCAGAAAACTTCCCAACGCAGAAGCCAAATACTCGGTTGGACTCGGTTACGGCCAAGTCTGCGTGGCTGATTCACACAGCGGCGAAGCCTTCCCGAGCGCACACAGAATGGGAGCTGGTCACCAGCAGGGGAGGACAGTCTTTGAGGACTGGCTACTAAGACAAGTCTGTGGCCCTTAGAGGAACACTCAGGCTTCCCGAAGAGCAGACTGGGATGCACTAAAGTCAAGGCATAGGGATTTATTGAAAATCACAGCTCCTCATATATCATCGGTATTCAAGGAACCTTTAAAAAACAGACTTTACACGATCTGTGAGTCCATTTACTTAGAGTTCAAAAGCAGAGATATTAAATATATGGTGTTAGAAGTGGGGAGAGAGGTCACCCCTGGTCAGGCTGCCTTCATCTGCGTGCTGGTGCAGGAGGACCAGTTGTATCAGTTGTACCAGGACTTTCTGGTTTCACACTGAAACCCCGCATGCCAGTAAACCCCTCAATTTCTGGCAAAGCAAGTGCCCCCCACCCCCACCCCGGCGATGGTGCGGGATGTGCAAGGCAACGTCCCTAACGCATCTGTTGTGGTCTCTGCCGCAGGCCACGTGCTCAGTAAATACCGGCTTCTTAGCATCACCGCACCACAGCCTTCTCCAGAAAGTGTGTGTGCGTGTGCTTGCCTGTGATATGTCACTATGCCCAGGCAAGCTCCCATTGCCCCATCTTCCCTTCAGTTTCCTGACCCACGTTAAAACAGACATGATCAGTAAACTTCGAGCAATTCTCTCCCCAACCTGAGAGTCCAAGGGCTCCACACACCTGCTGAGGGGGGCGTACAGCGGTCAGACGCCGCGAACCCCACCAACCCAAGACGTGGTGTCTCAGGGCTCCTGAGTGTCCACTGCCCGTGATAAACAAGGACGAAATGCCCCTCTGCTTCTCGGCATTGCTGGAGGTCGACTGAAGAACCAGCACTTACTCTAGTCCCCTGCCCAGCGAGTGTGGCAATTGCACCGCGCTCAGCCAGGGAAGCCTGCAGACCACCCTGGAGTGGTGACTACACAGAAGCATCTGGAACCCCAGGGACCTCGGTATGAAGGCCAGGAGGAGAGCAGGGCAGGCAAAGGGGCCGGAGTGGGACAACAGTGTGGGCGTGTGGCCCCGTCAGCGAATTCGGTGTCTGGGGTCCTGGATGGGAGGACAAAGCGAGACACCACATCCCCCCTGAGCCAGCCAGGGTCTGAAGCGTGAGTTTCTGGGCTCTGCCCCTCACCGCACCTGAGGAAGGATCCCCGGACTTAGCTTAAATTAAGCCAGTTTTATTTCTCAAGTCTGAGCACTGATGCATTTATGTTTAGGCTTTAACGTAAGCCGTAAGAGGAATAAAAAGTAACATTATTTTTGTATTTATGTTCTAATATAAATTGCAAAAGATACACAAAAGGGAATCACAAAAGGGAGTTCTTCCTGCTTTCAGGCTTCTGATTAGGATCTGGCCCTTGCCTTCTACTGCAAATACCCAGCGAGGATTGGAGGGAAGAACACAGTATGTAACAGGAAAAAAACAAAACAAAAAAAAACAAATCTTGGCAGAGTGGACGTACTCAATCCACGCTTTTTTCACATTCCCACAGGGATGTAAATCAATTTAAGTGCTTAAAATAGCCAGAGAAAGGGAAAAAAAATGGAGCTCTATTAGTTACCATGGGAATTATTAATTGAAGCCCATCTTTTGTCTTCTAAAGATCCTTGCCGTTCCTGTGACGTCTGGAATGATAACATTCAGGGAATCAGCGACCATTTCCTGCCATTTGATGAGCATAAAAATATCAGTGGAAGTTCCAATTAAGGAAACTTCTGAAGAAGTCAAACCCACCCACTGTGGTAGTGACACATTTATTAAGGAAATCCATCGGAGGCTGAATTTCACAAGTAGAAGGCCGGATCTTCCAAAGGTTCTGAGAAATTGGGAAAGGAGGCCACCAGAGCCCAGATATGTCCACGGCATCTCAGTGCGAGAAGACGGGAAAGGCCGGATGTGTCATTCATCCGGACTGCAGTTTCAGGGCACGAGCCAGAGAACCCTCCAAGCTTCCAGCATCACGGGGCGGCTTGCAGACAAGCCGGTGTTCCCAAGATTGGACAACTGACTGTGAGTGCTTCGTGAAAATGAAACTCTTCACAGCATTCCCCGGTGCAGAGATCGTTTCTAAAAATCATGGCTCGAGGGCAGCTGGGTGGCTCAGCTGGTTAAGCAACTGCCTTCGGCTCAGGTCATGATCCCAGAGTCTCGAGACCAAGTCCCACATCGGGCTCCCAACTCCATGGGGAGTCCGCTTCTCACTCTGACCTTCTCCCTTCTCATGCTCTCTCTCACTCTCTCTCTTTCCTAATAAATGAATAAATAAAATCTTTAAAAAAAAAATCATGGCTCAAACAGAGTTTGCATTCCCCAAAGTGATACTCTGGAGGCGTAGCAACCTGTGCCTTCGCAAGAAGGATTAATTGCACCTAATGCAAAGCACCCCCAGAATCCGAAAGAACAGCCAAAGCACTCACATTTATTAATAAAGAAGTAAATCTTTCCCTGAAAATTGAGAATCGTCCACAGTTAGCCAAGGGCTGAAAAAATGGAATTAAGAACTTCATTAATTCTTAGAGACAGCTGGAAGCATCATCTACCAAAATATATTTCTAGAAGTCTAAATTTAATAAAAGAAAAGGACCCCCTGCAGCCAGAGTGGGTAATAGGCTGCTGTTACACTGGTTCGACTTCAAATAATTAATTTCACAAGGAGGGGTCTCAGCAGGAAAGAGGCCAATGACACTAGGAGGAAGATTTTAAGACCTGACCTTGACTCCTGCTTTAACAAAGGAAAACGGAATGCTTTCACCAAGGGATGGAAAGTAGGAGACATTCAAGCAGGGGGCCTGGCTTCTCCTCATAGAGGGAGAAGCCATCCTTCTGTTTGAGGCCCAGAAGGGGACGCAGCTCTGGAGATGGGTCCCGGGGCTGGAGATGGCTGCCCCGGCCCAGGGCACAGCCTGCTTCCTTCCTCGCTCTCCCAGAAAGCGAGCGTGTGCTGTGCCCTTGCACGACGGCTGGCGGCTGCAGGCAGCTGGAGACCACCCGGGGGCTTCACACCTCTCCACGTGCACACACATGTGTGCATGCACACACAGGGGCGCACACACACCTGCTGCTCCCCTACGTGAGGCAGGAGGATTCTCCACCTTTCCAGGACTGGAAATGCTTCCCTTGCCCGCACCGGATCTGTCAACTTGGCTTTGCCATACAAGCAGTGCAAAGAGGACTCTTGCTTCGGCGTCAGGGACAAAGTACACAAAGTATAAAACAGTTCCCCACCACCGGCTATGTGCGGGGCTCCGAAGATACCCTAATGGGCTGGCTCAGAAGCCCCTCTGTCTCTCAGGCAGCTTCTAGGATAGTGGGGGAGACAGATGTTCATCGCATGTTCACATGAACAAACATGGTTCTTTGAGAGAAGGCAACCTGAGTTGGACTCGCAGTCAGGGAGGGCTTCCTGTAGGAAGTGGCCTTGGCTGAGAGCTGAAAACTGGGAGTTGATTAGAGGCAAGGGTGCCGGGGGAGCATTCCAGATATTTTGGCTGGTCAGTGTGTGCCATATGGAGACTAGGTCTTCTGCTATCTGCTCACCCCAGGAGAACAGCAAGAGAGGGACCCCCAGTATTGCGGGTCATCTGCATTTCCGCATGCTTCAGTGGGTCTAGATGCCGTCATAACATGGACGCCCTTCCTCTCAACACACATCCATGGGTGTTTCTCCGCCCACAGCCCCCCCTTTAGCAGAGGCCCCCAGACACGAGGTTCCGCTTCTACATAAGAATCTGAAGGCATCTTGATTAGGTGCATCCGAAGATCCCAGTCTAGCTCCTCTCCCAGGCCCTGGTCTCTGTGGATGGCGAGGTCCCTTCCTTCCTCCCCATCCAGACGCTACCCAAGCAAGCCTAGGGTTTCTCTGCTTCGGCAAGATGACACTTTGAACCAGATAACCCTTTGTCGTGAGGCTATGTCCTGTGCGTTGCGGACCTTTACACACTGAATGCCAGTAATGCCGACTCGCTCCCCAGTCATGACCAGAAAACATGTCTCCAGGGTTTGCAAATGTCCTTTGGGGAGGGGAGCTAAACTGCCCCCAGCTGAGAACCACGCCTTAGCCTGCCCGAGAGCACACAGCTTCCCCGGCTTCACCCCACTGGTTGTGAGACCGGAGAACTCGCTCTTCCTGACAGCTCTGGCCTCAGCTCAATTCTGGTTACTCTTGTCTGCATTCCGTTGAAGGCACGACCCACTTCCAATCCACCCTCGAGTGCTCCACACGAGCCTGGTACCTACTTTGTGTTTAATAAATGCTTACCTGTGTGATGAGTGGGCTCCTGTAGGAGCATCCCAAGGCACCCCCAAGCCTCGTTGCTTGGCCGACGGCTAGCCTTTAACATCTGATCATGCCACGACCTTGCTCTAAAACATTCTGTGGCTCCCTACTGATGTCTCAAAGCACCAGGCCGGCCAACTACTTTCCCAAACCACCTCCGACTCATCCCTGTGTTTACCCTGCACTGACCTTCAACCGAAATGAACTGGTGCTTTTTCACAAGTGCACCTTGTCTTGCCCTCGTGACACGTGCCTGTGATCCCAGAGAGAGGACGGGCAGTGGCCTGGCCCCTATTTATGGAGGGGATGGATGGGGGGAGGGGAGGGAGTCTCAGGACTCTCTAGAGTAAAGCTGTGTTGGCCACGAAGATGAGAACTCCAGCCACCTTAACTCGCCAGAAAAAGGAAACACTGGCCAAGAGCACTTCCTCTGCCTGGACCTATGAAGGGGTCCAGCAGAGACTCTCGTGGAGGCCTGACCCCAGGGTCAGACCGCAGGAAAAAATCAGCTCTTTGGTCTCCAGGGGACCGTGATATGAGCAGTCGGAGGGCTTCCTATGGTCGGGCTTCCCTTATAAAACCTGCGGAGTTCTGAGCCTGGCACAGCCCTGTACCTTGCGGGGCATCAGAGAAGGTGGATATCCTAGAGGTGGAGCCTGCTTGCTCTTCCCATGGGCACCGGGTACTGTGCCGCCGGAGCCCCGGCACGTGGCCACACTCCAGGGGTGTCGGCCTCTGGGCAGCTGCAGGGAGCTGTAGCAGGGGCTGCCTCCCCCACGAGGGGCTGGCCCCACGGGCCTGGATGGCCAGACTTGCCAGAACCCCCGTAGCCCAGCACAGAGGAGGGACTTAATGCTTACCGTGCTCCCCTGCAGTTACCTAGAACTTAGAAAATACAGAAAGATTGTAAATGCTTGTGGTTCGATGAAACTAAAACAAGCTAGTAATTCCTGCGGGAAAATTGAGAATCTCCCACCCCAAGAACGAGCATCTCCCGAGTGATTGTGCGCTAAGTATCACTCGAGGTGTATTTCACGTCTTCTTTCTCTACTCATTCATTCATTCACTCCCCCACGCATTCATTCATCCCGCGGCAACCTGCCGTGTGGAGCAGAGTGTGGGCGAGACGGTCCGGGTCCTGCTCGGCGTTGCTTACCGCCGTGCGGGGAGCAGAGGTGAGAATTACAGGAACACACAGAGCAGACCAAGGGGCACCCCGCCTCGGTCAGGACGTGTCCACACGGTGTGTGCTAGCCTCTGGTCATCCTCAGGTCCCAGGCCATTCTGTGACCTCCCAGGAGAGCCCCGCACCCCCTCCCTGCCATGCTGCCCAGCCCCCAGTCCACGCTGGCCTTTACCAGGCAGCCCCCCCGAAGCATACCCTCCGACACACAGAAAGGCCTCTAAGGAAATATTCTTAATTCCCCACACCGGGTGCCGCAAAAACGGCCCCTCAACAAGCCCCGCACTGTTCTCCTCTTACCTCCCGCCTGCCCGGCTCCAAAAAGGGGAGGCTGTCACCGATAATGCCATGGGACAGCTACCCTCCAGCTGGGGTGCTCTGCTGAATGTCTCATCGTTCTCCTTTGTGTGAGCTGAAAAAAGCACTCTTACACCCCGGAGAAGGCCACAGACACACCGGACACGTGCAGGCTGAGCAGAGACCCCTCCCAGCCCACAGCTCTGCCTGCAGAAGCCGATCTGCTGGCACCATCTGAATGCACAGGCTCAGAAAGGAGGAGGGGCGACCGGAGGGGCAAGAAGAAGCCTCACGTTTGGGGGCTAATGAAGCCAAACGCTCGCGGATTCAAGCGAGATGTGGGGGATGGCAAATTCACACATTTACAAGGTAGAGGTCCAGGAACACAAAAGCTACGGTTGTGAAAAGGGATGTGTGTGTGAGTGTGTGTGTGTGTGTGTGTGTGTGTGTGGCCCTAGAAGCTCAGGGTCAGAGACCACCGAGTGGAGTCAGAGCTGTGACCAGACCCCAAGGGGGCAGGACTCTGCTGGGTCCGGATGCCACAGAGCCAGAAAGAATCCCACGAGGCCCAAGTACGTAAGGCAAAGGAGTTACACAAGGGCCCAAGGGCAGAAGAGGTTGATAAAGGATCTTTAAATGAGCAGATAAGAAATCATGGCTCTTAGTAAATAGTGGAGGCTTTCCTCATTGTCCATTTTCTTGAACTGTTGCCTCACCCTGGAACCCAACCCAGCACTGGCTCAGGAGGTGTCTGCTCCCTGGGCCTGATGGCGTAGACGCCGGGGACCGCACGGGGGGTGGGGGAAGGCCCCCTCTCCCGTGCGCATCCCGCCCCGCCTTCAATGTCCCTTCAGATGCTGCCATTGGACCCTGGAGTGGCAGGCACCCAAGTCCCCAGGCGCCGGCACGCACGATCAGGAGTCGGTGTAATCAAGATGACAATTCTTCCCGACTTGATCTATAAATCCAACGCAAGCATAATAAAATCAAAATAACCAGCAAGTTATTTTGTGGATATTGACAGACTCATGTGACCATTTACATAAAGAGGCAAAAGACCCAGAGTAGCCAATGCAATGGTGAAGGAGACGAACGAAGTTGAGAGATTGTCATTACCCAGCTTCAGGACTCGCTATGCAGCTACGGTCATCAAGACGGTGTGATGTGGGCACAAAAACTAACAGATAGCGCCAAGGGAACACAGCAGAGTCCGAAAATAGACCCACATAAATACAGTCAACTGACCTTTGACAAAGGAACAAAGCCAATACTCGAAGAAAAGACAGTCTTTTCAACAGATGGTGTCGCTTGGACATCGCTTTGCAAACAAACAAACAAACAAACAAACAAATAAACAAACTGAATGCAGACACAGACCTCATGCACTCCACAAAACTTAACTCAAAACTGATCCCGGAACTAAATGTAACACTGACAACCAGGAAACTCCTGGAAGATCACACAGGAGAAAATCTAGATGCCTGTACGGGAGGTGATGCCTTTTTTGGACACACCATCAAAGGCACGATCCATGAAAGAAAGAACTGACGAGCTGAACTTCATTAAGAGTAAAATATTCCTGCTCTGCCAAAGACAACGTCAAGAGAATGAGAAGACAAGTCACAGACTGGGAGAAAAACATTTGCGAAAGGTGTATCTGATAAAAGACTATCAATGATACACAAAGAACTCTCAAAACTCAACGACAGGAAAATAAACAACCTGATTAAACAATAGGCAAAGGACACAGGCAGCTATCTCACTGAAGAAGACGTAGAGATGCCAGGTCTGCACAGGGGAACATGGTCCACACGAACGCTGTCAGGGAAATGGAAATTCATACAGGAGACACCACCGTGCACCTGTTACAATGGCCCAAATCCGAAATGCAGACAGCACCGAGTGCTAACAAGGATATGGATCAACAGCAACTCTCGGGCATTGCTGGAGATGCAAAATGCCACAGCCACTTTGCAAGACACTTCAGCCTTTTCTGGGGAAAAACAAAAAAACATATCTTTATCATATGATCCAGCAAGCACGCTCCTTGGTATGGACCACAAGGACCTGAAAACTTTCATAGACACAAAAACCTGCCTATGAATGTTTACTCATAACTGCCAAAACTGGGAAGAATCTGATATGCCCCTTGGTGGGTGGGTAGATAAGTAAACTGTGTAACATCCTGACAAAGAAATATTATTCAGCACTAAAAACAGGGGAGGTGCCGAGCCAAGAAAAGACATGGCGGACCCTCAAATGCCCACCGCTGAGTGAAGGGAGCCAATCTGAAAAGGCTACACATATGTAAGAGTCCAGCTATCTAACCTTCTGGAAGAGGCAGTACTATGAAAAGAGTCAAAAAGATGAGCAGAGATGGAGGGATGAATCATGTCATGATTCATGAAAATGATGGCTCTATGCCATGTGCATTTGCCAAAACCCATAGAAGGGCCATCATCGAGAGTGAACCCTAAAGTACAACATGGACTTTGGGAGACACTGAAGAGTCCATGTTAAGTTCACGGATTCTAACACATGCACTGCTCTGATTCCCGGATGTTGACAGAGGGTATGCGTGGCGGGTGGGGGCAGGGGCTATATGAGAAATCTCTTTACTTTCCACTCCATTTTGCTGTGGAAGTAAAACTCCTCTAAAAAAAGAACATCTATTAAAAAAGAGGTTGGGGGGTGTGTGTCCTCAAACCCTCTGCTGGTCTCCTGATTCGACACTCATCCTCCACCTCTCTTCACCAGGACTCAAAATGCACGCTCTCCATGCCCTCGCAGGATCGAGCCCAGACCCCGGGGCATGGCCTGATAGGTGTGTCATCATGTGCTTGCCATGTGCACAGCCCCTTGCACACCCACACCCCCTTCCCCTGAAGCCCGGGGACACTGAACTTGGGCAAGCCACTGTCAGCCATGTTTCTGCCAAGCCCGGTTCTGGGGTAATGCTGTTTTAATCGGTATACTCGATGTTCAAAAGTCAGGTGTTTTTCTTACTCACGTGTGCGCCAGTACATACATGCACCAACCCGCTGCGTATCTACGCACGCCTTTGCTCCTGAACACATAACCGCATGTTCTGGATAATCTACGTGATAACTTGCAACATATCTTAGCACACCTTTCCCCGTGCATGGGATTAGCAATGGCTAAGTGCTCCCAGATGTAGGCTCTGGAGAGATGACCACGTGATCGTGCATCTTGTTCTTCTGCCTTCTTATTGCATCGCGGAAATCCCACCAGTCGGCCCTTCTGGATTTGCAGCACGCCTCCACGGGCTGCGTATTGTTCCGTGACTCGTCAATGGAACCGATCTTTTTCCTAACTTTCCCCATTGATGGGCCTTCACATTCCTTACTTGATTTTTTTTTCCACAATAAACATCCCTGTGCATATGTCCTTTACTTATTGTGCCTGGAGCAAGGGCAGAGTCTGACTTATCATCTCATTCTTCCCAGGGGACTGCGCAGCATCAGACATCGAGGAAGTGACCAAAGTCAGCGGAGCGGTATGCACGAATGGCCCTTCTCCCGTGCATTTTAACGCACGTTTTCGCTTTGTGCTTAGACCCTGGTGCAGTCCCCAATCAAATAAATTAGTTTATTTAAAAACTGAATCAAGTGAATACACATACTTATTTCCAACCCCCTGGGGATTTCAATGCATTTTATGTATTTCCTTTAACATAAATTTGAAATCGTTTAGAGGGAAAATTATCATTTCCTTTATACCACGATAGTTTGTCCCAGAGACCACCACCAACGCGACCACATCTTGGGGACGGTATATCAAGAAAATGGGACTTTCTTTGAGGCAAGATAAGGAAAGCGCGAGGACTAAAGTTTTTGTTTTGGGTTCGCTCCAAACGATCCGGGCTCTGGAATCTTTCTAACTGGAGTCCGACAGCAGAAGCCCACCACGAGCGCACACCTCCTTCATTTGGAAGGAGAGTCGGTGACCCCAGAAGCTGTCTGTGACTATCTCCGAACTGCGAAGGAAGCAAACGTATTTCTGGGACAACGGCAAGGACTGAGAGAAGGGTGCCCCTTTCTCCCATCACCACAGTGAATTATTAGCTTCAGTCCCCTTCACACGCCGGTTGTTGAAGGAGGCACCCCCCCTTCCTGACCCTTGAGGGCCGAGCCAGAAGGAGGAAGCCATCTTCCTGCACACCCTGCCCTCAGTTCCGCAGACATTTCTCGAACTGACCCACAGCACCTGAAGCTACTCCTCTGGCCACCTCCCTGGGTCTCTGCGTTCCTCTCATGTCCGTCTCGGGCCACCCCCTCCTCAAGGTGATGGCTCACCCCCATCCACGAGGCCTCTCTCGGAAACATGTGGAAAGTTCCTCAGTGGACACTCCACGGAGTCATACTATGTCAACAGCAAATGTCCCGCAGAGGTGACCTACACCCTCTCTCCTTCAATGACAAGGTAGGACCAGGAGAGCACCCAACAACAGCAGGGTCAGCCAGGACTATCCGTAAGACAGAGAACACTCTTCTGTGTCCATTTACCTCACAGCAAGCAGGTATGGAAACGGTTGACCAATCTTGGCAACGAAAACACATCACTGACAGGAAAACAAAATGGCTCCTGTCTCCCACCCCCTTTGGAGCTCTGGGAAAAAGCAAGGGCTGCTCAGCCCAAGGTCTCCCTCTCGTTGGCCTCTGACTCTCCTGGGGACACCTGACCTACTTCCCCGAGGACGTGTTGTAATAGTGAGTCTTTGGTTTATTGCCAAACCCTATTCCTGTGGGGGGAGGCAACAAAGTCCGTCCACATCAGCTTCCTTCGCAACAAGGGTGACATTCAGCGTTTGTGACATTTATCATGAGAGAGAGGCCTCCTTAAACAAGAGTCTGGAGCCGCGAGAGAAACACAGGTGCCCGGGGGCAGTGAGCAGGAAGTCTGCTGGCTCCTGGCCTCCGGCTGTAGACACAGCCCAGACCCGGAGACCGTTTCCCCACGGCCAGTTTGCTCTGGAATCTTCTCCACGTAGACCTGCCGGGTCCTCAAGCCCCCGCCCCTGCCAGGCCCTATGCACCTGTCGCGAGAGGGACACAGTAAGAGGGGATGGCCTTTAGAGACTGTCCAATCCCAGCTCCACGTTCACCAGCCAGCCCGACGGCCTGAACACCAGCCCCTGCCAGCGCCGCGCTGAGCTCCGGGGCTGCAGGGAAGGGGCGCGGACGCCGCGGGGCCTGCCCGCCGCTGCCGGGGAAATGGCCAGCGGACACACCAGTGCACCCGGCGCCACAGGCCCTGTGACTGCCCGGACAGTCCCTCCCTCATCCCAAACCTGACCCTCCCTGTCCCCCGCCCTGATGGAGGGTGCTGCCGTCCTCCCAGCCGCCTCATCCTGGGCTCATCCTGGGCCTTCCTCCTGTACCCCGAATTAAGTCACTGTTTCCTGAGAACTGTGTCTTTTTAAAAATTTGTGGAATTCGCTCCCTTTCTTTATCCTGTTGTCAATCACCTGATTTCAAGACACTCTTATCTTTTCGCTGCAGCAAACGTCCGACTCGTCTCTCGCTTCCAGCCCTGCAACCTCGACCACCCCGCTGTCCACATGAAATCAGAGCGTCCTTTCATACAGCTCCATTTGTCACCCTCCGGCTCAAACTCTTTAAATGGCTTTCCACATGACACCCAACTCCTTATATATTCATGCTCTGATCTTTGTTGGCTTTTGTAGCTTCATCAACTAGACACCCATACCCACCCCCCCATTCACCCATCCATCCCCCACCCCCCACCAACCCACCCATCCCCCCACCGCCCACCCCCCAACCCATCCACCAACCCACCCATCCAATCAGTCCTTACTGCTTATCTCCCAGGACTGCTCATCTGGCCTTGACCATCATGCTGTCACTACGTCACCACATACAGCTACGGTCTTACTGTTCATCCCCAGCCCTGCTTTATCCCTCCGTCTGTTCTGGATCAACATCATGCCCTCTACACAGGAACTCACCCTGGACCTCAGCTCCTCCGGCAGCTGGGCTCCTATCTGCTGCTGCCCCCCATCCTGCCCGCGGGGCTGGCCTGTTTCCCCGAAGGGAACACCTTCACCTGCTCTCGGGTTCCACAGTGTTGAGATTCCCAACTTGTTGGGGCGGCCCCATGACTTCTTGTCAGACTCCCCCGCCGAGTACCAATGGGAACCACTTCCCCCTCCTTCCGTGAAGTCTGCAGCCAGGTCAGAACCCCTCCCCCCACACCCCAGCCAACATTGCACGTCCCAGTGGGGATGGTCAGCTCAGGGCATGGCCACTCCCAGGCCACCTGTCCCAGCTGGGGCTGATGAATGTGAGGCACTCCGCGGCAGGCAGGAGGCCACCGGCTGCTCCCAACCGCCCTTCCGTGGGCCAAGAAAATTCAGGAATCAAGGAGCTTCAGAAGAAGCCCCAAGGCCTTGCATGCTACGAAAGGACGAGCAAAGTCTTCTTCCTTAATACAGAGGCCACAGAGGGGCAGAGACTGGCCAGGGGAAAATTTTTAAATCATCCCGATGTAGTTCAGAGTTTGAGAGATGAATGTAGGCCACTGGGGTACTGAGAAAAACACACATTTACAATACTTGATACAGACGCCATGCACATATGTGATGTACACATACAGGGACGGTTTCCTTAGATAACCCTCTCAGGTTTAAAGAACCCTGTTTTCATTAGGACAGGCTGTGCCAATGCCTGGCAGAGTTAATGACAGACAAAATTATGAAAAAACTGTTGGGGTTTCTGTTAAGAAAAGAGATAAAGAGATAAGTCACTCAGGTATCCTGGCCTGTGTGATAAAAATTACGTCCTAGTCTCCCCTCACCATTTCCTACTCCCTACTCCCCTACTTCCCCTCCCCCAGCAACCTCTGATCTGCTTCCTGTCTCTGTGAATTTGACTGCTTCTAGGTCCCTCGTGTAAGTAGAATCCTACAGTATTTGTCTCTCAGAGACAGGCTTACTTCACTCAGCGTAATGTCCTCAAGGTTCATCCACACTGAGTATGTGTCAGCATTTCCTTCCTTCTTAAGACTGAATAATGTCCCATTGTTTGGATGGACCACGTTTTGTTTATCCCTTCATCTGCTGACGGGCCCTGCCTAGGGTGTAGTTTTCAGATCTAAATTGAATTTGATCAGGCTGACCTGTCAAAGGCGTAGGTTTGTTAGCCGATTCACTTTTCTAAATCAAGAATATTGTACAATTTAAAGAAAAGTGTTCATTTCCTAATATCTCATTTTAGAGAGGCAGGCACACAGTACCCTAACCCCTGACTTCTTCGTTTCCTCAGTATTCTTTCATTGCTAATGATTTTTACAGCCTCGGATGGCTAGCAGATGGAGCAGGGTTCCTTGGTCCCTTTCACTTAAAATATCTCTCTGGGATTCAAGGCTCTTTCCATTCCCACTCATCCTCATTACTTCTGACATGGTGATCTCAAGCTTTCTGGCATGTCAAGCAGCATATCTCCACGCTCTTGATTGGACGGCAGGAAAATTGGCCTGCATTTGGGGCGATGCTGACCTATTTTTTCCCTGTGAGATATTATAAAAAGACACTCAGCTTTGGAGAGAAGCACTGACATTTTGCCCATTTTCTTTGCATTTTTCCCCACCGGTGACACAATCTGGGAGATCCACGTGTATCCACACTTTCTCCACGGCTCTGCCCGTGGCCCAGAGAGAAGACTGGGTTTTCCCACTGCCTTATCTCTTCCCTACTCTGCAAACCACCTGGCCCTAGGTAAGGGCTCCAGGGCTGGTGTCCGTAAACCCAGGAGCCTGGACATAAAGACGGAGCCTTCGAGTGTGCGGACGGGGACTTGGCTCCCGTAGTTCTGGGGAGGTGGACCAGGTGTACTGCATGGAAATAGGTATCTTCTGGAAGTAAAGAAATGAACCAAGAATGCATCCGTTGGAGTGGAAAGCTGACTGCCCAGAGACCCAAAGCAGCAGGAAACATACCCTCCTTAGCTCATCTGGTGTCAAAAATTTTTTTTTATTCTTTTGCCCACGTTTTTAAATTGTAGCATTTCCCAAACACATCTACCTGTCCAACTTCTCTTGAACAATCTGAAGATGTGCCCACCGAGGCTGCATTCTGTGCACCTGCCGGAGGTGAATCTGAGCAGCAGCGCCCCCTGTGGCCACGGCAGGTGCTGCTCCTCCCAGCTCAGGCCTGCCTGGCTCTCCTGGGCCACAGACCACACCCGCCTGCTTGGAATCTGTGCTTGGGACCCCTCCCGGGGCTACTGAGCCTGTGCCTGGAACCGAACGGCCATTCGGGAAATACGTGTCGTTCCCACGATCGCTGAATGGCAGTTGCCCAAGAACCCCGAGATGGAAGCAGAGGAGGCCGAGAGTTCTGGTTGGAAGGAAAGTTGAATCTGAAGTTGAGTTTAACCTTTGGAGACGTTCAAAACCAGAGCACCCTCCTGCAAGCCCTGCCTTTTCAGTGGCGCTGACCCTGACCTCTCAAACGCTGCGGGGCCTCTTCTTTCCACCAACCGTGCTCCTCTTCTTTACTCCACCCCGCCTTTGCCAGCCCAGGGCCTCCTCCAGGCTCCACATTCTCTTCTGCACGGGATCAGGTGGGAAGCCCTTCATGAGTTCACGTCTAAGCACATACTGGGGCCCTTCTGACTGCCAGGGGCTGCCAGGCCCGGGAGCACAGGGGAGAGGGCACAGTCTCCAGGGGACACAGAGAAGTGAACTGGGGGGTCACACAGTGTAGAACAGGAACCATGACAGATAGCCGACCTGCGCAATTCTTCATTCTGTCTTCCAACACTAGATGAGTCCATCTGCGGCACCAGCTCCTAGCACCGTGCCTGGTGCACAGCAGGAACTACAGCAAGGCTCAGGGAAGGAGGGAATGTCCTGGGGGCAGGGGCACAGGAGAAGCCCTGTTCCGTGGATGAGGGAAGAAGTCCCTGAGGGCTTCCTGGAGGAAGGAACATGTGAGCAAAGACCTGGATGAGGGCTGCATGGAGTGGGGACTTCCCAGGCTGCAACAACGGCATAGTGAGCCAGTCCAGTTCATCAAGAGGGTTGTGAGCAGGGCACAGCTGGGGGACAGGAGGAGGGGGGCTGTCAGAGGTTGGCTAGGATCTGGTAGGGTCTGTTCTCTAGGATGAGCAAGTGGAGTTCTTGCACGAAGACGCCGAGGAGCTTCCAGGCGCTGAGTCAAGGAGGCGTCCAAGTCAGGGCAGGGTTGACAGAAAGATGTTCCGGGACAGGTGTATAGAATAGACCAGAACCCCAGATGGGCTGGACTATCAGCCACTCCACGTGGCCTACCTCCAACAGCCTCTCTTTTGGGACCCATCTCTCCCCTCTACTCATCTGGGCCCTGCCCTGACCCTGGCATGTGGAATTCTTCTCCTGTGTATCTGAACTTTCCCTCCATCTGTCTTGGGATCCCAGGGAGGACCGGGCCACGTTTCCTCTCTCCCTGTAGCCCTCTGCCACCGCCCCACATGGAGCTACGGCGGTCTGCACCCAGCTGACCCTTCCAAAAAAAATGCTCGTGGTAACAGAGAATCCTATGTTTGGGCCTCTGGCTTGTTTTTCTTTCTGGAAACACTAGACCTAAAATGTGAGAATCCTGTTTGGAGATCGCAAAACGTGGTCATCTTCCAAAGATAAAACTCAACATGCAGTGGATGTTTACTCTAGGAAAGTATGAAATTGAAAAATAAAGAAAGATGAAGGAATCCAGAAAGGATCCTCCCAAGAACTCTATAATTGACGGAGGGATTTCGAGCACGAGGGAAAAGCTCTCAAGTCATACTTCACTGAAAAAGCTATAATGTGAACCACAAACAAATGATTTCACTTGCTGAAACATCTGGAAAAGCATTTCACTGGAATGTTATGCTATTTAAAGATCATGAATGATGGGGATTAGTTCATAGCCTTTGTCCAGAAAGGCATTCATAAACTTGGGTTCGCAGAGAGGGAAGCGATTCTCGGCAGCAGGCAGCTAGTGTGCACCGGGTTCCCCCAGCTCTTTGCAGAAGGTTTAAAACCCGGTGTCTTTCTTAACCCCAGTATGGAGCACCCTGGGATCGTCAGGCCCGGACAGGGCCGGGGACGAGAGATTTTGGGGCCTGAGGATGGAGATCACTGCCTTCTGGCTCTGTTCCTATTTTTCCAATTCCAAATGGTTACATTGGCAATCATAGTAACTCACATACTTCCCACCAGTAGCAAAAAAGAATATAAAGAGGTAACATCATGTGACATCTATCTTAAAACTTAAGAAAAAAATAAAAAAAGTTGTATTGATCCAACAATTTCGCTTTTGGGTAGGTAGCCAAAGGAAATGAAATCACTATCTAGAAGACATATCTGTACCCCAATGTCATTGCAGCATTATTCACGACAGCTAAGATGCAGGAAAAACCCAGGTGTCTGTGGATTGATGAATAGATAGAGACAAAGTGAGACAGACAGACAGATACACATATATGTAACATTATATATTATACACATATATATGTATATGTTATGTATACATTATATATAATACACTATATACACGTAGTATATTACAGGTATCACATATACACATATATGTTATGTACGTACATAATGCACGTACATATGTTATAGATATAACGGAATATTATTAAGCCTTTCAAAAGAAGGAAACCCTACGACTTCTAGAAGAGCCTGGAGGACATTATGCTGAGTAAAATAAGCCACATGCAGAAAGACAAATACTGCATGATCCGACTTACATGTAGAGTTTTAAAAAAGTCAACCTCACGGAAGCAAAGAGTAGAGTGACGGCTGCCGGAGACTGGGGTCGGGGAACGGAAGGTGTCGTTCAGAGGGTAGAAACTTGCAGTCACCGGACGAACAGGTTCGGGGACTAATGCACCGCACGGCCACTACAGTCAGTACTCTGGAACTATGTACTTGAAACCTGCTAAGGGAGCAGATGGTAAGTACTCTCGCCGCACTCCCATCAAGGTAAGGATGGGAGGTGACGGCTGTGTTTATCAGCTTGACTGTGCGATCATTTCATTATATGTGTATCAAACCCTTACGCTGTACTCCTCGAAAAGATACAATAAAAAGTAACATCAATTCTAAAAATATGGCGGACTGAAGAAAATACAAAATTACTCTTTAAAAAAATGCCTGTTTAAGCAGAAAATGACGAGCGGGGCTCCCTGATGAGGCCAAAGCCCTCCAGCTCACTGGCACAAGCCCTCTGATGAAGGGGCTGCTACGCTGGTTTGTTCACAATGATTATCTCATTTGGCGATTTTTTTTCCCCCTTTTGGTCAATTTCCTTAACAGTAAAGAAGCTGAGTCCCCACCAGGAGAGTGACTTTGCACACGAGTGTTGGCAGGACATGGGGAGAGGGCGGGTCTCCCGACTGTAAGCCAGCATCCCTCCCAACAAGGCTGCTATTCGGACACCCAGGGGAATGAAAGCTTTTTAAAAATATATATATGAGATCATTTTACCTACTTGAGTATTATTCATACATCTAGGTAAGAATCACAGGGTTAACTTACAAACACGTGCACACTTCTAAGTAGTTCATTAAAAAAAAAAAAAAAAAAAGCACAAGTCAGGAATTTTCCCCTCTTCTCCCTCCTGAGATATTGATTCTACCTGGATGAAAAACGGCCCCAGGACCTCTGTTTCCTTGTCTGCAAAATGCCATTCCCCGTCTGGGTAATTGCTGGAACTATCTTCAGTTCATGGAGTCCAAGATTCTAATTATCAGTCACACTCCTGGTCCCATTCGGGCAAGCGTAGAGCTGCAAATCACCCAATTTTTAACAATTCCACAATGAGTGATCAGTACAGGTGCTGGAGAGGAATTTTAATCAAATGATTCATGAGGAGGTGTCTTTTCTTTCTTCCTGAGGTGGGGAAAAATGCAGATTTTTAAAAAGGCATTGTCATGTGAAATACAGCTTAAGTCACGTATTTCAAACCTTGATCCCATTAATAAAAATTTCGTAGCCGGGTCACTAGAATCAATACCTTCATGTGATTCTGCATTTTGTTGGTTTTTCAAGTATTTTCAGGAATAAAAACGTCAGCATTATGTCTGCTGGGGAATGTAATTGTCTCTGGAGGAAAGAGCACAGACACGCAGGGACTGTGAGTCCGGATCTCCTCCTACATCCGTCAGTTCTTAGACCGGCTGCCTTCACTGCACCAAGAATCATTATTTACATCTTTTAAAAGGACAGCAACCACAAACACTTGGTCATCTTTAAACTGACCTGGGGGTGCCTGGGTGGCTCGGTCTGTTAAACGTCCATCTCTGGACTTCAGCTCAGGTCCCGATCCCAGGGTCGTGAGATCAAGCCCCGAGTCAGTCTCTGCATTCAGCACGGTGTCTGCTTGGGATTTTCTCTTTCCCTCTGCCCCTCCCCACCATGCTCACGCTCTCTCTCTCTCTCTCTCTCTCTCTCTCGTCCTCTCGTAAATAAATAAATACCGTGGACGCCATTCCTTCCACTGAGATTTTTAATCCCGTGGCTTCTTTATTCCGTAACTGAAAGCCTGTATCTCCCATTTTTACTTTTAAGTGTAAGGTAGACATCAACCGCTGGGAGGTTTTATAAATAGAGAGTAATTTTCAAACTGAAGTAAGAACTGGGAGGGGTGTTGTGTTCAGCAGAGCTCGTGGGGCTGGGTTGGGGCGGGGGGCTGCAGAAAGAGTGCTGTTTGCCCCGCGCGCAAACCTTGGTCGTGCGAGGGGATTGGGTCCCAGAAGCTGCAAACCTGGGACTCGGAGGTCACCTGCACATCAAGGAGGAAGATGAAGGACGGAGGGAAGAAGGTCACGACATTCGACAGTAAAATCTCTATGCATTTGCCTCCCGGCCTCAGAAAGGAATCACACGGTTTTGAGGCTTCGTCTGAGTGACTGACACCAGGAGCTTTTCCCAGGGGCATCTACCTCGGTGAGGACCCTGGGGAAGGTGCGACGACCGCCCGGGTTCGTAGCAGACCCTGTCTTGGGGACTGGTGGGAGACTGCAGCCCTCAGCATCTCCAGTATGACCCTGGGTGCCTGCTTGGAGCATCTCCAAGCCCAGAATGTTTCGCAAAATAGGTCAGAGAAGGTGCCTTTGGGTGGACACAGCCCTGGCCGAAGAAGGGAACGCCCCACCTCGGGCCAAACGGATGAAGGTGAAGGGCCCAGACATCGCTCCAGGCTGAAGGGCACGCAGACCCGCCAGCTGTGTCTGGACACCGTGAGCGTCCGTCACCAGGAGGAAGGACGAGGAGGGTGGGGGCTGCCCCTCACGGGGGTGTGAGTCTCAGAAGTGGGCTGGCCTGAGATGACCTCACCCCCGGGGCCAGCCCAAAGCCTGAGAAGCCCCCGGGTGGATTCGCATCACAAAATCTCTGTCTAAGGGCCAAACAGCAACCCCCCTACCCGAGGGCCACCTTTGAACCATGGGGGCAGGAAAGTTCAGCCGCCTGGGCAGGGGAAGGAGGAGGGGAGCCCCCACACCCGACAGCAGCCGGAGGGGCTGCTGGTGGGCTGGGAGATGACACTGTCAGTCCTATGTCCCCGCTGCCAGCCTCTCCATGGAAACTGGAGGAGAGGAGGACGAGGACAGACACAGATGGGAGCCCCGGGTAACTGGAGGGTTTGGAAGCATCGCAAAGGTTCGTGGAGGCAGTGGGGGTGGGGGGGAGGGCAGAAGTAGGGGGACGCAGGGTCAGCAGGAAATCCCCTTTCAGGAGGGATATCCAAGGGGGGGCCACGAGCTCAGCACTGCCAGTGAGAGACGCAGTGGTCCTCTGCGTCTAGATCTAAAGAAGGAGGCCTCCCAGTGGGGGCAGCCCCCGGGACCTCTGACACACCTGGCTGCCTCCTGCGGCTGTGTCTTATGGACGGGCCACCACCCCCAAGCCCAGGCGGCCCCTGTGTCACAGTGCTGCCAAACCTCACCGGGCCAGAGGGGTGGCAGCCAGCTTCTCCTCCTTGCCCTGCAAGAGGACAGGGCGCACTGTATACGTCCCACGTAAGCTGGGCAGAGTCAGGACTAAGCTGGGAAGTGACCGAGTCCGGCATCTGTCACGTCCTAAAACCGTGCTTATCCTCAGAGAGGAATGTGGCATTCCAGGCCGGCCAGGGTTGGGTTTACCCGTTGGGAGGGAGAGCCAAGTTCCACCGGCAGAAAGCATCTTATCCCTTGAGGGTGGAGTTCAAAGACACGTCCCAAAAGGCAAATGTGTGTGGCCTTGTCCCCAGAGGAAATTAATATTCAACACGTTGAAGGCTGGCGATGGGGAAGGCATATGATGGGCCCTGTGACCTGAGACTCTGTCTCCAGGTTGGGCAGGCACCTGGCCCGCTCCAGGGACTGCTTATGGTGCTAACAAAAAGGGGAAGGCGAGCTTCCTCTTTTTTGCTTTCGATTCCAAGATTATCCCCTGCAAAATACCTTTATTGCAGAAACCTCATTTCTCTATAACGGTTCCCGAATTTTTCAGAACAAGTGTGAGAAAGCAAGCTGAGTTGCAATTACTAGTTTCCTTCTCCCTCTTCCCATGTGCATGTGTGTGTCTCTGATTGTCTTAATAGCCAGTATCTAGCTTTCCCTAAGTTACAGATTAGGTTCCTAGATATCACTTCATTAAATCCTACAGGCAAGATTATCATCCCCGGGGCAGGAACAGTGAGCCTTGAAACCACAGCACTCGCCCCAAATGGCCCAGCTTGGAGGAGGGAGAGTGGGGAGAGAGGACAGACCCACACTCTAAGCCTGATCTCCTGTGCTCCACACGCGTAGAGTCGTCCCCAGGTGGCAGAAGGTGTCCTGGGCACCCCTGTCGAGGAAAACAATGATGTGTGTTTAAACTTTCTTTCTCTGGGGCGCCTGGGTGGCTCAGTGGGTTAAGCCTCTTCCTCCGGCTCAGGTCATGATCTCAGGGTCCTGGGACCCAGCCCCCGCTGAGCAGAGAGCCTGCTTCCCCCTCTCCCTCTGCCTGCCTCTCTGCCTACTTGTGATCTCTCTCTCCCTCTGTCAAATAAATAAATAAAATCTTTAAAAAAATAAATAAAATAAAATTTCTTTCTCTGTTAAATTCCAGGGAACCTCAGACACAGTCTTGATGTTATAATCAAATCGCTTCTTAACATTAATTTGTGCTGATGCTTGCAAAGAAATCCCTAGGAAACCTAAAATATGCCATACATTTGAGCACGTCTTATCTCTCATGTATCAGAATCCTCCCAGAGTTTAATTTGGCTCATGGTGTAAACAATTCCTCATTTTCATCCAGAATGTGCAGCATGTTGCCATGTTTTCGGGAAGGAGAAAAATCATCTTAATTTATGTAAAGAGAATTCCTAAAGATATGTATAATGGAGTCTATGATGCGTAAACACCAAATGTGTAAATATCACAGAATTATCTCGGCACATATTGTCTCAGAAATGGAAACAAATCCCTGAGCTGCAAACAGTCACTCAGGAGAACGTTGAGTTTTGTGATTTTGCTATTATTGCGCAGGGGTGGGACGCTGGGAGGCAGAATTCTGAGAACATCCCCCAGGAGCCCCACCCTTCGGCTGTCTCCATCCAACACTAATCTAGGTGCGGCTGGGAAGGGAGTGTGCGGATGGAATTAGGGTTCCCGATCAGCTGACCTTCTCACAGGGAGAGCACCCTGGATTATGGAGTGGACCCCGTTCATCCCACGAGCCCTCACGGGCACCAGTGAGAGGGATGTGGCAGTGGGGAGCGCAGAGATACCCAAGCAGGAGAGGGACGCCCCGCGTGCTGGCCAGACGCTGGAGGACGGGGACCAGGAGCCACGGTGAGGGGGTGCTTAGACCGGAGGGTCACCCAGCCGACAGTGTGCGTGGGAACGCGGACCCCACCAACTGACCTTGGAAGTGACTCATGCCAGAGCCTCCCGTAAGAAGCAGGGCTCTGCCAACACCCCAAATTCATCCTGTGAGCCTCTAAGCAGAGAACCAGCAAGATGCAGACAGACGCTGGGCTGGGCTCTGACCTCGGGAACCGGCCGTAAGCAGCAGGTGTCGCTTTAAGCTGCTGACTGTATGCTAATCTGTCACAGCAGCAATAGGAACCTGATACGGTTGAGTGGGAGAGTGGCCACGAGCACACGCGCGTGCAGAGGAGCAAAAGCACCTTCTCCACCCTCCGTTCTCTGTAGGCTCCGAGAAAAACCATGAAGTGACACCAAAACGGAAACCGCCTATGTGAGTTCATGGGACTTGCAATGGACTCCCTGGGGTGCCACTTTCTGAGAACTGTCCCGGGCTTTGTGCCCACGGAGAGCCTGACTGGTGCAGAAGGGCTGCACCCAGATGGAAGGTGAGAAGCTTTTTGGTATCTCTTACTCCCCAAACTGTAAGCACTTACCATGCGTTTGCATAGGCTAAGTATGCCAAATATAAAATTCAGGGTATCGATTTATCACAAGTGCTCCTTCTAAAGCAATAATTAACACATGGCAGAGTTCCTCACCACGGCATATTTTTACGTGTGCGCCAAACATGAATTTTCAACATACACACTGCGTTTACTTTTCTCGTTCAATTTCTTTTTGCTTTCTGATGGGGAAGAAGAGACTCCTCCATCAGGCTTCTCCTTCAATTAAAATAAAATAACAGAACACAACATTTCTGTACCTTATGTTCCTTCATAGAAGACGCACAAAACAAAACTAATGTGTTAGTGTTAAATAAGCTTATGGTTCTAACACGGATTAGCTATTGAGAACCATTGAAATTTGAGTCTTGGATTCAGTAATAACTAAGTCACGATTTAGCCGTCCACTTTAAAGAGTCCACAAGGGACTTCGAGGAGCTGTGATAGAAACACAGAGATGAGGCAGAAAATTGTCAATCTCCAGTGTTTCAGACACAAGCACACACTCACGCTGGTATCCTGCATTAAGAGCTCCTAATTCAAATGCTGGGAAAAAAAAGAAAACCATTTCCCTGGAATATATTGGTTCACATTTTTCCTGCAAATTAAGATTCCTTCCACTTGAGAAAAGAATCAAAGAGGGCCAAAGAATTTCATAAATAAAAACAAAAGGAATGCCTTACTGCTCACTGAAGAGGAGGGAGGAGTAAGGAATCCCGCCCACACTTGAGGGTGATGTTTTGAAACCCCATTTCTGGGATCCCATTTTGAAATCCCATTCTGTTCTAAACACAGACCAGAAAGAACGATGGGGAAGGAATATATCCCATCCCGGGCAGGCTGCTACCTTGGAGATGGGGTGTGACAGACTTTGAATAAGAACACGGGCCAAATGCAAAAATGTAAAGAACAAGGATATTTTAAGGATAATGTGTCTCTCCCAGGTTCTTAACCTTTTTGGTGACATGTATCCCTTGGGCCAGTTAGCGAAGCTTATTCTCCGAATAATACTTTTAATGACCTAAAATAAAATATATAGGAGTAACAACACAATTTTTAAAATGGACAAAAGATTAAATAGATACTACCAAAGATGGGCACTGAGCAAACAGGCACAGGAAGATGCTCAACACCATTAGTCATTAGGGATATGCAAATTAAAACTGCAGTGAGATCCCATTACTCACCCATACCAAAGGCAAAAACTAAAAAAGGGAAAAACAAAAAAATAAAAGAAAAAAAAAAAGGAAAAACCTGACACTATCAAATGCTGGCAAGAGTGCAAAACAACAGGAACATTCACGCTCTGCTGGTGGGAAAGCAAAGGGTATACCCACTCTGGAAAACAGCTTGGAAGTTTCCTATCAAATTGAACAGGCAGGATTTGCAACCCAGCAAACCCATCTTACTGGCTTATCCAAGGTTCACACGGAAACTTACACGCACATTTCCAGCCATTTTATTCATACGTGCCCCAAACTGGAACCCACCCACATGGCCCCCAGCCGGGGGAAGATGAGAGACATGGTGGTCCTTCCATACAAGGGAACACTACTCAGCAAAATAAATGGGATGAACTATCGATACACACCAGGGCGAGAAGGATTCTGAGATCCGCACACCATGGGAAGGAAGCCAGACTCAACAGGCTCTGGACTGTATGAGTCCAAATAGGTGACATTCTTGACAAGGCAGAATCAGAGGGATGGAGAACAGACCAGGGGTCGCCGAGAGTTAGGGCTGGGCGTGGAGGGTCTCACTGTAAAGGCACAAGCGCTATCAGATGACAAGGGAAGATAATTATATGGAAAGGAAGGGTTACATTTTCCACCATCTAAACTCACAGACCCGCTGAATTTTATTCACAAGCTCTCAAAAGACCCCAGGTTCACAATTCCAGAGCCCAGACCAACAAATGGGACAGAGAATCCTATGGCCAAGATGGCTGATGTTCCCTACACCTTTTCAAGGGGTTCCCCACTTCAGGCCACAGCTCTCAATCCGTGTGACCATGCCTGGCAGAAAACCTTAGGGCACACTTGTCCCAGGGAACCTTTTGAAAAGGTCACACGACATTAGCAGGTCCTTGGGGGCAGGGACCACATGACCTTTGTGCCCCTAGCACCTGGCCTAGAGACTTGATAAGTGCCTGTATTTGTTAGACAAATAAAATACCTATTTTTGCTGATTTCTAAAAACACGTCAATTTTACCTATTTGCCATACAACCCTTACTTCCAAGTAATTTGCTTAAAAAACTTTATTGCCTTAATACTAAGGATTTATATAATAATTTAAATGTATAAAGGAATTTATGACTTTGTTATTACACAGCATATATCGTGGAAGAAATTAACCTGAAAAATTATAGTTGACAGAACCTAATTACACCAGCCACCATGGATGCAAAGGACCTCCTAATTTTATTCTACAAAGAGTATTAAACTCCTTCCCCCCAAACAGAATGGCTTAGTGTTGTAACCTGAAGTGTATACCAATCCAAGGTTTAATTTTGCTTTCAAGATTAAGCAGTACATGTGTAATTTAAAACTGATTTGAAACAGCAAACAATGTCATCGGGCTTACAATTAATGAGGTTTTTGACAACTGCAAACAAATTGAATGCATAAATCTACTCACAACAATCGCTATATTTAACAAACATGCCACTTTGCGCGGCTATTCAGCTCATTTTCGTTTCCCAGGGTGAAAGCTGATTTGTGCTGACCTTGACCTCTAACACAGCGCTCAGTGTTTTTGTTCAGCTATAGAAGTTGGGCTGAAAGCAAGACGATATGAAACTAAATGCTACAATTGTTCTCTGATGTGACCTGATGAGTGCAGCCCTTATCGACCAAACGCTGCGCTTTTCCAAAATGTTATTTCGAAGGGGGACACGTATTCCCAGCACACACCTCCAGGCCTGTATTCAGGACAGGATGTTTACTATTTTTCCCTTTTCATCAGGCAGCCTCGCAGAGGGACTCGGGATCAGCCACGCATGCTAATCTAACCCAGCCCAGCAAACGTGTCACACACCCAGAAGAAGCGGTTCTCGGTGCACTGAGAAACACCGTTAAAAACATGAAAACAAGGAAATGGATTGGCACAGGGAAAACCTCCCCCAGAAGGACGGATGGAATCGATGGGAAGCAATGATCATGTGTGCATTTCAAAACGGTTAAAGAACTGCCCTATCTGCACTAAGTTTTTGGCTATTTCCTTCCTGCTCAGAAAGTCCAAGCTCTAAGGAAACACCCAGAGGCCCGTCAATAGTGACCGACGCAATTTACTGAAAGAGCAGGCCAGGAATTAGGCAAAGCAAGACACCCAGAATCACAAGTCAAGAGCAATCAGGATGGTTTCTTCATTCAATTAAGGGAATTTTAAAGTTTATACAGATGCTTTGTTGAAAATAAGTGAAAAACAGCAAATCTCCCAAATAAATCTTCTCTGAAGTTCTGTTTCAACCATAAATCTGAAGGTTACCACTAAGGCAATAATACGAATCTTGAGGAAAAAAAGCAATTCAGGGTTACCGTATGTAGGAAATCAATATTCTCTCTAATAGTTTTTGCAGAGTGCATCAATTTTCTTAGCCAAAAAATGATGGTGCTTTCTGTGTTTTATGGCTAAATACAATATAAAATATGGGAAAAGCCACCTAAAAGGAAAAAAAGCCATAATGCTTCAAATAATAATGGTAATACAATAATAATACATAGTACATTAAAATGCACCAGTTACATAGAATTATCATTCTCCCTTAACAATAAAATTAAATCAGGAAAGTGATTCACTTTATGCCCCACCACGGAATCAGAATCATCTGTATTCTGATACAAATGACTAAAACGCCTCACTCAAAAATGTTAACTTGTATTTTCTTTAGCTATATAGTTTATGCCAGGATGTGACCGTCTCAGAATCGAGGTCTGGGAGGACAGAAGGAGGCGCATACATGCTGCCTGGATTCCCCGGAAGCCTCCCCACCAAGCGGTTTCTCCTTGAGGAGACCCAGTGTCCAGGTCTGGCCACACGCCCCGCTTGGCACACAGACGACCCCCCCTGCCGCCTTCCAGTTACATGGCCTCGAACAACTCATTTCACTCATTCAAGTCTCAGTTTACGAACCTTGAAATGGGTTGACGCCTCATACTGAAGACAACTGAGTCCCGCTGAGTGAACCCACAGCCTCCTCCTGCACCCTCTCAGGGGGGTGGTCTCGCCACAATGAGTGTGATTCTAGTAGTTAAAGGTTCATGTCCTTTGGTAACACAGCCCCTGAAAATATAAGCCAGTACTGCATTTCTCTCACCCACTAACCCCTGTAGGTTCTAGCACTGGAGAGAAAAGGAGCCGAATTAGTCTCGTGCATGAGAACCCGCCACAGAGAAGGCCAGTCCTCTCCACCTGCCTGATACTGGGCAAAACGCAGCAAGAACTCTGAATGCACTTGTCCCATGGAGGGGCCCGAATGGCAGTCGTTATCAGATACTCTCTCTCTCATCTCTTTGTTTCATTCTGAGAGCAGCTGCCCCACTGGTCTCCCCGCCTGCTTCTAGTTCCTCATCTCTGTGCTCCCGTGGCCATCAGGACCCTTCCGGACTCGCGGAACCCGTCACCGGCCTGGAGGGGACGGTCTAGTCCCGCCTGCTTTGCCATGCCCACTCCGTCCAGGCTCCTGCCCCGTCAGCCTGGGACGCCACTCTGTTAGCCAGGCAACGTGAAAGCAGCCCGAGGAAATGGAAAAAAATAAAAATAAAAATTCTGCTGTAATGTGAAAGCCTCTTACAGAAGGAAAAAAATGTGCAAGGTGAATCTTCCAAATGTGACTTCCCAGGGATAGCAATGCCTGCATCTTTGCCCATGCAAATGCTCCAAGGTCTTACTTCTTCAACTGGCTCTTTAAACAGCCTTGTAGGTAAGATTAAATAATAGAAGCACTTTAAAATTTGTAATAGCCCGTACTTCCTTCCAGACAAGAATCAATTACAGCGGAGAACGGGGAAAAAAGAAAGAAAGAAATAAACCTCAGTGTGTGTGTGTGTGTGTGTGTGTGTGTGTGTGTGTGACACAGTGTGAGAGATCACAAGCAGTTATCTAGAAACCTGAAACACTTCCTCACTGTGAACAGAAGAGGAAGCTTAAGTGTTGGCTAGTCTGCCTTGAGAAAACCCAATATACAGAGTCTTGATCTTCAAAAATAAAAGGGTTAAGAAGTGATTATTTGTTCTCTAAAAGGATTAGCTGCTTTACGAAAGGATTATCTGCAGACTTCTGAAAGGTATTAAGCTTAGCCAGTGTCTATAAGCCACAAATCAAATCAACGTCACTTTCCAGGAATATATTAGTGTCGTAGTATTGGGTACACTTGAGACGAAAAAGAGCCCTTGAGCTTAGTACGAAGCAGGGAGGGTGGACATTTGGGGGCTGGGGGCTGGGGGCTGCCCTCACCGTCTGCACTCTCTTCCTACTTCCTGGCATCACTTACACTTGCCGGGGCAGGATCCCACCTGCCGGCCCCGCCCTCCACGTACCTGCGGCCAGACTATGGCAGGGAGGTGCTAGGGGCTCCGACCGTCAATCCTACCAAGGCTTCGACTCTTCAGGGGGAGTCACAGATCCAAGGATGTTTCGGAAGCGTTCGCGGAAGCCACAGCCCCGAGAGTCCGCCGCCGGCCATGCCCAGCAGCATCGGTGCCATGGACCACAGGCCACATCCTTACCAAAAGCTTCCGGTGGCCGCGCCTTAATTGTGGTTCGGAGCCTCCTGGGCTCCTGTCCCTTTTCTGAGCCTTGTTCTCCAGACTTCCGGGTCATTCTGAGAACTAGCCAGTCACGGTCTGTCCAGTTCCTGTTCTCATGAAGTTAACCGGAGTCAGGGTCAGTGTCCGGCTAAAAGCCACAACTCATAAACCCAGGATAATAAAAAAGAGGGTTCCTCTCCAGCACGCGCTCTTTGGAAAGGGCTGCCCATTCTGCCCTGTGTGAACATGGCCGACCCACGTGACCAGGAGGGCACTGCAGCAAGGACACCAGCGCCCCTAAAAGAGGTCCTGACGTCTGCCTGGCTTTCCCTGGGATCGCTCTCTCTGGGGGAAGCCAGCGGCCGGGTCAGGAGGAGGCTCAGACGGTGCTACGGGTGGATCCACGGGGAGGGGGAAACGGGGGCCCCCTGCCTACAGCCAACATCAGTTTGCCAGTCATGGAAGTGGGTCTTCGAGTCCCAGCGGAGCCCTCAAGTGTGCCGGCTTCGACGGGTGGGATGGGGCAAGGCTGCCAGGTCCGTTCTAGAGCCCAGGAAACTGCCTCAGCCTCATTCAGAGCAACGGCCTCCTCTGAGCCTACGAATTTGCGTTTCCAAGAATCCCAGGGACCCCTCGGAAGGCCTCTGTGGAACACGGAGATGGTGCCGACCGGTGGGGTTTTCTGACTGTTGAGTCTTCACAATAGCTACTCTGCAACAGGCTTGGCGACGGTTGCAATAGTGCTCCCTGACTTCTGGATTCAAAAGATATATATTAACCAAGAGGTTTTTTAGGAAAGATGAAAGCACCAAGTTAAGTGGTTCCGTGCCTTGTTTTCCATGGTCTGTCACCCAGTGGGACTCTGTTGAACACTCGCCCAGGTTGTCCTGATTAATCTTACAGTTTTTATTGCTTGGGTTATTAAATATTCCGCGAGTACAGAGAGGGAAGGCGGACAGAGGGAAACATAAGGACTGCGGGCTGATGGCGAAATCCCGCTGACCTGTCCCACGGCTACATGATCTTGTGCCGTGAAAACGTGGCGCCCACCTTCCCTTGGCCTTTCTGATGAGAAAAGCCCTGCCTGGGCCCCTAGAATTCCCCCTCATCTAGAGCACCAACTCTCTCTCAATAAAAACCCTTCACCGTTCATTCTCACATCTTCCTGTAATTTGTTCCGACACCCAGCTTCCCAGACATCTGCCCCATGCACTGCACTTAATGTGATGTTCATGCATCTCGACAGTGTTGAAACTTCCCCCACGTGTACTGAAGCCCTCTCGCAGAGAAGCCACCCCCCTGCAGCCAGACAAGGCGTATTCACACACAGTCCATGGGGACCTGCTCTGCAACTTCCAGGGGCTCGGCGTCCATCCACCAGAAATCAGGCAGCGGGGAAGGTGAACCCAGAAGTAGGCGGAATTTCCAGACGGTCATCCCCCTCCCCCAGATGCATCCAGCTCCTGCCAGAGATGGGGGAGATGAGCCATGAGAGACTGTGGACTCCGGGGAAGCAAACTGAGGGTTTCAGAGGGTGGGGGGGGGGGGGGAGGGGGATGGGATGGCCCAGTGATGGGTACTGAGGAGGCCGCAGATTGCGTGAAGCACCGGGGGTTACACACAAACAATCAGTCATGGAACTCGACATCAAAAACCAACGATGTGCTGTATGGTGACTAACACAACATAATAAATTAATTTAAAAAAAAGAGAGAGAGATCCGGGAGTAAAACGCAAGTGGTTTGGACACCACCTTGAAGAAAGACTGTCTCCACCAGAGATTGTGGGGTGTCCTGAGAGAACTTCTCCCGAAGCAGAGCCTCTCTACAGAGCCCTTCAAAAGGATTCCAAGGATTTTCGATCAGAAGCAGACGGGCGAATCATCGCATTGTGCTGTCCCTCACAGACCTGCAGCAGTGGCCCCGGGCACTGGGGTCAGGAACCCCGATTTCCGTCCCCCGGTCTCGTCACACAATGAGGTAATTGGGTCATCTCCTTGAGACTGGGCCACAACAGGGAGAAAACACTGGCTATTTCTTGGACTAGCTTTGCTATTACTCATTTCAAAAGAATGGCATGCCAGCGGCTCTGCCGGGCGAAGGACCCGCTCTCCAGGCCCGTGGCCTGGGCAGGAGCACAGGGTGGGAAAGCCGCAGCCGGTGCCACGGGGGCTGGTGTCTGGGTCGCGGCAGTCACCCCATCTACTCCAGTGTCCCGTCTGCAGGAGCGGGAGCCCGGGGGTCTCTGGGGTTCTGGAAGAAGAAGCCCTAGAGGTGAGGCCGTGAATGGGGAAAACCAGACAGAGAAGGGGGAACGGGAAGGAGGGAGGGGGCCCAGGGAGAGGGCCACGGCCCCACAGCCGCCCCGTCTCTGTGATGCTGCAGGCCCCCTAACTTCGGCCTTGGTCTCCTTTGTACCCGAAGGCCAGGAGCAGAGTCACAGGAATGCACGCAGGCCACAAGCCAGGCGACGGCACTCTTTAGGAGAAAGCCTGGCCACAGGGCCCCACACTCAGGTTCCCTGCTGCTTGCTCCGAGGGTGGCCGCTCCGTCGCGAACACTGGGGTGGCAAGAGGGCCCCCGGTGAACACACCCCGGTCGGGATCTGCACAGTGGGGAACAGAGTGCGGGGCCCAGCAGCAGAGGCCTTCTCGGTGCCCCCTGGAGGACCCGAGGACCTCAGGGCTGCCCACGACGGGTGCCCCCGGCCCGGTCACCCCACTCCATCTCCACAACTAGGCTCCAGAGGAATCCCAGGGGCAGACGCACAGACGGACATGGAAGGCCCGGCCCCAGGGAAGGGGTGCCGAGCAGGACTTGAGGATTTCGTTCCCCATCCCCGGCAGGCCTCCCACCGGTATCAGCTGAACCACTGAATGGACGAATGGGCACCATGTCAATGACCACGCCGGCCGCCCCTGCGGCCAGGAACCTGCAGGGAGGAACCACTGGGAAATCCCGGCCTCAGCTCTCTGCTGAGGTTTTTAGTTTAGGTCTCATCTGCCCCACGCTGGCTGTCCTCCTTTTAAAAGCCACCCTTTGGGGGCGCGGTGGGGGGTGCTCAGTCGGTTAAACAAGGCTTCGGCTCAGATCATGATCCCGGGGTCCTGGGATGGAGCTCTGGGGCCCCGTGTCAGGCTCCCTGCTCATGGGGGAGTCCGCTTCTCCCCCTCCCTCTGTCCCTTCCCCCCACCCCCACTCTTGCTCATGCTCTCTCTCTCTCTCAGATAAATAAATAAAATCTTTAAATAAAAATAAAAGCAACCCTTTGAACCGGCCCTCATGAAGTCATTGGCACCACGTGGCGGGTTACCTGTCGCCAGCTCTCTGCTAGGACAGAAGGGGCGCCGGCAGGAGCTCATAGGACCGTAGGACGCACAGGAGACTCTCCAGGACAGAAGCCTCTTTGGGTTGAGACACTCAGCTTGTCCCTTCCCGACGGCCCCACTTGGGTCCCGAGAGTGGTCAGCACCATCCAGAGTGTTGGTCGGCCCTGCGAGGCATCGAGGCCGCCCTCCTGCCCACCGCCATGGTGGAAAGTCCTGACCTCATTCCTGGGCCCCTGTGAAAGCCCCACCATTCTCCCTGGCGTTGGGATTCCCAGGGGGGCTTTGTAAGACCTGCAGCTCCCCAACCTCACTGCGCACACACACACACACACACACACACACACACACACACACACACACGGTGCTCTGGGACCTCCCCACCCATCCTGCTGACATCCTCCCTTCTCCTCGGAGCTCTCCATGGCCTCCCTCAGCCCCGAGATGGGGCCTGGGCCCTCCTCAGGTGGAGACCTTTCCCAGGCAGCCCGGGTGTCCTCCCATCACCGTGCTCCCTGAGCGAAGCTGGGGTCTCCCTCCCCGCGGGCTCCAGAGCCCCCCATACCTTTCCTCTACCTTGGGGACCAATGGGTCCCTCTGTGGGTCGGGTCCCCACCCTGCCCTACCCCCTCTGGGCCTGCATTTCCTCTTTTCCAGAGCAAGCCTAGTGCTACTCTGGCCTCGCGTGTTGGGGTACACACAGCAAGTGCACGTATGAAAGCACTCGGGGCAGGCGCGGCCGGGAGCGAGCGCTCAGGCATGCCGGGGCTACTAGTGTCATCACAGCTGTGGCTTTATTTATGGTCATGACCACTCCCCCCGCCCTCCCGGCACACTATCAGACCTGGAGAAGGGAGGGCTGCCGGCTCCACGAGGGGCTTTGTGTCTCCAGAGACTTGGTGGCTCTCGGGTCTGAATTTTTAAAATGTTGTTAGGTCCCAGCAAAGGGGTCAGGGATGCCCATTCTGTCTGCCCAGTCCCGCCACCTGCACAGAAACGGGGGCGGGGGAGCGGGGGGCGGCTGCAGGCTGTGCAGCCTTCACACAGTGTGCTCCCAGGACCCACCCCAGCCTCGGCCCCAGCCCGGTCTCAGGCGGCCCCACCTGGCCACATGCCAAGCCACGAAGGAAAGCACCACCTCCTCAAAACTCTCAGAGATCCCTGCCGCGTACAAAACAACAGACTCCATTGCAAAGGAGAATCACCAGAATCGACGTCATTGATTCCTGCCGGCCACTGGCCATCCATTCAGCATATGCCTTTCCAGGCAACCAATAATAAATCATTTGCTAAACCAAAGCATGCTACACATAAGACACACACATGCAACGGCCTCCTAAGATACCGTCTAAAATCTGAAACCACAGAGACGGACGCACAGCCGTGAGCGAGGTACATCTCACCTTTGGGTCCGGCCCCAGGTTCGCGTGCCCTTCCACCGAAATAGAAAGCTGAGGTGGGCTTTCATCTCATGGAAGCAGATGCGGGGCCTCCATGTCCTGAGACACCCCCCCTCCCAACGCACGGACAGTGGGGGGGGAGGACGTGGGAGGGAGGATGAGGGGTTGGTCCACCGAGGCGGGGAGAACGGGAAAAGGGGCGCGTCTGGGTGGGAACCATGACACTCAGACTCTACACAGGGAGGTCAAATTGTTCTCCAAACCTCAGAGATGCCATGTAAGGTGAAGAGGGAGAACCAGCTTCGGGTTTGGGTGAACTGAAAAGCTGATGTGGAAAATATATTTTCGGTTACCTAAAAATCCATGAGCCAGGTCATTAAGAAATAACTAGGAATGAGTTTGGACCTGTCCGAGGCCAACGGTGGCCAACCACGTGGAGCTTCACGAACTTACCCTTGCTCCACTTCCCAGGAGCTGGCTCTTCCCATGACAACAGTCATAGTTACGTGACCAAGTCCATGTTACTGTGTTGGGAGTACTGCCCGGTACCCACGAGTGTACAAGGTAACCCAAGTTTCAATGAGAAAAATTAGAGCACTTAGCACAGTGTAGCATGGACATTGTCCCAGCCAGTTTGAAGAGTTCCTCATAGAGTCAACTGCCCATATTCGAGAAGTCCATTGGGTTCCCCTAAGGAACCTCAAAATCAGCCCAAAATCTGAGGCCATCATCATCTCCTAAATTGAGGTCTGGTCCGGATGTATGCAGCCTCCCTCAGCTGAAAACTGGGGGGCTTTGGTCAGGCAAGACTTTCTTGCCACTGTAAAAACCAAACCAAGCCAAAGCAAACCAGAAAGCCTGGGTGCGCACATGCATTTTCCTACAGAATGAGTCTGCCATCTTCCTCGGGATCTCAGAGGTGGCCATGAAGCCCAATAGGTTAAGAACTACCGGTCCATCAGGCAGACCCATGCTCCTCAATGGCTTACGAGGGTCTGGAGGGTCCCGGATCATCCAGCGTCTTCTCTCATTCTCTCCATCCCCGGGCTCCAGATTTGCTCCCAGAACCTGCGGTTCCCCAGTTACTCCTCACTGCTGGGCAGGTGAGGCAAGAGCATGGGGAAAGCGCACAGGAGCCCCTCTCTCTTGAATGTTCTAGCCCCGTTGGCGGCCAAGAAAATATCCTTGAAAACCAAGCCTGTTCTACTTGGAGAAGCCTGTCTAGAACCCCCTCCTCTGCAGCCTGCATTGCATTTAACACAATGTGATGCGTTCTCGCAAGCCTCCCGCGGACGTGGGAACACCCATAGGATAGGCATTGTGACTTTCTTTTGCAACTTCCCTCCTAAACACCGAGTACATACACCGTAGGCACTCAATACATGTTTGACCTAACTGCCCCTCCTAAATGACCTTCCAGGCTCTTGTAAATACTACACACATTTGGTGAAAACCAAGAAATATCCTTTGAAAGAATATTGTTGGCTCGCTCGGAACGGGCCTCACTTGGCACGAGGCAGTACAAACTCATTAAATGTCTGGTTCTTGCGTGCTTATGTGACATTGGGCCAACATGAGGCCTTTGCTCAGAGGAATCTAAACGCGCAGACGGATAACATCTCCAGTGGAAGGCTGAACTTCAGCTGACGTTCGCAACATTAGCGAGAAGTAATTTATTGAATTACTGATGGGCTTAATAAACCGCTGCCACCAGCTTGGGGGGACGGAGTGCTGAGTCAGCCTCACTTCAAAATTAAGGACGGGGTTGGGTTCCTGTTTCAAAGGATTTTTAAGTCGAGTACTTAAACATTCAGCTGTTTATGAAACCAAAGCTACTCCCAGAGCCAGAAAAACCACATCCTGAAAAAAAGTGCGCTAATTATAAGGAATACTTTTACTGGGAACAATGCAGGTCTGGGAATGACTTGAATTAATGTGGCAGCAAAGGCCAGTTTCTGTTGGATTAGCAAAGGTCCATAGGGCAGCCAAGATCGCGTTGGGGGGGGTGGCTTATCTTTATCTGCTTAAGAAGCTGGAATATTCTAATCTCTTCGGAAGAGCATTTGCACGGATTCTAGTCATTAAAGCAGGTGCCCTAAGGCAACATTTTGTCAGACGAGTTTCTGTAAATACCTGAATGTAGTAGAGAGACCCGAATTTTCCGGCTTTTGTCCATTCACACGGGGGTTTTGTCCTATTCTTGTGGGAGGGCTTTGGCTGCAGAGACTCAGTGGCTCTGATCATTCGCTCTACGCACTGACGCCACCAAGCATGGCACCCCTTCACCCTCTGGAACTGCCCCGGGCCTCACCCTGACCTCTAACTCTTGACCACACACGCCAAGGATCGCCAGCTCCCACTCGGGGTTGAAAGGGAATTTGGACACAGCCTCCCATGACAAGTATCAAAAGAAAAAACCTCAGTATCTGAGAGCCTCTCTGTGTCTCTCCTGCTGAATGTCTGTCTTTCTGTTTGTCTCTGTCCCTGTGTGTCTCTCTTTGTCTCTCTGTGTCTCTGTTGTTGTCTCTCTCTCCTCTCTTACTTTCTCTTCTGTAAGTACAACAGTGGAGAAGTGTGCTGCAGACTGGAAAGCTCTGGAAAGAAATATGGACATCTGTAGGAATGGTTCTGCTGAATACTGAGCTCTTGGCTTAATTCACTAGCACCTGTTTCTGGAATCTAGAAAATGAGCCAGAGTATTCTGTAGGATGGATCTACTTCGTCTCCATGGGAAAACATGGGATCTCCAAAGACCCATCCCATCTTATCTAGTCATTAAAGCAGGGGTCTCTTCTCCCCGAGCCCCTCAGCGGGAAGTGAGTCAGGACCGGAGCTCAAACGTGAGGCCACTCTGAAGTCACAGCCTTTCCCATGGAAGGATTTCCACCTGTGCCATATTTCACACAACAGAATAAAAGCTTTATCCCATGGCAAGAAACCAGACAAGCATTTGGGCGGGAGGAGGGGGAGGTGGGGATTGGCCCCAGGGCCATGACATCAATCCGGCAAGTGGGTATCCACCTTTGAGGCTGGCCTTTTGAACTGGAGAAGAAAGGAAGACCAGAGCGCCCGCAGTTTAACGAGGAACCTGCCGGGACAGGAGCTCCCACTTCCCCGGGCTCTGTGCCAGGGGCTGCGGCCCCACCTTCCAAGGACCCTCAAGTGTGTTGGCAAAGGAGTCGGGGCCAAGTCTGCCTGCCGAAAGGCAAGGGAACAAACCCACAGAAGTCCTACTACAGAGACACAGCCTGAGAAATGCAAAGTCTTTTCGGAGTGAGAAACAAAATAAAAACCCTTCATACAAAGGTCACTTCGAATAATACATTGTAGTCAAGCAGCCATGTGATGGGACATTCTGAAATCTTGGGTGAGGAGAAAAATGGAACTGATTTGCTCCCTCGTACAAAAATCGGTGACTAACGTTCAGCTTAAATATCCAAATAGATTTACAGACATTAGTAACTAAAAATTATGTCTGCATTCACAGAAATTAAGTGACTTGCCCCAAGGACAAAGCAAATGTGGCAAAGGAGGAATCCGAGCCCAGATTCGGCCAATCCTTTGACTGCAGGCCAGCCGCCCTGGGGCTCCGGGCGCAGTAGCAGGCCACTGATAGACTAGCAAGCTCTGGGCTGGCAGGCTCCCTACACATGACCTCCATCCGGTGACACGACGACCCTGTCTGGGAAGCGTCACTGTCCAGTTAGATAAGAAATCACACTGGGAAAGGGTCAGTCACTTGTCCAAAGCCTCAGCGCCACAAGTCCCAATTGGACCCCATCCTGCTGCTCTGTGTTCCGAGCCTGGGACTGGGAACCTAGTATTGAAAAGCAAAATCCCGTTGGTTAGATTTGTTGCCGGTACTCAGACAAAATAGAATGTTCATGGGGAGAGAGCCCTCTGCAAGCCCCCTCCACTCCCCTGGCACGGCTCCCAGCCCGGTCTGTCTCTACCATCCTCCATTGTCCGCGCTTCACGTCCAAGTGCTGGATGCCCATGAGTCCCAGGCGTCACGCAGGCACCCCCCCTCCCCAGAGAGGACCATGCACCCCCCCTCCCCGGAGAGGACCATGCACCCCCCCTCCCCGGAGAGGACCATGCACCCCCCCTCCCCGGAGAGGACCATGCACCCCCCCTCCCCGGAGAGGACCATGCAGCCTCGGGAGCACGGCTGAATGCTGAACACCCATTCCAGCATGAGCCCACCAGCTGGATCCATTCTAGTGGTGTCAGAACCCCAGCCTGCGGTCTAGACAACAAGTTTCCTATCAAGTCTTCATTCTTCAACCAAGAAACACTGACATCAAAATACCTGTCCAAAAAACACGTCGGGCTTTTAGCACATAATCAAGGTTCATTTTCTTTTTTTTTCCTGCAAACTTTTCCTCACCTCCTGAGAGAGTTCATATTTGTTTCTGGATGAAAGAAGACTTTATTTCACCGTTTTGGTTATCTCAGATGATACACTCTCATGGGGTATATGAATCAGAAAGTCTTGATTTGTATTGGAAAGATATTTTAAAATAGACATCCTTTAAAAATATTTATTTGGTTCCCATTTCATGTATTGACAAAAAGTCGTTTGCCTGAAATACGGTGTTAACTTTTTTCCTAGCTCATCAGCGTCATCAGCCTTTTTGAAGTATTCATGGAGTTGAAAGAAAGGCATAATGCCCACATTTCTGGCTCGGAGCCGGGTGCTGTTCAAGTTCAAAGAGGCTGTGAACCACATCAAAACTCCCCGAGTAAAACACCTGGATGGGGCGGACCATGACAAATGACATTTGGGGAACAGCAGTCAGACCAAGAGAAGAAAAGGAAGCTGGCTTGGTAATCCCCAAACTAGGGATCTCCCAGCCCGCACCTGGCAGAAGCCCCCGCCACCGTGCGCCTGCGTCTGCTCGAGGATTAGTAACATTCGGCAAAACCTGTTAGCGCAGATGTGGCTGGTCCAAAACCCCAACCTGCTAGAATATGATCCAGGACTCTGCTTTGGGGAAAAAATACAGGTGACAAACCAATGTGAAGCTCACCTTCCAAAATAAAGTTCTGGTAGGTCTAGGGTCAGCATTTGAAATACGAGCGTGAGAAATGTACCCACGAGCCACATGTTCCTTTAGGTAGCTCCGGTACCCGAGTGGAGAGAGACGCGGCCCAAGGGATGAGCTGGGCTTGGGAAGCAGCCCAGGCCACGGACTGGGTCCTGCAGAGTCAGCAGATATGCGTGCAGCCGCCCTGGAGAGCGTGAGTTTGGTTGGTACATGGGAGCCACCAGGGGCTCGGAGATGGCCCAGGGCCGCACTTCCCTCTGGGAAGTAAGCGATGGTAAGCTGTGAATGTGTCAGGGGCGGCCCACAGCCCGGGAGCCTGAATCCTCCCATCTAGAAGCCATTCTTCTGACCCCGGGTCTACACGCCGGGTTCTAGCCCACCCTACCTCTTAGCTCCGGTGTAGCTCACTTTCATGTTGTCTCACAGACTGGTTTAATTCAGTCCACGAGCACAGGGCAATAATGTGCATAAAAAACTGCATTTCGGCCTCATAAACCACTGTAACGCCCGAGAGTCGATGGTGAGTGTTAAAGAATGGACTTGTCTTGGAGCACAGGCAAGTGGTGACATTGTGAGGTTAAAATACTTAATCACACAAAATTTACATAATTATTCAAATTACCGTGCAAAAAATAAAGTTATCTAACACATCACGCCTTAATGATTTGACCTAGCGCTGTGGACGGCAAGCAAAACGTATCTATTAATATTAATTCTGACTTGGTTAATATATTCATTCAAATTTCACTGGTTCCTAATGCATGCAGTACACGACTTTAGGGTTTTTAGGGGTTTTAGCCTGACACAACTTACTGAGGGCCAGTCATCTGCCTTATATGTTATACGTATCACCTGTCATCCTCAAAATAGCCACATGAAGTCCCGATTATCACTCCCATTCTATCAAATTCGGATAGTTTAGGGAAGGTCACACCGGAGCCAGGATTTACGTCAATCCATACCTCAACTCCAAATCCAAACTCTTAAAGACACATCTTCCACCCTAAAAGCGCTGGCCACCTTGTGGAAGAGAGAAACTATCTGAAAAAGTCAAATGGACACAAAAGAGAGTCTGGTAAGTGCTCTAGGACAGGTACAGTTAACCTTCTACGGAACCAAAGGCGAGACAGATTTTCTTAGGTAGAGGGGTCTGGAAGGCTTTGAGGAGCCCGAGGCATTTGAAGCAGGCTGTGAGGTGTGAATAGGAGTTTCTAAGATGGGAAAAAAAGGGGGAAGGAGATTCAGAGCAGCCTACCTCGGCAGATCTGGGGATGCGGGGAGCGGTGAGCTTGTGGTTCACTAGGACAGAGCCCGCCGAAAGAATTAGAGAGGCTCTTGAAACACACGGGTTTTTTTTTTCTTAGCGATAACCAAATATTAAGAAGGCTGGTCTTTATCCTAAGGGATACATCTGTTCCCATTTGGATCACAGAAGCTCTGTTTAGTGTAACTCCAGTAAAGGACTGAGGGGAAGCCTCCAGGGCATTCCCTCCCTGCTCCCCCACCTGCCTCCTAGAGGTCATTTGGAGTCTCTGTGCTCCAGCGCAGTCATTTCAACACCTGCGCTCAGCATCACCAGAAGAACCCGCGACAAAGCCCTAGACGGACCTCTGTCATCTCTCCGGGATCCAGTCCAATCCACACCGACGGAAACGTGCGTCTGCCTGCCGACCACAACGGACATCCACTAAAAAGACACAAACTCATCTGCTTCAGAAGATGAGCTCCTAGAATGTTTCACCCAGTCGCTTGCTCATCTGCCCAATGACGGTTACTGACGAGCCTACTGGCAGGTGCGGGGCTGGAAGCTGAGGGGACGATGCTGTCCTCAGGGAAACTCCAATCGAGCCTCCAGTCCCCCAGCAGTGGGGGGAATGCTGTGACCAGATGGGAAAGGTGGGAAAACAGTGGGGAAGTGTCGCGCTGGCGGCGGTCCAGGGAGCCACAGGTTTGACTTTGGGAGCTCTTGAGTTGGGGCAGCGGATATTGCAGAAGAAATGCCAAGTGGGCAGCTGGGTCTGAGAATTACTGAGGAGTGGTTTGGACCGGAAACTCACCTCTGACCTGCCAGGAGGGAGTTTTGACAAAAGGCGGTATCTTGGACCGGGACGACAGCCGTGGAGACCGAGCCAAGCAGACCAGTGGAGGCATGGTGCGAAGGACGCATATGTTTTTTGATCAACTGAAACTCATTCCGGCTTCATTACTAAGCACCCGGTAACCGCTGTGGGCTCCTCAGGCATCCGCCTTCCATGCGCCCCTCATGCACCTTCGGCCCCCACCCCCACCCCCACGGCTGCTGCAGCCCCGCTGAGGGGCTGATGATTTGCACACACGTGTGAGAAGTGGCCTCTGTGCACGGCATGGGGAAGAGGCTACATGGCCCCATGCTCACTCTGGGCCTCCCAGGGGTTCCCGAAGTGTCATGGTTGACACTCATTCCCTCATCTACTTCTCCCAGCTAATTTGGCACAGGGGGTCCATGGGATAGGTTTCTGGTATGTTTTCAAATCTAAAACCATTGATTCATCCAACGACCTGGCCTTCTCCGGGCACCCCTCCAGCTCCTACTCACGCCAGCACAGGGGGTTTTGGTTTTTGTTGTTTTTGCCCTTGTAGGGGGTACCGATCCACAGGTATCACTAACATCGATGAACAAAGACCTCTGTCCCTGAGGTCACCGTCAGAGGCAGAGCCATGTCTGGGAAGGGCCGGGTGCCCTCTAACTGACAATATAGTCTCATTTCTCGGGCCTGTTCCTATGTCATCAGCCGGCCTTTTCCTCCCTGAAGGCCCAGAGCCTGGGCTCAGGAAGCACAGACCCCAACGCTACTTGCACACAAAGCTCTGCCCCATATCAGTTAGGCTGGGTGACCCCCGCCGTCAGGAGCTGGCCTTAGCTGCCCACCACGTCATGCCTGTGTCATCCCCTCCTTTGGCTTAGTGCATGATGTCTTTGGGAGACCCCCTCCACCTCTCCCTCTGCTCACGGTTTAAATGGACAGGAGTCTATTCCGCAGAGACAGAATTTGCACTAATCGTGGGGACACAAAGACCTCCAGGACCCCGGGTCAAGGGGCACGTGGGGTCAAGAGCTAACGGAACACAGACCCACTGATTTCAAAAACACGCCAGCACCCCTGGCTGGTCACCATTCAGCCCAAAGGGTTCGCACTCTAAAACAAGCACAGAGCCTCGTTCTTCTTTCCTTGAGTTTCCCACATTGAAAGTCGGATGGAGAGTGGTCTTGATTCAAAACAAATCAATCCACTTCTGCAAGTAGTACGGGAACCTTTCTAGAAACGTTAGCAGCGCCAGGAAGGAATTTAGGTCAGGGCCAGCGAGGTCTGGCAGGGCTCGGCTCTGCCTTTCCACCCGATGGGTTTTCCAGCCTCCCCGTTCGGTCCCGCAGTCCACAGGCGTGGCACCGGGCTGACCTCCGGTCCAGGAGCTCTCACAGGTCAACCACACCACTGACACTGCAGATCTCCGCGGTCCTGTGCGGCCCGCCCGGCCTGCCCGCCGCCCGGGGGCTCCTCCTGCAGCATGTCTGAGACCCCTCCCGGACTTGCCGCTCCCTCCCTGCTGGGGCGTGGGCCCGGGACCCTCGGGGCAGCATCCGAACAGCGGCCCCCGCCCCTCCCAGAGTTGGCGCAACTCCGAGTCACTTTCTCAAAAGGCTCCTGTCTCTACCCCTGCATCGTGTCGCCCTCCAGCACACCCTGTGGGACCCCCTCTCGCTCTCGCCCGCTTTCACCTACATCCCCGTCGCCAACCCCTGGCCCTACCGCCACCCGCAGACACGCTCCCTGTGTGCCCGTTTCCCGAGGGGGAGCGCGAGAGCTGCCGAGGCAGTGACCAAGTCGGGCGGGGGTTCCGAGGCGCCGAGGCCAGGGTCGCGCGGTCCCCAGCCTCTGGCACCGGCGCGCCGCGGGGCCCCCAAGGACCCGGCTCCGGAGCCGGCACCCTGGCGCGGCCCCTCCCTCCCGCCGCGGCGACCGAGGCGGCGTTCCCGGCCTGTTCGGGCCGCCCGGGGCGCACGGCCACCCGAGGGACGCACGGCCCTCGCCCGCACCCCGCGCGCGCTCACCTCGGGGGGGCCGGTCCAGTCGCGCCGATCGCGCCGCCGCGGCGGCTCCGCATCTCCCGGGCGCCCACCCGCCGCCCTCCCGGGCGCCCCTCGGTCCCCTCTGGCGCGAAGGTGGGTGGTAGGGACGCGCGGAGGCCGCGGGGTCCGGGCGCCGCTGGCGCCGCCTCCTGCCGCCCGCAGCCGAGCAGGAAATTTGTCCGGCCGGGTCCCGCCGCCGCCACCGCCTCCGCTCCCGCTCGGGCTCCGGCTCCGGCTCCGCGGCGGGGGCGGGGGCCGGCGCAGCGAGGAGCGGGGGCGACGCCTGGTGTCCGGCGCGGGGAGCGCACCCCCGGCGCCCGCCCCACCTGGAAGCACCGTGCTGCCCTGGACGTCCCTCTGCCCAGGCTGGTGCCCCTTCCGGGGGGACCCTGGCCGGAGCCCCACTGTCCGGCCCCAGGCGCGAACCGAGGGTGACAGGTGTGACGCGCACCCTTACATGCGGGAAAGGCCCTTCCTACCCCTGTCTTGGCCCTAGGCACCAGGAAGTGGCCTGGCTAGGGACAAGCCTGGGCTCCTGCAGTCGGTACAGGGAAGCACAGGGCACCCTGCACCACTTCTGGCTCCAAGATGTAGAGAGAGCCGTGAAATCCCCTGGGCTGGTGTCCTCCTCCGTAAAGAGGGGGTGGGGTGACCCCGCGGATGTTGAAGGGCTCGACTGTCCAGAAGGCGGCGAAGGCTAAACACACCTACACACCAGAAGAAGAGGGACTCCTAGGAAGGGTCTGGACCTGCTGCTCTCCCGGGACTGCTTTCCAGGTGACCTCCTGGAAACTATGTAGGGAGGTGTCAGGGTCAAGAAAGTTCCATCAGAAGAGCGGAGAGGATGCATGTTCATGCCTGTGTGCTGTGTGTGCCCTCTGGGCTGGTCCCAGACCTAGTCTTTCCCAGGGATCTCGAATCCGGGCTGTGGGGACCTCATTCATCCTGGTTAGTGAATGCAGATGAGAACGTGAGGTCACAGGAGCCCACCTGGCATCAGCCCCCGAGTCGTCCTCCTGCCCAGCTCCGAAATGCCTCTTGACTGTGTCCCCTTCTCTCCTCTCCACTGTCTTCATCGCTCCAGTGACCACAATGGTCCCCAACTCAGACTCACTCCCAGACATTCCGTTCTTTACCTGCCATCCAGAGGGGACCCTTACAAATGGAACTGGGTCACGCCAGTCCCCTGCTTAAGAAGTCTCTATTCAGAATAAAACCAAACTCCTGGGAGGCTCTGCCTGCCTGACCTCTCAGCAGCCCTGAGCACTCACCGCTGTGCACTGTGCTCCATCCCTCGGGGTGACTTCTGTGCGGGAGCCCAGCGCTTCCCCCACCTGCACTCTCCCCCCTTTGCACCTGGCTTGCATCTTCTTACTGACTGCCCCTGGCAGATTGCTCAGCACTCCCCTCCTCTGCTACTCTCTCTAAGATGTATTCATTTGTTCCAGGCAGTCATTCTGGCCTGCCACCCCGGAGAGGGTTTGAGCTCCAAGACGGTCCACCCCATGCTGGACTGCCTCCCTCTTCCATCACCTGCTCCTAACACAACACAGATAGCCAGGAGGTGTCTGTGAAAGCATGATGGGTTGACGGATCAGACTAGGAGGGGCTCCCGCTCACAGGCACCAGGCAACCTTGTCTTTAGAGCCCAGCAGGGCAGGGAGCTCCCCAACTCCCACCCCCATCCCCACCCCACCCGGTGCCTGCAGGGAGCAGCCCAGGTTGGGAGGACCCAGGTCGGCCCCCCAGCTCTCAGTCTGCCCGCCGCGGTGGCCGAGGGAGCCAGGCTTGTGCCCATGAAGCTCTGGTGAGCACAGTTTTGCTTGTTAACGCGGCAGGACTGCGGCGACAGTCTGTAACGCTAGAAGAGAGAAACAAGTTGCCTTTGTCAGACATCTGCTACTGGAAAGTCAACAGCCCTGGTAACATGAGGAGGGGCAGATGGCTTCTCTCTCCTGGTAACATCCTCTCCGTTGGATTCTTCCAGGAATTAAGCAATATCCCTTAACTTCTTCTCAAGTCTGAAGACATTCATCACTGTCACACAAAAGCATGTTGGCAGAGGCATTGATACCAGGGTAGGGCTGATCCCCATACGGAAGCCCCTTGATCCTTCTTAACCCTCTCCCTTCTGCTTTCCTTCCTTCCTTCCGCTTCTCTCCAGCTCAAGGCCACTGTTGACACCTGAATCAGTTCCCCTATTCTCATCCTAGGCTTCAAGGACCTCTTACCACCAAGCCACCTTCCTCTTTTAGGACCCCAGGACAGGACCCTGGCTAAACGCCCACCCTTCTGCATTCCTGTTTGATCCCCCCTGGAAAGTGCTCCCGCTCGCTCTCCCTGTGCCTCCTTTCCCCCACACCCTGCAACTCCCTTCCTTGGATAGGCAGGAGGCTGGGGGCAGTTTTCCTGAGATTGCTACTATGAACCATAGTTATGCATCTTCTCTTCTATTTCATGTCTATATCATGTCTTCTATTTCAGGACTGAGGCTTTGAGTTCAAGGTCGGGGTAACCCAGATTATGCTCATTGAACATTAAGGGCCAGGTAGATGTCAGTGAAAATTAAAAACACTCAGGCCAGAAATGCTCTCCAGGAGGTCAAACAAGAAAGGCAGAACTGGTATGCAGAAACCACATCCGAGTTTGCCTGTAAATATCGTAGAGACATTAACATAAAATCACAGGACTTTAGGTGATAAAATCAGAAGGTCTTAGTGATTGATTGGCTACAGGGCAGGGCAAGTGAGGAAAACTGACTTTAGGACCTATGCCCATAATGAAGAAACGCGGGATGGCTATTCTGATCTCTAGAATGTTCCAGAAGGAACAACTCCAATAGGTACAAAACTTCCTATTTTTACATTCCCCAAATATCCTTTCCAAGGTATGCCCAAGTAATAACAGTAATTAAGCAGTGAAATCAAGAGAATGGGACTTTTGCAAGAAGATTTCTTGGCTCTCCCAGAAAAACAGATAGCTGTCTCCTCCTTCAAGTGCTCAGAGCATTTTAATTTTTTTTCCCTTGTATTACTTTTCACAATGAATAATATACATATATTCTACAGATCCTATATGTACATTTTTATGAATAAAGACAAATACATAAAAAAGTGAAATGCATATATCCTACACAGTGAATATTTCCATCAGTCTAGAATGTACCCCTCACTTCTTCCCAGAAAATCCCCCATTCACACCAAACCAGCCCAGCTCTGATGTTTATGACCTTAGGTAATTTCAACTGACCAGATCTTCATATAAAGGACTCGTAAAGGTTTATGATTGTTTTAAATTTTTTACAGGAATTTTTTATTTTAAATTTCTTTCATGTAGCAAAATTGAAGGGAGCATTCATGCTTTATTACCTACATCAGTAGTTCAGGTATTGTATCTGGTTTCTCTGTTGCTTTTAAGACATTCTCCTCATTGTTTTTTAGAAATGGAATTTAAGGGGCACCTGGGCGGCACAGTCGGTTAAGCGTCCAACTCTTGCTTTCCACTTAGGTCGCGATCTCAGGGTCTTGAGATCAAGCCCCATGTTGGGCTCCACGCTCAGCGGGGTGTCCGCTTGAAGATTCTCTCTCTCTCTCTCTCTCTCCCCCTCTGCCTTTCTTCCCTAAGATAAATAAATAAATCTTTTTTTAAAAAGAAATATGATTAACATGTGTCTTCATGTGGTTTTCTTTGTATCTATCATACTTCTGTATGATAGATACAGACTGCTTTGTTCATAAGTTTACTTATGAAAAACTGTTCATAAGTTTACAGTTTTTGTAGAATTTGTAAATTTTTCAGCCATAATTTTTTAAAAATGTTTTCCACCTCTTCCCATTTTGGGGGCTCCAATTATAGGTACGTGACATCTCCTGACTGCCCTGCAGATCACCAATATTTTAAAACATTGAAGTCCTTCCTCTCTCTGGGTTTCAGTCAGGATAGTTTCTACGGTGTATCTCTAGGCTTACTGACCTTTCCTTTCACAATGCTTAATCCTCTGTTCGGTCCATTCAGTGAATTTTTCATTTCAGATATTGTATTTGTAGGTCATAGAATTTTTGTTGGTTAGTTTTAAAGTAATTTTTATTTCTGTGCCAAGATTCCCCACGTTCATTCATCTTTTCCTATAAATTCTTGAATGTACTTCTTTTTTTTTTTTAACATTTTATTTGTTTGACAGAGAGAAAGAGAGAGAGAGAGAACAAGCAGGGGGAACAGCAGGCAGAGAGAGAAAGAGAGAGAAGGAGGACCCTCTGATCATGACCTGAACCTAAAGACACCTAACCAACTGAGCCACGCAGGTGCCCTAAGAATGTGCTTCTGATAGCACTTCTAAGCTCTTAGCTAATTTTCACATTGGTGTCATCTTTGCATCCTGATTATTTTCCTGTTCCTTTACATGTCCAATTTTTTAATTGTCCACTGGATACAACATTTTTGAGAGCCTAGATTGGTTTTGGCTTCTGTTAGGATTCGCCGATAGAAACCCTTTCCCCAAAGCTAGGGTAGCCCCAGTCCTGAGGCATGGCCATTTTGAGGTCTGAGCTGAATGGATGAGGCATTGGACCAGGTGTTTCCCCTCTCGCTGATTGACCTCCCAGAATCCCCTCTGATCTCGCACCTGACCATGGACCCTCAATGATGCGCTGTCTCATCCTGGTGCCGCCCCGCTTGCTCTTAGATGGAAGGACTTTAGGGGCTCTCGTGCGGAACGCTGGGGCTTCTGTTTTACACAGCTTCGCTCTGCTTTTGTACCCCGCCTCCCACATTCCGGTCTTCCTGGCCACAAACTCGGACTTCTGTCCTCGGCTCAGAAATGCAGCTGCTTCCCGGGTGAGTTTACATCTCTGCGCGCTGCTGGGAGAGCGTCCCGGACGGCAGGAAGGGATCCATGTGCCCATCTGCATGTCCTTTTCTTCTCAAGGATCACGGCTGTCCATTGACCCCCAAAAACCCTTTACCGCATACTTGTTTCTCCTGTTTCATACTTTTTTGGTGACAGGAGGATACATTTGGTACCTATCACTTTGTCATGGTTGTAAGTGCATTTGCCACCTTTATTTCTTTTAAGATTTTATTTATTTGAGAGAAAGAGAGAGACCGAGCAGGAATAGGGGGCAGGGGTAGAGGGAGAAGCAGGCTCCCCGCTGAGCAGGGAGCCCAATGCGGGTCTCAATCCCAGGACCCTGGGGTCCTGACCAAAGCCAAAGGCAGATGTTTAACCAACTGAGCCCCCCAGACGCCCCAGACCACCTTTATTTCAAATACTTGCGATGATGGCCTGTAGTTGTGGACCTGAATCACTTCCCGGAGGCTGAGTCCCCTTCGGTTTTGCATCTTCAGCACTTGGCAAGCACCTTAAATGGCGCCAAGTGGAAGATTTTTAAATAAATTAATCTTATGTACATTAAACATATACGTAACAATTCAAGTTCTGTGTTATATGCTGTTCCAATTTGCAATTAGCATACGTATGAAGTTATGTGTTATTTAAATGGCAGTTAACGTTATGCTTAAAAAATAGGGAATAAATACACCGCTCCAAACACAGAATGCTTTTAAAAATGAAAGTGAAAATACGTAAGTCTTGCTTTTCCTTGTCCCCCAGACAACCAGTCCACCTCTCCTGAGACGAGGTCGGTAGCCACTTTCTTCTCTATCCTTCCAGAAGATCTAGGCATTTACAAACATGTATACATATGAATCTTCTGCCACCTAAATTGTATTCTATGGATATTTTTCAGACTCATGCCCATTTTAATCACCGAAGTCGATATGCAGATGCATATTTGCACCAACATTTATTGTTTGTGCAATATATGGACGAACATATATTCGGATATGCTTCTGTTGTAAGTCACTTAGATGATGCCCAACTCTTTTCTTTTCTTCTTTTCTTTTCTTTCCCTTTCTTTTCTTTCTTTTCTTTTCCTTTCTTTTCTTTTCTCTTTTTTAAAGATTTTATTCATTTATTACAGAGAGAGAGAGAGAGAGAGAGAGAGGGTATGAGACAGGGGAGGGTCAGGGGGAAAAGCAGACTCCCCACTGAGTAGGGAGCCAGATGTGGGACTGGATCGTAGGACCCTGGGATCATGACCTGAGCCGAAGGCAAAGGCTTAACCGACTGAGCCACCCAGGTGGCTCCCACCCAACTGTTTTCTAATACAAAAATGCGGTGAGGAATATCCTTGTTCCTATGTCATTCCCCACATATAAGGGTATGCGTGAATAGAGAATACAGGTTGCAGTTTTTTTAATAGATGAAAAATATATTGTGTGTGTGTGTGTGTGAGAGAGAGAGAGAGAGAGAGAGAGACTTCTGGAAACAAGTTTTCACATATGTAAGTATGAGGGCAGGTTAGGGTTCCATTCCAGTGACAAATACCATTAATTTTTACTGCCTACTTCATTAGGAACCTTTGATTCAATCCCTTAAGCAAACTGATGTCTAAAAATCGTGGTTGATACATTGGAAGGCCAAACAATAAAACAGTCCCGCACAGAAGTTCTGTGATGTGCTTCAGGTAATTTCATACTTCATGGAATACCCTTCCATTCCTCACTTAAAGATCACAGTCTCTCATAAATATTTATACTCTGGCAAAAGTATATTTTTTCCCTCAACCTCTTTGAAAAGACGTGAGACCTGCAACAGATTTTCAACAAAAGGAAACAACTTCATTTCTTCATTTTCACCATGAAATGAGCAGAACATTATCACTTCTGAAATAGTTTATTATCCATCTAGTTTTTGCCTTGTATATATTTTCACTTTGATCCAGGAACTGAGGGAAAAGTTGGGGATCAGATACAATGCAGCACGGAGGTCCAAGGGAGACACTCTCGGTAAATAGGATATAGCAGCTCTTTCTTATCAGTGGTTGAAGCAGTATAAAAAATTTTGAATATTTGATTCCTTGAAGCATTGCAATGGTAAGAAAGGCTTTTATGTATTAAAAAAAAATATTGCCCCTTGAATGGAAGATTCGGATCAGATCAAGGCAGGCTTTCTATGGAAATATTCCCAAAGTACGTGTGAACCACATATATTTTATAAGAAAAGCATACATGGACATGAATTAATTAAAAAGAGTAAAATAAATCCTATCACATGCTCTAGAACTTTGTGTGCCATGACGTGCATATTTGTGATTAAAAACAACAACAACGATGCTCACATTTAATGACCCCCATGATAGAGAAAGGAATCAGCAGCTTCAAATTGGAGTAAAAAGGAAAAAAGGTTAACAGCTTGTCCTAGTGCTTTGTGGCCACACAGAGGGCATTTCCTTCTTCGTATCATCCAGACTAGCATTTTCCGAAGTAAGATCCGGTATGGGGAAGATGTCAGAGATTTTACCTCATATGCAAATTGCATATTTATTTTCAGGTATTAGAAAACTGTTACTGGCACACCGCTTGAGATTTTGTTACAACTAAGCTCATGTAAATCGTGTCATAGTCGATTAATTTAGACACAATTCATTTAGATGGAAATGTTAAGGATGTAGAGATGCTACTGTGAAAAATCCCCCTGGTGGGGCTGAAATGACCGACCGAGAGCCACCTGCCGGCGGCTGCTCCGACCTCCATCTTGGATTTTGGTCCGGCGCTGCCCCCGCCCACGAGGGCTTCATGGCCCAGACTCTGTGTTCTGTGTGCAGTGGCCTCTTCCCCCCGCCCCCACCGCCCGGTCCCCTCACCCAGCCTTGGTCTGCCTTTATGCAGCCCCTCCCCTCTTCCTGGAGGAGTGCCAGGCCTCCTCGTTCCCCAACAAAGAGGTGAGGCTGTGTCCGTCACAACCCCGGTTGGGGGGGTTCCCGAACCTCTTTGGAAAAGGTTCTGGATTTGAAACAAGGTCCCAGGTTCTGCCTCCCCAAACTCCAAATGAGTCAAAGGCAATTCCACTAACAAGACTTCTTCCCCTGAACTCTAAGCTTGTGGGTGTCTGACAACATTCAAGCTAATAAAATGCCAACAGATTTCTAGGGTAGAGGTATGAGGGGGATGTTGTTCCTTGTTTGGGGGGTTTTTGTTTGCTTGCTTTGCTTCGTTTTGTCTTATTTTGCAATAACTTGAAGCTGACAGAAGTTCTGGACAAGAATGAGAGTCTGGAATCTCAGGAGCAGGGTTCAAGAAGCACAACCAGTGGATAGAAACTGAGCACGTTGAGGTGACCGTGATTGGGGCCCTGTGGCAGGTGACTCACGAGGCTGCCATTGCCCCAGATTAACATGAGCTGAAGCCAACCTGACTTAGGTCAGAGCTCTAGACCTTCTTTCCCTCCTGGATGCATATGGAGAAAAACAAGGTAGAAAGGCATCCCGCCCAAAAGTGAAGCTTGGAGAAGACACAACCAACTAGGCCCAGATAAGGCGAGCAGGATGTCAGGGAGAAGCACTCAGAAATCCATGAGAACAAACCAATGATTGGACAGGACTGCCCACTTCTAGCATAAGTAATGGGGAAAAAAAAATGCCGAGGAAACTATGTAAATACATAGCAGGAGGAAAATACAGAGTAAACCATCTTCAGGTCAGAAAACACTCAATCCCATGAACAGAAGCAGTACTCCTGCATACACCGTGCTATGTAAGAACTTATAAGAAGAAGAATTTTATAAAACAAGGGAGTGATAGATAATAAAACTGCTGAGATGAGATGAAAAGGAAATTTCAGAGCAAAGAAAACAAATTAGAACTCCAAGCCACAAAATTTCAGATTTACATATTTCATATTTTTACATAAATTAGAAAAAGACTTGGCTGGAAGACAAATTATCATTATGGAGGGAAGTGACAGTGCATTCAGAGGAAAAAGATAAGTCACTAAAGCAATCAGAGAGAAAGGTGGGTCAAAGATAACCCAACTCTAGAATAACCAGCGTGCCTCTGGTAAGATTCCAGCAAAGGGAGCTCAAGTCTCACAGAAATGGCACAGGAAAGTATCTTTACAATGAACTGCATGGGCAGAGTGAAATAGAACCCATGAATAAAAAGAAAAAGAAAAGAAAATCATACAGAACAATCTATACAAAACGTATCCAGGTTACCGGCGGACTACATTTCACAAATGAAGACTTTTGGACCTGTGCTACTGGGACAAGTAAATCCCAATCAGAAGCAAGAAATAAGGCTGACCTCAGGCTCTTCCACAACTGGGTTCAATGTCAAAAGACAACAGACCAACATGTACAAAATTCTTAAGGGAAGACAATGTGGCAGCCATGTGGTCATTCAAAAATAAAGCCTCCTTTGACCATGATGGAGTAACAGGGATCAGACTGGCCCTCCAGCCTTAAGAAATCAATGGAACAGGGGGCCTGGGTGGCTCAGTCGGTTAAGTATCTGCCTTCAGCTGAGGTTGTGGTCCCAGAGTCTCGAGATCGAGTCCCGTTTGGGGCTCCCTGTTCAGCATGGAGTCTGCTTCTTCCTCTCCTTCTACGTCTCCCCCTTGTTCAATGCTCTCTCTCATATAATTAAAAATCTTTGAATAAAATAAAATAGAGTAAAATGAAAAGAAATCAATAGAACATAAAATGTTATATAAAGGAAAGGTCTCTAGACAGCAGACATCAGGCAGCATAGGGCTGTGATTCCTGAGAGGAGACTGACCACCACCCCAGGTAGTTTCCAAGGAAGAAGGGAACCATAAAGAGCCCAGAGAGAGGGAAGTGAGAAACTGGGAGGCAAATGTGGCTAGAACTGGTGGTACAGTCCTGGTGGAAAGAGGGAGCTGCGTAGGGATCCCTGGAATCTTTGGTTGAGTGCTGATCCACACCTGTGAGAGGGAACTACTTGGGGCCAGAGAAAGACCCACTGAAAAACAGGGTGATGAAACCTTCCGGAAGCTTATACAGAGCTGGGAAGAAAGGCCTTGTAACAGAGAATCCAGAAAGAGACCCACACAAATGCGGTCATCTGATTTTCAACAAAAATGCCAAGGCAATTCATTAGGAAATAAGCTTTTCATGACACCAGCCTTGAATAGTTGCATATCCACATGTGTAAGGAAGAGCTTTTAGACCTTACTTCATAGCATATACAGAAATAACTTAAAATATGTGGTAACCATAACTGTAAGAGCTAAAATGATAAACTTCTAGAAGAAAACATAGCAGACAAAAATCTTTGAAATCTTGGGTTAGAAAATATTTTCTTTTTTTTTTTTTACAATTTTATTTATTTATTTGACAGAGAGCGAGATCACAAGTAGGCAGAGAGGCAAGCAGAGACAGGGAAGCAGGCTCCCTGCTGAGCAGAGAGCCCAATGCGGGGCTCGATCCCAGGACCCTGAGATCATGACCTGAGCCAAAGGCAGAGGCTTTAACCCATTGAGCCACCCAGGCGCCCCTAGAAAATATTTTCTAAATATCTCATTTGAATCACAATTCATAAAATAGAAAAGTTGGTAAATGTAACTTCACCAAAATTAAACAATTTTTCTCTTCCAAGAATAGTGTTAAGAAAATGGAAGGATAAGCCCGAGACTGGGGGGCAAATAGCTCCAAAGCATGTATCTAAAAAGGAACTTAAACATGCAGAAAACACAAAGGAAAGAACTCATAGAACTCAAGAAGATGAATCAAGTTAAGAGAATGGGCAAAAGACTTAAATGGATACCTCACCAAAGGAAGTATACAAGTGGCAAATAAGCACATAAAAAGATGCTCAATTATTCATATTAGAAAAATGCAAATCAAAACCATAGTGAGACACTACTAAGCCCTCATTATAATGGCCAATTATAAGGGACTGATAACAGCAGGTGTTGGAGGAGATACGGAGCAACTGGGACCACCACACTCATGGCTTGTGGGAGCACACGTTAACACCGCCCCTTTGGAAAACATTCCATCAGCTTCTTCTAAAGTTAAATGCATGTGTCATATGCCCCAGCAGCTTCTTTCCTTGTGTTTATCCAAGAGAACGGAAAAAAAAAAAATGCCCACGCAAAGACTTGTACACAAATTTTCATAATAGCATTATTCATAATCGTTGACAACTTGGATCCACCCAAGTGTCCACCAATGGATGAATGGATTAACAAATTTGTGGGTATTCAGATGACCCTCAAAACAAGCCAGACCACAAAATATTACATACCGTAGGATATCATTCTTATGAAATTCTGGAGAAGGCAAAACAGTAGTGATCCAGAAAAGTCGATCGTAGAATTGTTGCATAGGTGAATTGTATAGGTGATGCGATATTCCTAAAAGAAAGACCAAAATTTAAACCCTGCATTGCCAGCCTTTTCTGGCACTATAGACAAGAGAGCTTTCTCATACGTTGCTGGTGGGATTATGAACTGGAGACCAATCTGAAGGCCTATTTGCATTTGGTATAAAAAATCCAAAAATGACTATCTGAACCAGCAGTTCTTCTCCAGGAATTTATCCTGAGGCTATAATTGACAATCTGTGATCAGACAAGTTTATATGGGCAAAAAAATGACAATACTCCAAATGTCCAAAACAGAGCATTGTCAAACGAACGAGGGTAAATCCATAAAATGGAATAACATCAAGTGACTTGAAACGTTACAAACCTTTATAAAAAGTGGTTTCTAAATTGACTCGCACAGAAAATAGCAATAAAATCAAAGAGTAGATATTGTGAGAACTACATTCTCTTATCAAAGTTATAGAAAAGTAAAAATAAATAATGAAAAATAGAAACAAGCCTATCCTACGATTATTTTACAAACTTATGCTTCAATAAGGAAGCAAAAAAAAAAACTACATGTCAGTTTACAAAAGATTCTACATAAAACCTGTGGGACTTGGCCAAAGTCCTATATTGAGAGAAAAATTCAGTTTTAAATACTTTCATTATTAATCCAACAACAAAATAATTAAGGAAATAAAATATTTACTTCAGAAAATTTAGAGAGAACCAAATTAAATGTAAGGACAGAAGTTCAATACTGACAAAAATAACTTTTAATGTTAAAAAAAATAAACCCAGAAGAACGGAATACATATAGAAAGGAGCAGAGAAAATGGAAATTGCTAGTTCAGGTGACTCCCAGAGTCCTCGTTGTCGTATTCCCCTCCGGAACTGTGAAATAACCGTGTACCCTCATAGAGTACATTGCTTTTCATTGTTAGGGGGAGCTTAAGCTGGTTTGAATGTGGAGATAGCCTTATGACTTTAGAGTTGAGATACCAAATCCAGGAAGCACAACATATAAGGCTGAAATATTTGTTGACTTCATAGACCTTTTTAACTTCAGGCAGCAAAACATCCACGAAGATGTAAAAAAACGGTACCCCTCCCGATATGTGAAATACAAACCACAAAGTGAATATATTGATATATATCTCATGTGGAGTTGACACAGGTTAATATCCTCACTGTACAATCATATATAGAAGAGCATCTCTGCATTTGCACAAAGTTCGGTCGGCGGGTCCAAACTTCCTGATGGTCTGTGCGCACTTGTTGACTCCACAGTTCCGTGTGTAAGAATTCATCACAAAGAGACACCTCCCAAGTTCTCATTTAAAATGTGCAAATATGATCTGGTTTGGAGGAGGAAATTGGAAAGGTGCACCGCTCTAATAAGGTCTAAAAGTAAGGTCAACTTTGCTCTTTTCATTTCACAGCGTCGTCAGCAAAGGCTTAATCTTCGGAGGTTTCCTCTTTGAACTGTCATTGGGGTCGCGGCTTTCACAGGTAAAGCAAGTCTATGCTGTTGGCTGCTAGAATCCACAACATGGTGGGAGGAGATGACCTCACGTTTTAGGGATCCTAGTCCTGACATGGTAGGCTGAGCGTGCTTCAAGGGCACGTGACAAGGAGTTATAGATTAATTGTGTGATGCAGGAAGTCCCTAGGAATACCGGGCCTGCCCCTTGTTTCCGCTGGCTGGCTGTCACCATGGCAACCCCTAACCCCAGACCAAAGTTCAGCTGCTGTAAATCTTTATGACCATATTCATAGTCCAGTGTTCCTTGGGGGCATTTAGTCCATTGAAGAGCAACCTTTTATATTTTACAAGAAGCGTTCATTCGGCTCCATTCCTCAATACTGGACCCCAAATGATAAGGTCCAAACAGAATACGAAAAGATCATTGCTTTCTTTGTTTACCGTAGGACCCCTACTTTCCTGAGAAGATGCCTACGACGAAGAAGACACTGACGTTCTTGTCGAGCTTTTTCACAAGCTGTGGGGCATTCGTCGTAGTGTGCGCTATGCTTGGGACCCAAGAATGGGTCAGCAGCAGAATCGCTGTCAGCGACTCTTCTTCAAACGGTAGCCTCATTATTGTCTATGGACTCTTCCGTGGAAACAGTCGTCAAGAATTCAGTCACGGACTTGAGGAATCCAAGAAGGACTTTGGAGGTAACTGAGAAATCAATTAGAGCGGGTCCAGCGAGATTGCGTTAACTGGGGAAGACTCGTGTCATCCCCTATCTGGGCCAAATGACCGTTCAAAAATGGTTTCCTTGTAAGCTCTGAGATGGCTTGTAGATATGAGCGTGTATTTTTAATCTTGAAAATTCACCCACATTATTCTTTTCGCTTCCCCGGTTCTGGTGGTGTCTGTGAGCATCACGGTCCAAATAATTCTGGCAGACGCTCTGCCAAAGCAGCGTTACCAAGTTTACTGACAAGTAAATAATTAAGGAAGTATGTCTAGCAGGAATATGGTATCCAACATGGGAGGATAGTAGGAACCGTATTTTTAAGTGTATTGACTGCAGATTTTTATTTTTTGAAGATTTTATTTATTTACTTATTAGAGAGAGAGAGAGAGAAAGAGGGAGACAGCACGAGTGGGGTGAGGGGTAGAGGGAGAACCAGACGCCCCACTGAGCAGGGAGCCCGACACGGGGCTCGATCCCAGGACTCCGGGATCACAACCTGAGCTGAAGGCAGAACGCTTAATGACTGAGCCCCCCAGGTGCCCCTAAAAGCAACATTTGTCAGCTATTTAGCCCCTGGGAAGGACTCGGCATTGAGCAGTGCTGCACACAGGTAGGCAGGCATTCCCAGCCACGACTCCGTCATTTCCCGCTGACTTATAAATGTGCGTCATTTTCTACCGCACCCAAATGTCGTATTTAGTTTGCATGTGAGCCTTAAACCCTGAGCAATGTAGATGTGCGTCCAAGTTATAAGACTTGTCTCCTAGACGTCAGCCGAAGCGACGTCTCCTCCGGGCGTCCAGTAACGGCACACGCCTCCTCCAATACGTGCCTCAGCTTCTCGGAAAATCGAGGAATACGCCCCTCGCAGCGACCCGCAACCGAGGCTTCCAAACGTGCAGTCACACGTTCAGTATGAGAATAGCACTTTCAAACCAGAATGTGTACTAGTTCCCGAGCCTCCAGACACACTGAAAAAAATTTTAAATATGAGATAACAGCCGGTGAAGTTTTTGATTTTCATGCTGTCTGCTTAGAACCAGTTTGTTCCCATCGGAGCTGCGTGGCCTCGGGAAGAGCCCTGATGACCTGTGTCAGCAAAGCTCGGGGTGGGCAGGGAAGGTCCGAGCCTGGCTCTAAAGCCCTGTGTGAGGGAGCTGAGTGGGATGGCGTGGAGATCGCAGGGAAGGGCGTAGCCTAGAACAATCCTGAGGGCACAGGGCCAAGTGGACCCCGTGGCGCCATATGGCCTCGTGAAGGAGGCACGCAATTTGCATTTGCTTTGCCTGGCTCCCTACTTTGATTCTTGGTCACCACAGAGCCACAGTCAGCTCTCCGAAGTCACTGCCCAGCGTCCAGGTGCTGTAGAAGATAAGCCGCCCCCCAGTCAAACAGGGTGCACCCCAACTTGCTCTGGCTGGTGTCTGCTTAGGGTCCCCCAGAGCCTAGGGAGTGTTCGCTGCTGAGGGGTTTAGCAATCGCTGGACTTGGGACATTTATAAACAGTTCTGTAGGATAAGGGAAAGTCCTAGAACGAGAACCCCATGTATCATGGGGTTCAGCTGCTGCAGGCCCATGGATGTTTTCCCTGGAGCGCGGAACCAGAGACTGAGGTTCCGGCTGCTGCCCTGCTGGTTTCTCTGCCCCCGCATGGGCTCGTCTCCAATCAGAAACCGATTGTTGGGAGCAAAATAAAATCTGTATAAATGCCACTTCCTTCCCCAGCAGTGATGCGTTAACATTTCCATTTAGGACATGAACATACTAGCTTCTTGCCCAGGATGGGGTCACACTGAAAATCTCCAAAGAGGCGTGAAGATCATAAAACTCTGCTCTATTTCTGCATAGGACTTATCACATTGTGCCAATTCTGGCTATAGATTTTGAGATGACGGCATGGTACCAAGTGACCGAGGCTGATTTCAACATGCCGAGAGAATCCAGCCGCCGATAGGTCCACTGGTGGGGAAGATAATCCGTCAAACCTGGCAAGGAAAGTCTCCAATATGTGACTAGGTTATGTGGCCAGCTCTGCCTGGCCAGGAGACCTCCCTGCTTCATCAGGTGGCCTCTCAGTCTGTCCAACATCCAGATGAAAAGTTACAGCCCCTGTGCCCACCAGTAAACACTTGGCTTTCACTACTCCAAAAGTCCTGGATATTGAATTTCAGTCCAAAACATTTCCCCCGAGCAGCTGCTCCATGAGGGAGGGGCTGGGACACTGCGAGGAGGAACGGGGCACGGCTCCTGGGCTTGGTGAACTCACCCGAGCTTCCTTTTTTTTTTTTTTAAATAATTTTTTAATTATATTATGTGAATCGCCGTAATCTAGAGAAAGGCCCTGTCGGTTCAATCAGGCAGTGGAAGTCGCTATGACAGCAGGGGAGAGTTTCACCCCATCTGCCTGCCCACCCCCTTACCCACCAGTCTCTTTTCCCCGCCTACCCCGTTTGTTCTCAGGGGACTCAAAATTGCAATGTTGGCCCAAGATAAAAAAATAATAATAATAATTAGAATAGTAAATCTGTTGCAAAAATCAATTAACTGCAAGGAGACAAACAAAAGAGGCTTATTTCTTCCTTATACTCCTACTCACCAACCCCACCCCCCCATTCACCTTATACTTTTCCAAGGAGGGGCGACTTATTATCTATCCCCGGAGACACGACCATGCTGGATGGTGGAGTTCAACAGGGCAGAAAATGTGCTCCCCCTGCTTCTCCATGACAGAACCCAGATAAATTTCCCAGAGGCTGGGCATGCCAGCTGGGACTTCTTGGAAGACCTCAAAGGCTCAGCTTCTCGGGGGCGTTCTGGGGTCCACGAGTGGAGGGGTCCACCAGGTCAGGCTCCCTGATGACCAGGTACTTGAGGAGAGGGCGAAGGCAGCTCCCACCTACCCGCAAAGTCACCGGCTCTCCTGCAAGGTCTGAGGACTGATGGAAAACCAGAGGCAGGAAGACCCTATGGCAAGCGGCTCCTAAAGGGTTAAGTCGCCAGGCACAGGAAACCCTATGTCAGGATGACCCATGTCTGTACCCTGCCCACCGTCCCCAGCACATCTTCTGCCTCCCAGCTGCGGGGCACCGTGGCCTCTTTTCTGAAGTTGATGGAAGCCGGGCAATTAGTTCCAATTGTGAGGTGGTTTTCCCGATTCCAGCGCTTGGCCCTGAAAAGGAAGGGGAAAGAACGGAATGTATTTGCTAATTTTGTAGGCAGAGAGCAGCTGTCAGATGCTGGGGCGGGCCTATTCTGTCTCATTCTCGCTAACTTGCCCTGAATTTCCAGCTTTCATTGTTCGAGTTCTGAGCCGGGAGGGGGCTGAGATACGGCTGTCCTTACCTGTGCAGCAGGAAATTCAGATGCTCAACTAGAATTTTAAAAGACGGCAGTTAAAATTAAGATAAATTGTTGCACTGGTACAAAGGAAAGGATGAGTCAGTAGGCTCCAAATAGACGCCCTTTTGAAAAATCATGTCTGTTAGGTCTTACCAAGAGTCAAAAACAAAGCCTAGGCTAATTGTCACTTTCTAGGCTACTCCGAAAAAGTGGAATGTTGACCATTTACAAATGAGTATCCATTTACAGCTTTTAGTAAACTTAGAGAGCAGAAATATTCTCTAGGGCACGCCAGAGATGACATTCTCCCCACACCAAAATGTCTATTTTCTAGTTAAGTATCCACATTATTTCTTATTGGCTAAACCCAGAGTTTATTTGGTCCCCAGCCAATTTCTGATTGGAGCTTCAGCTTTCCTCCTTGGTGGCCTGGGAGGAACAGGGTGGGTGGCACGGGAAGAAATCCTTCCTCATGGGGATGGTTGGAAACCTCCAGACAGGTGCGTCCTACTTCCCCATTTTTCCCTCCTCCTCGTCTGGGGTCGTCATCCACTCGTTCCAAGACAGATGTGCACCGCCCTGGAGAATCCCCCGACCCCGGCATCCCCATGGCGAGCTGAAGAGCGACAGTCTCAGCCTGAGCTCGGGGCCTTCAGAAGAGCCCAGCCCACGCGGCTCCCCGGAGGGCAGGGGGCCCGTGGGACCCCAGCCTGCCCTGCCCAGGCCATGGGTGGTGGCAGGCAGGGACACGTTTTTAGTTTAACTCCACCCTTAGAGTTCTTCTGTGGGATTCACCCCACAGAGGACTGCGCTGAGGACTCGCCCAGCCTGTGGGTCATTAGCAGGCCATGTGAAACAGTCAGGTCACCGCTGGGTCCCTGGGAGGTGAACTTTGCTCCCGGGCCCGCCTCTCACAGAGGAGCAAAATGTTCTCGGGCCAACGGCGGTGACGTCATCGGGTCCACATTGCTGGGCTGATAGCTCCCCTCTTCTGGCCTCTGTGTCCTCCCAGGGGGTACCCAGGGACGCGTGCCGTCCACTGTCCAAGGGCCGGAAATCTGCGCCCCTTCTAGAGTACTTCCGACTAAAAATAAAAATCAGAATTAACAATCTAGATGCTCAGAACTGGAAAGAGGAGAGACCGGTACTCGCTCTGATCGGGGGCAGCTGTGTCGCTCGGGCCGGCATGTTTTGGGGCTTGGAGTCAGAGTCAAGGGTGTACAGAACCGGGGGAAGGGTGGCAGGAGCTTTGGAGCCACGCCTGTCAAAGAACGTTCTGGAGATGTGGGCTGTGGATCACATGGGGGTTTCCATCTCTCTTCAGTGACGAGAGAGGCTGCCAGAGAGAGAGGAGCAAGGAGATGCCGAATTACTCCGGAGGAAGCAGTAGGCCTCCAGGCCGAAGTCCTAGAGGCTCACGTTCGGGCCCAAACACAATATTTATTTATTGGGGCGCTTCCCCTCCCCCCAAGTTTAAATTTTAGTTGACATACAAAGCAGCGTTGGTTTCCGGAGTAGAGCCCAGTGACTCATCACTTCCCGCATGACACCAGTGAAGAGCTTTTACATAATGCAGGTGACACAGCATGAAAGGGACCACCCTGGCAAAGCAGGGGGCCCCTGGCGGCCAGGACGCACGTCAGGAACAAGCGTGGCTGCTCCGTGCCCCCCCCCACCGTGCAACGGGGCCCCTCTGGTTCCCAGGGACCCCGTTTTCTGGCGCACTGGGGTTCAGAGAGAGTCTGAGATAAGGAGCCCCCAAGCCCCTGGATTGAGCGCTCTTTGCTGGCCTTTCTGGTTTCTGTTCTTTAGAGCTGCTCTGCTGCGAGGCTGGGAGTGGCTCCCCGTTCTCCCCAGGGCCTGGGAAACAGGAATGGAAAGAAGGCTTTTACTTTCCCCGACTGGTCCTCCCCCGCCCCGTCGCAGTTCTTACATTTCACAGTTCCCGATGACTTTGTTGGCATCTTAGGATGGAGTCTGAAATCCTTTCCCCGGGTTGCTTTTGCTGTATGTCGTTGTGGTTTCACAGAACATCTTGGTAAACACTTTACTTAACGGGGTGGCAATCACTTGAGGCCTTGAAACACACGGCAGCCTTTGGGGATGTTTTATAAATGCATGGCTGCGCTACCGGTAGGTGTGGGGACAGCACGTCTCTGGCGGGTGGTCATCTCATGTCGTAAACAAAGGAGCAGGCAGAGGAAGCCGATGAGTAGGGACAGCGGCTGGTTGTGGTTAGAAACAGGAAGACGGCAAAAGCAGGAACTCATGGCTACCGGCCAGGGCATCTGTGCTCCGTCTGACACGAATGCGTATCCACGTCTGGGGTTCCTTTGCACGTAAGAAATAGGCACATTTTATAAAAGGCTGTTTGAGGGGCGCCTGGGTGGCTCAGTGGGTTAAGCCTCTGCCTTCGGGTCAGGTCATGATCTCAGGGTCCTGGGATCGAGCCCTACATCGGGCTCTCTGCTCGGTAGGGAGCCTGGTCCCCATCTCCCTCTGCCTGTCTCTCTGCCTGCTTGTGATCTCTCTCTCTCTCTGTCAAATAAATAAATAAAAATCTTAAAAAAATAAAATAAAATAAAATAAAATAAAATAAAATAAAATAAAATAAAATAAAATAAAATAAAATAAAATAAAATAAAATGCTGTTTGAGCTCAGGAATTGAGTTTGGGAAGAATTCTGATAGTTTAGCCAAAGGTCACCTTCTGCATTTGGGCAACATGGGCGCTGGGTCCTCTCTGGCTCCAGGGAAGTGACGTCAGGAAGTGTGGCTGACACCTCAGTGGCACACACAGTGGTCATCTGCTTGTCCCCAAGGCCGTCTTCGGCTCCCAGCTACCTGGTCACCTCCATCAGCCCCTCCCCACCTGGCCTTCTGTATAATGGGCTCACCCCCGAAATCTCCACGTGTACCAGATCCTCTCAGTCACAGGTTTTCAGTCAGTGTCCCCCCGTGGAAGCACAGTAGTGCTCCGAGCAAGGAGCACCATCTGTGGGGAAGAGAGGGGATGCCCACTGGCAGACCTCTGAGGCCGGAATGCGCTGAGGAGGGGTGCCCCGCCCTGCCACATCTTGTCAAGGAGGGCACCCTCTTTTCTCGGGGAAGTTAAAATTGGGATGAGAGCCAGTTATCCAAAGTCCCACGGTTACACGCATTCAGTTGGGGAATGAGGATCCCGAGGTCCTGCCCCTTCCTGCTCTCCCCACACCCCTGCGAGGTGCCTCCTGCAATTCTTACTCCCCCGGTGCCCAGGCAGAGAGCGTGCAGGGGACTGCCGGGTGGGGTGGTGTAGCCCTCGGGTCTAGTACCGGTGTCTGCTTTTTGTGCTACGTGCTTACCACACACTGCTTTAGTTCTAGAGAAATTGAACAGTTCCTCCCAAAGAACGCTGCATTTGGTGGCTATCCTGTTCCTGGTCCTCAGCCTGTGCACTTCGCTGTTCACCTCCGGGCTCACCTTCTACAACAGCATCAGCAACCCCTATCAGACGTTCCTGGGGCCCATGGGCGTGTACACCGGGAGCGGACTTGGTGGTGAGTACCCCGGGGGTCCCTGGGAGCTTTGGACGATGGCTGCGGCTCCATGTCCCCGGCCCTCTGCTGCTTGGCCCTGCGTGTGAACACACACGATCCCGGGGGAGCCCCAGAAATTACGCAGACCTAGTATGTGCCAAGTCGTGTGCCGGGCCCCGGGGTTTATGTTCATAAACCTACAACATTTAGAAGCATCTTGGAAATAAAATGGTTTTAAATGCCCTGGTGGAGAGGCAAGGAGCTACATGCAGACAGGGATTGGTGCTAAAATATATAACGGACACGTCTTTGCTGCGGAGTATCGAACGTAAAGAGTTACCCACAGCTTTCCTAACTCCAGGAAACATTCGCTGTTGCCAACCCGAGTCCTGCTATGCGCTTAACGTCAAATTAGCTTCCACGTAACATATGGAAGTACACACACACACACAAGCACACACATCCATATGCACACACGCACACAAGCACACACATGCATACCAGCACACATGTACACACCCACATGCATATACGCACATACACATGTACACACACATATACACACGCACACACAAGCACACAGGCACACGCATATTTACTCTCTTCACCTCCAAATAACAGTCAGTGTGGGTTAAAATCCAACCATGTGGCATCTCGAGGACTGTCCCCCCGAGAGCCACAAAGAAGGTCATCCAGAGAAACCGGGGCCAACACCCTTCCTGTGGGTGGCCTGTGAGCCCCGGGTGACTCTGGGGTGTGGCTAGCGTACTCTACCCGTGTTTTGGTCAAGGCCGGGGTGGGGGTGCAGCGCAGGCGGGCAGCACACCCCAGCTCCGGTCACAGTATGTATGGCTGTCACCGGGGCGTCACGAGGCTCAGCAGCGACCGTGAATGCCCAGAGGCGAGGCCGAGTGGGGGGCCTTTGCCCTGCCAGGCGGCCAGAGGTCTCCTGCTCTCTCCCGTTCTCCACCACGAAAACTCTGAGGAAGGATCTGAGGAAGGCCGTCCCGCCTGTGGGATGGCTCTGGAGGTGGCTTCGTGTCCGGGCCAGGGAGCGTCTTAGCAGAGGCCAGGGACTCTCAAGCCCAGGGAAGGTGGTCTGGACGTTAAGGTGTGGGGAAGCCTGGAGGACGGCCCTGGGCAGCTCCCTCTCGTCCATCCGCGAGAGGCCGTCCTTGCACAAGCCCCAGGGAGGCGGCGGGAAGAGGCCCGGGTCTCTGTGCTGTGGCCGTCCCCGCTAGCGCCCCGGAGGAGGGAACATCGGGCTCTCGGGAGGGGCGCGGGGTGGGGGTGGGGTGCGCCCTGCCAGTAGTACCTGGCTTCTTCAAGCTAACAGTAGAGAGGATTCGAGAGCCAGCCCCAGGTGGCATGGTTCAAGGGAAGTCTGTGCAACTCGTTGCTCAAAGGGGGATGCTTTTAGGGGTGCAATTCATAATCATTCAGCCAGGCGAGCGCTGGACCTGGGACCGCAGGTCCGGCCACACTGTATGCTGGCTCCTCGGCTCTAAGCATTTGCGGTCGGGCTGGGTTAGCTGCACCCAGGCATGACTTGCCCTTTCCCCTCTTCCTGCGGTTTTATAACCTGGTGGTAGAAACAAACAACCCGCCCCCACCCCCAGTGTCCCGGGCATCCGCCGTGGGCCGTCACAGCAGTGCCGTGGAGTGCTCTGACCCCCCAGATGCACCAGCGGTCAGCCTGAGGGACCCGGTTCCGAACTCAGACATCCTCTCCCGAAGGCCAGGCTTCCTCTCCCCAAGCTTTTTCCTGGATTGTAGCTCACCTCAATCAAACCAAAGGCAAGGCTCCTCGGCACAATTGTCAGGGTTAAAAATGGATCATTTTAATTTTTGCTCCCATAATTAAACAGCTAGAGAATGTGGTGGCTTCAGGGACGGCTGGATTCAGGAGCTCAGCCCACGCCGTCAGAACTCTGATTCCCTCCAGTGCTTGTCTCTTGGTTTTCCCAGAGATGTCTCTGATGTCAAGCAGTGGGCTGGTCCCCTTAGAGGCAGGGTGGCTGCCAGCAACCCCAGGAAAAAGACTTCTTTCCCCCCAAGTCTGACTTGCCCTGGAATTGTCCTTCCCTATCCTGGAGCAATCTCCATGGCCACCAGTGTGGTTGAACTCACTGACCGACCCACCCGACAGCTGGGATCCCTGAGCCCTTGGAGCTGGGGCTGGCGGCAGCTCCAGGAGGAAAATGGGGCTCCAGCACCAGAGGAAGCTTGGACATGGGCCCGCAGGGACAAGACTAGACCATGTCGCCCTGCTACGGCCCACGGGGCTCAAAGCCCGTGGCTTCACAAACCCTGTTTCTGCAAGCCTGGAGTTTCCAGCTCTGTTTCCACAGTCGAGGATAAGCTGACTTTGCACGTGGCCGAGGCCGATGTGTGTCTGTGGAGGAAAACATGAAAAACCCCGGGCCGGCGGCCTTCCCCTCAGGCCCTGCCTACTTCTAACAACAAAGAATCCTCTGACGGGGAGAGAGCTTTCCCTTCCCGGCTTGGGGCAAGTTCCAACACAGGGAACGGGCTGTCGGGTGGGCAGAGAAACAACCCGAGACATCGACGGGTAAGGAGGAGGTCCGCATGCTGGCAGGGGTCACGGGAGATCTCTGCAGCGTCGGGCTTCGCGTCCGGCCTTCTTTGGATGCCCCTCCTGGCTTCTTGATCCCACTCTCGGAAGCCAGACTTGGGCCCTGAGTTCGCCTCTGGGGATGCCCGATTTTCTTCACACGAGCTCTGAGTGTGCAGAACATATTAGAAACTCTGTTTAGGGGAGGCTCGGCCTGCAGAAGGCTTTTATGCACAAGATGCCATTGACGTCCTTGCTTTGGTCTTCCTGCCTGGAGACTTGGCCCCCTTGGTCAGGCCGGCTCCAAGCTCCTGCGCCAGAGGGGAGTGCTGCAAGCCCTTCTCGCGGCTGGACTTGGACAGACTCCCCTGGCCTCTGGAGGAGAAGACGTGAGCTTCCAGTGCGGTTCAGAAGGAACAGGAACAGATTCTGCTTGGAGGAAAACACAACAGCCTCACGGCCTCCCAAGCTCCTGTGCCCTCTGACCCCGGCCTGCCCTCCACCCACAGGGGCCTGCCGCGGCCGACCCCGACCCCAGGGGATAGAACCGTAGACCGAGAGAACGTTGTGGCCTGACAGAACTTTGCAAATTGTTTGAGCCTCGGCCCAGGAGCCCAGAGAGCAGAAGGTGATGGGGCAGGTCACATGGCCTGATGGGGATGTGCCAGGCCTGGAGACAGGGTCCTGACGCTTCGGGAGCTCCCCCCTGCTGCCACGGGGCCCCCTTTATCCCTCTGTCAACCCCCCGCTCTGTCCCAGAAGCCGGAGAAGCTGGCAGGGAGAGGCAGCCCCTTCCCGCGGGCTTGTTAGCGGCGGCCCCTCCCGATTCAAACCAAAGCCAAGCCCATACCGCTGCGGAGAAAAGTGTGCAACCCAGACTCAGCCTGCCCCTCCGTGACTCAGCTTTGATGAGAAACTTCACAAGAGCATAACGAAGGACAGTTAAGGAGTGTGAGACACGTAGAGCATCAGAGGAAGGGGCTCTCGAATGTCCGCATTATTGAGAAGTAAAACCATCAGCCCGAGCACGGACGTCTGTCATGAAGGACAGTCCGAGGTTCTCCTCACACAGAAGCCCTCTCGCCAGGGCTTTGGAGGGTTGGGAAAAGTGTCTGGGTGTGGGCGACGCCCAGCACATGTGGACCCCAGAAAACCTGTCTAGTTGTGGGTAAATATTCTCAGAGCGGGGCAGCCGTCCCCTCCATCAGTCCTGGAATATTCCATCAGCGAGAGCTTCCCGTGCCCTCTGGCCACCGCCACCTCCCCATTCTCAGCCCAGCCCCATCCCAACCAACCCCGAATCTCCCCTCTGCCTTGGTCAGGCTGGTCCCCTTTGAGGGACAAGGTCCAGAGAAGCCCCGGCGGCCGCATGGCTGGAGCCTTGGAACCCGGCTCTCTGACCCCAGAACTCTGTCGTCCAACTGGGCCAAGGCGACGATCCAAAGTCACTCCCAAGACACATTCTCCAGGGGAGGCCATTGTGAAGAATAAAAAAAGGAGAAGACAATTAGACAATTAACAAGTTCTCTTCTCACACAAGTTTAGCGATGAGACCCTTCCTGGTTCAATGCCATACTCCACTGCGGGCAGAATGAAAGTCCAGGCTTGGGGCCAGTGTCTGAGGCTCTCCGGGGTGGTCTCCTCCTCTGTAGTCAGTGCTCAGGACCCTCACAGAGGCTCCCCACGGGCCGGGTCCTGTCTGAGGATCCCAGGGGCTCCAAGCTCACTCTCCGCCCCACCCGTGCGTCTTCCTGTAGGCTGCCTCTTCTGTTTGCAATGCTCTGGGCTTCTAGTCCTTGTCACCCATCCAGTCCTTTCTAGACGGACTCTCTGTCCACGCCTTCTCGGGTCATTCCGCACGTCCCCTGCTGCGGGGACTCGAACCGTATGCTCGCCCCGGGCCGGACGCTGCCCTCCGTCTGTAAGAGGTTCGTGCCTAGAATCTAGCTCAGGGCTTACACTTGCTTTGCATTCCAATACCCAGACGACTGTAAGCCCCGCGTAGATATTCTGTACGTGCCCACAGGGGGCAGGTTCCGTTATGAAAGCAAGGGACAGTAAAAAAGGTATCACCGTATCGTTTACGAGACCGAATCTTCTTTCCAGCTCTCTTCGTTCTCGTGGCCATGATACTGTTCGTGGGGAACACCCAGTCCAACCATCTCTCGGAAGATCTGACCCAGACGCTGTACCCGCTGTATCCAGCAGCCGCCTACGGCGGAGCGACCCACAGCTACGGGTACTCGTTCTGGCTCGCGCTGCTCGTCGTCCTGCTGAGTATCATCTCCATGGTCTTCGTTGTTTTCTACCAGAGAGCCAGATACCAGCGAAAGCAGGAGCAGAGAAAGCCCATGGAATACGCTCCAAGGGACGGAATTTTATTCTGACTCCGACTTTATGTTGTCGTTAGGTCTGTTTGCTCTCGCCTGTCTGGATAATCAGCGAGGTCGAGGGCGGCCCTGATTGACTGTCATTTTGTGATCGTTTTGTATCTCATGACATTCCATAAGGGGTGTCGCCCTGCAAAGGGTTCCTCCCACTAGGCTGGGGAAGACGAAGGGGAAATCTCTCCAGTCTACATAGCGTTCGAAGCCGTCGAATGATTCCGAGGCTATGGAACCGCACCCCACCCTGGCCAGGTCTCACTCTCTAAGACAATGAAAGTTTGGGGTACGCACCTTTCTTTTAAGTATCTCAAAGCACTTGAGCGCCTAGAAGCTCCATCTCCTCAGGAGGGACTAGGTACTTTCACTCCACTGTGTGAATGAAGACTTCCAGGTACAGAGGGATTCCAAACTCGTCTTTCCAGGACCAGGTGTTGGAGGCAAAAGTTGGGAATAAACACCCTAGTCCTCTGGATCCCTGATTCCTGACATAATTCAAACCCAGTGGTGGGTAGAAGTGCTGATATATGACCTTCAAACCCATTTTTGAGGTTCCAAGGGGCAGATTTTTGTATGGAAGAGACCAGGAGGTGAGAAGATTTAAGAAAGATAAAAATCACAGGCCTGTAGCCTTCACACTAGGGAGGCTAAATGTATTTTTGGTTTAAAAGGATTATGGTGAACTAGTCCAAAGGGAAATGTAACGCTGCAACAAGTTCTAGGAGCCAACCCTTTGCTGTAGACGCAGTGTAGTTACCTGGATGGGGGTGGGTCAGCCATCAGCGAGGTCCAGCCTGGCCGGAGGCCTAGAGCCCGGGGCTTGCAGGCAATCCCCGACCGAAGGCTGGGCAGACGGCGAACACCGGTGCTGGGTCGTCCTCTAAGAACGGGAGGGTCCAGTTGGTTTGCAGACTCAGAAGCACTCAATGGGCCACCAGGAAACTTTTGAAAACCTCCAGAATGGATTAGACCTACTTTGCCAGTGGGATACCCTTCCAGAAAATCCCCTTTGAGGATCTTTTGTGGTTGAATATCCCACAAGCCAGCCAGGTCGAACATTGACAGGGTTCTGAAATATGACTCATCATGTCTTGATTGAACCAAAGTCAAACGGAGCAGAAATTTAGTGTAATTTACACTCTTAGTGTGATTTACAAAGCAGCAGCTCTTTGGACAGAAAGATTTCCTTTATGAAGCCATTAGGGATTCACAGCTTCTCATCTACTGTATTTTAACAATCTGTCTTAGAATTAATATTCTTCATTCAAGTAACGCCCATCGAATTCATGTGATGTGATTAGCACTGTGCTAAGGTGGCCGGGCTTACTGTGGAGAAGTCAAGACCGGCATTCTGAGAGCAGCTGTTAAACTCCACGTCAAATAGGGACTTAGTCACCAGACTGTGCTCACCCTCTGGAAGGTCAGTCCTCCACAACCACCCACCCCAAAGTCAAGGTTACTCCAATAAATCAACCTGTGAAACTTAGAACGCATTAAAATTATGATTCTCAACAGTGAAAAGAGTTCTAAATTCTTCGAAGCCAAAAACATTTATGTTGTTTGAAGTTGGCACTTTATGTCGGATTTTGATAGTGCAGACGACGTAATGGAAGAGGAAACGGGTATGGGTGACAAATCTGTGCAAATGACCGCTGAGTAGTCAGGGGCTCACACCCCGTGTTAGTGCAAAGGACACGGCAGGATATAAAGGCCACGTTTGCTCATCTCAGAGTTCGAGCAGCCCTTGGTTTCTTTAGGGGACAAACTGTCTCAATCCTTATATCCCAGATGGCCTTTATTTTATTATTTTTTTTAAAGATTTTATTTATTTATTTGACAGAGAAAGAGAGAGAGATCACCAGTAGGCAGAGAGAGAGGGGGAAGCAGGCTCCCCACCAAGCAGAGAGCCCGATGCGGGGCTCGATCCCAGGACCCTGAGACCATGACTTGAGCCGAAGGCAGAGGCCTTAACCCATTGAGCCACCCAGGCGCCCCCAACAGAAGACCTTTAAGGAACCATTCAGAAAAGCTGCCGGGAAGTACGTTTCCCAGTTCTGGAGGTAATGAGCTTGACTCTCTTACTGTGTCTGAAGGTAGAAAGTAATGAAGCTGTGTGTGTGTATTCCTTAGAAATTCTGTCGAGGAAGAACAAAGTTTGCGGACTGCATCAGAGACGCAATCATGACTTCCTGAAAGTACATTGCATTTGCTGTAGTGGAATCACAGAAAACACCATTTTCAAAGTCTGAACTATTCTGTGGCATTAGAATGTTTCAGCGGTCGTGATATGACCCCTTAATTAACCCATGTGGTCCTATTACCATGAGCTAGGTCATTGATGACAAGGTCACGCACATTTGCAAATAAATAAATCACATAGAATACTGTACTCTTCAATTTTATAAGAACATGGGGTCTATGATGATGAGTTTAGGGAAATTCATTCTCTACACTAACGTCTAAGTGATCGGTGCCCCCGCCCCCAGTGAAGCTGATGTCTGCAAAGCACAACGGGAGGCAGGGATGCCCTCCAGGTAAGCTTTGCTACCACTGTTATAATTGTATTTGATCATCTCAAAATACCCTGTGGATGAGGCAGGGCGGGAAACATTGTCTCCTTGGATGTGGCATTTTTCAGGGTCTCCGAGTCTCCAGCAGCCAGCCCCACGCGGCCTTGCAGGGGTGGTAGTCCCGTGAGTGGCCCATGGCCACAGAGGTAGAGCAGTCAGTAGCCTTCTGTCCCTGGGGCCACTCGTGCGGCTCGTGCTCTCGGAAGTCCTGGGAGCGCGCAGAGGCTGCGGGGGGCAGGCAGGGGGCCCTCTGGCCTGAACCTCGCCCGCCCAGTGACCTTCGTCCTCCTTCACTGAAACCCACCACAGAGTGGGAGCCGGGTTCTCAGCTGCCTGATCCGACATTGTTCTGCAGCCTGAAGAAGGACGTGGGCATGGCCCGCGTGGGAGCGGATGGTTCCGAGACAGGAGCCTTTCCGATTCTGACATTGCAGCATGGAGAGGACGGGTCCTGGGTCCCCGCGCCCCACACCGCGCTCTCCTGACCCCGGCACCCAGCGCCCCCCACCCGTGCCGGGGGGGCTGCGGGCAGGTAGACCCTTCAGCCCAGGGTGTGGAAGGCGGGTCCCTCCGTCGCAGCCCCGTTCGCTGTGCTCACCCCCCAACACCCCACCGCCTGGGCCGGGGAGAGGCCGCTGGAGACTCCACTCGCAAGCTGCCCTGGGATCTCGGAGCCGGCCGGACGCGGCTCCTTCTGAACTTCTGTTTGTGTTCTCGTGACTAAAAAAATAAAACATAAATAATAGAAATGACCATAGGGGAAGGATGGAGAGGGACTTCTGGGGGCGGTGAAGCTACTTAACCTCCGAGAGCCTCATCTTAATCATCCGTGAGATGGGCCGACAAAAGCTGGATTGGCTCTCGGGTTGTGGGAAGGGACCCTGACAAGGTGTGCAAAGGGCTCCTGGCCCTGGAGCCCCAGCGGCCGTCCTCCTCCCTCACGGACCCTGCAGTAGGTAAACACTGTAATCAAGTCTCGAGGGGAGCTCACGCTGCCTCCCTTAGCTACCGCAGGCCACATAGTTCTCTTGCTCTGTGAATGAGCAAGCAACAAACAAAGTAGAACCAGGGAATTTAATAAACTTTACCAAACATCCGAGGCTGGTACGTGGCAAAGCAGGAGTCAAAGCAGGCCTCGGACACGTATCCTTTTTTGCCTATATTTGATTCAGTTTCCACAAGCATTGTTTGCATCGGGCTGGTGGCCCAGGCCTGCAGGGGGGTGGGGGGCGGCACACGGGGACGACTGTGGGAAAGGAGCGTGGCTCCCACAGAAACTGTGGCCTCCTGGGTGTGCCCAGCACGTTTCACCGCATGTGTGAGTCCCACGGTTCACTCAGAATCAAAAGGAGTGGCAGGCTCAAACAAAGGGCTCTGACCTTCAGCAGGGCTGGGTGCTAACCCGAGCTGGGGGTGCGTCTGGGTGGCAGGACACGCCCTGAGAAGCCAGCACATCCTGCAGCCAAGGGACTTTGTGCTCCTAAAAATAGAAAGAGAGCCGGTTACTCACGAAGACCAGGGTCACTGGCTCCTACAGCCGTGCTCAGGGAGGAACCGAGATAGTGGGAAGCCTGACACATTACGTGCCCGGAGTGGGAGGCCCCAAGAAAGCTCCACATTCAGTTCCTGTTCCCCACGCTCTTCCTGAGGTTGCGTTCTTACCCAGCCCGGTGACTGAACCTGAACCGCGCCAACAGAATTTCCGACACGTCCTCGCTACCGCTACGAAGCATTCGTGTTCGTGCCGGACTTCAGATCACGAAAGCTTTCTTTCCTAAAGGTTTCATTGTTTCGTCGAAAAGAAAAATTTAGGTAGAAGTGCATTGCCTCTTATGACCCTGAGTTTTAAAGACACTGCTTTGAAAGGGAACGCTCCTCCCACCGCCTGCCCCGCTCCTCACCCCGAGGGTTAGACTTTTAATGTTTAACCATGACGCTTCGTGAACTGCTCAGCTCCTCCGGTTATCTTGGAGCTTGCTACTCCAACAAAATGTCCCACCGGCAAGTCGCTCTTCCAGAAGGGGGAGTTGCAGCTTTTCTGGCTCCATGCGCAGCAAGGTGGAGCTCAGGAACGGCTGGGTTGGGGGGGCCTGGGGTTCTGCCGGGAGCAGCAAACATGACCGTCAACATGACGGTTCCTAGCGTGCCCTCCCCTAAATGCTCGCCAGGAGGTTCCACCAGATCCTCACAGCTGATGCATGGGCTGGTTTATAATTAATTGCATTTTTTTAGGCAATCGGGAGAGCCTGAGCGTAGATTGCGTCCTAGACCCTCAGCCCAGATCTCCTGAGAGGTATGTGGCTGGGACCAACAATCTTACAGGGGCACCGTGCTTGCATCGGAAAGGGATATAAGAAGTCTCAAGTGCACCTCCAAGCATTAGACCTTGGCCTCCACTGGGCGTCCCCAGGCATGTGGCATTTGGGGTGAACTGAGTTTGCTGGATTCTCCATGTGTTTTATTGAGTAATCATTCATCTTTTTATTTTATTTTATTTTATTTTATTTTATTTTATTTTATTTTATTTTATTTTATTTTATTTATTATTTATTTGACAGAGAAAGAGAGATCACAAGTAGGCAGAGAGGCAGGCAGAGAGAGAGAAGGAAGCAGGCTCCCTGCTGAGCAGAGAGCCCGATGTGGGGCTCGATCCCAGGACCCTGAGACCATGACCCGAGCCGAAGGCAGAGGCGTTAACCCACTGAGCCACCCAGGCGCCCATCATTCACCTTTTGATGAAAAATTTAACCATTTTCACCAGACACTATACACTGCGTGTCATCTTGTACTTAAGATAAGGCTCACCTCTTGCTGATGGCCCCATCACAGCTGTGAGCAGGGATTAAGTATTCCCTTAAAGGCGGGCAGTGTAGTACAGAACATGCTTCTGGGTTCGAAGACCACCGTTTTAGTGAAGACGCAGTGCACAGATGTTCACTGAGTGTTTCGTCGACGTCAGGCACGGAGCAGGAGCTCAGGGTCCCGCGACGCACGATAGGCACGGAACTCAGTGCAGCTGGACAGAGAGACAATTTGCCATCACAAGGTGGTTTTGGAAGCAGAACCTCGGAGTGCCGCGGGAGCATCCCGATGGAGACCCTGAAGGCTTCCCTGAGAAAGTCATGGCCTTTGTTCCTCTCCAACCTCTGTGACCCTGAGGAAGGACCACAACAGACTTTGGAGGGGATCCAATCCAACCCGCTGGTCCCACAGAAGAGTCAGGGAAGCCGAAATCTAGTGAGCTAAGGCACGGCTTTCTTGTCTCTGCTTCCTCACTGGAAAAATAAAAATAAAACAGTAGAAGAAGATTTAGGAACCTCTAAATTCTTTTTTTTTCTTTTTATTTCATGAAGTTGATTTTTTAAAGAAAGATGTTTACAAACACCAAATGTAATCGCTTCTCGGCCTTTTGGCTAAGATCAAGTGTAGTATCTGTTCTTATCAGTTTAACAAACACCAAATGTGCTCAGGTCAAGTTTTCGAGCATGGAGGCCCCCTGTGACAGGTGCGTTCCAGAGAGGGTTCTGTACAATTTTATTTTCGTGAGTGCTTTTATTCCACAAGGGACATAACAAGCCCACTTGGTGGGGAGCTTACTTTCCTGCACTGTGTGGTTTAATGTTATCTTCAGCTTTTGCCTAACAAAAGCAATGAATGAATGATGACAATTGGTAGGATGTGAAAAGTTCATTTTATGTTCCAGAACAGGGGATCTTTGAACAACAACAACAACAAAAAAGTCTGTTTTCCAGACTCTTCTTTCATTTTTCACTAATGCTTAGGCGCCAAGAGCCAGTGGTCCATGTGCTGCTCAGAAATTCCGGGTCATCCCTCTGGGAGCTTCATGGCTTTTTCCTGAGCATCCTAACCCGTGGACATCTCACAGCCAGCTCGAAATACAGCTCCTCGGCAAGACTTTCAGAGTTCCTCTCTGACCCAAGTCAGTTAATGCCACAGCAACTGAGAAATGGCCAACTCCAGTGTCACCCAATGTAGATTGTCTAGCTTAATGCCTCCATGAAAATGTGTCCATTGTGGACTTGCCCAATCAAATAAAAACTTGCAAAGAGTTTTGACAGTAAGGTAGGTGATGCATCATCTTTGGAGAGGGTTGTGGAGGTTGGTGCCATTAAAGATCTTGAAGAGCTTTTGTTTACTTGGGTTGAGTCTGCCAATATTTACATTAGAAATTAAAATTGTTATAAGTATTCACGATAATATTTATTTATTTAAAAACCAATAAACGGGCGCCTGGGTGGTTCAGTTGGTTAAGTATCTGCCTTCAGCTCGGGTCATGATCCTGGAGTCCTGGGATCAAGTTCAATGTCGGGCTCCCTGCTCAGCGAGGAGTCTGCTTCTCCCTCGCCTTCCCTCCACTTGTGTGCTCTCTCTCTTTCTCTCTCAAATAAATAAAATCTTTAAGAAAGATAAAAATAAAAATCAATAAACACATTATATGCTGATATATTTTAATGAAAAATGTGAAGATTTTAAAACAAAAAGTATGAATCTCATCAGTATCTGGCTTAATAGATGAAGACAGCTGGATTCTCACGTCTGTGCTGTCTTCCATCTGTCATGACAAGTGATTTTGAATCCAACCACACATAGAGATACAGTCAGGGAAGGGAGGAGTATTTTAATGGTCTTTTTAGAAAACCATAGATATTCTTCTTTGATACTACACCAAAACTCAACAAAGGGTCATTGCTTAAAGGTCAGTTGTGATGTGAAATCTCAAACTACAGGAGCGAATTTTTCCTTCTCTATTACATGAAAATATTGTATCTGTCTCTTGTGTGCTATGAATGGACCTCTCAGCCATGCATGACTTTGTAACATCAAATGTCTTTAAATACTGGTCACTTAAAAAATACCAGTTCCCTGAATTACGTGGATCTTGCAAAACTTGATAAATTCATTACAAACACTGAAAATTCACTTTTGTAAATACTGCCACCAATTCATCAGAAAGATCTCTAAGAACTGGGGAGCTCATGAGCTCAGCTTGGCAAATAAAGCAAGTTTTCCAAAATTCCATTCTTCACTTGAAAGCTCAAATTTTATCATTGGCAACAAATACTGTCAGTTGTTTTCCTTGAAGTGACAGACTCCCTTTATTCATTTGGGAGAAAATGTTGCCAAGCACGCAATGCTGAATAACCATAGTTGGTTAGTCATTCTTCTAAACAAAAATGGAGTTCCATGAAAAAGGCAGCAGAGCTCATGATTCAATGAATCACACAGTGTGTGGGGGCGAAGAACACAATGATATCTAGTGCAGTTTGAAGCCTACACCTTCATTTGTGCTGACCTGTAAGCAATTTCACTCACCATTGCTTTTCCACCATCGGTTCAAATATCAACCCAGTAAAAAAAAAAAAAAAAAAGGCAAATAACGTCTTCGTATTATAATGAAAATAGTTCTGACCTCGCAGACTGCACGTGGGAATCTCAAGAACCACCAGGAATCTGGGACCGCCCTTTGAGAACTGCCTCTACAGATATTTCCCATCAAAACTCTGCCATTTGAGGGTAAGTGAGTTGACTAGAACTTATTAAATAAATGTCACACACCTGACTTGGGTCTTTCCATTGATTAGGTTTCAGTGTAGGATTGACTTGAAGTTGAAAGGGTTCTGGATCTTTAAGACCATCTTCTACTTAGTTTGTTTCTATTCACTTCCCAGTGGGTAAGTGTCTTTGAGCCTTTGGGCAAAGGTTCCTTCCCTAAAAGGTGACCCATAGAGGCCAGTCAAGAATCCAAGTTAGTTTGATGACCTGGAAGCTATATTTAAAAAGCACTGAAGAGTTGCTCATTGATTTGGAGAAAATCAACTCATTATTTCATGGGTCCTCAACAAGGAAGTTTGAAGTCAACATTTCCAATAGGCCTGGGGTGCATCCAGTCTATGGGGTCCAGACTGTCACCATGGGGGTCCACCTCCACGCCATTGTCAATCTCTGTACCACCCCCAAGGCCCTGCTCCGTAAATTAGAATTAACTTTCCTGGGGAGGGCTTCGTGATGTGTGTGTCTGTGCAAAAACTCATATTTTTGCAAAGTACTTATAATTCCTTTGTCTTAAAGAACTTGCCTGGAATTAATGGGAAGTATGTCGAGTGCTGTAGAAATCAGCTGCTTCACGTGCAGAACCTGATTTTAGGCTTTAAAATCACAAGCCAGTTTCTGTTGGAGCAGATGCTCCCTCCGGGAGGTTCACCCAAAGATCTTCTAGCGTGAGGTTTTCATTAGATCTCGAGGGAAATCTGCTTCTAGAATGTTGTCTGAAGCCTCTGGCTTCTGTAAGCTTTGTTTGAAACCAAGGTAATCCATAATCTTCTTTTTTTCTATCTTTAAATGCAGGAAATGAAGAAAACAAAGACAGGGCCATTTTATGGACTCGTCAAGAGGCAGAAAATGTTTTGAATGCCTCTGGGCTGGGTTTTGAGTCTTTAGGCCCCTTGATCTTGGACATCTCAGCCTCCGCTGTCCCAGTCCCCAAGTCTGCCAAACTTTGTGCAGAAATTCACTTTTGTAGAAGTGACCACGACGGGCTCTTTGGACCCGCTCACCGAAGGAGCCACAGGGGACTTGAGCAGACGGCGGGCGCAGGGGTAACTGTCTTCCGTCAGCACCAGGGGGGAAGTAGCAGCAGGTGCAGGAAAGCAGGGAACTGGCCAGTGACCGGTGAGTGGGGTGCAGGGAAGAGGCAAGGAGCTAACCCCAGACGTGTGTCCTTTTCTCTCCAGTGCTGACTGCTATGTTTAGCAATCCCCTAGGATTCTTGTCAGAGGGCCACCTCTCTGTGACTGGCCACTCCTTTCGGTGCTGCTGTCCTTTTTGGGGGGCTCCTTATCTCTGTATACATGTAGCTTTGCCAGATATGTACTTAGTAATATAAGCTGTGTTAATAAAAACCAAAAGAAAAAAGACCAGGTGAGGACAGACTGTAGCAAAGAAGGAAGAAGAGCCCTCCAGGCAGGTGGAGGGCCAGCAGCGTACGCTGGGTCTGGAGGCTGCCATGTACTCCCCTGTGTCACTTAGAAGACATCTGGCTGCTGTTATCTGTCCCCAGGGGCTGAGCCCGGGGTCAGGGAGGGCAGCTGATGCCCAGGTCAGGAGAGGAGAGATAAGGGCTTTCAAAGAGCATTGTTTGAGCTGTGAGCCCGTGAGGAGGGCAAAGCCCAGGGCTTGTGCCTGCCTGGGGCCCCATGGGGGAAGCAAGGAAATCCCACAAGAGCTTCCAAAGGAGACTAGATATCTTGATCACGGCCAGCTAGACATGAGGAGAGACAGCCACAATTTTTGCGGGACCACGATACCAAGGGTGGTGGCAGGGGAAGCATTTTCCGTTCGTCGTGGCTCCTGCGAGTCACCTTCGGATGTGCCGACCGGAGGCGCGGAGATAGCCCATTAGTCCACGTCTCCTTATCCCTGGGGGCATCGCTGGGAGGGACGGTCCGGCTTTCTCACCTGAGGCGCTGTCAGAGAGGGAGAGGCCTGCGGTAATTTGGGATGTTCCCAGTCGGCCCAACTTCCCCCAGATGTCCTGTTCTGACGCCCTTCAACCAGGTCGGCAGGAGGCCGAGCTCGAGGGGCAGCTGTAGCCCAGGCTCTCGGGGGTCCGTGCGCAGCTGTGGCCCGAGCCCTCTGTCCCCGCCGGTGTGCTGCAGGTGGGAGGAGAGGGGCGATGTCAAGCTTCTCCAGCTAAAGGCAGACAGTGGGACCAAGAGTGTTCTTCGGAACAAATAAATAAATGTAATAAAGAGAAACAAGAGATATTTTTTAAAAAATGTTTTTGCCAGCTTTGGTACCGGGAGTAGTAGAGTGGGGTGCTGACCATCTGGAATTTGGGGTTCTGCAGCCCTGAGCCTGAGCCCGGTTCTGTCCCTGAGAGCCTGTGTCCGGACCACGTCCCTGGGAGGTCCCCGAGGGACACCCCGGGGTCCCCCCGTGCTGGCCCCATCTCTTCACCCAGGAAGAAGGGGTAACAGCAGGCCCTCCTCAGGCCACTGTATGTTGTACAAGGTTCCATGGGCTGGTCCCTGGGGAGGCCTGGCCCACGGGCAGCCCTGACGAGGCGGGCCTCTTGTTATCAGTGTACGTAATCACGAGAAAGCACTGCAGCTCCCCACGTGAGTCAGCGAGCCCCCCCCCACCCCGCCATTGACTCATTTCCAGATGGGTCTCTGTCGGAAGGAAAGCGGGGAGGGCTGGACACAGGGCCAGGTGGGGCCGGGTTCTGAGGGGCGTTGGGAGCCCCAGGAGGAGCTGATTGAAGAGGGTGGAAAACCATAGTGCTGACTGCTTAACGTCCAGAGGGTCTTCCCTCCCTCCTCGCCGGTGGTTTGGGGGAGGCTGTGGGGCCCCGGGGACAGGACACAGACACAGGCGGCAGGAGCTCTGGGGCACTGCAAAGCCCTCACTAAACGTCGTCATGTGACGTCCTCGTGGACTTGTGGGGAAGTCTTGCTATGGTAACTGAGTGAATGACCTTCTGTCTTGGGAAGACAGCTGCTCGGGGTCTCTCCGGGCTGGGGACACGGGGAGGAAGCTGGGGACAAGCGTGGGGAACCCGCTCACACCCCAACTTCTCCTTGGGCAAGGCATCATTCCCCTTTTTTCGGGTAGGCAGTGCAAAAACACTCTGTTAAGCAAAATGTAAGCCACCCATTTTTAGATAACATATAAACGCACAGAAAATAAAGCCCCTGCTCCCAGCACTCCGAACTTAAAATGTTAGGGGCCTTCGCTTGATACGATGACATTCTTAATCATCAGGAAAACGTAAATGAAAACCACAATGAAATACCACTTCATACCCCCTTGTCGGGCTGGAATCGAGGGGCCAGACAGCAGGGAGAGCATGTGGCAGGGTCAGAATCCGCGGGCGACGCTCGCGCCCGGGGGGAATGCGCAATGGGGCAGCCACTTGGAGAAACAGTCCGGCAGCTGCTCGAACAACGACCCAGAGTCACACACAGGCCAGCGGGCCTGCGCGGCAGGGACCCCCGAAAAAACTGAGAATGAGAGAACTTGTATAGGAGCGTCCATGCAGCAGGCTTCGCCATCGCCAGAAAGGGGGGCCATCTAACTGTCCCTTGGGTGATGGACATCTAAGCAATGTCGCCCAGCCGCACAGCGGCGTGGCACCAGGGCCACGGCAAAGAAGGAAGTTCCGAATCCTACTGCACCCTGGATGGATCGCGCAAACGGGCCGCTCAGTGAAACAAGCCGAGACCGAGCCCACAGGTGGGATAATCCCATTCCCGTGAGAGGCCCAGAATCGGGAAATCAGGAGAAACAGAGCAGGGGTTCTCAGAGCGGGGAAGGGGAGCGAATGCTGAAGGCACCGGGCTCTTTCTGAGGTGATGGAAGTGTTTTCAAACGGACCGTGCTGACAGCTGCGCTTCTCTGGGAATGAGCTAAAAACCACTGAATTGGGGCACCTGGGGGGCTCAGTCGGTGAAGCGACAGCCTTTGCTCAGGTCATGATCCCAGGGTCCTGGGATCGAGTCCCACATTGGGCTCCCCCCTCACTAGGGAGTCTGCCCTTCACCTCACACATGCTCTCTCTTTCTCCCTCTCTAATAAATAAACAAAATATAACAAATGAATTAATTAATTAAAACCATTGAATTGAATACATTCATGGGTTGAATGGTAAGTGAATTTTATCTCCAATAAGGCTGCTTAAAAATCTGCAATATTCTTCTTCAATGTTTTCACCTAAAAGAAACAAAATATTACTAAACATGTAGAAATCCCCTTTCTGTCCGTCCCCGGCTACACTCCCCTTGTCCTGATGTTGCCACGAGCGAGGATTCCCTTCCAGTCTGCTTGGGATCACTGGTCCCTGTGCCCCATGCCCCTTGCTTCCCTTCCTCATTTAACCACCATGAGAGCCCTGGGAGACGGGGCCATAGCTACCTCCATTGGACGGATGAGCAAGCTGAGGTCAAAGAGGTCACAGCTGAGCTACCTACGGTCAAAAAGCCAAGGTGACCAGGGCTAATGTCATTGGCCCATCTCTGAGTTACAAACCCAACTTCCATCCCCCATTTTCCCAGCAAGCTTCTTTGGCCAAAACTCACAAATGATCCCATCGATCTGTGTCCCTGAAAAGAATGTTGCAAATAACATCAACCACGAATACATCTTGTGAAGAAATCCCAAAGCATCTCTGGTATTTTCCAGGAAACATTTTTATAGTCCCAGGGTGATTTTATGAGTCCTTGTCTAAAAGGTGAAAAACCGCTATTCTGAACAGCTCGAGCAGACGGTCTAGATTTCTTAAGCAGAACTCAACTAATTCTCACGTCCCAGACCTGCAAATGTCACAAATCTCCCTACAAGTCTTGAAAATGTTACTACTTTTGTCAGCAAAGGATGAAAAAGGATGAGGTTTTGCATGTCAGACACTCCATCATGGCGGAAATGGACCTTCTTGGAGCCAGGAAATAGCTACCAAAAAAGGGAGAAGTCAACAGATAAACTCTTCTGGAAGGCTGACCACAGCGAGCCTCAGACCTCTGCCCCCCTAGATGCCCCACTTCCACTGCTCGCTCTGAGAAACGAGCCACTGAGCACCCCTGGGATGAGCAGCTGAGCCCCCAGCTTATCTGGGGCCCCAGTCATCGGAAACATGATGAGGAACAAGATCCGGCCCTTGCCTCCAGCGTGATGTTCCGTATTAACTGATGTCAAGTCGTTTCTTAGTGAAAGCCGGCCCATACCAGTGAAACGTAGCGGGGTCGTTCAGCACCTTTACACGCAGGAACACAGATGCACAAGTTCACTGGGTGCATCTCAGGCCGCGGTGAGTGGTGGATGAGCTACTGGCCAGAGAACCCAGCTCCGCCCGGGGCGATCTAGGAGAGAACCCCACTGTTACGGGTTGAACTGTGTCCCCCATAAAGACACGTTGAAGTCCTAAGCCTGGTTCCCGTGAACGTGGAGATAGAGTCATTACAGGCATGATTAGTCAAGAGGAGGCAGGACTGGAGGAGGGTGGGACCTTAGTCCAATACGAGGTGTCTTTAGAAGAGAGAAATCTGGACACAGATGTACACAGACCATAATTCCATGGAGGCGCAGATGCCGGGACAAGAGAGAAGGTGGGAACAAGGTGGGGCCTGGAGTGGTGAGGCCACAGCTGACGGACACCTGGGGCCACCCGAAACTGGAAGGGTTTACCCTTCTCTTTGTGGGCATGGGGTCCTGGACCTGGGCCTTGCCTGCCCTTGCTGTCCTAGGTTCCCTCTGCTCCTGAGCTCGGGCCTGTCGGCACGAACCTGGCCCGGCTTCACCCCAGCGCCCCTCGGAGGGCCCCTGAGACTGGCTCTTGGCCTTCTGCTCCCATTGTCCTCTGCGGTCTCTCTCCCAGAGGCTCTGTCAGTGACAAGACACAGAATCGAGTCCCCTCAACCTCCTGACTAATCGCAGGGTCTAAGTCCAGGGTCCAGACAAGGACCCCAGGCCTGTGCACGGTGGTCAGCTATTTCTAGGACCCCAAGAGGCTCATGGAAGGTGCTCATGCCCTGGCCCCAAGGAGCCCCCAGCCCCCGATGTTTTCTGGTCCCCCGCAGCCTTCTCTTTCCAGAAATCTGACCCCGGGATTTATCCAGGCCTCTAAGACAAGGCGGCTGTGAGCAGCAGGCAGCTGGGGAGCTTCGGGCCTCTGGCCCCTCTGATGATGAGGTCCCTGCCCTTGGCGAGCCTCCATCTGGCAGGAAGCTTCCTGACCCTGAACCCAGCTGGGGCCTTGCTCACCTTAGTGGAGCCTACGCAGCAGGTCCTGAGAGTTCCGGGCGCGGCTCTCACATCCAGAGAGCCAGGGGTCCTGGGTGGGGGGGGGCCGTGACTGGACGGGCCTGGCCCCATGGAGCTCTGTCCTCTGGCCCCGGTGCCGAATGCCCACCACAGGACCCATCCTGTGGACATAGAGTAGAAAGCAGAGGCCCGGGGGAGCCACAGAGACAAGCGGGAGGGGCCCAGAGCTGCCCAGCTTGCTAGGAAAGCCGAGATGGCTCCCTGGCCTATTGTGGTGCATTTCTGACGTAACTGGTCCTGCCCTGGGGAGGCTCCCCGTGGCCGTGGCTGTGGCCATGGCCGTGGCCAGCTGGCGGGAAGGCTGTGGGGTGGGGCGGGCACGGGGCCAACCGTGGCTCGAATGAATCCATGGAGGACGAACCAGTGAGTGCGTATTCAGGCAGGATGGAGGGAACTGGAGGTGTCAGAGCACAGATCTTGTCTTTGCACCCCACCACCCCTCATCATTTCCCCACCCCCACAGCTGAGTGACAGCCTGGGGACTCAGCAAGGAGCCGGGCGGGGGAGTGGTGTCAGGGAACCTGGCTTTGCTCTCACTTGGTCAGGGTCTCCCGTCCTCGTCTGGGCCACTCTGTCCCCCCCCCCCGCCCCGCACTCCCCAACCCCAGCTTGCTTCCCTGTGCACTGAAGGGGCTGCCCTACACCAGGGCTCGGCAAACGACGTTCTGTGCCCAAATCCAGCCGGACTACCTGCTTTTGCAAGCAAAGCTTCCCCAGAACCCAGCTGCGCCGGTGCTTTAGGCAGGGTCTCCAGCTGCTGTGGAGTACGGCAGGGTGGAGTAGCTTGTCAGACAGCCTAGGGCCGAAAACCTGTAATAATTTACCGGGACCCCACTGGAGCCCAGCCCTTCTCAGCAGGAGCAGCACCGCCTCCTTGTGGGCAATTTGGAAATTGCATGTCTGATGAGCCCATGCAATCGTCCTTGCAGAATCTTCTATAAATACAATTGCCGAATCCTTTTGTTGTATACCTGAGGTTAATAGAACACTGTAGGCCAACTATACGTCAATAATAAAAAAATAAATAAAAAATGAAATCTTGCCAAAAAATAAAAAGAACACGAAATCCTGCCGTTTGCAACAATATGGATGGAACTGGAGGGTATATGCTAAGTGAATGAAGTCCGACGAAGACAAATATCATATGATTTCATTCATACGTGGAGTTTAAGAAACAAAAAGAAATGAGCAAAGGGAGAGAGAGAGAGAGAGAGAGAGAGAGAGAGAGAGAGAGAGAGACAAACCAAGGAACAGACTCTTAACTATGGAAGACACTGGTGGTCAGGAGCGGGGAGGTGGGCGGGGAGGGACCGGGGAAATAGGTGATGGGGATGAAGGAGTGCACTGGCCACGATGACACTGAGTCATATATAGAATTGTTGACTCACTGTATCGTGCACCTGAGACTAAAAAAACCCCATATGTGAACTAGAATCTAAATAGAAAGTTTTAAAAAACTACTTTTTTAGTTCTTGCAGTTCTGCTTTATACAGAGTGAAGGCATCATACGTACTTTTGAGATTTGGAGCCCAAGCAGGTGACAGGCTCTATGGCTGTCATCGGAGGCAGCGAAGAGGGTTTCTTCCACAGCAGCGGGTCCAGACCTCGGCGACAGATGCCACATCAGCATCAGCGCGGCCATGCCAAGGCAGCACCACTAGAGGGCAGCATAAGTCCGCGCACACGCGGGGCTGGCCGGCTGGGCCCCAGCACGCACCGCAGACCACGGGGCTCGAGAACCTTGCGGCCTGGTCCTGAGCTCTCAGCAGGAGTCTCGTGCCTCGGAGCGGGGGTCCGAACTGCGGAGGGGTGATTCTAGTCTCTGAGACGTATGGGGAAGCAGAAGGCCACCTGCTTGTACTTGGACGTCCCCTGCCCCCCACTGTGTTTCTGGAGATGCACCTGTCCTCAGAGCAGCTCCTTCAAACAGAGCTCTGTCTTCCCCATTCCCTCCTGCCATCCTGCTGCACATTTGCATCCGCGAGGTTCCAGGAAGTCACGTCACAGAGAAATCTGCCCATTCAGCTAAACTGACCCTTTCTCCAATTTATTCAACATTCGAGTTCTTTGTGGGAGCCTGTGTGTGTAACAATTATTTACATCACGAAGCAGGCATTGGTAAATGCTGACTTAGCATTTTGGTGTATTGCTCCTTTTTTTTTTTTTTAAAGTGAGATTTCGTTCACTTTCAAGCCATCTTTCCCGGTAATGGGGGTTGGTTTCCCCGAGCAGGGTGCCTCTGCCCTACAGGACTGGGCAGACTCGGGGTGAAGGGGTGTATGCCAAGAGGGAGAGTGGGGCTCAGGGATTCTAAGTGCACTGGGACTACATCTGTCACAGCTATGGGTGAGTTTGCTTCTCCTGACCCCTGGGTCTCCTTTGGACCCCCCTTGTCTGGGGCAACTGTGGGTTATGGACCAAAGCAGCAAAATGTTGATAACTATAACCCCAAGAGAGTTATTTAAGAAGCACAGCAGCCCCAGATCTCGGCTCTTCCTCTCCATCTGAGTGGGTGCCTCTCACTGCTGGACCACAGGCTTCTGGGCTGAAGGTTGGGGGGTCCAGTAGTGGGGTCCTCCTCTCCTCCCCCCGCCCCGCAGCCTGAGAGCACAGTCCCCTGCAGTAGGATGAGATCGCTGAGTGGACAAAGCCGGGAGGAAACGCAAGCCCTGAGCAGCTACATTAACCTCACTCCTCCGTGATGCAGAAGGGCACTGAGAGTCCCCGTTATCATTAACGAGTGTCCCCACACTGATATTTGCTGAAATCATTTTAAGCTCCACACCTATTACATCCTTGTAGATTCCGAGTGTTGGAAACGCCCCTCCACCGGACCTCACCCACCAACCCATGACAACCTAAGCTACATAATCCTCCCACTTTGTGCTGTCCAGGCCCTGAGATCCGGCTACCTCCCTCCTGCAGCCCTCCAGAGCGCCCTCTGCTGCACACCCTCGGCATTTTCTTTGCATTTCTTGGGCACTGGCATCCCACCCATCCCACCCCCTGGACAGGCTGGGGGGTCCCAGCCCTGGATCTTTCTTGCACAAAGTGGATTAAATTAAGCATGCATCAGTGAAATTATTTGATTCCGCTGAAACCAGGTGATGACAGAGCAGAGATATATTCCTTGCAGCTGCCCCCAAAGCAGCCGGAGCGTTGATAAGTAGCAAGAGGATGGTATTCAGACCCACCTTGGGCAAGCGGTTCTAACGTCCTGTCAAGAGTGAGCACCAAGGCACTGGGCTCTCCTTCCCAGGCCCCTTCCCCTTCCCACCTGGCCGACCTCCCCTTGGATGGGTCCCACCTCATGCAGGGGGCACAGCTCCCCTTGGCTCTCCTCCCCTCCCTCGGGCGGCTCTTCCCCACTCGGCCCGCTGTGTCTCCTGCACTTTCCTATTTAGGGACCCACGCATCCGGGTCCTGCCCGCCCCTCCCCGTGCCTTCGTCTGTGGCCTCTCCTGCTGGCCACAGCTTCGTCCATCCTTCCTGCACCTTCTTGGACATCCCCGCCAAGGCAGAGGCTGGTCACCTCTCCTTCCTCGGGGAAATCTCCCAGCTCAAAGTGGGAGGCATGAAAGCCTCTTCAGAAGGTCCGGCCAAAAAAGTCTCGGAAGGTGAGCCACCCTTTGCACCCTCGACGGACCCCAGCCTGTGGGACCTGCGTCCTCTCTCCTAAAATGATCACCTCTGTCTCCACAAGCCAGCTTTCTGTGTCCTCGGGGCCCCGTTTTCAAGGCAGGAGTCTCAGGACCTCCCCTCTTCCACCAACCCCCTTGTGTGGCACCCGCTGCCCTCCTGCCTTCACCCTGCCCTCCCCACTGCCCTGCGCTCCCCACAGCCTCCTCACCCCTGCCTCCCGCAGCCCCCACCCCTGCTTCTTCCGGTTGTCTGGGCTCCAGCCACCAGGCGTCCCCAATATACTTCATACTGTCCGGGACCAGTTTCCTGTCCTGCCTGCCCCTCCCTCCATTTTCCTGAGCTTCGTGGCTCAATGCAGCTCCTGGGGGCTCCTAGGGGCTCTCTCTCGGGCCTGCGACCGTCCCCCTTGTCCTTCTGTAGGCTGCTTCCTCACGGTTAGGCCTGCCCTCCCCGCAGCCTCCCAATGCTCTGGACTTCGGGGACCTACCACCCTCACCCCCACCAGCCAGCCCAGCCCAGCTGTGTCCCCCTGCCCGGCCACGCCCCACGCTGCCCTGGGGACCGAGAGGGACAGGCAGGCCCTGAATCAGCAGTCGGGGTTCACAGACTGCCCTTCTGAGTGCACGAGCTCTGAGTGCTTGGCTCGATGTTCACGCCCAGTTTGAAAGTCACTTCTTCCGGCTCGGAGAGGGACAGTTGTAGAAACCACTTTCTTTGCTGCCTTGGAGAGCAGCAGCCACAGCTGGACCCCCGGCCTCCTGAGCATCGCATCCCCCAGCAACAAAGCCCCAAGGATCCCCCAGCCCCCCCCCCCCGCATGGACACCCCTGCCTGGGGCCGCCTCCGCTGTGTGGGTCTCACCCCCCACCCCCCTGCAGGGCTTCGAGAAAGAGAAGCGAGCTCTCTGGTGGTGGAAATTGAGATGTAAAAGTTCATTGTTTTATTGGGCTTAAAAGAAGAAGAACAACCACCTGCGGACACGATTTGTTTTCTGATTTATTTTTCACTTGGTAGTGACTGTCACTGGCTCTGGGGGGAGGATCTGTGACCTGGCCCCTCTGGAGGGCTGACCCAGTGAAGGCCACGCGGCTCCCTGTTTGGTAATTAGTACCTTGCTTCTTTTTTTTTTTTTTTTTTTAAGATTTTATTTATTTATTTGACAGAGAGACAAATCACAAGCAGGCAAGTGGCAGGCAGGGGTGGGGGAAGCAGGTTCCCCACTGAGCAGAGAGCCTGATGCAGGGCTCGATCCCAGGACCCTGAGACCATGACCTGAGCTGAGGGCAGAGGCTTAACCCACGGAGCCACCCAGTTCCTTGTTTCTAAAAGAAAGTAATGAGTGAAGCTGGGGGTTTTCCCGAAGGCAACGCTGTCAAAGGCGCTGCGGGTCTCCCCGGAGCTGCCGTGAGCCTCCGTGGGCTGCTGAATGTGATCTTCAGCCGAGTGGGAGGCTGGAAACCTGTTTGCATTTCGAGCCAACTTCCTTCCCGGGCCTGTCGGGCCTGTCAGGGCGGGCGGGCGGTCGCAGGGGCCCCTTCCTCCCTCTTCCCCTTTGATGGGATTACTGGGGCTGCGGGCTCGGTTTCACCTAATGCGCTCTGACCGATGGCCTTGGGCAGGGTCAGTCCAGAAACATCCAAGGGCCTGAGGGAGAAACATTTCTTTCTTCTTCTCGAAAAATGATTTCTCACAGTCCGTTTACATTCTTTCTCAATAGGGATCTTCCGTAAATTTGCTGTTCTTGGAGAATATCAGTCTTTAAATAAGATTATCTTTCTCTCAAAGAGAACTCTAGGAACGAAGGTAGATTCTTTTTTTTTTTTTTCCTTTGGTGCCCTTCCTTTGGGGTGTTCAATGTCTGCATTTGATTTATTTAAATTAACACAGTAGGTCAATTCTATAAACAATGTCCCCCTAAGGAGTGAGCGTAGCGGTAACGTCGCAGACGCTTATTGGAATGTTGGGCGTGGAAATGACATTGGCCTTACCTGTCTCTCCCGATATTCGGAGTACAGTGTCTTACTCGAATCCACGTGCTGTGACTCTCCGAGGTCTCCGAGCTGGCCCTGGAGAGACGCAAGGACTGTCCCCTACAGAGGCCATGCACTCGTCTCCCACGGGCTCCGTCCTGCCCCCGGTCAGGCCTCTGAGCATGAGCCACCTCCCCGCAGACCCTGCTCCTCGCCTCGTCACCGAGACAACCTGCCCGACTTACCCTGTGTCCCTTACCCCTCTTCTCTGAATCCCTGGCCCTTTATTTTCTGATTTGTCTGATTCCCCATCTTTACCTTCCTTCTCTAAAATCGAAATTCCGCAAGGGCAGACCCGGGGCTGAAGGCACCTGCTGCAACCCTTCTTCATAGTGAATGCCCCGTGACTGCAGGGGAGCAGAGGTGGGGACGAGAGAGGACTTAGGGTCCGGTTCAGGTTGGTCCTGCAGCCCCTGAAGCTCGGCGGGCCGTCTGGCATCTCAGCCCTGTCCTGCCTGCCGGGGAGGGGGGGCTTGTGAGTTGCTCCAGAGACAACTGCCGTCCCTGTCATCTGCTGGGGGTGACGGATGCCTCGGGCAGGGGTGAGGGCTCACCTCCAGGAAACAGCTCTCCATGGATTCCCAGGACACCCGGCTCACTGAGGGGCACCCTTGTCGTGTAGCGATGTCATCGGCGTTGGCTGTCGGCGCCTGTAAGCCCCCACCCTCCGTGCACACAGATATGGGGTGTCTTTCATCTCTGTGTCCCTGGGGTCCAGCAGAGTGGGGGGCAGGTGGGAGGCCCCCGTCAGCCTCTGTTGATTCAGTGCATGTTTGAGTGGAGGGTCCCACGGCAGCCATGTCTTTGCGCCGTGGGGGGAGCAGTGGGGAGACGGGCTGGGCATTGCTTCGAACACAGCCAGGGGCTCCCCACAGAGCTGTGTCCTCTCCCCTCCAGGAGAGCCCATGGGTCTGCCCACTGGGCCACTGTAGCTCCAACCCTCTGGTGACTCCTGGGAGGCACGCAGCCTGGCGCGACCCCGCCACCCTGCTGCCGGGGGGATGCGCCTCCCAGCTTCCCGTACAGGTAGGACCTGAGTAAAAATTATTAGAGAGGGAAACAGGCGAAGCATCACATGCTGAGCAAAGTATAATTCAACATCGCTTCAACATTGCTGGATGCAAGTGTCCCTGCACCTGACACTGGGGTTTGAGAAGAGTATGTGGGATTTCAGGAAGATGTGGGGGCACAGACTGCCCCCCAAGTTCCACCATGAGGAGGTGCTCTACAAAGGAACGCAGATTTTAGGATAAAGGAACAAAGCCACAGATCTGTGTTTTTCAAAGCCAGAGCTCCTGGCAGCCCATCTTTATTACATACGTGTTTTACATTATATATAAGCATGTGGGTAATATATGTGTAATAATGATGGGCTATAATAAACTTATAATAAACTTTGCATATGTAAACATATGAGAAAATAAGGTAACACACACATATATATCCACACTATACCACAGTCACAGCTATGCTCTTAAATGCAAGATTTGTTTAAAATGTGTAATTAAAAAATACGGTTATCCCGTAAGCTGCGTTGATATTAACCTTGCTGATGGGCTTCCTTACTCCTAATCCAAGGACCAGCAGATCTGTGGCCTAGCGTGCAAGCCCCCAGTTAGATTGACTTAGTGTTGGTGGAATGTGTCTACTACCCTTTAGGGAACAGAAGGCAAAAGTGCAGCATCCCTAGGGGACAAGGAGGGTGGGATGGGATGGAGGGGCATGTCAGAGAAGGCTTCCTGGAGGAGGTGGTGTGAAGGCCAGTGGGAACTAGTGAGGCAGTTACGGGAGGGAAGGACACTCAGGTAGAAGGAGCCGCAGGAGCAGAGCCACTGAGGAAGGGGCCGTGTGGGATTCTGGGGTCTGCACGTGGTGGGGAGTGGGGTGGATCGACTCAGGTGAGAGGACAGAGGCGGTGAGGAAGGGGAGGGTCCGGCCTGGGAGGCGTGGCCGTGAGGGGGGCTCATTATGATGGGCCATCTGGGTTTCTGCACAGACGCTCGGGCCACCGTTCGGTGGGGATCGGGGTGGGCAGAGTGAACACAGCAAGCTGCCGGGGGGCCGTGGCAGCTGTGGTCTCGAGACAGCGGAGGATGGTTGAGCCACAGACCAGTGTGGAGGGGTAGGGGAGACTGTAAGTCAGCAAAGAGAGGAAGACGGAACTGACGGGCTCCGGAGAGGATTGAGGGGGGAGGCAGGACAGGACCCCATCCTGGTTTCTGGGGCTGGGGGAGAGGGGGTTGGGGGTGGGCCCTTCACTTAGAAAGGGTTGCCCAAGGACGAACAGGTCTGGGCCAGTGGGGAAGAGCTCACTTTAGGACAGGCAGTGTTTCTGGGCATTTGGGACATGAGAGGGACTCTATCCAGGAGCCGGCTGGCTGTGCCAGCCAGGAGCCCCGCGAAGGGTCTGGCTGAGGCTTGGGAGGCATGTATCCGGGGACAGGGAACAGAGGAAGACCCTGGAGGGACCAGATATGCCAGGAAAAGCACGGAGCATGAGAGGTGGCAGGCTGAGGGCTGAGCCCAGGAATCGCCAGACCTCCTCCCCCAGAAGGGCCTACGTAGGCCTGGCTCTGGGGGGAAGCTGCCAGGAAGCAACCCCAGGACACTGTAGCCCTGAGTGGGACAGAGTGGGAGGCACCCTGCAGCCCCCCAGGAATTTCCCAGGGCTGGGCGCCTCCTCTCCCCCCACCTGACTGTCCTGGGAAGATAAAGCCTGAAAATCCCCCAGATCAGTTTCAGTACCTTGGTGAACCAGTGGCCAGTGGATGAATGACAGGCCTTAATAGGGATCCCTCCTTGTTTACCTGTCAACAGAAACCCCCCCCCCAGGGACGAATACCCCACTAATCTCTTCCTCTGCAGCCCCTTCATTTAAGCAAAAGATAACAGGGATCAAAAGGCCCCAAGAAAAGCCAGAGGCATATGGGGCTTTGTCCTTTCCCCGAGGGAGGCTTGGGTGCCTGGAAACCACCCCCCAACGTGGGCTTGATTCCAGGCTCTGACCTGCGCCTCCGAGCCCCAGCCAGGGTTAGGGCCGAGCCCTAGTCGTGGACACATGAACACGAGCACAGACCGTCCTGTTTTCCAGAAGAGGGTGAAGGCGTGGTTTAGTCCCCAGGTGATTAGGACTGTGCGTGTGAGAACCAGTCTACCGGTCCACAGGGTCACGAACCTGGAGGTGGCACCGCCAGAGAAGGTGGGGAAGGAGAAAGCCAACAGCCTCTTAAGTTGGCAGAATGCCCTGCTCGGGGTGGGGGCTCCGTCTCGTAGGTCTCCAGGCTCGGGGGGCCTCCTCAGGTAGCCCTCTCTGACCTCCAGCAGCTGGGACACCCTCTCTTCATCGGGGAACAGAGCAGACGCGGGGAGGGTTTGCCGCGTCTCAGGGACGTCTCTGCTGGGCTCCCCACGACATGCTCCCACCCCCTCTCACGTCCATCCCCTGAAGGGGTCACCCCACGGAGCTGAGTGGGGACCACCTCGCACGGGGCAGTTTGTCCTGCTTTGGACACCTGTCTTTCCACAGGTGAGACCGCTGGACACAAGGCCAGGTGCGCTCGGCCAAGGCTTCCCATGGATGAGCCAGTTCACCCACGACTGCTTACCAACCTGCCAGCTCCTGGCTGGACAGCAGTTGTCAGGGCCTCCGGGGACTTCACCCAGGAAGCCCCTGTTGGGGGCAGTAGTTGCTGGACACGGGGCACCCCCTGCCATTTTGCGCGTGTGTCTGTGGGTCTGTGGGTGTGGTCACCCGCACCCTCGCGGCTTGGAGTTGGGAACTCTGCTGCTGACAGGTTTTAGCCCGAGGACGCCCCGTGAGGGAGATCTAGCTCGCCTGCACTTCTGGGGCACGAGACTTCTGAAGGCCAACCAGGGACAATGACCCATCCGCTTGTAGACTTCCAGCCATCACCAGCATCCTGGACCTGGGAAGACATTTCACGATTTCAAAGGAGGTGCCCATCACCTCCCCAGAGCTTCAGACGGAGGAGTCGCACCCCTGACTCTACCGCAGAGACCCAAGGAGCCACACCTCCAAACCCCAAGAGCAGGTCGCACCCCCTCCCTCCTGTGTGCAGCCCTGGCAACCCATCAGCACCCATCGGACGTTTCCCGGCTGAGCCCCGGACTCCTGGTCCGTGCAAGCGAGATAGCACCCCGGCCCCAAATGGCTCCTGCAGGAGGGCATTTCATGACCCTCGAGGGTGATGCTTCACCATCTCCCAAAGCTCCCAAAGCAAGCTCTTTTTTCCCTCTCAGGGGAGATACCACCTTGAGGATGAGATGATATTTACAATCAGACCCCAACCCTCAATGCACTGATGTCAGCTGCAGTGAAATCAGCGGATGGAAACAGGTGTTTACAGAATGCCAGGAAGCGA
>CM052812.1:70144284-70229682 GCA_028533885.1 Nasua narica | reverse complement strand
TGTTTCCTTTGCTGGGCAGAAACTTTTTATCTTGATGAAGTCCCAATAGTTCGTTTTCACTTTTGTTTCCCTTGCCTTTGGAGACGTGTCTTGAAAGAAGTTGCTGTGGCCGATGTCGAAGAGGTTACTGCCTGTGTTCTCCTCTAGCATTTTGATGATTCCTGTCTCACATGGAGGTCTTCCATTCATTTTGAATGTGTTTATCTTTGTGTATGGTGTATGAGAATGGTCCGGTTTCATTCTTGTGCATGTGGCTGTCCAATTTTCCTAGCACCATTTCCTGAAGAGGCTGTCTTTTTTCCTTTGGATATTCTTTCCTGCTTTGTCAAAGATTAGTTGACCAGAGTTGAGGATCCATGTCTGGGCTCTCTATTCTGTTCCACCGATGTTGGTGGGAATGCAAACTGGTGCAACCACTCTGGAAAACAGTATGGAGTTTCTTCAAGACATTAAAAATAGAGCTACCCTATGACCCAGCAATTGCACTACTAGGTATTTACCCCAAAGATACAGATGTAGTGAAAAGAGGGGCCACATGCACCCCAATGTTCATAGCATCAATGTCTACAATAGCTAAACTCTGGAGGGGGCCAAGATGTCCTTCAGCAGAGGAATGGGTAAGGAAGTTGTGGTCCATAGATACAATGGAATAGTACTCAGCCATCAGAAAGGATGAATAAATACCATTTGCATAGACATGGATGGAACTGGAGGGTATTATGCTAAACGAAATAAGTCAAGCAGAGAAAGACAATTCTCATGTGGTTTCACTCATATGTGGAACATAAGGAATAGCCTGGAGGACCAAAGGGGAATGGAGGGAAAATTGAATGGGAAGAAATCAGAGAGGGAGAAAAGCCATGAGAGACCCTGGACTCCGGGAAACAAACTGAGGGTTGCAGAGGGGAGGGGGTGGAGGGGTGATGGGCATTAAAAAGAGCCCATATTGTGATGAGCACTGGGTGCCATATGTCACTAACGAATCATTGATCACTATATCACTACATCAAAAACCAATGATGTACTGTATGTTGGCTGAATAAACAAGAAAAAAAGGGAAAAAATTTTAAAAAGCGTTCAGTGATTAATAAAGTAAGATGAAGATTTTTTACATACGTGAAAAATAAAAACAAAAAGAAAGGAGGGTGTGACTAAGCGTGTCTGGAAAATTAGTACCTTGGCCAGTCATGATCAGAGGGGGATTGCGCTCATGTAAGGATGTGAACTCTTTACAAAGGTCTGGCCGGTGGTGGACCCTTAGTTATCGTTTGCTGAATAAATGAATAAGTGAATGAATACATGAATAAAGGAACAAAAATTAGACTTTAATTCTACCTGTAAGGATCCTGTAGTTAATTCCTATCCACCATTGTACATCCTATGTAAACAGGTCCTATACATACGGGTTGGCTCATTAATACAGTGATCCCGAGCAAAGTCTGAAATACTGACTAGAAGGGGAGACGGGATGGCCCAGAACCCCGAACTCGGAGACTCCCCCGCAGCCCCTTTGTGTGGAGCGTGTCCAGTGACCCGAGCCTCAGACTCTAAGTGCCCAGACCCTTTGGAATCATCGCTGTGAAGGGGGCAGGGCTGTTCTTCGGTCGAGAACCCCGCTCACCTAGAGCAGCGTGAGGAGGCGGAGTCCCCGTGTTAATCTCCGTGGGAGGCCAGGTCACTTTGCAGGGACGTCATCTGGGCCCGAGTCCCTGACCAAGGGTGTGAACCTCCCTAAAACCTCACAGCGGCCCCCAAACCTCACTCTTTAAATCCTGGGGACCATGCTCTGCGGTGCCAGCCGATCCTCTCTCCTGAGAAGGTTTCATTTTATTGTGATGCACACATCCAACACCTTTTTGTTAAATCAGAATTTGTTGACTTCCTGCAGTCCCGTTCACGGTTTTCCACAGAGTAAAGTTTAGGGAATGTTGACACTCAGTTCTTTTCCACAGAAACCCTGCTCCCGGTAGGGCACCCTTGCTCCCAGGGCTCAGATCCCATGGCCCCGGGGTCCTGCTAAGACATTTGAGAGCTGAGGGCCTGGGGCGGGGAGGCCAGACAGGAGAAGCCTGGGGTTTCAACTTACATTTTATGTCATGCTGCTGGCGGGAGGTCATGGCTGCATCTTCCAGAGATTTTTCAGTCTCCACAGCGGGGAGCATATCATGCAGAAAATGTTGAAGGAATTATGCTGTGTGCTGACAGAGTCTTTACATGGATCCTGGGAAAACCAAGAAATTGGCTTTTATTTTATCTTCTTTCTTATCCTTCTCTCATCGGTGCAAATGTGGGGTGACAGTGTAGGCAGGTAGTACTAGCCCCACGAAGAGTGAGGCCACAGGACACAGATCTGGGTGCGTTCGTAAGGGTCGGAAATAGCTTTATCCACCGACTCTTCCAGAAAATGACCAAAGCAGAAAATGGCTCATTTTTCAGTTATTTGTAAGAGTCCAATCACACACTAACTTAATATACCTTCTTCCTCCTCTGTAAGGACTATCTCAGATTTTTCAGACTATTTAGGGAATAATGGCCATACCACACTGTTTGCTCCACAATTTAACCCCTGAAGGTTTTGCTCAGTAACTGATACCACTGAGATAAAAAAACTAATTTTTCCTCATCATTTGCTCTGGAGATAATACAGTCTTTTCAGAGCAATGGGGCATTTCTTCAGTCAAGAAATAATTATTGATAACCTACTACGTGCTGGGAATGAGGTTAGGTGTAGACAAGTTCTCGTCACCATTAATCCTTTAGCAGGAGGAAAACACAGTGTATCAGGCAGTGGTAAGTGCTGTGGAGAAAACTAAGCAGAGAAGGGGGTCAGGAGCCCCCCTGAGAAGGTGACATGTGAGATTCAATGGCCAATGTCCCCATCAGCATGTCAAGGCTCCTGAATTGGAGGAGCATTGGCATTTGGATTTTGGATTGGAGTAGATGCAGGTCTGGGGTGCAAAACCAATAAAGGGCTAGGGCTGGAAGCGACCTTGTAAATCTATTGTCCAGCCCCACTCATTCCACTTGTGGGGATACTGACTCCTGAAATGTGGGGCAAGCGGCTGTGTCTCGGCTCAGCCTTGGGACCTGAACGCGGTGCCTCCAACATAGATATGTCTGTGTAATTACCTCTCCCTTAGAGTCCGGAGTCAACCCACTCCCCTCCCCCTTGGTTATGCAGGCTGCTTATAGAGCAACCTCTAATGACCACCACAAAACAAAAGGGAAGCTGGCTCACCCTGAAACAGTGCATTGTCTCAGTCTCAGAAGTGGCTGGAACTCTGCCCTGGAACCTGGGGCCATCTTCCCCATGGCAGTGAAATCCGGGGGCTGTTGGGCAAATCGATTCGCCTTTCACAGAAGGTCTAGTGCACCCTCCCCCATGCACTTGCCACATAAACTCCTACTTGTCACATTCAGCATGGACCTTGGGGGGGGAGAATTACAAACAGAAAACCTTGCGTACTTGCCTTACCCCTACCTACCAGCCCAAGCGTCTGTGGCCAACGTGGGTCACGACGTCAAAAGGGCTGGCTCTTCTCTCTGTGGTTTTATCGTGCACGTCAAGTACTAATTTGATGCCTTCCTTCCATCTGCTTTGAAAAGAGTAGGTGCAGAATTTGATGTGGTATGTAATTGAGATTCTTCTCCTGGAAATCTTATGTTCTACAAAGTGGGGCGTCATCCACCTTGTATCAGGCAAGCTCACAGAGACCGGTGGGGGGCTGTCACGATATCTTTGAGCAAAGTAAGAACATGCCCTCCCATCCATCCATCCAGACAACTCAGGGGTCAAAAGAAGGCACCCAGGGGTGCCTGGGTGGCTCAGTTGGTTAAGCGTCTGCTTTCAGCTCGGATTGTGATCTCAGGGTCCTGGGATCAAGCCCCACGTGGGGCTCCCTGCTTGGCAGGAAGTCTGTTTCTCCCTCTCCCTCTCCCTCTGCCTCTCCCGCTGCTCATGCTCTCTCTCTCTTTATATATATATAAAGAGAGAGAGAGAGAGAGAGAGCACCCTTCCCCATACAGTGAGCTCATACGATGATAGTAGTAATCGGAATAACGAAGGTAGCCTAGCAAGCTGGCCCAATCATCTTAATTCCATACATGTCTTAGATACCACCACTGACAGTACAAGGAAGAACAAGATAAAACGAGCCCCTCGCCCTCTATGGGGCTTGCACAGCGCAGTGCTGGGGGAGGGGGCTCAGGTCTCAGAATAAATCGCTCTAGGGCAGCTTGGTAACTGTTATAACCGTGACAAGACACCAACTCCGTTGGGGATACAGAGGAGAGGGGACCAGCCCTGCTGGGCTAAGAGTCAGGGAAGGCTCTTCAGAAGAGATGAAATGGAAGCTGGTCTTGAGGGACGGGCGGGGGCTCATCAGTGGAGAAGGAGAGACAAGGCACTCCAGGCAGCGGGAACACCAAGCAGGAAGGCACAGAGTTGTGCAAGAGCAGGGGAGGCTTCGGAACCATGCATGGCGGCACGCGGCCGGAGTGTCAAGTTCGGATGGGAAGGTGCGGTGGCCAGAGCTACAGCTGAGGGGGCCCCGTGGGAAGGGCCCGCAGGCTCTGTGGAGCTTCGGGGAGCTGGGGTTGGCCGCTACACCCATCCCCCTTCTCGGAAGTGAGGGCTGTCTCGGGCTGCCTGGGGCTCCGCACAGGGACCTGGAAGTCTGCGCTGCGGGCGAACCGATGGCCAGACATACCCCTTAGCTCCTGGGATCCTGGTCTCAGTTCCCCACATCAGAGAAGCAGATTCACAGCTGCTCTGGAATTGGGGGCGTTTTTGACCTCTTTTCCAAAGACGAGCTCCGCACGCCCACTCTTCCAGGCATCGAGCAGCCTGCCGGGCTCCTGGCTAACTGCCATGCTATTTATCAGCACGATAGAGAGACGGGCTCCATCTGAGGATCGGACCGGGCTCTGCAGCTGGGGAAGTCGGCTCAGCCTCGTGCCCGGGGCTCCACATCGTTGTCCGCTCCCGTCACTGGCAGACAGAGCTACCTGGGAGACGGCAGCCGGGTCAGCTTTGCTGGCCCCGAGACACTGCCCGGTTGCTGCAGTAATTTCACACGAGCTCCAAAGGGCAGCGTGGGGTGGTTTTCATCTTCTCTGCAAAACAACGGAGCCCTTTGAATTTGTCCTGGACAGGAGCAGAGGGTGGGCGAAGATGCTGCCATAAATGTGACAGACAGACCTCCCTGTGGGTCCTCCGTGCGCTCCTGGATGATGCCTGGACTGGGGACAGCTAGGTATAGAAACACATTCTCTCCTTCCGTCTGCTCCTGCCTCCCTTTGTGATTGCACCTTCCACGGGGCAAGGCAGTCAATTAGACCACGGCAGAGAAGCACCTCTGAGCTTACCCCTTTCCAGGGAAACCAAACGTAACTTAGAGTCCCTTAGCATAAACCTAACTGCAAGTAACTAACCTTGTTGGGAAAAAAAAAAAAAAAAAAAGGCTTGTTTACACTATTTGGAGAGCACGGGTTTCATGGCTATAATTTTTTTTTAAAGATTTTATTTATTTATTTATTTGACAGAGAGAGGGAGATCACAAGTAGACAGGGAGGCCGGCAGAGAGAGAAGAAGAAGCAGGCTCCCTACTGAGCAGAGAGCCCGATGTAGGGCTTGATCCCAGGACCCTGAGATCATGAACTGAGCCGAAGGCAGAGGCTTTAACCCACTGAGACACCCGGGCGCCCCTCGTGGCTGTAATTTTTAAAAAAGGAATCTTTGTAAAAGCTTAGAGTGTAGGGGTGCCTGGGGGGCACAGTCCTTTAAGTGTCTGACTCCTGGTTTCAGCTCAGGTCATGATCTCAGGGTTGTGAGATCGAGCCCCAAGTTGGACACTGCACTCAATGTGGAGTCTGCTTAAGATTATCTCTCTACTTCTCCCTCGGCACCTTCCCCCTCTTCTAAAATAATTAATTAATTAATTAAATACACAGATCTTTAAAAAACAAAACAAAAACCAAAACCTGAGAGTCTATTAAAAAGCACACAGAGGATGAACAAGCCCATAGACACTGGCTCAACAAGACAGGCCTGCCCAGCAGGAAGCGTGTGTGAAAGAAAGAGGTGGCATCTCTAACCTGTGTGTGAAGAATCGCAAATGCGGGTAGTGGTACAGAGGTCCCAAGTCAGTCGATCAGCTCTAGACTATTTACTGAGGGCAGAACACCGCATTATCGCTTAGGACTAAAACAAAAAGAAAGTATCCCTACCCAGTGCCAGTAGGAGAATAACCCTTTCTACAGCAGCATGTTCAAGTCCAAACGGTTAATACCAAGCCAATGATGGCGGCAGCACGGGCCATGCAGTGGGGCGTGTCTAGAAGGAGCTCTGATCGGGGGCTGGCCGCTGGAGACCCCCCAGTCTGTGGTTACTGGGAGACAAGTAGACCCTGCAGGTAAGAAAGGCTCAGAGCCTGGGGAGCGAGGCCCCAGGGCCCTGCTAAGGAGTTTGCTGGGGGAAAGAGGAGTCTGGCCAAGCAGGGACCACGGGGCCAGTGATGAGCAGAACTCATCCCAGAGAGACGGCAAGAAGTCCGCAGACCTCACATCGAACCCGGGCTCTGACCAGGCTGTCCATTTCTGCATGTGCTTCCCACCGGCTGGAATCTAAAATAACAAAGTCCCAGCCCCCTCCTCGCTCAGAAAAACCACAAGGCGGCAACAGCCAAGATCTCATCTCCTCAACTGTGCTCCCCCTGCTGCTCCCTGCCTCCGTCTACTCCTGCCTTTGGTCCCCAGCTATCTGGGAAGGAAGGCCATCAGAGTTTCTAGAGCGAAAATCCTTCCTCCTGACTCTTCGACTGACCCAGTGTTCTGAGCACAGCTTCTGGAAACTGAGGTCCTACCTACGCCCACCTGAGGTGACCTTGGGACGCACCCTTTTGTTTTTGTCCTACGGTGTTGACAGTCAACAGTAGGAGAGTTATCCCAGCTGTTTAGAATGTCGGTGAAGGCAGGTGCCTCGGTGTTATTTTGGCCAGTGTAAAAATAATATTTACTGTAAATCATTCAGGTTGCTTCATGTCTTCTAAACCCATTTGAAAAGGAAACGGGGATCTCTGTTGGACTGCAAGAATTATGTCCTAGAGAAGCGACTGTGTGGGTCCAACTCTTCTTTGTCCAAGAGCTCCTGGCATAAGGTCAGGAGAAAGGAAGTCTATGGAGATCCCAACTCCAATGTCATTACAGAGAATCTCAGGGGCTGCGTGGCCCCACACTTCAGTTTCCAGAGAAACACTCAATGAAGAAGGGAAAGGCTGTGGAGCTGCCTCTTTGTCGTATTGGAGCTCGCCCTGAGGTTGCAGGATGGATTTAGGGAGGATTGTTTTGTTCCTGCACCGACAATGAGACAATGTATTGGTGTTTACCAGGCTTCAGGCTGTGTCCCAAGCTCAACTGCGGTTACCGCGGCAACCAGATGCATGGGCATCTCTCTGCAGCACCACCTTGGCTTTGCCTGAACCATTTCCCAGCGTCTGGAGAGCCATTTCCCAGCGGACATTTCAACCTGACATTGAATTTACAGAGCACCCGCCAGAGACCTCACACGGAGTGTGCATCTTAGACTCAAGGATGCTCAGACTGAAGAATTTTGCCCAAACAAACCTCTACCCCCGCCCACCCCCCAGGGGTAAAACAAAACAAAACAAAACAAAAACACACGCACACACACAAAAAAACAAAAAGCAATGGTCAGTGAAAAGCCCATGGAAATCTAACTTAGCAGGCAGGCAAGAAAAAAAAGGGTTAGGGAGTTCTCCACTGAAAAGCCATGAGTTTGGCCCAAGAAAACAAGGAGTCATTTGTCACATATCCTAGATGAAGTCAATTTTTAAAAAAGATTTTATTTATTTATTTGAGAGAGAGAGAGAATGAGAGAAAGAGCACAAGCAGGGTAGGAGCGGAGGGAGAGGGAGAAGCTGAGCAGGGAGCCTGATGTGGATCTCGCTTCCCAAGATCCCAAGATCATAACCTGAGTGGAAGGCAGATGCTTAACCGACTGAGCCATCCAGGTGCCTCTAGATGAAGTCAATCTTAAGAAAAATCCAAGAACCAGCACAAGTCCTGAAGCCTCTGCCACAGCATACTGAAACCCCCGAGGAAAAGCAAGAGCAGCTAGAAGATGAAAGAGAAAGTTTTTAGGCAAATAGTGAACAGATGATGGCTTAATTCTTGGTAGAAGTTCTAGTCTTTAAGAAGACATGGCCTAAAGAAACAACAAATATTGGAGAGGATGTGAAGAAACGGGAACCCTCTCAAACTGTTGATGGGAATGCAAGGTGGTACAGCCACTTCGGAAAACAGTATGGAGATTCATCAAAAAGTTAAAAAAAAAAATAGAGCTACCCTATAACCCAGAGATTGCACTACTGGGCATTTACCCCAAAGATAAAGATGTAGTTCAAAGAAGGGGCACATGTACCCCAACATTCATAGCAGCAATGTTCTCAATAGTCAATCTGTGGAAGGAGCCAAGATGCCCTTCAACAGACGAATGGATAAAGATGTGGTTCATATATACAATGGAATATTACTCAGCCAGCAGACAGGATGAATGGCCACCATTTGCATCAACATGGACGGGACTGGAGGAGATGATGCTGAGTGAAGTAAGTCAAGCAGAGAGAGTCAATTATCATATGGTTTCACTTACTTGTGGAGCATAAGGAATAAAATCGAGGACATTAGGGGAAGGAAGAGAAAATGAAGGGTGGGGGGAATGAGAGGGGGAAACAAACCATAAGAGACTATGGACTCCGGGAAAGAAACTAAGGGTTTTGGAGAGCGGGATGGAGGGATGGATAAGCCCCGTGATGGGTATTAAGGACGGTACGTACTGCGTGGAGCACTGGGTGTTATACGCAAGCAATGAATCACAGAACATACATCAAAAACTAATGATGTACTGTATGGTGACTAACACAGGAAAAAAAGAAAAAAGACATGGCCTAGGCTAGATACAGCTTGTGTGAAGTATTAATTCTGTGACTTTGAAGAGGTTACGTGACCTCTCCGAGCCTCGGGTATTTTACTGGAAAAGGGTGGCTTGTAATTTTGACTCCTGAAGACGTTTGGGGGGACTGAGCACCGCGGCGTGTGTGAGCACAGCATTCCTGGGTCTGACACCGCTAAGTGCTCAGTGGCCTCCCTGGCTTTCTTGTATATCAGGCATTGCTGGGTGATGTGGACACTCCACGGAACGTGTTTCAAATCATACCTCAAGGTGAGATCCCGATGGGGAAGGGTGGTAAACAGGAGTTCGTCTAGTGGGGATGCGGTATGACCAGTGTGAGAGCAGAGAATAGACAACATGGCCAACCGTGCCGGAAGAGCTGGGTGAGGCTCTGGAGGGGGTGGCCCCCAGGCGGTGCCCTGCAAAAAGCACAGGGGTTTACCAGAAGGAGACATAACTGGAAGGACATCCCTGGGCAGAATGGCACCGGAGCAGAGGGTGGGGCTTCTGGGTGCACAGGCTGGGGGGTTGCCGGTAGCTGGATGAGCCTGCCGGGGGCGGCCACCCAAAGCCTCCTGGACAGCGCCCTGATCACCGCGCGGGTTGCAGGTAGGGAGAGATGGAGGGTGCTCAGGGACCACGGACTGTCCTGAGACTACAAGTGCAGTTTGTCCAAAAAAATCAATATATACTAACCACTTGCTTCTTTTCAAAATAACAGTTTGGTTAAGGTAGAATTCACATACACACAATACAACTCATTTAAAGCAGGCCGTTCAATGGCTTGTCGAAGCCTCGAAGAGTCGTGCGACCACCACTATAGTCAATTTCAGGACATCGTAGTCTCCTCAAAAGGAGCCCCAGCCGTAGGCGGCCACTAACCTCTTTCCTTCTTTATGAATCACATACATGGAATCATACAACAGGTGGCCTTTTGTGCCTGGTTTTGTTACTTCTATCATGTAACATGTTTGAGGGTGTATCACTATGTCATTCCTGTTTACAGCTGAATTATATTCTGTCACATGGATATGCTGCATTTATGTATCCATTAGTCAGCTGGCGAACACTGGTTTGTTTTGACCTTTTGGTTATTAGGAATAATGCTAGTCTAAGTATTCATGTTCACGTTTTTATATGAACATATGTTTTCATGTCTCTTGGAGATGGACTTAGAATAGAATTTCTGGGTCATATAGTAACTCTGTGTCTCACCATTTTAGAAACTGTCAGGCTGTTTTCCAAATTGGATGTTCCATTTTATGTTCCCACTCCCAGTAGGCAAGGTTCTGTTTTTCACCCTATCCTTGCCAATACTTATTAGGCTTCTTTTTATATTTTAGCTAGCCTAGTGGGTGCTAAGTGGCATCTCATTGTGGTTCTGATTTACATTTCCCTGATAGCTAATGATTCTAAGCATCTTTTTCATGTGTTTACTGGACATTTGTACATCTTCCGTGGAGACATGTTTATTCAGATCCTTTGTCCATTTTTCACTGGGCTGTCTTTTTATTGTTGAGCTTCAAGTGTTCTTTATATAATCCAGACACAAGTCCCTTATCAGATATGCGGTTAGCAAAACTCTTCTCCCATTCTGTGGGTTCTTTTCATCCTTTAATGGTGTCCTTTGAAGCACGAAAGTCTTTTGTTTTGATGACGTCTAATTTATCTATTTGTTCTTTTGTTGCTTGCTTATGTTTTTGAAACCTAATTATAAATGGCTTTGAAATTTCAGATAATTCAGCCCTCTGCATACTTCTGATGTACATGGGTAACTGACCATATCGTCTGGGAGAGAAAAAAGTGCTCAGAGAATGTCAGCTATAATAATGGACACGATAATAATATAATAATGGAGACAACAATATTCATTAATAACAATTATAAATACTATACAATATTAGACAAATTACTCAACTTTCAGGACTGTGGTTTTTCTATCTAGAAACAAATGAATAAAGAGAAAGGAACTTTCAGTTTGCGTGTGTATTATATGTTAGGCACTGTGCTAGGTACTTAAAAAGATAGACGAGAATCATGAGTCTCAGAGATATTAAGTAACCTGCTCAAGGTCACAGAGTAAATTGTGGAGCTGGAATAAATTTGAATCCAAAGGGATTGGCTCCAATGTCTGCGCTCTTCCTGCCATCGGTGTAATCCATCATCATACAGCATAAAAATGTCTTGAGGACAATTTCATTATAATAATATAAATTATTCTACCAACAACACAGAGGATCAAGTGGTTTGGTAAAAACTGAGAACAAAACAATCAAATATAGAGCCTTAAAATGTGAGGTTATGGAGTTTTCTTCTTGTTCCTTGCAAGTTGAGAATTGACGGAATGCCATTTGATTAATGATATGAAATTCACCTATACATTTAAATTCCAGAGAAGAGCAGTATAGAGGGGCCGCTGGCCAGGGACGATGCAGGGAGGCTTGGATGTGAATTGCATGATATCAGGGGTGGAAATCCCCCCAAAGTGTCCAAGTGTCCAAGTCTTCTGGTAGCCCGTTTTGCAGACTTGGTTGAGGGGCAGCTGGGGCATCTCTCCTGCACCCCTTTGTCTCTGGCATCAACTTGGTAATTTCTCCACAAGAAATTCATTCTGAAAAGCCATTGCAGTAGTCTCCAGAATTAAAAAAAAAAAAAAAAAAAACATTATTTTGAAGCACTGGTTGAAAGTGCATATTGGCAGGAATCGAGTGCTGGAAGACCCCAAGTTTGATTGATTACGAGAGATAGTCTCTTTCAGAGATGACGCAATCATTAATTTCACTGCTGATGCGTCTTTGTCAGTGGGATCTGAAAGTGTGAAGTGTTTGCACAGCTTGAATAGTAAGAACTTTCATATGAAGTGACTGATTCCCTCTCTGCCTTGGGCACTTTCTGTTCTGAGGGATAAGGAAATATTGAAGGCCCCGCAGCCTCCTTAAAAGGCTCCTTGTCAGGGTGACACAGGCAATCCCTCCAGGGCCTTGAGTTTGGGCTACGCCTCTCTGTCACTGTCCAGGGTGCCTGCCCGTCCTTCCCCCCAAGCCAGAGGGGGAACGAGAGCGTGGGCTCCGGGGGCTGCGTAAGGCCACCAGGGGCTGGCGTCCCCTCGCCTAGAGGGTGGAAGTGTGATGGGCTGGGCTGGGGTGCTCTTCCCAGGGGGACCCCGATGGAGCGACGCCTCGAGTTCCCCGTGCCTCCTGCACCATCTGCCTGCTTCACTGAGGCTGAGCCAAAGGCAGAGTTTTGCTTTTCACGTTTCGTTTCTTGTTGAGTTCATAAACTTCCCTGCGCTTCTGGGGAAGCTGCCAACTTCTCTAGCGGAACAACCTGTCTCAGCAATTTTGAGTGTGATTTTCGCCTTTGGACCGAATCCCCAAGAAGAAAAAGTTCCCAGGGCTGCCTTTTTCTTCCGAGAACCAGCAGCAGTCTCTCTGCAAAATTCGCTTCAGGTAAAACAAAACAAAACAAAAATAACCACAGAAGTCTGAAAACTGTCACTTTAGACCAATGAATGCCTGTCCCAAGTCCCCAGCTTTCCAAAGGGCACTGGGTGGTTTCCTGACGTGCTCAAGCAGCCTTGGGCCTAGAGGTCCAAGGTGGGATGGGTGGAAGGCACAGTCTCCTGCCCACTTGCAGGCAAGGACGTCCTACCCACCCCTCCTTCCACTGGGCAGAGGGAACAGCAGGTGTGTATCACCCTTGGGCAGTTTGCAGTGGGAAGGCTTTGCACTGTCCCTGGAAGATGTGGTTCCTCAAGTGCCTGTTGGGGGCTCACTATCTCCCCACTCTTTCCATTTCTTCATAGCACTATGTTTAAAGCAGACATATCTGGTGCCATAATTCAAGACACTTCTTAATCATTGATTATTTTATCAACCAGTTGGCATCCTTCAGAGATGGAGGAAACTCATAAATAATATTTTCTAGTTCTCTTAGTTTTAGAGATAAGACGCAGAGAAGTTGACGTTGGTTCCAGCTACACAGCTCGTGGATGGCAGAACCAGAAATAGGCTCCACCTCCTGAGCTCCACCCAAAGTTTGCTAAACCAAGACAGACTATCTCCATGTTATATTTTAAACAGTGGCTGGTGGAAGTGTGGTTGGGAAGTGGAGAGGCACATGGTTTGGACAAAGTGGAGTACTATTAAAGAGGTTGAAAATTCAGTGCCAGAAGAGAGAAGGTGCTTTCATACCAACTAGTCTTCTAGAAACTTCTTCGCCCCCAGACCTAGAGGTAGAGCATCTACAGCTTCAGGTTTGATTAAAGGAAAATGTAAGCAAGGAAGACGTAGCTTACATTGAAGAGATGCATGGCTTAGCTGACCTTATTCACACCTGTGTTCCCCCCTGCCCCACAACCTCGATTCACAGGATCACTAAAGTGATCAAAGCTTCTTCCTGGGTGGGATCTGTGAATCTTAAACCATAAAATGAGCATGTGGCTTTAAGGTCTGAGGAATTGCCATTGCTTTGGCCATTTTTACGGGCACATGAGTTATGGTTTGTGTCTAATTCTCCTCATGTTCTGGCATTTTCTAGAGCAAGGATGTAGATGAGGAGTGTTCCTTCACCTTCTGTCACCTTTTCACACTGTGGATTCAGTATAAAAGTTTAAGGAAGAGCAGATACCCACCACTAAGCATGGAAATGTTCTCAGGAGTAAGGCTGTCCAATATCTTGGACTTGTAGAGAACACTGTCCATGAAAGCAAGAGACTTCTCTTTGTCCTCCAGGTGCCCTAAATCAGGCTCAGTCAGAGGAGAAAGTCAATAAATGGCATCGAAAAGTGTAAGCTCGAAGTCCTTCAAAGACAAAAGTACTCCCCATTCTTGGCATAAGTGCCTATGGGCATCAAGTTTCAGTTGAAAAGTATCAGTAAATAGCATTTGCTTTGTAGGTAAATACTGGCTTAGAAGGCTGGGCATACAACAGCTGGTTTGCTCTGGTTACATGCAAATTGCTAATGGAAGTGCAAGCCAAGCGCTCTGAGTGGTCAAACAGAGCTAGCATCCCTGGGGAGAGCTAGCCCAGACAGTGTGTGTATGTGTGGTTGGGAGGTGGAAGTAAAATTCAAGTTATTGTTACCCTGGAAGATGAGGAGGGCCTTCCTTCCCTGCCCGCTTCTATGTCTTTCCTTTGTTCCTTCCCATATCCCTTCATCAAGCACTATGCAGTATCTCTCCGGGCCAGGCATCAAATAATAACTGCACCATCTTCTCTTTGCCAATACAAGTTGGATCCAAGCCTGAGTGATATGACAACAGGATTTGCATGTCACGACTTGTCACCAAAGCTCCAGACATCAAGCAGAGTGCTTCATGGGTTAGATACTCACCAAACATTTGAGGAAGGAATGAGTGAATTGTTGAGTCCGTCACTTTCTGGAAGATACAATGGAGTTTATAACGGGAACTTTTGCTGTGACACAGCATCACAGAGTAAGTAAGGCAGAGTTTGGGTGTAAATGGACAGTGTCTTCATCACTTGTCCCCCCTCTCCACTTCCCAGGCAGAAAAAAGAGGAGGAAGACAAGGAACAAAAGCAAAAACGCAGCACACAATCTGAATAGACCCCTTCTTACCCCAATTTTAAGATTTTCCAGATCTTTACCAAACTACTTCTGATCATGTTTCATTGGTGGGAACTTAGTTATAGAGCTACCACCTTTCCATGGGATGGTGGGAAATGTAGGTTTCTTTTCTTTTCTTTCCTTTGCTTTCTTTCCTTTGTTTTCTTTTCTTTTCTTTTTTCTTTTCTTTTTTAACCAGGTATATCTCCAGCACCCTCTCCCGGAATAATATTGAGATCTTGTAGATAAAGAAAGTAGAGAGACTAGCTACTATGAAGGCAATTAACTATCTCCATTTTAAAATAAAGCATTTGATTGATGAACATTGGAGAATGAAACTTTATCACCAGCTCTATATCAAAGTATATAACCCACTAAACTTAAAAATATATGAATATAAAACTTTGGGAATTTTTGTCATGATTCAAATATATATGCAAAGAAAGTTTCCAACTAGTTGAGAAATATTGCTGGGCATTTTTAAAGGGAGATATTGACTTAAAAAACAAATTAGAATTTTAGAAGTTCTTCAAATGCATGATGCACGTGCATTATGTCTAAGACTTATTACATTCCATATGACCTCTTGCTAGAAAATTATTAAAGAAAAGAAATTTGTAGCAGAATACTGTTGATTAAAATGGTCACTAAAACTTTAAATCCAAAACTTCAGCCCAAAGGTGGAGTGAAGTGGCAATAAGGAGTTCTCTTCCTGTTTGTGTGTCGGCAGCATCATTTTTATCTTAAAAGTTGTGCTTATTGAAATTTGTATGTATCATATAAAAAGCCCTGACATAAATTCTCCATTTAACCATCAGCTATTATTTAGGGTTAGGCTTTACAAAATAGCATAAAAGACTATAATATGATGTTTTAAGGAACTCATATTTGCCTTTCTTTCAGCTATTCTGAGTAATTGAAGTTTTCTTGTACAGAAAACGTATTCTGATGACACACTGTGTTTAAAACTCAACTAGCGTGCACGGAGTACCTACTCTGGGATGGACGTGTGCTGGGTTCTGGGAATATGAAGATGACCAAAGGAAGACCCTGCCCTGGAAGAGCTGGTCATGATGTAGGCAGTAATGCAGTGAGTGGAAAGGCTCTGATAATGAGTAGGATGGCATTACACAGGAAGGCTCTACCGTATTCCAGGAGCTTCCAGATGGATGCTAGTAACTCTCCCTTCTTCCCAGGAAGATGGTCCCCAGTGAGTCTCCATGGCCTATCTTGCTGTGCTTAATCACCATGTGTGGGTTCTCTCCTGGTACTTTGGCCAAAGCCAATCAAACCAAAAGTTGGTGCATGAGCAGGAGGAAACCATCCGTGGAGGTTTCCTGCCCAAACTCTATAGTGCTCAAAGCTTCCCTTTGGGAAGTGGCATGAGAGGGAGAAGGGTAGATAGTGCTTAAGATAGAGGGAGGTGGAGGAGTAAGGTAGTCTGAAGTTAAAAGTCTTATCCATCTGGCTGTGACCCTTATGAGTGCATGCATGGTCTAACTGGCAAATAACCTTGAAAATACCTGTGCCCTTGGGCAAATCAATCTCTAAATCTCAGTATCCTCATCTGTACCACTGATGAGGATAATACTTTTCTCACAGAGCTGTTGCAAGGATTCAGTAATGCCGTAGCATTACAGTGTGTATCACGACTTCTGGCTTGTAGAAAGGGCTGAGTAAAGGATAACTTGCCTTCAGTAGGAATGCTCATGGAATAGGAGAAGATGAGTTATATATGAACTCTGTGATGTCCAGTGATGCCAAGTGACTCACCACTTGGGATATGTGCTGAGCCTGATGTACATTTCTGTCCTGGATACAAGAGAATTTGGAAGGGATGAATAGCTGAAGAGGATATAGAGTATTTCCCACCTTGCCAATGTTCCTATAAAATATTGCAGCAAAATTCTACTTAGTGATATTTTTGGATCAGAAAAGGAATGCACAGATTAGTTTTAAATAACTAAAATCATATTAAATGGGAAGAATATGTAACACAATAAAAAATTTATGATTAAAAAGAATTACTGAGAAGTCTTTTACAATAATAAAGGTACATTGTATAATAAGGCTATAACTGCCATAAGTCTTTATCTGCCAAACAATATACAATATTATTAGCATCAGCATGCATAGAATATATAATAATAATAGTGCCACTATGCATAAAATGTAAACTCCAAGAAGTAAAAGAAAAAAGTGGACAGAAACATAATAGCAGTGGGAGTTTTCTCTAATTTCTAACAGCCTAACACAGGCCCAGAAGACAAAAAACAATAGGTGATATGGACAAACATATATATATATCAAACTTTATTCCATTCTACTCATGAATACATCTATTTTGTCCAGGGCTTATGGGGCCCTATGAACGAATATTGACTGTATCTTAAGCTACAAACAACATCTCAATAAATTCCTTCCAGAATGTAGAATGGATTCAGACCCTCTGAGATAATGAAATATACCTGTAATCTTTTAACAGAAATCTTAAAAACTCTGGGAAGCAATAATAAATAATAATAAAATAATTAAAACTTCAGAAAAATTTCTCAATTTCCATTACTGGCAGAGAAATATAGTGATCATGTGAATCTCTGCAGATAACAACATAAAAAATGGGTGAAATAAAATAACCAACTATTTAAAGATGCTGGAAAGGATCCACAAGCAAACAAAAGCTAGAGAAGTTTAATTTCAAAAGGCTGCAAAGTGGAAGAGATAAAAATTGTTTGTGGCTCACTGGAACAAGAATGCTGATCCACCCCAAGGCTATGGCTGTAAGAAATGGTGGTTGGACAAAATATGATCTTACTTCCAGGCAACAGAGTTCAGAGCTGGCTGGGAAACCAGCTGAATATTGAAAGTGGAAATTATGGCAATACGAGAACTCTGATAGTATAGACCCAAAGTCAGAGAATAAACTCCAAAACTCTGGGTGATAGTTGAACACACAGATGTAGGAGAAAGCTCCTTGAAAAGCAATAAGAGGACAAAGGAAAATAGATTTTTGAGAGATAAGCTATTCAAAACAGATAAGTGAGTTTGATGCTTTTTAAAAAAAAAAAAAAGAACAGCATGTGTTCTCCAACCATGAGAATATTGAATGGCAGAAAACGAGTTCAGTGAGCTTAAAGTGTCAGAGCATAGAACTCAAATCCATGAGAGCAGCTGAAAATTAGAGAAATTCTAAAAGCAAAGAAAACACAGAGAGGTTGGTCCTTTCAGATTTTTGGCTGCCACCACATTTCAGAGGCATGGGGGAGAACTATAGGGAACCAACCTGTGAAGGGAGCAGAGAGCACCATAGGAACAGATACCAGAAGGTAGGTGCCTGCTAGCAGGAGATAATATTTGCAGCTGGAATCTAGACAAAAGGCCAATAATCCTCAGAAGAATATGACAGAATCCAGAGCCATTACCACACATCATTTACATGGCCCAGTTTTTAAGCAAAAATTACTAGACATACAAAGAAACAGGAAAGTGTGACCCATACTCTGGAAGAAAAGTGCACAATAAAAATAAACTTCAAGCAGAATCATTTATTAGATTTAGCAGAAAAGACTTCAAAGCAGCTATTATACGTGTGTTCATGCAGTATGTGCCCTCCTCAATACCCACCACCATGCTCGCCCAACCCCCCACCCCCACCCCTCCAACACCCTGTTTGTTGCTCAGAGTCTACAGTCTCTCATGGAGCACTGGGTGTGGTGCATGAACAATTAATCTTGTAACACTGAAAAGATAAAATAAACATATTTGGGAAGAAAAATTTGAAAAAAATAAGTATGTTCAAAAAATTAAAAGAAAAATGTTCAGATATTTGGAGAAAATATGTTACCAACAAATGGATTGAGAATCTCAATACAGAAATGAAACCAACAGAAAATATAAGAGGGGCACCTGGGGGGCTCAGTCAGTTAAGCGTCCATCTTTGGCTTGGGTCATGATCCCAGGGTCCTGGCATCATGCTCCAAGAAGGGCTCCAGAGCAGGGAGCCTGCTTCTCCCTCTCCCTCTTCCTCTCTCCCCTGCTTGTGCTCTCTCTTGCTATCTCCCTGTCCCTCTCCCTCTCTCTCTCTCTCTAATAAGTAAATATAATCTTTTAAAAAAGAGAAAATGTTGGAGCTAAATAGTTCAATACTGAAATAAAAATTTCCTAGCTGGCTGCAGTATCCCTTTGGAGATAGCAGAAGAATTAGTAAACTGGACAATGGGTCAATAAAGATGATCTAATCTGAGCAGAAGAGAAAATAATAGAAGTGGAGAAGTTCACAGAACACCAGAGACCTATGGAAAAATATGCAGTGGCCCAACATATGTGTAATTGGAATCACAGGAAAGAAGAGAAAGAAAGGGGGCAAGAAAAAAAGTCTTTTGGAAGAAAGAATGGTCTGATCTTGGACTAAAATAATATTTTACACATTCAAGGATCTCAATAGACCCCAAGAAGGATAAACACAAAGAAATTGCTCCTAACCATGCCACGGACAAATTGCTGAAAGCCAAAGATAAAGAGACAATCTTGGAAACATCCAGAAATTAAGAAACACATCATATACAGAAGGACAATGGCTGGCTTCTCATCCAAACTCATGGAAACTAAAAGATCAGAATAGCCTATTCAAAGTCTGAATAATAACAATAATAATACCCTGTCAATTAAGAATTTGATATCCGTTGAAGTTATCCTTCAAAAATGAAGGCAAGATAAAAAAAATTTTCAGATAAACAAGAACAGCAAATTCATCAGAAACATATAAGTTAACAAAAAAACGCCAAAGAAAGTTTTTCAGTGTGAAGGGAAAGAGCACAAATAACTTGAGTTTACTAGAGAAATAGTACCAGAAATATGTGGGCACATATAGACATCATTCATGTGCTTTTTCTCTTAACTTTCTTAACAGTTGTGTGACTTCTTAAAGTAAATGTGACAATACTGCATTGGTGGGTTTATCACATCTGTAGTTGTAATCTGTAACAATATCACTGAGAATATACATGGGGATGAACAGAAATATACTGTTTTAAGTTTCCTATATTTTCCCTTAAGTAAATCAATATTAACTCTAAGTAGTTTGATATAAGGTTAAGATGTACGTGGTAATCCTTAGAGTAACCAATAAAACATGATGCAAAGAGATAGCTATTGAGCCACAAGATAAATAAAAACAATATTAAAATATCTGATTAACATACATACACACACACTCACACACACCCGCACACATACAGGGTGGAATAAAGAAGAGATGGAAAATAAACAGATGAGACAAAAAAAAAACAAATCGTAAAATGGAGATCTTAAAACTATCAATAATTAAGTTAAAGGTAAATGGATTGGACACTCTTATCAAAATGCAGGTTAAAGGGGTGCCTGGGTGGCTCAGTCGTTGGGCGTCTGCCTTCGGCTCGGGTTGTGATCCCGGAGTCCTGAGATTGAGCCCCAAATCGGGCTCTCTCCTCGGCGGGGAGCCTGCTTCTCCCTCTCCCACTCCCCCTGCTTGTGTTCCCTCCCTAGCTGTGCTCTCTCTGTCAAATAATAAATTTTAAAAATCTTAAAAAAATGCAGGTTAAAAATTCAAGAACCAACTGTATAACATACGTATTACAAGATATATACTTTGAGAAAAACCATGAGAGGCTTTTAACCCTAGGAAACAAACTGAGGGCTGCTGTAGGGGAAGAGGGTGAGGGGATGGGGTAATTGGATGATGGGCGTTAAGAAGGGCACGTGGTATGATGAGCACTGCGTGTTATAAGCAACTGATAAATTATTGAACTGATGATGTACTATATGTTGGCTAATTGAATTTAAAAAATTTTTAAAAAGATATATACTTTGAGTACATTCAGTACAGACTAAGAGTTAAATACTAAATAGAGATCTTCTATGAAAATTTCAGCGGAAGTGGCTATAATAGTAATGCAGATACACAAAATATATTTAAAGACAAAGAATAGCACTATGAAGAAGAATATTTTGTACATCAAGACAATATAAGCTTATTTTTTTGGCCGTGCAAAAACTTTCCTTTGTGACATGAAATATATCAATCGTTTTCCTTACTGATTCTGGATTTGGCGTTTGCCCCACTCAACCTGTATCAAATTGTGTAGACAAAATCACTCACGGTTTTCTTTTTCTGTCTCGTACATATGAGGTTTCATTTTTTACACTGACATCTCTTATTCATTTTCACAAACATTTAAACACATCCAGTACTCTTGAGACATTTTTGCCTCAAAATGTACAAAAGGTCTTGAATCAGTGTAACCGAATCAAGCTGATACTTGATAGTTAAGAATGACTGTATATTCAGTCGATTCTCTTGTGCACTTAATTGGTCAATAATCAGCATGAAATTTTGAGGGCTTAAAAGGAAAGTTCTGCAAATATGCTCTCTTTTCACCATCAAAAGGGTGGGGAATTTCACAAGCGTGAAATACCGCAAGCCCCTCACAGCCTTCTGCTTGGGTTACTTGAAAGTCAGCGGGAGGCTGCTGTGGGGCCATGGTTTGGACATGGATCACTTCTGGAAAAGACGGAGCTGTGATTTTGTTTCCCAGCATGATCATGGTCATTGCGTCCCTCCTTGTTATTAGGAGCTCTCAGAATGTCTCTCCTAACCATCCAGCCAGGGTGATGAGTGGCTCTGTGCTAAGCCCAGCCCGAGAGCATGAAGACAGGTCAGGTTATAGGGTGGTAATGAGCCGGGCAGACACACCAGTAGGGGGTAAGGAATCTCTGCAGAGCCTCACTTGATTCCAAAGGCTTCCCATGCCTGCCTGTGCACTGCTATAATTTATTGATGGCATTAGCGGGATCCTGGTTAAATTTCTCATTTTCTCGAGTTAATGTTTTTGTCTTTTCAGAGAATACTTTTCCTAGGATTAGAATACACGTATATATGTTACGCATACCTATTTTATCTGTCTTCTATCTTTCTCGGATCACAAGTCAAGATTTATGGCTGTGTTGTGTCTTTCGAAAACTAGGTTGATTTAGATATTTGCAGTTACCATCAAGCACTGTGTATAAGTAGTACGTATAAGCCTATTTGTAATGCCTGTGTAAATAATAATACATGTGTAATCACGTGTATGAAGCATCGCTTCTGTGATTTGCAAGAGTTGGGACATGGGAAGAGCTTGAGGTGTGGCTTGCGCCAAGCTTAGAGAGAGGGGTTGTTCTTGGAATATCCTCCCGTTAATACAATGCTTTACGGACCAGCGCACAAAGGTCTAATCTGGTGATTATACTGGAAGCTGCTGGTGGTTCGTCTTTGGGAAGTGGGCCTACCAGGCGGTGAGAAGGGCCCAGGAGTTGTCCTCTGGCTTAGATCAAAGTCCTGGCATGGCCTCATCACTGCTAAATGATCAGGTAGGAACCAGCCGCTGAGACTGTCAGTCTCGACTTGCCCATATGAAAAATTATGATTAAAATAATCTGTCGCCCTTAGAGGTTTGTGGGGCTCAGATGGATGATTGATGAACCATAGGCTACCTGGTTTAGTGCTCGTGGGGAGACTCAAGCCCGACTGTCTGGGCTCAGATCCCAGCTCTACACTTAGGGCTTGTGTTATTTGGGGCAAGTTACTCAACCCTCCTTGGGCCTCAGTATCACCATCTATAAAGAATCAATAACCCCTGCTTCATAGGGTGTGAGGGTTCCACAAATCAGTAAAAAAAAAAAAAATACCATGAGGTCTGGCATCGGGTATGTTGGTTACAGTATCACAAATGGAGGAAGTTTCAGGGATGGTGTGGAACTGCAGGATAGTGACCCCACACTAGGTCTCTGCCGGGTGCCATGCATTTTCCAGGGCCTTTGTGTATAGTTCCCCATTCAGTCCCCACAGAAAGCCTGCCAGGTAGCAGGTCCTTTACCACGGGAGAGCGAGAAGCCAGGGAGCTCATGTCGTGAACAATGGTCCCAAAGACATCCTGATGGGAAACACAGAGCCAATGTATGAAGTCAATGCTCACACTCTTTCCACTCTACCATAATTGTTTCCAAAAGCAAGTAAGCACCCTGCTGCCACACGGTCCCCTCCTCGGTAGGTCAGTCCCTCTTATTACCATAAGCACCCACTCCTTTGCTAGCTGGCCCCCCAGTCAAGCTCTAACTGTGGGGAACACGTGGCCCCTGCTCACCCTTCAGCCTCTTCATGCCGCCAAGCTGGGCCCCATGCCAAACAAGCCTTCCATCTCCCGGAAACACGCCAACTTCTCTCTTGCCTCCAAGCCTTTGTGTGCCCCACTGCCTGAACTATTCTAATTTCTTATTCAACTTTTGTTGTTTGTTTGTTTGTTTGTTTTAAGTAGGCTCCACACCCAATGTGGGGCCCAACACACGACCCCGAGATCAAGACCTGAGCTGGGATCACGAGTCAGACATTTAACTGACTGAGCCACCCAGGGCCCCCTCCGCTTTTTATGTAAACAAAATGATAAGTCACAATGAAACACAGTCAAAAGGCCTGGCAAACCACCCCAAGGACCAAAATTGATTTTTAGGTTTGTTAGGGGCTGTGCTGAAAAGTATCTCTCTCTCTCTCTCTCTGCAAGAGAAAAAAGAAAAGGAAACAGAATATTCATCACTCAGCGGGCTGAACTAGAAAACTGTTTATCTGACTAATCAGGTTGGAGCAATGGACATAAGAATAAACTTGGCTTTTCTTTGTTCTTGATCATTAATTAGAGATTCTCTTTTGTGTTTCTTGACATTCAATGTGCTGCAGAAATGGTTCCCTGAAATGTCAAGTTATTTTACTGCAGTCTGTTTTAATTTCTCAGGAATAGGACCTTTCAAGCAAAGGCTTATGTAAACTCTAAAGCTGGAAAAATATGCTTTAGAGAAACCATATGAAGTTGTGAAAGTGTTGCTTACAGGATCTCGGGATGTCTGGGGTTCGTTCACAAAGGTGCCCGTGATGATGACCCCATCATATAACTAAATAAATAGATAGATAGATAGATAGATAGATAGATAGATAGATAGATAGATAGATAAAGGCACCAGAACCCTTTCCCTTTTCCTCTTTTCCTCTGAAATTGTGACCCTACCCTGGGCAGCCCCTAGAGACAGGAAAATGCAACCACCCCTGGCAGCCTGCCTCTAATGTGCCTGGAGGCTTTGAATGTAAACTTACAAGATGGATGTCTCTCTTCTATCCCCTACTCTCACCCTATGTCAGGGACAACTTCCTGAAGCTCCCAACTGTCACTCCCAGCATCTGAGGCTTAGTCAGTGCCTACCTACTAACGAGGGTGTCCCCCAACAGCACCCCAATGCATCCAACCCTAGTCACATGTTGAGTGAATATTGGATGAGTTGGCCGTGTCCTTGGCCAAGACTGGGCACACTTTTCCTAAAAAGGGCCGGCTAGGTGGTCAATATTTGGACTTTTCCAGCCAGAGTCTTGGCCCCACAATCTTCTTTGTTTTTGTTTGCTTGCTTGTTTGTTTGCTTGGATTTGTGTCCAACCCTCTAGAAATTTAAACGTCACTCTTAGCTCAGGGCTACACCGAAGCTGGCCACAGTCTGGGTTGGGCTCCTGGGTATCTCCAGGTGATACTGTGATGGAAAATGCAAGCATGTCCCCACCTTCAAAGAGCAGTGGGGACTGTGCTGAGTCATCTGCAAGAGGAAGTCAGGGTTGTGAAGATAAAGAACAGGTTAAACCCAGGGGGGCTTCCTGGAGGATGTGAATGCTTATGGAGTGAGTGGGGTTGTGAGGATGTCCACAGCAGGTACACCAGCGAAAGGATTCAGGCACAAAAAGCTGTGTGTGCAAAGTCAGTGAGGCAGGAGAGAAATGGACTGAGTAGGCCCAGCTGGGTTGCAAGGCTGGACCCTATACTCCGAGGTGTGTGAGTGTGGCACGAGGAAAGATAGAGAGCAAACTGCGTTTAAAAGGAAGAAGAAGCTACTGAAAGCTGTTCCGCGAGGTGCCAGAAGTTGTGAGCCCGGGGCCACACAGGCGGGTGGCTGGAGGATGGCAGGGGAGGGATCCAGGAGACAGAGGGAGAGTCTTGCACTTCTCCACTGACCTTGAAGTTTGCCAGCCCCTCTTAGGCAAATTAGAGGCCAGTCAGGATGTCTGGGAGGTGGTCCCACCCCAAGCCCTCTCCTTGTAAGAGGACTGTTTGGGGAGGGGGAGGACCTTCCAAAGAGGAATCAAGCACCCCCTCTTCCTTATCAATTTAGAGATGGAAAGCAAGTTTCTGCTAATACAAAGGGAGTGTCCAGGACCTCTCTGGGGTCCAAGTGCTCTTAGCATGAATGCTACACAGTGAGACACTTTCTCTACCAATGCTCCCTTGTCCTGTGTTTAAGAGTTCACCAACCTGCACCATACCTGGGTCTTGGGAAGAAGAGGAATCGGCCGACTTAGTCTCCGGGGAGTTGACGATCCTGTTAGGGAGACAGGTAGGCAATGCAGTCAACACACAAGAAAGAATAACATAAGGTTAATAGTTGGGAAGAGGCAGGAAGGCCTTGGGAAGAAGAGAGAGATGGATTGATGGGAAAGCAACTTCCCAAAGGCCTTGGCACTTGAAGCCAGAAAAGCTTTGTTGCTTCTTCTAGTGAAATCTGAGTTCTAGGCAGTTTCCATTTTCTGGTGCCCCCAGGATATTTCCAGAGGCGAATGAGGTGACCTCTGTTTGGGGAAGCCAAACCTGGCCATGGCATGCATCATGAGTTGGGAAGAGAAGTGGCTGGTGGGGCCGAGGACCCACTGAACTTGAGTTGGTATCTTAGCCACCTTGATTCATTCAGTTACCTGGCCGTCCATTTGCACCTGAAATGCAGGATGGCTGAGTGACTGAATCTTCTCTTTCTTGCTCTATTCTGTGCCACGTAGCCTCCATCCTGAGTGCTGCGGTCATTAGCCAGGCCTGGGGTGGAGAGACGAGAACAATTCAATGATAATGACTCACATTCATTACTGAGAGATAGTAATGATTCAAGGGAAAATAATGACAAATTCCTCTTTCTCTCGAACAAGGAACTTTGTGCCAAACTGGTGTTTGATGGTGCTTGAAAGAAAGCAGGAGGTCATTAAAAATCCTCTCCCAGCTTTGTATTCTTAGTATAAAACTTTTAAAGAATCAGGTTTATAGTGAATAAAAATGTACAGACTTCTGGATCTTATATGAAATGTGCAGGAATGTGCGTGATTCAGCTGAACCTTCCTCTGATTATGCTTTTCGGAAACGTTTTCTCTCCAAAATTATAGGGTTGTCAGTAGGATGCCGAACTGGGTACAGGAGAAGGACAAAGTCAATACTGCTTCACATTCTGTACTCATTAGAGGGCCATTTGCACCCTTTCTGGGAGAACAAAGACCCTGGAGAGAGGCAAGTTTTATGAATGACTATATGACTGACCAGATAAAGTGGGACCTTCTTGTCATTTCACCCTATGGTCCCTATAGGTGGTGGGCCCGGGCTCTTACAGGAAACACTGTTTTTTCAGTCCCATTGTTAGAATGAAATATTTGTAAACTCCAGTGAAGTTGAAACAGTGCACCCTCACCCCATAGAGCCTTCAGCTGGGAGGGGAAGAAATAAGACCCTCTGACACGTGCTCTCTGGGGCCTCGCCTGATGGAGGGAAATTGGGCTGGAGGGATGAGAGAAGCAACCTTCAACCTAAGTGTGACCCCAGTCATGCCCTGTCATCAGCACAGGGCATCCCCATCAGATTGCTCCTTGGGGTACATGTCATCGCTGTTTAGACAAGCAAGGAGATGGGGAAGGCCGGTTTTCAGGCAGAACAGTAGAAGGGTGCTACCCTAAGTATTTCACATAAATTCAGCTTAAAAGGTTTTCATAGTTAGGGACTTTTTATTTCCACTGTTTAGCAAACTGTCTCTAAGTAAGAGCTAAGGCTCTTCTTCAGAGATACGACATTGGGAGAAATAGTTTCTGCAAATATTTTCATTTTTACTACATTTTATCCCTTCCAATTTCAAGAGAACAATAAAGCTTGATCACCTAGGTAATCCGATCAGGTCTTTCACTGTAAACCTATAGAAGCTTGAAGTTCAACATTATGATGATTTTCAGTTAAATATCTGGAACCAGTAGGGTGCATTTAGGAAAGGAATTTTGCCTAGGAAATTTCCCTTCAGTAGCTGTGGTGCCCCATCAGCTCCGAATTACTTCTGCTGATATTCTGTGCTTAAGGGTGGTTCAATCTGGGCCATGGCGACGCCACCTAAGGCCTGAGTGGGGAGATGTAACAAACAAACAAACAAGCAAGCAAACAAACAAATAACGCAATGGAACAGTATTTACCGAGCATCTGACTGTTGGCTCATTATTCATACAAAACCATGGGCAGAATAAACATACCTGTAAAAATTGCCTAGATCCAGTTGAGATTGAAGTAAAATCAAAAATATATATATGAATGACATTGGAATTAAAATATTAATCCTCCAGAAAGTTTGTCATGTTGCTAGTATAGGCTTCTACGGTGAAGAAAGAATTCTAGCTCTGGGTCTGGAATGAAAAGGCCCGAGCTGTTCGGGATGGGCAGAGAAAATACAGCAATGACTCAGAAACATCTCAGCTTAAGAACAAAAAGGGAGGAGGGGATAGCAGGTAAGGTAAGTACAAAATAAGCCCTTCTAGAATCTTCTGGATGCCAGGGACAATGCCGCATGCTGGGTGGCAGAGAAGGACAAGGTTTAGGTTTTTCTTGCAAGAAGGAGATGACCAATGGGGAAACAGATCAGTAAACAATTAAGTTTCAGAATGGTGAGACAAGCACATGGGGGCAACAGGAATCACTGGGAAGTGAGCAATTGTGTCCCATTGGTGGCGGAAGGAGGCCCAGAGAAGGTGACCTGACATGACATGTGATGTGAACACATTGCCACCATATGACTTTGGGGGACGTTCATTACCTTTTGTGCATGTCACAGATCACAGAGGTGCTCTTCAGCTACATTCACATGTCTCAAGTTTCTGGTTGTCTTCCCAGAGACCACAGTGTAGACATCAGAGAGCTTTCCATTAGATAAATGTTTTCATGGAAGGGGTTTTTTTTGGAAGCCACAGAAAGTGCCTGTGTGCAAATGCAGAAGAACAGAACCACTGATTGAAATCTGAACTGAGTGACTGCTTCACCAGTGGGTCTAGGAAGAATAAGTAGGATTCTTGTCATCTCAGCTAAAAAGACCAGGCACAGCATATTTCCAGAGACTGCAACGGAGCTTGGACCCCAGAGTGGTCTTCTTGGGGTCACAGCAAAGATATGGGAGCCAAGTCTCACATAGAATAAAATTCTAGCTTCATAAGCCCTTTCCCTGAGAAGTTCTCCAGAGTGGTTAACCTTGCTCCTTCTACCTTTGATCAGGTGTTGGTGCCATCTTGAACTTGATTTCTGGTTCCTTTTGAAATCAAGACTATGACGAAAGCCACCTCCTATTTCAGCCCTCTGCTACGCTCCTCTGTGTACCTAATGGAACTTTAGTGATAGAGGCCATACCTTCATCCCCCCACTCCCTACACCTGTTTGCTGTTTCCATACTCCAGGTCTTTGCTCACTGAGTTTCTGCTACTCAGCTCACGTGGAGACTCTCTATTCAACCTTCCAGCATCCATGAGTAGGGACTTCTCCTAATGAAGGATTCTTGGGCCATGCACAGTGATGCAGATGGAGATAACCCTGTCTCCCAATTCATGGCCCTCCTTGATTCACTTACTCCCTTCCCAACTCGCCTTTAAGCTGCTTTTATAGAGTCCCAAGTATTTGCTGAGAGAAGAAATATACAGACCTATTCATAATTTTGATAAACTTTATGCAAGCCCCTCCAATATAATAACATCAGTTCAGTCAAAAAGTAATTAATCTGCCTGGTTTCCCCCCTCTCAATTATTTAAAAAATAATGTGACTCCAGCTTAATTAACCAGAAGCCGCTGTCTATTGTTTTATGAGGCGTATCTGACTCAATTTGAAAATGCATTAATGGAGGGTTTGTTTATCCCACTATTTTCTTCCTCAGTGAATACTCAGGGTTCCTTCAAGTTGAGTGTTAAACATTTAAGTCAAATAATTTACTCAAGAAATGAAAACAAGCAAACATTGAAAGATGCATGGGATTCTGCTTACTTTTCCTAAGCTATATGATTGGTTAACACAACATTTGACTGGGTACCTAGTGTGTGTCCAATGAGGCTCTGATGGGCATGGCGAGTGAGCGGGGACAGACCTGGAAATCTGCCAGGTCAACTCCAGGCCTGGATGAAGAAAAAGTCAGTGAGAAGGACAGACTCTTCCATTCTATAACAGCATCTGTGTGATAAAAATTTTAAATCAAACATTTCAGTTTTCATAGAGGTGCTTGGTGCAGAAGCTAATATTCATCCCTTGTTGTCTGCTCCCAGCTTGTAAGACAGAAAGAGGTGGATGAGGGATACATCATGGTCTCAAAAAACAAAAAAGTCACATCTTTTTCCGTGGAAGAGGGAAAAATACTTGAAAATATGAATAACGACTCCTTAGGGTGGGTAGGCTACCTTTTCCACAGTACTTTAGCGGAACAAAATGGCTGAGTTAAGAAACCTAGAATCTAGGCGTAGCTCTACCGCTAACAGCAAGTTCCACTTTGAACACACCATTTGACTTTTTTCAATTTTCATTTATGTTTTCATGGCTGGAAACTAATTGAACTCCATGGGAGAACGCTGGAAGACAGATAATGGCTTCTTGAAGGACAACGGTGAGCAAGACTCTGAAGATGAGTGAAGATGGAGGAGAAGAGAGCCCCGTGATTACTGATATCTGCCGTAGAAGGAAGGAACGGAGCAACAGGGGCAGTGTGTTAGCCGTCCCTGGGAGAATGATCTCAAGGGTCTTTCAGACTCTAAAATGCTTGAATTTTTACACTACTTCAAGCCAATGTAGCTTTAAGGTTTTAGTTGGAAAAAATTAGTTGAAGATCCTTGACATAGGTTTTTAGGTTTTAGGTGGGGCCTCAAAGTTTCCACCCCACTGCTTGATGCCAGGATTCAGACTCGAGTAAGGAATCTGTCCCTGCCTTCATCTGGAATCTTCTTGATAGTCCTCAAAACTTTTAGGGACACTTACTCGCCTCCTTTTGTTATCGGCCCCTAAGTCCTCAGCACCTTCCCTTTTGAGACCATTTCCTTCTTCACTCCTTCACTCCTTCACTCCCTACCTTGTGACAGGTGGACTTCACCTTTTGCTTCTCAGAGAAAATAGAGACTCCCATGGGAACTTCCCTCTCTTCCCCAACCCATAGCTCCTTCCCTGGAGTCTCAAAGGAGAACACAGCCTTTGTCCCCTCTGGTTCAACCCTTCCCCACCCCTGAGCAGCCTCCTGCTTCCTCTCTCTGCTCTCCCCTCTCTGGCCTCCATTTTTCCCCTTGCCCTGCCTATTGGTTCTTTATCTTCTGCATCTAAACCTGCTTCCACTAAATACCAAGCAAAAGGAAAACCAATTTTCGTCCTCCTCCCCTTTCCTCTTTGGGATCAGTATTTTTTTTAAAGATTTTATTTATTTATTTAACAGAGAGAGAGAGAGATCACAAGTAGGCAGAGAGGCAGGCAGAGAGAGGGGGAAGCAGGCTCCCTGTTGAGCAGAGAGCCCGATGCGGGGCTCAATCCCAGGACCCTGAGATCATGACCTGAGCTGAAGGCAGAGGCTTTAACCCACTGAGCCACCCAGGCGCCCCGGGATCCATATTTGAAATAGTTGTCCACACCCTCTGATCGCTCACAGCTGCCTTGCCTCCCAACCCTCCGAAACTGTCTGGTTCCTGTCTCAGCGTTGAAAGTCTTGTCTCTAAATGATTTCTACTTGGAACACCTTGGACTTGAGGCACGTGGAGTCATCCATGTGCAGATGTCCATGAGGCAATTGGATATACATGCTTGGAGCTCGGGAATGATGTCAAGTGCGAAGAAGCAGACTCAGGCACCGTGTGACCCGTCAGGAAGCAATGATGCAGTCGTCACCGGCCAGGGAGGTCCCAGGGAGCAGCTGGCATGGAGGCCTGCAGGACTGGTCCTCAGAGTGCAATCTGCACTTCCGGGTAACATGGCAGAAGGAACTGAGGCATCCATCCTTCCTAGGACTGCTTAGTGAGCCACCTCTTTTTCCTTTTCTTCTTGATCTGCCTTGTTAACATTTTGCCCAATTTATTTTCTTTTTTAAAGAACCCACACTTGTGGGGCACCTGGGTGGTTCAGCCGGTTAAATGTTTGCCTTTGGCTTAGGTCATAATCCCAGGGTCCTGAGATCGAGCCCTGTGTAGGGCTCCCTGCTCAGTGGGGAGTCTGCTTCTCCCTCTGCCTGCCACTCCCCCTGCTTATGCTCTCTCTCTGGGTCATATAAATAAACAAATAAATAAATAAATAAATAAAATCTTTTAAAAATAAATAAATACATAAAATCACATGAAAACAAAAAACCCACAGTTGGATTTGTTGATTGTCTATTGTTTTGTTATACTTTTCACTAGTCCATGCTTATCTTTCTGAGTTCCTTCCTTTTTGTTTCTTTAACATACTTTCTCTTTGCTAGTTACTTTTATTAAACATATATTTTCAATTTTTTTTTAAGATTTTATTTACTTATTTGACAGGGAGAGTGTGAGAGAGCACAGCAGGGGGAGTGGCAAAGGGAGAGGGACCAGGGGCTCCGTGCACCCCACTGAGCAGGGGGTCTCTATCCCAGGACCTCAGGATCATGAGCTGAGCTGAAAGCAGATGCTTAACTGACTGAGCCACCCAGGCATCCCATAACTCAATTAATTTTATAGTCATTGTTTTTCTAAATAAATTCATCAAAAATATGTAATGCTAAATATTTATATTAACAACCATCTCTCAAGCATTTTCATAATTGTTCATTTCAATTTCCTTTTTAACCCATGGACATTTTTAAGAATTTTAAGAATTTATTTTGATATCCAGATATTTTCTTAATGATCTTTTATTGTTGGTTTCTAATTTAATTGGCTTGTGGTTAGAGAAGCCTAACATAGCCTTTGGTCTATGTCACAAAGTTCTTCCATCATTGTTCAAATTCTCCACTGAGATCTAGCCTGTGGTTAATTTACAAAGTAACACTTGCGTAAAACACATACCATCATTTTTAGCATATGGTTCTAATTATCTCTGTTATAAAATGTCGGATAATTTCAATGTCCAAGTCCACAATGTTGCTAATCTCTGTGTGTGTGTGCGTGTGTGTGTGTGTGTGTGCAGGTGTGCGTGTGTGCATCTGCTTGAGCTAGGTAGAAGTGGGTTCAGATCACTTACTCGGTGAATTTGTCAAATGTGTCTTTTTCCGTCAGTTTTTCTTTACTAAATTATGAGCAAATATTATAGGTTGTTTATATTCCTTGTATATCTTGATGTGAATTTATTACTATGTAGATCTATTCTTTACCCATATCAATATGTTTTCACCTAAATTCTATTTTGTATTACTGTTACTATTCCAGCTTTTTCTTGGTTAGACTGGGACTGCTGTGTCTTTTTCTTTTTTTCACTTTTAATTTTCCTTGAGGTTTATTCTACGTATATTTCTAATCAGGAGCTGTAAAAATAAATCCAGTCCGCTGTCCTTATTAGAGCAGTTTAGCCATTTACATTTATTGTAATTGATCACATATTTGGGCTTATTTCTACATCTTATTTTGTGTTCACACTTAACGATCTTTTTCTAGTCTCCTTTCCTATTATCTGATAAATCAGGTATCAACAACTCTTCTTCTGGAAAGGATATATTTTTGATACTTTTATAACAAACTTCCACGAACTTTTTGATGACATTCAAATCATAAAACATAACTATAATAGAACAAAATTGAGGATAGAAGCTAATAGCTTTAAGTGAGTTTATTTTTTTTTTTTTCTGAACATTTCCTGGACACATTATTCAGCTGCTGCACTAGATATGGTTTAATTATTTTATCATAAATTAATGGCTTTCCTTACCTATCTGACAAATGAGACACTCAGAAACTTACCGTCACGGCAACCTTGTTTTCATCTTATTTTTGTGAAGAAATTTTGCCTTGCTGAAATGCCTGTTGGCAGTTGTCTAATTCTTCCGAGCATCACTGCCCTGAATGATGAAGTGCTTAGTCTAGTAATTCTGATGTAGTGTGTGTGCCGTTAGCACAGGTGGTATGTTCTTGTGTAATATACACGATGCCTTGCCATGGAACTCAATACCAAATAATCCACACTACCACGCCTTCAAATTACAACATTTGACGTCCACTCTTCTCTTCTTTTGATATAATGAATATGCCACTGGTGATGGGGAAAAAAATCTTGGAATCAACACACGTGCTTCTCAAGGGGCGGCACAGGGGCTGTCACCAGGATTGGCAGTGTGTAGCTGTGTTAGCGGTGACCATGTCCAATGCCGCAAGGGTCTGTGACGAGTGTCAGTGCAGCGCCAACGTCACGTGGGTAGCACATAAACAAATGGGTGTGCTGTGTTCAGTACATCTATATTTGTGGGCACTGAAATTTTAATTTCATGTAATTTTCACATGTCAGGAAATATCCTTCCTTTGTGTTCTTCTTTAACCAATGGGAAAAAAACTCCCTTGGCCTCTGGGCCACACAAAAACAGGTGTCAGATACGATAAATAATTTGGAATTTCCTACTGTAATTCTTTTGCCCCTTCCATCCTATCTGGAAGCTATAGATCATATCTCTATTCATTTAGGGATTTCCCTTAATTTTAAAAATCACATCTAATAAATTATATTTTAGAATACAGAGGAGTAAGTCATATTTAATTTTTTAAAAGGAGTTGTGTTTCTTACAAGAAAGTCAAAAGTTGATCATGTTTCTGTTTTTTAAAATCATTTTCACTAAATTTTATACATATATACATATACATATATGTATATTTATACTTATAATAAAGTCCAAAGTTGGTCATGTTTCTGTCCTGTGCTTGATCTTTCACAAGAATGGGACACAATGGATTCAGTTCTCAGGAGCCGAGCTTGAGGACCAGAGACGCAGTTTCTCTGCCACATCCGCCTGCTACAGGAAAGGCCATGCAGACGATGGGGAGACCACGGACCAGGGCGTTACACGCCCGTGGCTTTCAACTTTGGTCTCCCGCCCCACGTACTTCGGATAAATCACCAAACCTCTCCAAGCTTTAGTTCCCTCCTTTGTGAAACTTTGTTAACAATATCTCCCCTGCGTATGAGCTTTTAGTGGACTCGGTGTCCACAAAGCCCCTGCTCGTGGAGGCCTCGATAGCAGGTCCCCACCATGACCTCCACTCGTGCCCAGCCTGGTGCATCTCAGCTGGGTTCATTTCAACTGCAGGACTCTGCACTGCTACACTCAAAAGGCCGGCTCTACACTTTTCCTCTCTTGTGGAGAGTTCACTCAGTCTCTAAGTGTGGTATCACTTACAAACCACTTGATTTGGTCACCTCTAGACTCGATGTGTCCGTTTCACAATGCCCACTGCACCGCGTCTGTTTTGGTAAAAGCCTGGTCCGGCAGGTGGGGAGCTGGACAATCTGTCTCTGCAGAGGCTCGTCTTTCTACACTCGCTTATGCTGACAGTCCTTTGACAAAGGATGCCCCATTAAGCCATAAAAGGAGCTTTGAGGTTGCTGTATGAATGAGCCCATGTGAAATCTGAGCCGAAGAGTGGGGTCCCTCCTGAGAGGTCAGAAGAATGTGGTAGCATCCATCTTACTAGCTGCTTGAAAACATATGACCTTTTCCTGCTATAAATCTCATTTTAATTTTGTGCCTGCAATAAATGCATAAATACAGTTATGTGTACCAACAGATTCACATCCTCAAACCCTGGAAATGAAGAAGTATTCCTGGCACTGATGAAAAAGAAATCTTGTCAATAAAAAAGTGTTATTGATGTGGATGCTTATATTTTGTAGGTCTCTTACATATCTTTCATTCATGATGGATACCAACCAAGGCACAGCAGAAAAAATGAAAGCAATAGTAAGTGACACCCCCCCAAAAAAGTTTGGGGGCAATAAATCTCTGAAGAATTGCATAAAGGGGTTAAAAAAGTTTAAACTTCCAGCTAATAAAATAAGCTATGAGGATATAGCATATGCCATGGTGACTGTAGTTAATAATACTTATTGTATATTGGAGAGTTGCTAAGGGAGTAGATCTTAAAAGTTCTCATCACAAGAGAAAAATGCTTGTTAACCATGCAAGTTGATGGATGGGAATCAAACTTATTGTATTGTACTGATCGTTTCATAAGATATACAAATATTGATCATCATTTTGTACACCTGAAACTATATAGTTATATGTCAATTACATCTCGAGAAAATAATTTTATAGCAAATGATTGTTTAAAAGTTTTTCCTTCCTTTTTGACTAATTTCTTATGCTGTTATGCTTAATGTGACCAATTGTTTTGAATAGTCCCCAATTAAAATACATGATGGGATTTTTTTTTTAGCAAGAATTTAAAAATTAAAAAAAAATCAAAGGAAGGGATGTAAATAAAGCAACGAAGCAGTTGTGTTTCACTTAGGATTACAAAAAACAGCATAGAGAATTCAGCACCATACTTTTCAAGAATCCTGAAACAGAAACCTTTCATTAAAGTATTAATTCTACTCACTCCCGAAGTCCCTTTCCCCCAACACTGACCTGCCCTCAGGCTTCCTGGTGTAAAGTGGTTCCAGCAAAGCGAGGTCCAGTCGAAGGAGCAGGTGGTTAGGTTCAGGTGCAGAAGTTAATGTACGCCTTAGGCAGTGCCAAACCGCTGGGGCGTGCACATGTGGGAGCAAGCCACAGTGACGGATTGTTGCAATGGATTAGGGGCAGGAGACAGCAGACCTCTGAACACTGGCAGAAGTCGACAGTGAAAATTATCTATGGCACGCACATTCTTTACCTCTCCCCATCTTTCAGTCTTGGTAAGCCCAGACTCTGCGGGAGGAACCCAGAAGCATGACATGATTCCTATCCTCAGGTTCTTCCTGCCACCTTGGGAGCTAAAACTAGTTCTGAACAAGGGGACTTCGCCCTGGGGAGAGCAGAGGTGGGAGGGAAGAGCGGCCTGGAAAATGCCTGGGCATCACTGGCATTTATGGAATCATCCCTCCGGTAAAGACTAGGTGGTTAGGGACGCCTGGATGGCTCAGTTGGTTGAGCAGCTGCCTTCGGCTCAGGTCGTGATCCCAGTGTCCTGGGATCGAGTCCCATGTCTGGCTCCTTGCTCAGCAGGGAGCCTGCTCCTCTCACTGCCTCTGCCTGCTTCTCTGCCTGCTTGTGTTCTCTCTCTGTCAAATAAATAAATAAAATCTTAAAAAAAAAAAAAAAAAGACTAGATGGTTAGCCTCTCATCAAGGTGTGGCCACCGAGTGTCACTTCATTCTCTGGTACTTCGTCGGTGTTGTTCTGATGGCTTTCATGATCTGAATGTGAAGCTCATGTGGGCTCACCTAACCTCACTGGTGTCTGAACTTCTTACCCATGGGCCCCCCTGCTCCACGCCTGCAGTGTGGGTCACTCTGCATAAGGGCAGCTGTCCCCAGGGTTCTGTGCCATCATTTTTGTACCTGGAAGGTCCAGAAAAAGGCCTGACCTTATATATGGCAGAATCTGGCCCATCATAGGGGACAGTGATCAGGTTGGGGGGTTGGTTCCTATGATGAGATGGAGAGTGTATGGAAAGCCTAGGGTACAACTGCCTGCACTCACATACTCATTCACTCATTCCTTCATTCATTTGTTCATTCAACTGCTACTACCTGGGTGTCTACACTGGAGATATGACTGTAGATTAAAGCAGGCAGGCTGGTCCCCACATGGACTACAGTCTGGGGCAGGGGCTGGTGGGGACGCAGACCATCCAGGAGCTGCAAGAGCAGAACAGAGGGATGCCTAACTTTGACATTGGATGCTAGGGAAAGACTCTTGAAAAGTGAGATCCTTCTGGAACCTGAAGGATGGAGTGAGAAGCAGAGAGGTCAGGGGCAGTGCGTAGGCAGTTTCCTGATGACACTGCTCGGTATTATCTGCAGCCTCTGGGAAATAAATCACTTAATAGGTTAATTTCCATATCAGTGAAATGGGGATAATAGTACTTGCCTCGCTGGGTGGTTAAGGGGCCTCATGAGATAAATGTCCGTTAAGCAGCTAACAGAGTCCTTGTCACTTGATGATCAGTTGATGTCTGATGGATGGATGGATGGTTCTTGTGGGTCAGAATCTACCCACCAGTTCGGTTTGCTCTATGTTAAAGCAGGGATACAGTTCTGAATTTGTAAATGAAAATCCAATTTGATATACTCTTCATTTACCCTCTGTGAGCTGCGTGAAACTAAAAATATTTCAAGTTCTTTGTGTTCAGCCGCTGATGTTCAAAGAAATAAGTCAATTTATTGCAGGTGCCAGGCAATTTGCCTTGAATAATGTTGTTTAGCAAATTTTATGTTAGATTGGAAGGGGAAGAGTTCCCAAAATTTCCACTAATGGACGCAAAGATTCACAAAAGGAATTCATAACCAGGAGCCCCGATGAAGGACCAGCTCTGGTCGTAACAATAGCTGTCCCCTGTCACTATCAGACGATAGATCTTCTAGTAAGAGGACAGGTTTTAAGTTAAAGTTCCTGAATGAATGATGCTGCGGAGAAGGAGCAGACTGAACTGGCTCCAGCCTGGGGCAGGGCTCAACTCCTGGCCTCAATCACAATGAAGTTATAAAACCGAGAAATCAATCAAACATATCCTGAGTTAGTGGAGCGTGGAAAACACAGTGAGGTGTATTTAAAGACAAAATGCACTTATTGTGTGTTTGCAAATGAAATGACTTATCGACTAGACTGTAAAGTCATCATTTTGGAGCCAAATAACCAAGACGCAGGCTAGAATTACTCCTTCATCTCTGTCTCGCCCACTGGAAGGAGGTCCTGGGAAAGCAGCCCCAAATTGGGCCCTAGCAATTTGCTGCAGGTAAATACAAAGCCCAGTACGTATCTGGCACCCGAAAAAATTCATTCAAAACGCTGCATTTTATTAGATGTATGTGACTCGGGCCCTACTGTAGTCTGTGATATTCACACGTGTTTCTCTCCATCTGAAGTCAAATCCTGAATGCAAATGTGATATTCACACAGTATTAGTTGAAAATACTATGCCTTTCCTAGGTCCGTCAGGCATGGCTTTTCTCTTGAGGATCCTAGCCACAACATGGCACTATGATGTGTGTGTGTGTGTGTGTCTGTGTGTGTGTGTGTGCGTGCGTGCAGATCTGTGCATATGAAGACACATTTCTGAGTATGGGGCATAGGAACATTGCATGTCTATCAAGAGTCCTTTCTAGCTTTCATTACATGAGCTTCTGGAGAGCACTTAGCCCATTGGCTCAGCTTTTCTATCAGCACAATGGCAATGAACTTCAGTTTCCCGCTTCACTGAAGAGTTATAATAATTACTGTAATGTTATTTCCTTGAATGAAAAATGCCACTTGGATTGCAGTGGATACACTTACAGGAAATTAAAGACTGAAAGTTGAACCTTTATATTCCAGGGCGACACAGCTAAAATACAAAACTTTTATCCATCATAAAGAAATGTACTCAATGTTTAATCAATATGTAAAACGTAAATTCGTATCTTAAAATCCAATGCTCACCTTTAAAACACTAGTTACTACACTTTGAAAAATACTTTTCACATATTTTGGAGTTTTCATCACAGATTGTTTCTTTGCCTGGGGATTCCTCTCCGCCCATGACTAATGTGTTTCTGGGGACATTACAATTTATTTTATTACATTCTCGGGTTTTCAATGACCTGAAAATTTCCACTACTGTTCAGCAATGGAAAGAATTCTAATAACCTGATATCCTGGCAATTTCAGCGGTCTTTCCCTTCTGAAACTGGAGACACGTTGTTTCTATATTTGCAACTATTTAGCACCAAAATGTTTATTCAGAGGAAGAACAGAGGATTCCAATGGCATACCATCCTGCCCCATCACATCACGCAGAAACACTTTTGTCAAGACTTGCAGTTGTTTTTAAATTATTTTGGAATTTTCCATAGGCTTCCGTAAAGACCGAAGGGGCAGAGAGGCAGAGAAGATGGGACCCGAGCACGGTGATAGAACTCCGAGTCCCCAGGTGAGGGGACCCTCCTGGCCTCCCGGCAGCAGCTCCCCATCTGAGAAGGACTTGGCCCTTCCGTGGCTCATGGGCGGCTTGCTTTTAGAACCAGGGCCAATTTCAGTGACTCTTGACCAGAAGAAAGGCTTTAATTATAAACTGACTACAAGCTGCTTTGCTGGGCTTATTTATTGTGGTTTCAGCACACAGTTTCCTTCCTCTGAGAAAACATCTCTTTGGGGGTAATAATCAGCTTATTATGGTGCCAGGGCCCAGAAACAGTTTTGGGCTGCCCCTCTCCCCCCACACCTCCCACTGTGAAAAGACATCCAGACCCCGTGGACTGACACCCAGGGGAGGAGATATGGATTCTGATTTCTGAATGCCCCACATGGCTAGAATTATCTGTAAGTATGCAGTTTTCACTAAGTTTTCATCTATTTGGTTCTGGCCTATTAATCTTATAAAGCTTGAATATAGATTACAATTTTCAACCACCAAAATCTGATTTTGAGTCAAACAAACCAAAAACTGAAAAATATTTTTGAAAAGTTTTTTTTTCTCTCATTTTTAACAGAAAACCATCGTTGGAAGGAAAAAGATCGGCTCTGCGGCGATGTCTGGCAGCAGTGCCGCTAGGTATGACACACAATGCTTGCGTTCGTATTTATCAGCCGACTTTCTGGAAGCTCCACTGATGGTCAAATTGTACAACATATTTTCCCAATGCTGTCGAACTTTTTTTTTCTTTTTAATTCTAAGTTTCCCGCTAACTCAGAGTCCCCAGTGGGGATGCTGGCCGTAGTGCTGGGACTCTTGTCATGAGTAAAACATCACGTGGATTCGGTTCCATATGTTGCCATTTTTTTTTTTAGCATTATAGTTTATTAAAATAGGCTTGAGATAAAATTCTTTTATTTACAAGGTAAGGGTTTTCTTTCTCTTTTCTGGCCTTCTTTAATCATGTTACATTTGGAGAGGGTTTCTCCAGAAGAGACTCCCCTCGGCTGTCAGTCGGCCCGGGCAGCGTGGTGAGCACCGACGAACTAGCCGCTGCTTGCCTTCTTCCAGCGGGCCAGCGGCAGCGAGGTGTCTCGCGATGCCAAGAAGGGAGCAAGATTGTGGCTGCCACCAGGAAGGCCCAGTGACACAAGCCCCAGGGTCTAAATTCACCCCAACTCTTGGTTTGTCCTATCCGTGTCCCCAGCTTTTGACCTCTTCTCTCTTCCTCCCTCTCCCTCCCTCCCTCTCTCTCTCTCTCTCTCTCTCTCTCACACACACACACACACACACCACTGTTCATCAGGACGAGGACCAGACACAAGGGCAGCCCTCCTTTCCAGCACCAGCAGCAGCACTGGGATTCTGAATTAGGCAGGGAAAACCTGCCACCCTGGTGGTGGTGGTGGGGGGGTGCTCGCTAATCCGCTAATCCAACTCTGCTCTATTCCAGGTTAACCCCTTTCTCCCTGTGCTGCTCCAGGAAAGGCGCCTCTCTGGAGCCCCGGGTGTGGGGAAAGAGGGTGAGCCCACCAAGCACCCTGAAATGACTGGTACCCCTCAGCCACCAGAGACTCGGAGGGAGAGGGCCTAAGTTTCGTACCAGGGCCAAACTTTCTCCTCCCAGTGGCTGTGGGTGCCAAAGAGAACCTTCTGGGCAAATACAAACTGGGGGGGGGGGGGCGGGCTTCATTGGCACAGGGGGCTGCTGCTTCCCTCTGCACGCAGGTGCAGCCTGGGCCCACACTGGGGGATGAGGAGCAAGAGTGCACGGGGTGTGTGTGCGAAGGGGTGGGAAGCAAGCCGAACTGTCCTGTGAGCCCGGGGTGCCAGGCACTGCTCCTGTGGTCCCCTGAAGGGCCTGGTCCTAGGGCAAGATCAGTAACGGCCAGGCACCTATGGGGAGAGGAGCTGCTATCCCCTGGCCTCTGACCGCCCTCCCCAGCAGGTGCAGCCACAAGAAGGTCCCTCGTACACCGTCCCAGTTCCAGGAGTCCCAGATGCCCCTCGCTGCCACACTCCCCGTGAGGGTGAAGAGAAGCTACCTGACCCCAGGGGGCTGCTGCTGACCCCCGGCTCGGGCCTCCCTATACACCAAGGGAAGACCCTGGGCCTCCAGGTGGCCCAGGCTGGGCTGGAGGGGGAAATGGGCCCCGGGTAGCACGCAGGCCACCCTCCCAGGGGCACCTAGAAGTCTCTTTGCAGTGGGCCAGGCTCCCCCCGAAAAAGCCAGAGCTGGGCGCCAGCCTGTCCCCCCTTGAAGGCGGATCAGGGCAGAGGATAGGTTCCAGGTAGAAGGAACTGGAAGAACCAGTGGCGCTGGGAGCGGCCCACTGGCTCCATCTGAATGGTCGCCCGGGGTGAGGCAGGACAGCCACCGGGAGGCTTGAGATGCGCTCAGCTGAGTCAGTTCTCTGCGGGGGCTCCGCGGGCTCTGCATCGCTCTGGGACACCGACTCTGTGGCGGCGGGAATCCGGGCTTGAGCTCAGAACCTTGGCACAGCACTTGGGACAGTCCCCGCCTCCCGTCAAACTTCGGTCCCCTCCCGACTGTAGACGAAGTGGCCCACGCGGAAGCCTGTGGCCGCTGTCTGATGACCGGTGCTGAAGGCAGGTGCGGGGCCTGGGGCCTGGGGTCCGTGGGCGGCGACCCTTGTCGGTCTCCCGAAAGAAAAGTCTCCCGCCAGGCCCGCGGGGAAGGTACCGAGGCCGCCAGCCAGGGCCCCCATGGCGGAGGCGAAACTGGAGAAGCAGGCGGCAGCGTCGGGCACGGGCGGGGACGGGGACGGCGGGGCCTGCTGGTCGGGGGAGGGCGCGCCTAGGGGCTCCAGCTCTGGCGCCTGGGCCCCTCCAGGGCTCCCGGCTCCCGAGGGAGCAGCGGCGCTCACCTCTCCTCTCCTCTTCCTCTTCCGTCGGAAGTTCCCGTTGTCGAACATCTTCTCGCAGTTTGGGTCCAGGGTCCAGTAATTGCCTTTACCTGGGCAGGAAGAGAGGGCTCAGCTCAGAGAAAATGAGGTTTGACTGACCGTGGTGGAACGAGACGAATGGAGGTCAATTTCAAGATTTCCCCACCGGGTCCTCCACGAGTCCTCACCCTCACCCTGAACCTTGAGGTTTGCACCCAGAAGGGCCTCCACAGCCAGACTGGGAAGAATGTGGACATCCCAGAAAGGCCGGGGAAGGGCAACAACCAAGAATACCGAGCCCCTCTAAGTTCAAGGCCAGGGAAAAAGCCTATGGGGTGCACGGCCCCCTGGACTGTGGCAGTCCCTCTGTCAATGGGGCGGGGCGGACCTGCCTTGGCCTCCGTGTTGTCTCCCGCGCTTCACGAAGCGGCATCTCACTGGCTTTACCAACTCTTGGAGTAGGCACTGTCCTCCCTGTTTTACGGGAAAAGACACTGAAGCCCAGAGAGGTACCCCCAAAGGTCGCCCAGCGGACCAGCTCTTCCGGTTCTTCCTCTGCGGGAACGCACAGAGATTTCGAGACTCACCGAACCCTAGACCTGAAGTCAGGGTCTGCGGGTCCCGGCGTCTTCCCGGGGCCTGGCCGCTGTCAAGCACGTCTCTCCTCCTCCCCCTCCTCCCGCCTCAGTACCCCTGGCGGTGCAGGGCGGAGGGACTGGGTTGCCCCAGGCCGCCCCAGGCCGCCCCAGTCCTAGAGTGCCAGCAGCCTGGCTGCGGGAATCCGCGGAGTCCTGGACGGAGCATCCGGGCGCGCCCTTTTCACCTGGGTCGTCCTCCTCGCGGGGCACCTTCTTGAAGCAGTCGTTGAGCGACAGGTTGTGGCGGATGGAGTTCTGCCAGCCTGCCTTGCTGCGCTTGTAGAAGGGGAAGTTGCCGGCCACGTACTGGTAGATCTGGCTGAGCGTCAGCTTCCGCAGCGGCGCGCTCTGGATGGCCATGGCGATGAGCGCCGAGTATGAGTAGGGCGGCCGCACCAGCCGCAGCAGCTCCTGCTGACCCGAGAGGCTCAGCCACGCCAGGTCGGCGCCCGCCAGGCCGCCCGGGGCGCCGAGGAGGGGGCCGGGGGGCGGGTAGCCCGGGGACCCGTAGTGCGGCGCAGAACCGGGGCAGGGCGCATAGGGCGCGGGGCTGAGAGCTGGCGCGTTCAGCCACAGGCGCTGGCCGGCGCCAGCTGCGCCCAGATCCCCGCGCCCGTAGCCCACGGGGTGCGCGGCTGCCCGGGCCTGGCTGTGCGGGGCGGGGCAGACACCCGAGCCGTCGCAGTACGAGGCCATGTCCAGTGGTTCCCGGGCCTGGCCGGGAGGCTCGGCGCCAAAGCTCATGGGCGCCCCATCCAGTGTGGCCGCCAGCAGCTCCTGAGAGCTGCCCGCCAGGCCCCGCCCTCCGCTCTTTAAATGCCGTCGGGGCCCTAGCCGGGGTGAGTGTGGGTGACGAGCCCCCTCCCCCGACAGCGTTGTTGGAGTGTTGTCTGGGTTCCCGCCCCGGGGTCGGCTTTCCGCCCCGCCCTAGTCCGGAGGAGATCCAGACACGCCGCCCCGGTGACTCCCCCACTCTGTGCCGCCTGCGCCTGAGACCAGAGTCCCCAGGACTCTCACTGATCCCGGCCTCATCCGGCCTCTAGGGCCCTGAAGTCCCGGCTGTCCTGGACCCTCGCGCAGGTACCAGGGCTCCCGCTGGCCCCCAAGTCGACGCATGGCACCCTTGCTCGCCCGTGGGGGACCCTGCCGTTGCCGAATCTCTCATCACCCCGGGCAGCTGTGTGGTTAGGGTCACCAGGAAGGGAGCAGAGGGCCGCTAAGCTGGAGAAGGAGTCTCGATGAAGCCCACGGGAGTCGAGGGGCTGGGGCCTGGAGGAGAGGCAGCTCTGTGAAGGACGAGAGTGCTCAATGCCAGGCCTGGCGGGGCCAAGACAGTGGCACTGGAGTCATTAAGGAGTCCCCGCGCAATTAATGTGCAAAGGCGAACCAGACCCCCTGAGAGAGTCGAGATGCTGGAAGCTCGGGACACCCTGGCTGTCCAGGGAAGCCTCTTTTTTTCGAAAACCCTGTCTGGCTTGTTCGCTCAGTGGCCTCCGCCATGGAGAGCAGGGATTAGCAAAACCCTCCACTGGCTTTACTGGAACTCCCCAAAGACCGGCGTCTGTGTGCGCCTAACTGCTAGCGCCCAGCGGTTCTCCCAGCTCCCCCAAGCTCGCCGGCCTCTCAGGCTGCAGGCTGCATCTCCCCCTACCTCCCGGTCCCCCTGGCTCCCCGTGCCTCCCGGCTTAGGCCTCCCTATTCCCCACCAGCTCTAAGATCTCCCCCCATCCAGAGCCCGACCCCGTGCTCCTGGCGCCCCAGGACCTGGGGCCTGGGAAAAGTGCCAACCCCGCCAGGACGCCGGAGTTTTTGCCACCCGCCAGCGCACGGAGAAGCAAAAATTCTCTGGTGATCAAGTTTCAGAGACAGTAGATGGGCCCCATCACTCTGAAATTCAGCGCCTGTTGAAATAGAGCCGGTCTCATTGAAATGGGCTTCGCCCTGGGTCTGTGGATCATCAAAGCAAATACATTTAAATTCATTTAACAAACCAAAGTTTCAATCCTACTGCCCGCCTCCTTCTCCACTTTTGGTGGTGGGGAGAAGGAGGAGGGCGGTAGATTGGGGCTAAGGATGGGGTGGTGGGAAAGATTTGGCCTTTGGAATTAAGAATTAAAGGTCCCAGCTTGTGTCAGCCATTTACGGTTGGGTGGGCTTAGGCCTCTCAAACTGTAATTTCAAATGTTATGGAAAACAACCGATTTGTGGAACAATTTAACAAAGGGCAGAAGGCAGAGTCCCTCCATTGTAACACAGGGTTCCCCTTAAAAGTAACTGCCCTTAAGTAGGGTGCAGTCTCAAGGGGCTCAGCCTTCCCAGCTTCTGGAGGGTAGAAGCCGGCCCCTCAGCTGGTCCCTTTCCCCAGAAATTTCTAATTGTTGTCGGAGGAGTACAGGTAGTGAAGATCCCAGATATCTTCCAGAAGTTCCCCAGCCCCATCGCTGCAGGGAGAGCTGGGGGGAGGGGGGTGGGCCTATGCAGGGTGGAAAACACTACCTGCTTCTTGCTCCCATCCCAAACAGCAGCCAGACCCATCTGCCCCTCAGCCCAGCGACTCTCAGTCTGTCCCCACAATTTTAAATACGTGCGCTCCATACGCGCCTTTGGTAACAGCATCTTTAAAAAAGCCTTCCCTGTAGGGAGTATGGTTGCAAGCTTGATGCAGAGGTGTTCCTGGTGAAGCAAACCTTCTCAGCGCATGTCCACGCCTGCTGATCTCCCTCCCTAACAATACTTGGTTTGCTGAGAGTCTAAGCAAGTTTCCACACTGACACTCTGAAAAGACTGCTGGTTAGGAGGCAGCTTTCCAGAAACCAGGCTTTGCAAGGCTGGGACCAGTGCAGAAGCCACCCGGCTCCGTCTTGACCCGAAGTGTGTGAGTCATGGACAAAGAGCATCAGGTTCAGAAACACAGCCTTGGGGGTGTGGGGCTCCCCAGCACAGCCCGCGTCCCAGAACCTACAGCCCTTCTTCCCTTTGTTCAGCAGCAGGTGTGGGTGTGTAGTTTCTGCAGAGTCGGAAGCTTCTACTCCTCCCAGGGGAAGGGTGCAGGGAGGGAGGTTGGATTGCCCAAGACTCTTGTGTGTAAAAGACACTTGTCTTAGTGGAGTAACACTGTGGTTTAGGAGGAAGCATGAATATTATCACGGCGAGCTGCATGACAGTGATAATAAAATCAGAGACACTGAATTTTAAAGAATATCCTGGCTCATCTCTTACAATGGAAAGGAATAAAAAAAAAAGATGATCCTTCTTTCCAAATCCCCTTTAATTTTAATAGCTTTGCTCTCTGTTAATATTGTGATTCTTTAACACTTGTGAGTTTCGGGACTTCTAAGAAAATCAGAGGAAGCTTCATGTAATTTCTCTCAATTTTGCTTTCGTGAAAAGCATTACGGTTTGTGCAGGAAGGTCCGTATTTTAATCACTGTTCTTGGCTTTCTCAGCCCAATGTCCATCTTTCCTCTCTATTGTAATAGTCTCCTTACCTTTCAACATACCGGACCCACAAAATGAGTATGTAGTAGATGGAGTATAGTCATTTGGGGGAAGAAATGTTTTCACATTTGAGTCAGAGTTGGATGGAACTCTGATGAAAATTTTTCCAAAAGGGGGAAAAAAACCCCAAAAAACTCAGGGGGATGAAATAACATGGAAAAGACTCCATCTTCAGAGGACCCCGCTCCCCTGTGCCCGCAGCCCTGCCCAGGCTTCCAAACAGGACCCCACCTCTTCTGCAAACCCCTGCCCCCCTTCCCCTTTATTCTCAAAAATCACCCCACTGCCTGCTTTGAGAATAGCTCTCCCCAACCTTCTTGCACCCCGAACTTCCGAGCCCCCCGCAGCCGCACCCGCACCTTTGTTCTCTTTCCTTCTGGCCATGATGGGAGCAGAGTCCCTCTTTGTCACACGGTCTCCGTCTGAGGGAGGCAGGACTGGGACCGGGTGGGGCACAAGGGCCACCGGAGGTGTACCGTTTAAGGAGGCAGCCCCTGGCAGGGCCCCGAGTGAGAGGTGCCGTGTTCCCAGTTCTTCTGCCCAAGCTTCTCCCAGGAGCCTCCCTCTGTGATCCCCTCCCCCCGCCCCCCTGCTGCATTACAGATTCTGGTGTCTCCAGCCGGAGTTGGAGATGCTGCTCCCTCTCTTCGCTTCTCTCCTGCCTCTGCTGGTGGTTGCTCTGCCCTCCCCTCTGGAAAAGACAGTCAGCCCAAACGGACGGGCACGCCTCTGGTGGCCTCTGTCCCCAGGAACCCAGTGATTACTCTCACTCCTCCTCACTAGACCCTCAGCAGCCCTTGATGCCTTCCAGAATGCACACCCCTTCCTCTCCCTGTTTTTCAGCTCTGTTCTCTGATTTAGCTCCCCTTTCCTGGCTTCTTCTCAAGCTCTGGGCTGGCCTGCCCTCCTCCTAGGGTCTGTCTGAGGACCCCCTTCTCCTCGCCCTGTGGGTTTAAGTACCAGCCAGTAACTCACGGTTTCTTAGACTCAGTACTGTTGACACTGGGCTAGATAAGTCCTTGTCGCCCTGTGCCTTGTCAGATGATTAGCAGTGTCCCCTGATGTCTGGCTCCTAGATGCTGGTCGTACCTCTCTGGTGTGACAACTAAAGATGCCTTAAACATTACCAACTGTTCCCTGTGGGGCCAAATCACTTCCAGTGGAGAATTCCTGAATTCACTAAAGATTCTGTCGTTTTCGTCAGCCGTTTGGATGTCCTGTTCTCTAACTCAACGTGTCCCAACTGAATTCATCATCTTTCACGGAAGAGCAATGGCAGCAACCTCTAGCAGCTCGGAGTGGCCCCCGGCTGACAGCCCTCAAGGAAGCAGGAACTCCAGCCCTCTAACCACCAGGAACTGAGTCCTGGCAGTAACAGCAATGACCTTGAACGAGGGCAGGGCCCCAGATACAGTAGCCAACACCTCGATACCCAGATAAGCCTTCCGGACTCCTGACCTACAGGATCTTGAGCCAATGAATGGGTATTGCTTTAAGTGGCTAAGGTGTGGTAATCTGTCACATAGCAATAGAAAACTTAAAACAAAGGCAAACAGGGCCATGTCATTCCAGTTCAGTGACCCTTTGCAGTGAGAAGGAGGCTCCCCCTTCTCACTGAGCCTGGACCTCCCCAGGCATGGCCCTGCCCCTATGCTCTTACTTCTCACTATCTCTCGTGTGGGACTTTAAGAAAGGCACAGCCAATGATATTCAAGGCTGGTTAGCAGGACCCAATGACTGGAAGTGTCTACCCAACTTCTTGAAACATTCGAAATTGGAGAGCACTCAAGCTTTTTGGTTTTGGAGGGATCATTTTAGCATCCACAAAGCCTATCCTTGACTTTTGCTGTTCTTTTCTTCCAAAGGAGACTCCAAATTCTGGAATGATATATGGATTTCCAGTTTCTCACTCTAGAAGAGGTCACGTCAGGGGCCACTGTGGCCAAGAGCTCTGGTGGCCGTGAACCCAACCTTGGCCTCAAGCCACAGACCTTAGGTCAGTGATTCCACCTCTGACTTCCATGTTTTCCCCACCTGTGAGGTACTTTGACATACTAGGTTTCTTGATTAATATCATGACTGAAATTTGCTTCAAACTCTTGTCACTGAGAAAAATGACTTTTCTTGGGGAACGTAGAGGGTGAGAGCTTTACCTACAGATTGACCTGGATCCAAGTGTTGGCTCTAGTCCCAAGCACACCTGCTAGCCTCTTCCAAGCCTCAGTTTCTCCATATGCAGAATGGAGCCAGTAATGCCCATCTTGTAGTTATTATAAAGACTATCTGAACTGATACATGTAAAATATGCATGAGTGAGTAGTTGCTATCTAGCCTCTGTTGGCATTCTCCCTTTCAATTAATCAATCACCCATCCGTTGGTCTAGAGAATGAATCTTACTAGCATTGGTCTTCCTCTATAAGTTAAATATACTCAATTATGTTCTCTGTATTCCTGACAGATAACTGAAGAAAGGTTTGACTCATGAGATTTTTTTCTCCTGATATATTCCAGTTTCCTTTTATTAAAGAAAAACCTGACTATACTTAAATATAATATTTAAATAGATGACATCTCACTGATTTTTCAACTTTTAAATTTTGTATATATTTTTTTAAATCTTGTATATTTTAACTTTTATTTTCACCAAGACCAAATGTTGAGCTCAAGTCTGTAAGTTCTGGCTGCATTTATTTCATCTCTGTGCATATGGGTATTTTGTTGTTGAAGCCTTCAAGTCTGAATTATAAACCTTTTGATTCTTTGCTCTTAAATGTGTCATCCATCTTTTAAAAAAAGGCATTGCTGGGCGCCTGGGTGGCTCAGTTGTTGGGCGACTGCCTTTTTCTCAGGTCATGGTCCTGGTGTCCCGGGATCAAGTCCCACATCAGGCTCCCTCCTCAGTGGGGAGTCTGCTTCTCCATCTGACCTCTCTCTCTCTCTCTCTCTCTCTCTCTCTTAAATAAATAAATAAATAATATTTTTAAAAAAGGCATTGTCTTATACACCATCTCATAATCACAACTAACAAATCAGCGGTAATTCTGTAATATTATCTAATACACACTTCATATTGAAATTTCTCCAATTTTTCCTAAATAACTTTTTAGCCTTTTTCTTTTCAAATCAGAATCCAATGTACTGATGAGAGCACTGATTTATGGGTCATGTCCCTTCAGTTTCTTTTATTCTAGAACAGGCCCTACCTTCTGCCCCCTGTCCCAAAGTTTTTATTTAAGTACAGACTTGTGGGAGGTCCCACAATCTGGATTTGTCTGATTGTTCCTCTGGTATAGGTAACCTTGTTAACATAGTCCCTGCACTTGCTTTACACTAGAAATTAGGTTTCAAGATTGATGTAGATTCTAGTTAAGTGGTTTTACCCCATTATTTCAGCAGGCACACGATGCCAGGTTGGTCCTCTCTCACTGACTGAGTGTGGTCATTGGGTTAAGGGAATGACAGCTAGATCTCTCCATTGTAAAAGCAATTAGGAACTAATCCGTGGTATGATGCTTGAACACAGTAAAAAAAAAAAATTCATCCATCTTGGGGCGCCTGGGTGGCTCAGTTGGTTGAGCAACTGACCTTCGGCTCAGGTCATGATCCTTGAGTTCCGGGATCGAGTCCCACATCGGGCTCCCAGCTCCATGAGGTGTCTGCTTCTTCCTCTGGCCTTCTCTCCTCTCATGCTCTCTCTCACTTTCTCTGTCTCTCAAATGAATAAATAAAATCTTTAAAAAAAAATTCATCCAGTAATTGCACTAGCAGGTATCTATTCAAAGGATACAAACATAGTGATTCACATGGGCACTTGTATCCTGATACTTACTTACAGCAACAATGTCCCCTATAGCCCAAATAAAGAAGGAGTCTAAATGCCCATTGACTTATGAATGGATAAAGAAGATGTGATGGATATATATATGAGGGAATATTACTCAGCCATCAAAAAGAATGAAACCTTTCCATTTGCAGCGATGTGGATGGAAGTAGGGGTATTATGCTAAGCTAAATAAGTCAGAGAAAGACAAATACCATTTGGTTTCAATCATATGTGGAATTTAAGAAACAAAACAGAGCAACATAGGGGAAGGGGAGGAAATATAAGATAAAAACAGAGAGGGAGACAAGCCATAAGAGACTCTTAACTATGGGAAATAAACTGACAGTTGTTGGAAGGGAGGGGGGTGGGTAGGGTTAATTGGGTGAGGGGTATTAAGGAAGGCACATGATGTAATGAGCTCTGGCTCTTATATGTGACTATCGAATCACTAAATTCTACCCCTGAAACTAATAATGCAGTATATGTTAACTGAATTGAGTTTAAATAAAAAATTAAAAACAAAAATGAAAATCTAGCTCCCCAAGTAAAAAGATCCCTAGGTAGGAATTTCTACTAATCTTATTTTCTGTTGGTGGTGGCTGCCTGATTCACTCTATTGAGGGCTGCAACCTAGAAATTTCCTAATTCCATCACTCCATTAATATTCATTGATAACTGTCATTTTTCTGTAAAATAGAGCTTTCTGTCATCAACTTAACCATAATTCCTATTAAAAAAACAAAAAAAAATGTTTCTTTTCCTTTATTGGTCCATTTTAAGAGTAAGGTGTTGGTAAAACAGTCATCCAAATTGGAAACAGTAAGTTTAATAAGAGAAGTTTTTTAGAGTATCACTACGGAGTCAGGAATTTTTTATGTACTTAATGGTTTAATAAATTCTCATTATATTTTGTGATGTCTTATCTTGCACATCTCCTGGCATGAAACATGTCAATTCATGTAGTTAGGTTGGCAAATAATGGTGCTTTTTTTTTTTCTGTTCACTAGTCTGGATTTTTTTTCCTAATAATTTTTTTTTTTTAAAATAATGAGTGCCCTGTCTTCCTTGTGGCCGATAAACAGACCACAAACTCCAGGAAGCGGAATTAAGACACTGAAGTCACCCTTTTTGTAACCACATGGTGGCTTGGCTAGTTGATATTCCTCTTGGGAGTGTTCCCGTCCCTAATTATGTGACTGTAATGCCATCTAGTGGGAAGTTAAAGTCTATTTCCTCTAGACCCTTTGATAAGAAAAATCCCACATTGGTGTAACATAATAGGGAGCTTAAGTTCCATTACTTCCAAGGAACTTAAGCTTATGTAGTGAAGCTTAAGTAGCGTTAACAGATAAGAGGAAAGAAATATTCCGAATCCATAGGCATCATAAGGATATTGTTGAATGAAATTTTTTGAGGATATAATCTTTCCTTGAGAGAGATACCTACAAAGTGGATAAGTTTGTTTTATCATAAAATATTCTTTTATATGTAATTTTTTTAGAAATCAATTCAATTGACCTTTTTTCATTAGTTTCAGAGGTAGAATTTAGTGATTCGTCAGTTGCTTATAACATCCAGTGCTCAGTCCATCATGTCCTTTCCTTAATGCCCTTCACCCAGTTACCCCATCCCCCACCTTCCCTCCAGCAACCTTTTGTTTCCTAGAGTTCAGCGTTTCTTAGGGTTTGCCTCCCTTTCAATTTTCGACTTATGTTTTGTTCCCTATGTTTTTAAAATTTGAATTAAAAATTGTAATGCCAGTTTTCATGATAATTCTATTGATTTCTTTTTAACAAAATGCTATTAAATATACAGGACCTTTTAATAGGTATAGAAATTTTATTTCGGAGAAAGAGCTGCTGAAGTTAAACACCATAAATATCCCCATGATTTAGAAAGAAAAAAGAAGAAGAAGAAAAAGAAGAATGTATTTGGAATGAATTTAAAGTTTCCCTGATTATTCAGCTAAGTGCATCCACTTCCTAGTTGAAGGCAGGAAGTGCTTGGGGACCAGCAGACCCAGTTCCCATTGGGGCTGTTCCTTTCCCGTGACAGGTGACCTCAGCAGGACAGAGCCTTCATCCAAGTTTCACATGTGAATGATCAGGTCTGTAAAAGCAAGACCTGCTTTTTACAACTCCTAACTTGCCAACTGTATGAGCATCTAAATCCTGTTTTTTACTAGGAAATGTATATGGTAATACGCATGTAATAGACCAGGATAGAAGTTAGGATGCTCTGGACTACTAGGGCTTTTTGACCCCTTGCTTGCTGCTGCCCAGATGCGATTCTGGCTACATCCTATAATGACGAGACATCCAAAATCGTTTTATTTTTCAATTTCTTATATTTTTTTTTACCTCAAGCTTAAGCGATGTCCCCTGATTTCTGACCACCTTGGTTCAGTCTTGACTTGGGCCAGCACAGGCTGGCAGTCAGAAGGGGCCGGGCTCCCGGCCCCTCCTCGCCAGGGAGGCAGGTGGAGATGATGTGAAACACGCAGGGAAGGGCACCGTTTCTCCGGCTGTGTCTGGTCTGTGCAGGTGCCACAGAGAGAAGATTGCTGCCGCTCCGGAAAGGAAGAAGGCCTGAGTGCTGTTCCAGATCTTGCTGTGGCCCAGCCTGCCTCTCACTGTTCTTTCCCAATGCAGAGCATGAGCCAAGAATGCTCGTGCCAGGAACCTGATGGCCACGGGAGCCTATACCTTGCCTAAGTGGCAAGGAAACTAGCACTTAGGAGCATGGACCCTGGAGGTAGGCAGTCCTGGCTTGCAATCCACTTCCTTGCGCTGTCCCTTTGCCTAAGTTAGCAAATCTCTCTGCGTCTCATTATCCCGGTGGGTAGCCTATGTAATAATATCTGCTTCACTGGGTCATGGAGGGTAAGTGAGGTAATGCATGTGAAACACCTGTTTATGGCTCAGTACATCACGATTAAAGAGTAACTGTTATAAATATAAAAATAATTGTATATGACTGTACTAATAATGTAGCAATCACATTGTATGTTTTATCATATATGTTGTTACATGTTATAGAACCCGATTGTTATGTTAATATGATATACAACATAAAATATATATTACTTATATATTTAATAATATATTAAATTAGATTAAAATATCGAATTGAAGATTCAGTATATCATTTAATACTAATGTGTTAAATTGTATTTACTTATTTACTTACTTGGTTTTCTGGGACACCTGGCTGAAGGAAATGATGTTCTAATTTCTACATGATGATTGCCTCTAAATTGGTTCTTAGCTTTTGCCAACTCCACATGTCAGTTAGATGAGTCTGACTCTTCTTCCTCTTGCTGCATTTTCCAGGGATTTTTCAGAGGTTACCCCCTTGGCGTTTGCTTGTTTATAGTATTTTTTTTTTTAACTTTTGGATGGTGGACAGCACCGAATATGGGCATGTCTATTAAAACAGTCTGGTCCTTTGACCCATAAAGTCCAAAGATTCCAGAATGCCTATCAGGAGAAAACTTGTCTTAAGGAAATTAAGGTACTGCTTGGTCTTTTCTACTATTCTCAAGTAAACTGGGTTTTCTAACTATATGATTGAATGGAGAACAGAAGCCTATCAGACCCTAAGTGTGTCTTATTAAAGATCCAGGTCTGTTTATAATGTATTTATGAATTATAATAAAGATGACTGCATATTTATAAAAAAAACTTTTGGATTTCTGCAATTTTGTCAATTTTGTATCTCTGGGGGATGCTTTCTGGAGCCGATCGTACCCTCAGCTCACACCCTCTGATCTCCACGGACTTCATCTGAAGGTTCCCTGTGCCCACATTGGCTCCAGCATTGTCTATGATGATCTGGAATTGATGGAGAGTGCACTGCGTTCCAAGGACTTCCCTCTGAACACTTGGCCATGCCAGGCACTGCCTTCTTCCCAGCCGATGGCTGAGCATTTGCTCAGTTTCCATCAGTTTCTCCCAGGGCCTGGTGGAAAAGAAATAATTTTCTCAGCATTTGATGACTATCCCCTATGTCTTCAGTTGCCTTTGGAAAGCTACAAACAACAGCTCTGCAGACATGGAGGCAAACGCCCAACATCTGTTTGGTTTGGTTGCACATCTGTAGAGAATTGCATTAAGGAAAAATGAAACCCGTCTAATTACAAGACGATAATTAGCTGTGGGTCTCTCCAGGCCCAGTGGAGCAGGGCATCAGTTCAAGGTTGGCCCATGCACCTGGAGGCATCACCGGAGTGGTGGGTTCCATGCACCTACTTAGTTTTCGAAGGACGGGTCGAGGAGTGGGGCTTCTCTGCCCACCCAGTCTAGCTGCTTCTGTCCCTTTTTACTAGGAAATGTATATGGTAATACGCATGGTAATACGCATGTAATAGACCCAGGGAGGAAGCCCTGGGGCCAGGGAAGCAGACAGATCACCAGCCCTGCACCCTGGACATGCCCCTTAAACTTCTCCAAACCTCAGATTTCTGTAGCCACAAAACATGCCATATCTCAGAAAGGTTTTATGAGGGATTTAAAAAAAAAAAAAAAGATGTTGTAGAAGTATTTGCAATGTGCTATGCAAGATTGAAGTGGGTTTTTTTCTCTACAGAAAACCCTTCAAGAACCAAATAGATACACTTTTTAAGAAGAAGTTATGTTCAACGATGCCTTTCCAAAACCAGAAATATCTTCTTATCACTTATTTTTGAAAGAATTATTTTTAAAACAAATTCTAGCCTGTTGGTCTATTTCTCCTTACATATCAGTGTGGTTACAATGATCGGGGCTGGATTTAAAAATAACACGTATTGAACACAATGCGAGATATTGGTGGCTGCAGCCCTTCATACTTCTGTCCTTCTGGATGTTTCTATGCCCTTTTGTTCCACTAGGATAGAAGCCTCACTGGAGCGTTGGTTCCAGCAGGAAGTGGCAGCTTTCTGTGTCATCGTCATAATACCTTTATCCAATAGCCTCATCACCAGATTCCCTGCATGAAATCCTCTCCGCTTGTAATACCTAAAGTAATGTCTGTTTTCTTAATTGGGCAGCGATACACTGCCAGTGATTTTGGTCCTACTTATTGGATTATTTTGTGTTGCTGGGATCCTTTTAATGGTATGATTTGGAAGCTGTGCTATCAGCAAAAAAACTTAAAACTCATCATATCTACATGTGCTTTGGAGCACTCAAAATACCCTTACAGAGGCGGTGTCCTTTGAGATTTTCCAGTGGTGCACGAGGTAGGAAAAGTGGGTCACCATTATGCGGGTGAGAGCACAGAAATCAGGCAGGGGTGGTTCAGGAAAGCGTGACCATAAATCTCCTAATTGAAGGTTGACTCCACCTGTCAGAGGCGTCTGTACAGAAAGTTCTCCTGGAGAAAGCACTCCGAGAAGGAGAAAATGACTTCTGCAGTTTCAAATTTACCCCTCTCCTTTACTCTTGATTGCGCAATGCCCTTCTGGCTCATTTCTTTTTCCTCAAGGCATGTCCGTGATCATCCTTTTAACGAGGTGTCAGTGGCATGAACGTGTGTGGGGCAAGGTTATGCCAGTTCCTGTGATTTTTTTCCTTGGCCACACTTCATAGTTCTCGTTAAGTTACCAGAAGGGCGTGCGTTAATGCTTCGTCAACAAGGATTTAATCAACACCTCAACTGTATGCCAGGATCTGTGTTAAGTCGTGCAAGCATGAAACTGTCTAGAAGGAAGAACACCAGTGAGGAAGGACCGAGGCAAGCATCTAAGTGCAGGGCAGAACACAAAAGGACGGGATGATATGAAGGTTCACCTTGGAGACACAGTATAGGTGAGGTTGGGAGGGCAAGAAAGTGCATTCTAGGTAGGAGACATGGGGAGAGCGAAGGCTCAGTGACAGAGCAAGCTCGGACAAAAATTTAGAGAAGGTAAGGATAGCTAAGCTTGTTATAATGATATGTGTATGCAGTATTTTCTCTATGCCAGAAATTTTATAATGTCCCCAAGCTAAACAGAGGGTACACGTGCCTCAGAATGTATCAAATGTATCAAGACTTCTTCCCTGGTTCAGTTGTGTGTGTGTGTGAACGTTATTGATATTGCTGCAGAAAAGTCCATGAGTCAGGTATAAAAATCGACAAATTTTCAGAGTGAATTCATCCATCCACTGTACCCAGAAGGTTACAGCCCATTAGAGAACTCCAGATGGCCCTCCTGTCCTCCCAGCCATGGGCGCCCCCTATGCTGATTTCTAACATGGTTGAGTTGTGCCTGGCTTTGAACTTTATATGAATACAATCATTAATATGTGCTGTTTTTTGTCTAGATTTTTTCATTCAACATTCCTTTTGGTGAAATTCAGCTATATTGCTGCAAGTACTTATACTTTTTTTTTTGCTATAATACATTCTGTTGTGTGACCATTTTATCCATTCCTCCTATAGGCGGATATTTATACTGTTTCTAGTATTTTGGCTATTAGATATGGTGCTGCTATGAATATTCTATACAAATCTTTTGGTAAGGATACATATGACTTTCTAGGAGTAGAATTACCCACTCATAGGATATGTATATGTTTAGATTTATTACATATAGATACTTTTCTAAAGAAGTTCCACCAATCTCCATAATACACCTGTATAAGGGTTCTGCTCTGGTCCTCCCCAACCCTTTAGATGTTCAACTTATTCATCGTATTAACTCAGTACACTTTGAGTGGATGCTAAGTGTAAGGTTTTGTCTTCCGGATTTGTAATAGATAGGTTCATAAACAAAGTATCTTGCCCTGAGCCCTACTAGTATTGGCAATGGGCTTTGTTTTGTGAGGTGCCACTGAATTTTCAAAGCTCTGACATTTTCTTTCCTGAAAGCTCATATTTCTGAAACCAGAGCTTCTTTTTATAGCCTAACATAGGTCTATACTCTGACACAGACCCAAAATCCAAGTTCTAGGGGGAAAATGTTTCAACATAAATGAGAGATGTGAACAAGAACTTTAGCAAAAGTGAAATGTAAGACTTGAAAATCTAGCCGTAAATGCCTTCCAAACATTACTCACTGCTGCTGCCATTTTGACATGAAGAAAAGAAAGATCATGAGCACATTTTAGAGACTTCAAATTGCACAGAGATAATGCAAGATGGTGGTTAAAAACCATACTGTTTGAGTTTGGAATTAATTAGTCTTGAATCTTCTTCTACTGTAATTTGTAAGTAATCAAGTTACTTAACCCTGCTAAGCATTAACTTCTTTATGTGTTAAATTTGGGTTAGGTTAGCTGTGACTACCTCATAGCACTTTAATCACCAAACACGTTAACTCACATAAAAGCATCTGGCTCAGTAAACTGGCACTCAGTAGGCTTTCAGTGTTTATTAGCTAGGACATTTTCCTTTTGGTGGATTACTAGATATTTTGATATCAATTTTTTAATTATAATAATGAACTTACATATGTTACTTTCTATCCTGTATTTTGTTTTTGTTATTAAAACAATGGTCATGATGCTAAATGGACGAAAGCAAAACATAAAGATCTCCTTCGCCCTATCCTCCTTCCCCACTTCCTTCCCTATTCCACAGAGGTGACCATTTTTGATTTTTTTCTGTTAGGCATTCTGAAGTTTCCTCCATATTTCTAAAGTACACACTAGTACTCATTTTCTTTTTTTAATTAATATTTTAATCAAAGTTATACAAAGAACTTACAGCAAGAACTTACTTGCTTTCCTATCCCCCTACCTATTCTGCTCCATAGAAGTAATAATTTTTAAACTCTATTGCCTGGTTTTTAAATTTTTACATCTCCATTTAAATAATATGCAGATACTGTTATTGCCCAGCTCATCAATTTTTAGCTTTACCTATTGGCTTCATTTTAAAAGAGGTGAGATTTTGGTTCACTTATACCTAATCCTCCAACACATTCTCTGAGTTTAGGATCTTAATTTTTATTAAAATTCATTCTCAGTGTTTTATGTATTTTAATTCTGTAACTATCATTCACTGCTGACCAAGCAGAATGGTATGATTACATTTTCTTTTATGTAAAATGTTATTTTTCCAAGAGTTGACGGTTGCCTCATTTTGTAAAATTTACACTGTTTTCCTTGAACACCTAAGTCTTTCCTTACCTTCAATATATTCTACAAGGCATATAAGTACAATTCTTTACAAAGTCTAACTTGTCTGATGATAAACTACCTAGTTTTGCATATATGCCTGAGAAATCATCTTTCTGAAGTCCTTCTTTTAATTAATTTCTCTAAACCAGACTTCCTGCTTTCTGTTTTCATATGGACTTTCCTTTGTGATTACCCAGGGAATTTTTTTTCCCTCTTTCTTTCCTTCTTGAACCTCCTGCTTTCTGGGTCTCATATATATCTTTTTCTTGGATTATATACTTCTTCTAAGGTAGAGCACTTCTTGTTGCTTCACAAGAAAGGGTGACTGGGAAGTACATGTCTTTGAGAATTTTATACATTGAAATTTCTACCTTCACTTTGATTAGTGGTCTATCGGGGTATAGATACATAGGTTCGAAATTATTTTTACATAGAATTTTGAAGATATTTTCCCATTATACTCCAGCTTCAAAAGCTGCTGAGAAGTACAAAGCTATTTAAAAGTCTTGATTCTTGGGTTATGGTCTATTTTCTTCCTCCTCGGAAGTGTTTCAGGTCTTCCCTTGCACATCCTAGATTGATCCGCTATTTTCTTGTCTTCTCTGTCCTATTACTCCTCCCTTCTTATTGTTCTACTTTCTGGCAGAAGTCCTTGACTTTATGTTCCATTTGTTCTATTTTTGTTTTGTTTTAGTTTTCACGGATATTTTCAACTTTTTTTTAACTGGAGTACTTCCTTATTTCTTGCCTATTCCTTGTTATAGCTTCTTGTTCTTGTTTCATGATTGCAAAATTCTCTCTTACATCTTTTAAGATATTAGCTGTAATTATTTTGAAATTATCTCTTGCCTCTTTTTCCTTTGAGCTCATTTAAACTTTTTTATGTTTTAATCATTTTGATCTTTATCTTTCATGTTGGAGCCTATCATTAAGGGTCTACTGACCCTTGGATGACCATTCATATTTAGGAGTGAGGCAATAAAATGGTTGGTAGCTCGTGTGTGTGTACACACACATGCACACACATGTGCAAAACCAAGACAAATTTGGAGTTGACTGTTGAATGTCAAGTCAGAAAATAATATGGAGGCAAATTTCTTAAGGGATGCCCCAGTACTCTGCCTGGGTACAGAGCCTGCTTGTGATATTGTGGGCCTGGGATATGGAAAGACTCTTGCCTCACTGTTCATCTTGTAGAATTTCACTCAATCTCCCTGTTTGGGTAAGACATCTTACTTCCATTTCCCTCTATGCTTGATGCTTTTGAGTCTGAGACCCTCTGGTTTAGTTGCTTGAGAAATACAATGTTCTTTCTTTTATGAGCATAGGGTCTCAGAAACACTGGATAGGACTGGGAGGTGTAATTACTCTCCTATATGGATTTTCAAGCCATTCCTCTATCTTTAGTCTCCTGCGTCATCCGTGCCTTTCTCAGTAATTGGTACTTTCAATTCTCAGGCTGTATTGGCTTGCTCCTAATAACACGATGAGCCTAATATTTTGTAGGGATCAGTGAAATTCGCTTAGTACCACACCATACCATGAAACCAAAAGTCCTTTGTGCATCTGGGGACTCCACTCTCAGCGGAGTCTACCCCATCCCTGCCTTAAGTACCTGCCCCTCCATCCCTGCCTATCCAAGCTTTAAAACCTGTGCTAAGTTACAGTACTGACCAAACAACTGCTGAAATCAGATCTTCTGACCCATTCCTGTAAAATCGCAGATCTAACATTAAATCAAGACCCACCTGAGTTAGAATCCAAAGATCGTTTTGCCATATAATGACTTCGTGTGGGAACCAAAAAGTGTATAGACCTGAGGGTCTGTAACCTTCTGTTAGGGGGCCATATAATTCCCAGACATTTGGTGTCAGAGAGGAGGAAATGGGTGGGAAAAGAATCCCTCTTGTGTGTTAGAGGAGGAGTCTTGTCTAATTCTATGGCAGGGTGCAGCAGGGTGATACCAGAATACCTCCTTATTCCGAGGAAGCAGCTGACACAGCCTTCCAAGCACTTAATAGCCCAGTCAGATACTTTTGTGGGGTCATTACAGCGTTTGTCCCTCATGGGGAACCCCCCTCCCCCCGCCTCAGCACAGGCAAGGCAGCCTCAGGTAACTTAACCTGCAAGACGCCTTAATCGATGACACAGAAGATGGGAGAACGGAAGGCTTGGACACGGACACCGTCTAATCGCTCATTCTAAGAATCCCTCTCTGTCGGTAAGCTCACGTCCCAGATGGCAGGACTCTTCAACAATTCATCACACAAGGGGGAAAAATAATTAGGACCCTTATCAAAGCAAAGCAAGATGGATACAAAAATTCTTTCAAGAACTTACCAAGGGTCCAGAATCTGCCTTGAAGGAATCACGGTTTCATTTTCCACCTCCCTTCCTACAAAAGCAAATGTACTCAAGTTACTAAATACGAAAGACAGCCCCAGCCTGGAACGAACAACACAAACCACCTTTGAACTTTGGCAGTGTTAACTTCCTACCACGTGCATGATGGAATTCTGCCAGTAGCTTCGGCAGCCGGAACGTCCCCAACAGACCTCGATCCTCTGAAGAAGGCAGCAGCGACAACGGTTTAGTTGACAATAGCGTCATTTCTCAGACAAAGGTCAAAGGCTTAGTCTTTGCCGAAGCAAGGTGGGTGTACTTTATTGGGCACTTTACAAAACTGGGGCTTCCTGGAAAAAGCAAACGGCCATATCATGTGTCCTATCCAGTGACTGACTGAAGAGCAGTCAAAAACCAGACTGGATCCTTCTGGTTCTGATTTTATCTGAGGCTTGACTGAAAAGCGCATATGTGGCCAGATGGAGGGAAGCAACCCTAAAGTTCTGGGCAGTATCTCATCCCCTGAAGAGCGGGACATGTCCCCGCATGTCCCCCACAGCCTTGTGGATGTGGAAAACCAAGTGATTTTTTTTTTTTTTTTACCAACAAGCTCTTTATTTATTTATGGAGTGTTGTTTCTGCACACTGTGTTTCAAAGAAGGGCCCATAAATATTGTATAATTCCTTTAAATAATGAGTTACATTTTTTTAAGCAGAAAAAAAGATACAAAAAAGTGTCTCTTATAGTAATTTTCCTGGTGACTAAATGTATGGGGAATTACAGTGAATGATGATGTAATCAGAATGCATTTTGTAGGTTTAAAGACAAGTGTTAAAATATGATCATGGATTAGTCACATTGGATAAAATTATTTTTAAAAATACCTATAACAATTCTCAGTGTAAGACGTTGTTGCTATTTTTTCTTGAAGTCACTGGAGAGCAATTTAAATCGAGTTGGTAGAAATTTGCTCTTTCCCAAAACTGTGGTTTTAAAAATGTCTTATACATGTTTCTAAAGTGGAGAGGCTTTTCATTGTTGATTGATTTACATGCTGTTAGTGGCTCCTTTGGAAAAGAAATAAAATGTCTCAAACTGTTGGCGCACTTCTCCCTCCTCCATGGAAGATTCAGAGAAAAACAGGAAGTAGAGACATCTATATTAATGTGTACATTCAAAACGAATAGACAAGTCTAATTTTAGGCCTATCAACCTTGATAGCTCCTTTTTAATCATTTGGATTTGAACAGATATGCAAATACGGGAATCAGAAGTAAAGAACTCACAATTTAGAAGTCACATCAGTGCTAAACTTGCTTGAGAGGTGCATAGATTTGTAATTCGTTCATTACTCTCTGATCCCAGAAATCTGTGGCTCTCTTAAGAACGGAAGCCAGAAATCATCTATAATGTGCAAATCCATATGAATGGCATGCTTATCGGTAAGTGTCACATCTGAGAAGCCACAGATGTCCCCTGCACAGCTTCCTAGACTAGCCTGTGAATAGAGTGTCGCCCACTTTTTGGCACAGGGAAAATGAGGGCTGATCAATACATGAAACCATGTAGGATCCTCCCACAGAAGTGTTTGGTACATGAGATGGTTCTTTTAAAAACTCAGTAACGGAGTTCTTAAGATTTGAACTTCTCTCATTTCTCTCATTTCCAGGTCAGAATCAGTCCTGTGGTTTATACCAGTTCGGGAATAATGGAGGTCAACGGTAATGCCAAGGGAGGCGGGAGAAGTCCATGATGTATATTCTCTAGGAACCAAAGGAGGCTCCAGATTCCATGGGCGTGTATAACATTAAGGCAAAGATAACAAAGCATGGAGTCAGGTGAGTCCTACTCGATTTTCTGGGTGAAGCAGGACACCATGTGGCTGGCTAGAGTCCAGAGGCGTTTTCATTAAATCACAGCCTCTCTCGGAGCTCCTGATGATGCCCAGGATACGGCGTCCTACAACTCATCTGTCTTCCTGGCTGGTGAGCCACTGTACGATCAATTTCTCTGCAAAGGATGCTCATAAAATTTTTCAGAGGTAACTGCAGACCTCTCATTCCATGAAACATCATGCGGTGATGCCTTATGATCAATGTTTAATCGAAGACAGGAATTGAAATATACAGCCAAGGCCCGCCGTGGTGGGAGCAGCGCTTCCGGTATGTTGGTGCAAGGCAGACACAAAGCAGGTCCAGCTGGGATGCTAACGGTCCTGGCCATTTTCATCATGCGGCTTCTAGGAAACGACTTCAGGCTTCATTTGATACATCCTCCCCCTCACTCCTCCCACCCCACTCCACCCAGCTGTGCCTCGGGTCTCGAACACTTCCCATTAGCATGAACTTCTAGCTCGGCTGGAACTCTCTAGCAATCAGGCTTGATCTCACCGGGCAGAAAGGCTCAACTACCCACACAAGGAGCAGAACACTTGCTGGATGGCTCAGCAGCAGCTGCCCAGGAAATTGTTCTGTATTGGCCCCAAGTTCTAGGACAAAGAGGTCCTTTCCGCCCCCCCCCCAACCCCCAGGACCTTTAAAAATAGGAGAGGTGTAGGAGCGGCTGGCGGCACTCGGAACATGCCTTCAGATTCCGGGGTGGCTGATGGCGCATCAGCCCGTCCTCTGCTCAGTCACGGAGAGCTCCAGGCCGAACCCAAATGTTTCGGTACTTCCCCCGCCCGCCGCACAGGGCATGCGTGGCTGTCTGGGGGCAGGTTTTCCTCGTGTTTTATGAATAATGCGGTAATACGGGGCAAGGTGGAAGCGATAGAGCAGCAAAGCACTCTGACTTTGAAGGGAATTCAGAGGGACGGAGGTCTTGCTTTAAAGGCCAGAACCTGAAAGTACCCAGGGGACAGATCAACACTGTCTATTTCAGAGCTTCTCCCGGTTCCCCTGCGTGATTTTCCAGTAAGCCCTGCATTCGGGTTCCTGCTGCCGGTTCCAAGGGGCCATGGTTGGAGCGTTCCTATGGTACGGACTGGCCTTCTCTGCCCCCAGGTTTCCAACATCAGCCCATGGAAGTTATAATGGGGTCGTTTCTGGCAAGTCCTCATTAACTGCCGGCTGACCCTTGCTTTCTCTTTTTCTTTTCCTCGCTTTCCCGTCGCCTCCCAGGGGTGCACGCGCACAGAGTCGTACTTTTGATGGTGGCCATCTGGGGCCACATATTCGTTTCTGCATACAATCCAATGGCTTAATCTAATATGTCCTCAAGAGGGGACTCTCAGGTCTTGGCGTCGTAGTTTAGATGAGTGGGCGGGCTCCCCTGTACCCAATGGACCCCCCTTCAGACTGTTGAATACTGTCTGTGACATGCAGGTAAATACTTATGCAGACAGTTGCCTAAATCATTATTTATGGGATGCTTGTGGTCTGCTGTTTTAGGAAATAATGAAAAATATTCTCTCTATATGTTAGTATTTCAAAGTTGAGTCAATCATTTGCATTCCATTTAGGAGGTAAGCTTTTTCAAAAAGAGTAAGGAGATCTATGTGTAAGACCACCATCAATTGTCTTTTGAGCCTTTACGTTGTACTTCAGTAATATTGGCATGTGGATAAGTTATGGTTAAGCTGTAATTTTAAAAAGCCAGGTAACATACTTCTTAGTGAAAAATCAGATGAAATATGAAGTGCATTTTTAAAAGCAGTAGTAGGATAAAACTAAAAATATGTGCACATCTATTTATCAACACATGTATATGTGTATAAATACATACATATGCATAGACATATATTTGCATATACAATATATGCAAATATAAATATATTTGTGTGTATATAGTTTTTAACAAAATATTTCTATTGCTTGACATTTCAGGTTCCTGATTTCGTAGGGTTTTAGTCATCAGTCACCTTTGCAGGGGTGGATTGGTTTCTTAATATCCTCCTATGGATTTATTACATTTTATTTGCTGCTCCTGAAACCCTGACTTATTTTTCTCTTGGGGCTGGGTTTGAATATAAACTTAAAATATTAACTATCGACAGGAAAAATGGCACTTGTCCCCCTCAGATTTCATATACACTTTTATTTATTTTGTTTGATCTCGAATTCCTTTTAACTGTCATGTTTTCACTCATCTTATTAAGAAGTAGTTTTCATTTAAAAATAAAATTTCTCTGAAGGTTTCTAGCTAATTTAGCTGTATCTTTCCCAGCCTCTAGGTTATGCTGTCTAGTGGGAATGCTTCTGCATCTGACTAAATGTCAGCAAACAAACAAACATCTTATGCTGGAGTGAAATACAGCCTCCTAAAATGCATACAAAACTCAATATTATCTTTAAGTCTGTAATCTTTTAAAAATGCTTTTACTCTATGTTTCTAATTTCTTGCACATTTTCATTTGATTTATAGGTTTGTAGAGCCTTTGTCATATTCACTTATTTAGTGAATGAATTTCTTATGGTTACATTGAATTATTTTCAATTGAACTTTGATAATGATCATTTACTATGACTGAAATATGCTCAGATCTTGTACTTTTATAATATTAGAATTATTTTTGTAACACTTAAAAAATAGGCTATGGAAACTTAATTGATGTTATTTATAAGGGAAGGCAATTGGCTGGGGACTCCAGAATAGTGCTCTTCTCTCCAGAAGGGTCATCATCGTCTTACCCTGGCAGAAAGCTCTGAGAGGAGCATCTGTAGCCCATGTTGGGAGAGAGGAGGGGGCTGGGAGTTGCCCCACGAACACTGTCGTAAGAAAGGAGTCACGTGACTCAGCCAGACAACCTTAATGGCCATTATTAAAGTGAAGAAATGGCGAAAAATGTTCACAGAAGTGCACTCTTAAAGTATAATACATTTAAAGTAATTACTCCTCAAGAGTAGCCCTAATAGACGTTAACGTGTTAAGCGAGGTCCTGATAATGAACATAGTTTGGTGATGAAAAGAAGAATGCACAATGGAGCAGTAGACTGACAAAAGGATCGCACTCAAAAGGTAACTCACGATCCAACCATCTTCGCTCATAGTGGCTCCGTTTCCCACATTTCAGATCTCCGGGGTCAGTTGCGGTCTGGAACCAGATGACCCTTTTTCCGAAATAACAGCAGAAAGTCAGTAGTAACTTCACGGTGTCCCACAGTGCCAGTGTCATTCACCTCCTTCATCTCAACATGTAGACATTTTATCATCTCATATCATCGTAAGAAAAAGGGTAAGTACAGTATAATAAGATATTCTGGAAGACAGACCACATTCACATAACTTTTACTATAGTATATTGTTATAATTGTTCTGTTGTAAACATCCTACTTCCCTTAAATAATAAGTTAAATTTTATCATAGGTATGTGTGTATAGAAAGAACATAACATATATAGGGCTTGGTACCAGACAGACCGCTTCAAATATCCCCTGGGGATCTTGGAACACATCCCCAGTGGATAAGGGAGGACTACAGCATAATATAGGTAAACACTTCAAATAAACAGGGAAAAGGAAGGTTATTTATTAAAAAGAATAACTAAATTCTAGACTGGAAATTAGAAAGAAAACAAAACAGAGAGTAAGAGACAGAGGGAGAGAGAGATTTCTATTTACCTCTCACATCATGATCACTTCTAAACAGATTGAAGAATAAGCTAAATAAAATAAAATAAAGCCAAAAAAGACAAAAAGAACTTACACATTGAATTTATGTATAATCTTACAATGCAGAAATCCTTTTTAAACAGGGCACAGAACTCAAAAGCCATAAAAAAGGGGCACCTGGCTGGCTCAGTGGGTTAAAGCTTCTGCCTTTGGCTCAGGTCATGATCTCAGGGTCCCGGGATCGAGCCCCGCATCAGGCTCTGGGGGAGCCTGCTTCCCCCTCTCTGTCTCTGCCTGTCTCTCTGCCTACTTGTGATCTCTCTCTCTCTCTCTGTATCAAATAAATAAATAAAATCTTTTTAAAAAAAGGCATAAAAATTTGAGAGATTTTATTACTTATAAAATTAAAACTTCAATATGGATAAAATATCTTAAGTAAAGTCAAAAGACAAATGACAAACTAGGAAGAAACATTTGTGACTCATATGGCAAATTATAGGCTAATTCCCTTAATTTACAAAAAGGTCATAAAGTCAATCAAAGAAAGCCAGACAACCCAATAGAAAACCAAGCAAAGGGATTAAACATGGAGTTTATGGCAAAGAAAGCCTACTGACTGATTAACTGAAGAATATCTTATGCATAATTAAAGAAATGCAAGTAAAATTAATGATAAAACATTTAAAAATCTGAGTGTTAAAAATTTGACAGTATCCAGTGCTAGTCTAAGTGTGAAACCTGAAACTCCAGTTATTAATGGTCAGAATATAAAATATAAAATATAAAAACATCAATAATCTTCAAAGAAAACAGGATAATTTTTAGAGGGCTCTATTCTAATACTTTAATATTTTAAAAATATGAACCAAAATTTCTGCTTTCAATAATGGTGGAGTAGCCTGCTTTAGACATAATCCACATGTAACAATTATAAAATATTTTCAAATAACTCAAATGGTTATTAATACTTTGAACACTTTTGAGAAAGTGTTCAAAAGAGGTCATAAAATGGAGAGGGTTGAATGTTAAAATGAAAGAAATGCATCGAGCGAGATTTGCTTTTCTGCAGCCTTTTGCTTGAGGGCATTCACCTTCTTCCCTATGTGAGGTAACTAGAAGTGAAACAAAATCCACAGATTCACTGCCTGAATATTCAAAACATAGAATTTAGGCTTGCAAGGATAGCTGAGAAGGGAAGAGAGGATATCCTGAAATAGAGAGGGGTACAGAGGGAGGAGACTCAAAATTTGAACATAAACTCTACTGAAATGCTTGACTGATTTCTGAACTATGTATACTTGGGGGAAGACACCAAGAGACCAGACAGCAACAGATGAAAGATTGAAAGAAATGAGTGGGAATTTTAGCTTCTGCCCATGCCAGGACGGAGTCTGGAGTTTAATCTATCCAAGTTTATTGCATGCTGGGAAAAACATTAACAATCTTGAAAGAAACAACAAAATCCAGGGTTTCCACATTGTTCAACATACAATAAAAAATTACTGCAGAGAGGAAGGAACTGGAAAATGTGACTCACAATCAAGAGGAAAGAAAGGCAATAGAAATTGACTCTCCTATGTGACTTAAATGTTGGAATTAGTTTGTAGGGATCTAAAAGCAGTTATTATAGATATTTCAAGGACTTAAAGGAAAATGTGGCATTATGACTGTACTGATAGGGAATCTTGGGAAAGAGATGGAAACTTAAAGAAGGACAACATTGTAATTTTAGAAGTGTAAATAATACTACCCGAAATATAAAATTCACAGAAAAGGCTTCACAGCAAATTGGACACAGCAGAAAAAGAATCTCTAAACTTGAAGATAAATGAGGAGAAATTATCAAAGCTGAAGAATAAAAGGAAAAAAAGATTAAAAAAAATTAACCTGGGGGACACAGTTGATTGAACATCCAACTCTTGGTTTCAGCTCCAGTTTTGATGTCAGGGTCATGAGACTGAGCCCCAAGTCAGGTTCCACGCTCAGCATGGAATCTGCTTGAGAGTCTCTCTCCCTCTCCCTCTGTCCTTCCCACTCGTGCTCGCCCTTTCTCTAAAATAAATCAGTAAATCTGGAAAAAGAAAAAGAGAGAAATTAAAAAAATTAACAGGTCCTCAATGACCTTTGGGACAGTATCAAGTCATCTACCTTATCTGTAATTGAAGTCCCAGACAAAGAGGAGAGAGAATGGAGCAAAAAGTATTTGGAGAAATAAGGATTAGCATTTCCTAAATTGGTAAAATCTTAAGCCTGTAGATCCAAGAAGATCAACAAATGCCCAGAAGGACATATACAAAGAAAAAACATCTAAGTACATCATAGTTAAATTGCAGAAAACCAATATAAAGGGAAAATATTGAAAACAGTCAAAGGAAAAAAAAACATTTTTGCAAGAGATCAATAATATAAAAACCAGCTAACTTTTCATCAGTATCTACAGAGGCAAAGAGATTATCGGATCTTTTTTAAGTATCAAAAACTGTCAGTCCAGAATTCTGTGAAAATATTCTTCAAAAGGAAAACAAAATAAAGATATATTTAGATACATGAAAATTGGGAGAAATTTTCACCATCAAAACTTCAATATAAGGGGTTCCTGGGTGGCTCAGTGGGTTAAAGCCTCTGCCTTCCACTCAGATCATGATCTTAGGGTCCTGGGATGGAGCCCCGCATCAGGCTCTCCGTTCAGCAGGGAGCCTGCTTCCCTCTCTCTCTCTGCCTGCCTCTCTGCCTACTTGTGATCTCTCTCTCTCTCTCTCTCTCTCTGTCAAATAAATAAATAAAATCTTAAAAAAAAAAAAAAATAACTGGAATGGTTTCTGCCTCCTGACCAAACCCTAGCTGATAGGTAGGCCATCTGAATAGTGGGTTGAATTTTCTGTTTTCATCTCAGTCCTCAGTCTACTTGCCCTGTTTTCATGGACATCAAGGAGATAAGATGTCTTCCTACTTCTCTTGATTTAGCGAACAAGTGTGGAAGGAGTGAATCAATGTGAGACTGGGAGTTAAGAACAGAGCAGCCATCCCTGAAGGACTCTGTGGATGGTCCCTGACTTGCAAGGGGTTTGGATGTGAGAAACCTCCCAATCCAGAACGGGTGTGAAGGGACCATTTTGGATCCGGTTAGATTGAGATATGTGGCTCTCTGCAACAGTGGGTCATTTTTGATGCTCCTCCCATGTAGTCTGGATGGGGTTGGGCTAAAAATCATAAATAATAACTAACTATCTGATTGTGTTGCACATTCCCAGCACCTGGATTCCTTTCCCATCTGACCCCCCCACATTTGCTTGCCATGCATCCCTCTTTGAATTAGCTTTCATATAGCTACGTGGGGGGTCTTCTAAACTGCAGTCCTGATCATGTTCTTCTTCTTGAGACTTGTAAGTTGCTTCTATTGACACTTGAGACCAAACCACAAAGCATGCTGTATTGTCAAGGCCTTACTGGTTGGTTCCTAACCACCACTGTGACTCTGACTTTGTCTCCAGCTCCTCTTGCTCCCTTCCAAAGTCCCAAATAGATTAGCAGCCTCCCAGCTCCTTAAAGAAAGCCAGCAGGTTTTCCACCTGTGAAGACCATCTGCCCAGGAGGTTCTTGCTCCAAGATTTACCTACCCAGTCCTACTCTTTCTTTAGGTCTGTTTAAAAGTGACTCCTTAGGGAGCCTGGGTGGCTCAGTCTGTTAGGCAGCTGACTCTTGATTTCGGCTCAGGTCATGATCTCAGGATCCTGGGATTGAGCCCCACATCAGGTTCTGCACTCTGTGGGGAGTCTGCTTGAGGACTGAGTCTCTGCTTGAGTCTCCCCTTCTCCTTCTCCCTCTCCCCCCTCAAATAAACAAATCTTTTTTTTTAAAAAATCACTCTTCAGAGCAGTCTTTGCTGATCCCCTTCAGAAAATAGTCCCCCTGCTATCCTCATAACACTTGTCCTTCTTCTTGATAATCTTTATTATAATTTATAACGAGGTATTTATTTGTGTGATAATTATTTGTGTAATATCAGTCTCCCGAAGGAAGAATCTATCCTCCTGTGGTTGGAGGCATGGTAGATATCAAATGAGTGAATGAACAAATGAATGTACACATGAATGGATGAATGCATGAGGTAGATTTAGACCCCTTGGAAAAATCTAGAAATCTAGAAGTGACCCATCTGTCCAACACTGCCAGGTTTTAAGAACTGACCAAGTCTCAATGGTTTGACTGTGGACAGAAATGGGTCTGTAGGCTTCCCTCTTCCTGTGGCTCCAAACATTCAGCCCCATTGTCAATCTGGTGGCTTCTGGTGCTTGATTCCTCCCAGCAAGGTGATGCAATTCATGTCATGGCCTTGATGTGTCCTTTCTGAGAGAACTAGCAATCAGTTTGTTTCCTGATTACCTTTATCCCCCATGAATAATTATTAATGCTATTATTAGATCTAAAATGTGACTAATAAACAACTCTCTTGAAAGGCCTCTTATGTTACATATAAAGATCCTCAAGGTGCTATTGACATTAGGTTGACAAGGCTAGGAGCACTTCATAGACTTTCTTTCAGGATTGAAGAAGGAACTAGGCTCCTTAAAGGGGGTTTCTAAGACGTTGATCTGACAAGGTTGGTTAGTGATAAATTCTGATATCTGAAATAGGGGGTGTGTTGGACACATGCTGGACAATTTAATCTGTACAATAACCTTATGGGATGTCAATGACACCATTATTGCCTCTTTGTAGGTGAGGACATAAGCTGAGTGGAACTAGATAATTTGCTGCAGGACGTGCAGAAAATATACGGTTGAGCTGGCCAGGTAAAGCATAACCCAGACCACCCTCTCAAAAGCAATCTTACTTGTTGGACTTGAGATAGAATTCCATTCCCTGACACTATGGAAACCCATAAAAAAAAATCTAGACATGATCTTAAGGCTCAATAAGGCAATGTCATGACCTCTCTTCAATCACATTTCAAAATATGGGCTGTTGAAGAAGGGTCCAGACCACACCCACATCTCCTGCAGTAAAGACCCCCACATGTTCCCATGAGATGTGCACACAAGACCCTCACTTTTGGCTCAATAGGGTAAACAACCATTTTCATCAGCATTACTCCTTACAAAGTGCTTAAATGATATAATATCAAAAATGCAATTCTTTTCTTAGATTTTTGTGTTTTATAATCTATTGCTACGGGAAACCATGAAACCTTAATCAAAATAGGTCACTGCTTAAAAAGGGGGAAAGGTGAAAATCAAGTATATTAAAGGTAAGATTTCTGTATTTAGAGAAGCATGAATTTTGGTGATGGTACAATTAATGAAATGCTCCGGAAACTAATTTCAGTATCAGGGAAAGCAGATTAATTCTTTTCAGCAGTGTGGGGACATTAGGGAGTCAAGGAACCTCAGAGCTTAAAGCGACATTAGAGATAATCTCGCCCAATATGCTCATTTTACTGATGAAGAACCAAGCGGGATGATTTCCCACTCACACACCTGATTGTCTCTTTAACACATAGCTCTTCTCCAGACGGCCAATTCTAATTTTTATCAAGAAGCAATGGAATAAAAATGGCAGAACAGGAGAAAATTGTCTTGGATTCAATTTCACTTAGCTCATGGCCTGTGTTCAATTCAGCCTTTCCTTAAAGCAAAAGGATCCTGGGTTAGTGCTTTTATTATGACTAAAGCGTCAGGCAAGATTTTTATACTGTTTTTGGAAGCATTTTTTTCAGAAGCAACCCTGCACCCCTTATCCCGATGATCCAGCGATTTGTTGAAGGCAGATATATATCAGAGAAGCCAAAGCAAGCAGATCTGAAAAGGCACAAGAGAAAGAAATCATTTTTTGCCCAAATGCTACTGATAACTTCAGTAGATAAAATTTATACTACAAGCGTTTTTATTTGCAAGGGAGCCACAAAGTCGTTTATATGGTATTTTTTCAAGAAAAAAAATACCTTCAGAAAAAAAGTTGATCGAATATATTACATGTGTTGAAGTTAATATTTAGAAACTTGATATTTTCGGTATTTAAAGACAATTGCCTCACCTACCATCATTTAGAATAATTCATGGGCACAAACACATTAAGTTGTGGGGGCTTTGGGAGTTTTTTGTTTGTTTTACTGTATATCATAGTGATCAGCACTCTAAATGCAAAACTAAGTATTCGGAAATTCCAAAGCTAGATTCCACTCCTCTCGTTAGATTTTTTTTTTTTAGTGCTGAAAAAAAAAATGTTCTCATTTGATGCCACATTTAATTTGAAGCATTTTTCGGCTTCATTTTCAATTCCTTGTCAGAACTATGCATTACAGAGTCATTTAAAACAAACCTGAGCTGGGCAGTGACCAAATAAATTCATTCCAAGGAAAGAAGATCTATTGTGCCATGCATTTTGGAATTATACCTTTTAGCTCATATTTTACCACACGCTGCATAACTAGTAACAAGCCTCAAGATGTATTGTACTCTCGGGCATTTTTTGAAGGGAAAAAAAGTCAAGGACATTACTTGCCAGAAAAATGTTTTTACATGAGACAGAATACATTGGTGCAGTTCCACAGAATCTTCCTTTTCGTTAGCAGCGTCCCCTAAAAGCACTTGGCTAGAGTGGTGCCCTCTACCTTCCCGCTGCCTGTCTCAGGGCTCAGAATGAGTGCCAGGGCCGTGGGTCATACATAATAGTTCGGGGTACACAGGCCGCCTTCGTGAAGAACTGAAATGATGGATATAGGAACTCGTACAGAAGGGCTTTCAGGCTCCATTTGTCCCATATCAAGCTGCCTCAAGCCTGCGTACCACAAATGAATTCCAAGGAGAGAAAAAAAAGCTCAATTTTCAGGCCCGCTGAATCTCTGGCCTCTTTGTAAGACCCACCAGGAGAACTCCTCGACAGGCTGGGGGAGTTTGGATGCATATGGCGGCCTCCTGTCCAATGGATGGCGACCAGGTTCAGGAAGGGTTCCTGGTTGTCTACATGAGCAGTGTTCTGTCGCTGACAACTTGGGGAACTTTCAAATAATTAAGACATCTCAACACATTCCAAACAGAGAAAGGAAGAGAAATCCAATTTTAATACATTTGAATTTTAGCAGGCTGATGGATAAGAACGAGCGGAACTGGGAAGGGGTTTAGCCTATAGAATGTTAGATCAGGAGGAACATCGGGAAGTACCCAGGCTTCTACTCCATTTCATGAATGAGCAAATGGATTCCTGCATAGGAAAATGATGAAGGTTACATAGCGAGCTTGCCTTATTTGAGCACATACTAACTTTGTTCAACACTGAATATTAAGGCTTGGACCTTTTCCAAGTGGTAGGGACTAGATGTATTACATCCAGTCCTGGAGGCACGAGGACAGGGGTCACAAACTTTAATGCCTGACAGAGTCGGCCACACAAAGTGAAGCAATGAGTTGGGCCGATATAGGTATACCTTGGAGATACTGCGGGTTAAGTTCCAGAATACTGAGATACTACAATAAAGCAAGTTAAATGACTTTCTTGGTTTCCCAGTGAATATCAAAGTTATATTTACCCTCAGCTATAGTCTACTGTGTGCCATAGGGTTATGTCTAAAAAAGCAATGTACATATCTGAATTTGAAAATACCTTCTTATTAAAAAATGCTGACTATTGGGGCACCTGGGTAGCTCAGTTGGTTAAGTGTCTGACTCCTGGCTTTGGCTCAGGTCATGATCTCGGGGTCCTGGGATCTGACCCTGGGTCAGGCTCCACGTTTGTTGGGGAGTCTGCTTGAGGATTCTCTCTCTCTTCCTCTCCCTCTGCCCCTCCCCCAATCCCCCCTCCTCTCTAAAATAAATAAATAAATCTTTGAAAAATGCTCACCATCATTGGAGATTTCAGTCATGATCACTGATCACAGGTCACCATAACGGATAAAATAATCATGAAAAAGTTTCCAAATGAAAAAATTTCGAAAATTACTGAAATGCGACACAGACACAAAGTGAGCAAATTCTGTGGGAAAAATGGCACTGATAGACTTGCCCAATGCGGGGTTGCCACAGACCTTCAATTTATACAAGATGCAGAATTTGTGAAGTGCTATAAGGCCAAGCACCGTGAAGTGGGGTCTGCCGGCAGAAGGCAACTCTTGATCTCATGTCACCAAGGAGCAGAGAGTGGTGAGGATTTGAGCCAAAGAAGGTGCTCACACCTTTCCCGAAAAGCTGCCACCGGCCCCCGTCAGTCACGGCCCCATAGGAGAGCAGGGCCCAGGTGTGAGTTCCATCTCCTTCACAAAAGAAGCCGGAAAACCAGATGCATGTGTCAGAATCTAAATTTTAAAAATGTCAGTAGTTACTGTGATTTTGGAATTTGGTGGAAAATCGATCAAAATGCACCTGCAGGCTAAGTTCCACTCACAAGCTGCAGCTTAAGACTTCTGGCTCAGAGGCTGATGAGAACTTGCCTTCCAGAAGCACCCAGCCCGTGGACCGAGGAATATCGCAGGCACGGAGATTTTCATCTTCTTGGTTTACCAGCTGCTGCAAGAGTCGAGTCTCGAGACATGAGTCACAGCTTTTTGGCACCAAGAAGAGCTTTGCTCTGCTGTTCTTCTCTAAGCCTAGAGAGTCTGAGCTATGGCTTTGGCCTCTAAGAAAACATCCCTATCACTTGGGCATTGCTTAGCCCCCAGGGGTCTCCATTCCCCCATGCTGTGTGATCTGGGCCAACCTCCATCCCCAGGGCTGGACACAGAGCTGGGGTCCAGTGGGGACCAGCGCTCCAGGCTAGGGCTCGGTTGATTGTCTCCATGCTTCTGGTATCCCTGGGGATCCTTACGCTTTCAGGTTAAAATGTAGTGGGTTAGCCTGCTTCCAAGGAGAAAAGGAACATTTTGTCCGTTTCTTTGACTCCCAAATAAGGAGACGCCACAGGGTTTTTAAATTATAAAAGATACTTTCACTTTGTACAGATCCACAATTATTTTCCTACCCTCCAGACAGAAATAAACAAAGCAATAAATGCTGAATTAGTTACATCCAGTTATCAAGGCCCGAGACTCCACTGTTTTTCATTTTTGCCTGCTTCTCTTGTGCTTTTCCCTTTCTCTCCCCTACATGTGTTTTTCCTTGTAAGCCGCTTTATTTTCCAGTCATTCTGCCCTGCATGACTTGTAATGATGTTCAATAGCCCTTGCCATTGGGAATTTTCCTGGGTTTCTAACCCAAGAGCGCTCTTCAATGGCTTAATAAGCCCTCGCTCACATTTGCAGAGGGGTGGAGGCTGTGTTGAGAGTCCCGGGATTTAATTCTTCATGTGCTGCCAGCCAACTGCACGCCTTTAGGAAATTCCTCAACCTCCCTGGGACCCGTCTGGTCTGTGTAAAAGGGGCAGGTAAGAATGTGTCAGATGGTGAGCTGCTCCGAGGGAGGAGGCCGTTAATACAACTGTGAGAGCAAACAGTGCAAAGCCCTCAGATTAGTGCCTGGAACAGATATTTTCTCATGAATAAACACTGGAAAAGCAAGTCAGGAGACACATATGTTGAGAGCCAAGAAGCACAATTTTATATATGAAAGGCAGAATATGATGTTAAATGTTTTACAAATATAACGTTTAAACTCAATTACAGCCCAACCCTTTTGGTTAATTTTCCAGTTCCCTTCATCATCTTTATGACTTTTGTATGGAACCTGTCGCACGTTCTGTTTCTTATATTATTTTCACCACAACAGTTTATATCATCTTTAAATGAAACTTCAAATGGATAAAAATGTCCACAATTCAAATAACAGACCATAACTCAAAAGCGATTATCTTATTTTTCTCTTTACTAATAATACTCATCCACGTATAAAACTTAATATAAAGAGATGAAATCATGATAAAAATTTTATGTTCAATTTACTGGGTCATCATTTAGCAAACAAAACACCTTTTATTCTTTCTCTACATTTTTATAAATTTTATAAATAAAATTTTATAAATTTTAATGTCAGCAAAATATCTCCTCAGTTATTTCCTTAGAGTTAATACGCCGTAACTCCTGAAGCCCTTCCCCACTGATGGGTGCTTAGGTATTCGCCATCTTTTAACCTCCATGCCTGGTTACAAACTCTGAGAGGGTAAAACCAAGTCTAATTTATCGTTTGCAACTGAGGGCTCAGTGCAAGGTACAAAAACAGTGTAGGTAGTTTAAGCAGAGAGAGATTTAGCACAAGGAAGCAGGTGTTTCCACACCTGGGTGCAAAGGCTCACAGAGGAGGAATTAGAGAATGTCACAGGAACTCCTGTTTTCAAGACATTGAGGTCAGACGGCTACTGCCGCCTGCACCTCTTAAGCTCTGTGTCTCCACGACCCGGCCAAACTAGGGAAATAGCCCCAAAGCAGAATCAAGCGTGGCCCTGGTCCACTTTCTGTTTTCCACATCTCATGTGAGTGCATCATGCATTGAACTGCTGGGTCCTCATCTGCATCCCTATTCCTGGCTGCCAGGGAGTTTGGGAGGGCTCTTACATTCGCAGGGTCTGCAGTGAAGAGAGGCATGCTGGGAAGTGGGCACAGCTGCACCCCAGATCCCGTTGTACCCCCACCCATCATGTTCCCAGTGCCAAGACTCATGTATGGTGGGCAAGGGCTCACTCAGTTTTGAAGGGATGTATTAGTAGCTAGGCCTCCTTTCTGAAGGTGCTCGTGGCTTTCCTAGGAGATAGGTGCAAAACAATTTACAATAAAAATAAAAAGCCAATGAAATAATCTCTCCAGACTGTACAGCAGAAGTAGCGATTCTCCGACTAGAAAGACAGAGAAGGACTTTATGAAGGATTATTATTAATCATACAGAATACTAAAAGATATTTAGAAGTGAATTACTTGTGGAGCATTAGGAATAACTTGGAAGACATTGGGAGAAGGAAAGGAAAGGTGAATTGGGGGAAATCAGAGGAGAAGACAAGCATGAGAGACTGTGGACTCTGAGAAACAAACTGAGGGTTTTGGAGGGGAGGGGGGTGAGGGTGGGCGAGCCTGGTGGTGGGTATTGAGGAGGGCACGGATTGCATGGAGCACTGGGTGTGGTGCATGAACAATGAATCTGGGAACACTGAAAAAATAAAATAAAATAAAATAAATAAAATAAAATAAAGAAGCGAACCTAGACAGGTGTATTTGTTGGTGGGGCTACTTCCCCCTCCCTGAAATGGCATAAAAACAAAATGCTACCTGCAGACCAGACAGTTGCTGATATGTTTTTGTTCTCTATTGCCCCCACTGACGCCTTTTGGGAAACCACCATGTGTACCAGTTCCTCTTGCTGGGATTCCGTCCCACCAATGTGAACCTCTAGGTGACTTAGGATGACCAAAGCATTGCCTAGGCTTTGCTGTTGTGACACACTTGGGACATAGGACTACTAGACAATCTTGGGCCAGGAAACTTCCCTTCTGTTCCTTTGTTACGGGGGGACTGCCAAGGCGAAGGAGAGGAGAGTAATGGATCTGGGGGAAGCTGAGAGAAATGTCTTAACATCCCAGCTTACGGAATATTTGAGAATGCATACCTCTCTGACATTGGTCTTGGGTGAGACGTTGCTGAGGACACACCAACATAAGTGACCAATTCTAATAGTCTTCCAGTGAAATGCTGTGATGGGTTACTCGAGTCAGTCATCAATGGAGGAAGCAATATTTGTTACAGACTTGGCCCACCCAGCAGGAGTGGGCTGCTGGAGCAACATAAGCGAAGATCTCGTGGCAAGAAAGCTCAGTTTTTCTGTGGAGGTACTTGGTTCAATAGGGTTTTATTTTTTTTAATTGGAGTAAAAAGAACACTGCATAAAACTTACCATTTTAACAATTTTTAAGTGTACTTACAGTAGTGTTAACCATGTGTACATTGGCATGCAACAAATCTCTAGAACTTCTTCATCTTGTAAAACAAACTCTACACCCATTGAAAAGCAACTCCTTACTTCTCCCTCAACCCAGCCCCTGGGAACCGTATTCTATTTTCTGCTTCCAGGAGCTTGACCTCTCCTAACTGGGTGGCTAAATTGCTTCCGAAAGGACTGTACCGATTTATAATGCCGCAAACTACCATTGTACTAGTAGATCTCTTCTATTAGGTTTTTACAATCTATTTGTGTTCCAGGCTTTGAACCATCCTTGATTTCCTGGGACAAATCTTCCTTCATCAAGAAGAATTATTCTTTGAATGCATGCTTTAATGTCCTTAATCAGAACTGCACAGCGGCTCACTTCCTTTGTCATTATTTTTGCCATGATTGCCGTTAGCGTCAGCGACGCCATCAACACTCTATTGTGTTAGCGGAAGAGCAGGGGTTCTCCGAGTCTTCTACATCATGTTACCAGGAGGGTCTGAATCCACAGATCTTTGTGGATCCATTCCCTGCTTTTCTCAGTTTCTGCTTTATTCAGAGACTAGATGTGACCAGCAGCCTGGAGCAGGACGGGCCATGGGAAAAATTGGAGGGAGATCAGTTGAGAGCTGAGAAGAGAAGAATGGGAAACTGAGGCTGCCAGGGTTGGAGAGGTGGTAAGGAGGCTGGAAGGGAAGCAGATTATACCAGTGATCCCCGAGCCCCTTCTCACAGTTCCATAGAACTAGAGTGCCTCTCTCAGATAAACCGAAGCACCAAAGGGTAGCTCCATGTTTATCCTGAGTAAACTCACGTAGAACATTCTCTGTGATCACGAACCCAAAGCACCCAACGAGAGGTCATCCTTTATGGCCTGTCTTCTTTAGAACCCAGTGCAGCTGAGGGATCCTCTGGGCTCAAGTGCAGGAAGGGGGCCTGTTCCCTGTGAACTTGGAAGCAGAGATGGAGGCCTGGAGAGAGACCGTGCAGATCGGCTCCATCCACAGAAGCTCTTGGAACTGTTAGACCATATGCTTCTTCCTTTACTACTGGACCTTCTGTGCAGTGCTTCCTTCGCGGCCATTACATGCCTAATTCAAGGCCAAATGGAGATGAATGCCTCCACCCTTGTAGATGTCGCCTAAAGAACTCACCTCCACCACAAGAGCAATTATGTCCCTGAAGAACAATTTGTAGGCCGGACTTTTCACGTACTGTGATGTGATGCTTCTACTAGTCTTCCACTAACTGCACTTCTTATGATGAAATGCTGTGTTTTAATTAGTTGTTATATATACGTTAATCCAATTAGTAGTATTTTCACATGAGCATGATGAGTGGAGTTCCACTAATGAGGTGCACATGCGCACACAGACGAGTAAAGATGATCGATGGCCCCACACACGTGGCAAATAAAACATTTGACAAGCAATCTTCTGTTTTTAATAACATGAAACATTTTGAGGGAAGAGCAACAGGGACGAGGATAAATCTATTTTTATAGAGCAGGAGAAGCAATGAAGTACCCCATAAGAAGGCCAAGTATGTGTTCAATAAGACCATCATTATAGGTGATTTCAATTATTCCAGAGTAATTGGAAAATCTCTAAGGTATCCTGCACCATAGCTTTCCTAAGAGAGAGCCATGCAGAACAGAGCTTGGCCATCTTGTGATTCAGAAACTCCCCGGAGCAAAATTCCACATTTCTCACCACCAACCAAGATGGTGCCTGCAAATTAGAATTAGCCAAGACACCAAGGTCAAATAGGGCTGCAGATTTATTACAAAGATGACAGGAGGTTTAATTTAAAACTGATATTTCTCTCTGCTCCTAGGAAAGTACCTTGCCGGCTGATTTTAGAGTTGGTGGAAGACTTCCAATCGCCTTCCAGGTTATCCAGGCTCTTCCTGGAGCCTTGCTTGCATAAGTGGGGCCATCTTGAGTAATACATCATTGGTGTGTCCTGTGCAGGTTATTACACTAATATATCATTAAAGCAACAATTTGCTTTGGTGATGGATGGCATAATAGACCTTGGGAGGCACAATTCACTCAATGATGAACTGCCCCTCACTATGATATATACTCACAGTACTGTTCACTGGGTCCTTTGTGAAGGCGAAAGGACAGACTTCACAGTGGGTTTTGTTTAAAGAAGGGCGACTGAAGCTCTTTACAGTGGAGTGTTCCTTGTAGATCAACCCAGAATATGATTTGTGCTCTAATTGTCAGGTAGATAAAGGACAAAAGCCTATAAATCTAACATGTAGCTAGATCCTAAAAAGCCAGGGTCATGGGTAAGCTGTATTAAGTTTTAAAGGGAGTGGCCGCTTTAGGACATGTACATCTCAACCGTTGGGGCAACAATGGATTATCTTTGACTTTCAACGAATACATCGCTCTTGGTGTCCTGCTTGTTATTTTGAGAGCTAGAGCAGCCCTGTTTTCTAATAGATTAGCAGGATATTCCTGAAAGTCAGACTCTCCCAATCATAAGTAGGGTTTGATTTCTACCTTGCAATGTGTGGATTACAAGCAGATCCAACTGAGTCCAGGAAAAGGGGCCTCATGTGCCTACATGAGTGTCATTCATACCCGGTAAATCTTTGCTATTCATTAACAAATGAACTAGTGGGATTTAATGTATCAACTAATGAGATTTCCTCAAATCTATGCATGTTTGGCTTTTTTTTTTTAAAGCTAGTAGTGCAAGACCAAACTGGGGGCATCTTTTAACTGCCTTTGAATATTGCTCTAGTTTAGGAGTATTTCAGGGAATAGCTATAATGAAATGTATTAATATATTGACCTGTACATTTTGAATCATCACTGAAATGATTAAGAACAATGGTGACCTCGTATTATTAGAGTTTTAAATTCTGAAAAATATTCACATTACTGCTCAGGCCTCCTCACATCAACTTGTCACATAGGTAGGCAAGTGTTAGGGTTCCCCCTTCACAAAAAAGGAAACGGATATGTGAGGGGTTAAGGACTTTGTCCTTAAGGTCAGAGCCAAGGTTGGACGCATGCCTATGAGGCAGCACATCCTACCTCTGTCATGTGTCTGCTGTCTTCACCCCATGAATCACTTCCACGTCCCTGCAACGCAGAACATTCTTTTGAAGGGTGGTTCTTGGGAAACCAGCGGCAGCATTGTCGAACAATCAAATAGAGCTATTTGGCTGGAGCTACTCGAGTTATTTCAGCTGAAACTGACATTTCTGAATTGACGTAACCAGGGACCTCAACGGACCTAAACAACCTCCAAGTGGCCAAAAGCCTTTTCCGAGCAAAATAGCTGTCGATCTAAAATCCATCCTGGGGCTTTTGAGCTCATTCCCTCTCGTCCCACCCTTTGTGTTTGTTGTCATCCACTCTCCTTCTGTGTATGCTCTAAAATGCCATGTGACGTCGAATGCTGCTTTACACAGACAATATTAATTTATATTAACCCCGTGCTTGCCTTTCCAAAGCTCCTTCTCCGGGTCTTTGTTTCCAACCAACTTGTCATTTTTCCACAGCCTGGAGAATTCTCTAGTGTTATTGGTAGTGTAGTTCTGCAAGCGGTGGAGTCCTTTAGTTTTTATTTGTCTAAAAATGTCTGTATTTTGCCTCATTTCCCCCTTCAATTCATAAAGCTTCTTCTTTTGTCTTTTAAAGAATTGATTGTTGCATATAGTTATGTGCATACATCTTAAGTGTAAAGCTTGGCTTATTTTTTATATGTGAACCTGATCCAAAATGAAATATAGAATATTTATAGTACCTCGAATGTTTCCTCAAGGGTCCCCCTGGTTGTTAGTTCCCCCAAAGGACATTGAGACATGTTTTGTCTGGTTTTGAACCTCCTGGAAAGGAATCCTATGTCCTCTTATGTCTGACTTCTTTCCCTCATAAATATCAATGTGGTTTCTCTCCCCGTTGTTGCCTGGATCTATAGGTCCTTCTTTTCATGACTGTGTGGAATTCCATTGTGTGGAAATTTATTTATTTATCTATTTATTCTTGATGAATATTTAGCTGGTTTCCAGTTTTTAGCTATTATGAATACTGTGGCTATACACATTTCTGTAAGTCTTTACCAAATTTTTTAATTGGCATCTCTTTGTGTTTGTTTGTAGGAGCTCTTTGTATATTTAGACTGAAAATTCAGTGTCAAAGATATGAACTGAAAATATCTTCTCCCAGGGTGTGGGTCTCTTCTACTCTTCTAATAGCATCCTTTGATGAATAACAGGTCTTCATTTTAATATTAGTGCTTTTGTATTCTGTTTAAGAAATCTTTACAGTAGTCCTCTATGCGTTCTTCGATTTTTTTTTTTTTAATTTGACACAGAGATAGAGAGTACAACTAAGCAGAGCAGTAGGCAGAGGGAGAGGGAGAAGCAGGCTCTCTGCTGAGCAGGAAGGCCGATGTGGGGCTCGACCCAGGACCTTGAGATCATGACCTGAGCTGAAGGCAGCCGCTCAACCAACTGAGCCACCCTGGCACCTCCTCCTCTATGTGTTCTTCTAGAAGCTTAATTGCTTCACCTCTCATATTAAGTTCATGATACATCTTGCATTAATTTTACATATAGCATGAGATATAGCTCATTCCTTTCTGCATGGCTATCCAACTGGCCTTTTTTCCCTCTGTATTATAGTGGAGCCTTTGCCATAAAAGATGTATATGGATTTGGATATGGACACAAATCTGTTTCTGGACTCTGGACTCTGTTCTGTCCCATCGTATGGGACAGAATCTTTGTCTCCCTTGAACCACACCTGTAATGCTTGGTTAGGTTTTGTATCTATGCTATACTATACTCTATAAGAAAAGTTAATACTTTCTCTTCTATAAATGCTTGGAATTGTTCACCAGTAAAGCCATCTGGACCTGGAGTTTTCTTTTCAGAAAGGTTTTAAATTATGAATCCAGTGTATTTATTATATGAGGGTGGTTTGATTTCTACGTTTTCTTTTGTGAGTTTTGGTAAATCTTGTTTCATGAAATCTGTGCACATCATCAAAGTTTTCAAACTTATTGGTATAAATTGTTTATATTTTAAACATCCATAGCATCCTTTATGACATCTTTTTTTTTGGCCTCTGATACTGAAAACTTATGTTTTCTCTTTTTTCTCAGATCAAACTCGCTAGAGATTTGCAAACTTATTAAAAGAAGCAGCTTTTGACTTTGTTGATGTTCTCTGTTGTGCATTTGATTTCTATGTTATTGATTTTCATGCTGATTTTTATTATGTTTTTCCCTCTATTTTCTTTGGGCTTAATTTACTGTACTTCCAGCTTCTTGAGAAGACAGTTTATATTATTTATTGTCAGCCTTCTTTCTTTTCGATCATGTGCCTTTGTAGCTAAAACTTTTTCTCTGAACAGTTTTAACTATATTCTATACATTTCGATACATTGTATTTTCATTGCAATTTAGTTCAAAATATTTTCCAGTTTCCATGGGAACTTCTTTTTGACCAATGGACAAGCCTTAAATAGGGCGCTTAGTTTCCAACTCTGGAGATTTTTGTAGTTACCTTTCAGTTATAAGTTTGGTAAAATCAGCATAGGAGAGTTCTAGACCTTCCAGATTCTTCCCAACATGTAGTATTCTTTTTTTTTTTTTTAAGATTTTTTTTTTATTTCTTTATTTATTAGGAAAGAGAGAGAGTGAGAGAGAGCATGAGAAGGGAGAAGGTCAGAGTGAGAAGCAGACTCCCCATGGAGATGGGAGCCCGATGTGGGACTCGATCCCGGGACTCCGGGATCATGACCTGAGCCGAAGGCAGTTGCTCAACCAACTGCGCCACCCAGGCGCTCCCAACCTGTAGTATTCTTAGTCATTTTTATTTTTAGCTATTCTAGTGGATGTGCAGTAAATCTTATTGAAGCTTTTATTTTAATTTTTCTGCTGACTACTAATGTTGAGCATCTTTTTATGTGCTTACTGGCCATTTGTATATCTTCCCTGAGATGTGTCTATTAAAATGTTTTGTACATGTTTTAATTGAATTGTTTTTAATTATTAAATTGTAAGAGTTCTTTTTATATTGTGGATACAGCCACTTTACCAAATGTGTGTTTTGCAAATATTTTCTTATTCTGTGACTCATCTTTTCATTTTCCTAATACCATATTTTGAAGAGCAGAATCTTTTCATTTTTTTAAAGATTTTATCTATTTATTTGACAGAGAGAGACACAGCGAGAGAAGGAACACAAGCAGAGGGAGGGAGAGAGGGAGAAGCAGGCTCTCCACTGAGCTGGAAGCCCAATGCGGGGCTCAATCCCAGGACCCTGGGATCATGCCCCTAGCAGAAGGCAGACGCTTAACAACTGAGCCACCCAGGTGCCCCAGGTTCCCTACATTTTAATATAAATTTTAAAATCGGTTGGTCATGTGGCATTATGTTTCAGAGATTGTTGAATTCAAATTATGCATATTTTATTTAGCATTTACCAATCTGCATAGAATAGTTATATGGATCTAATTTTTTTCTAAAGTCAGGGTTTAGTATTAAAATTATGCTGGCTTCATAATAAATGAATTAAGATGTGATCTTTCCCCCTGTGTTTCTGATAGAATTTGTGTAATACCAGCATAATATTTTTATTAAATGTTTAATGTAAGCCATCAATGAATTCATCTCAGCTTAATAGTCAACAAAACCAAAGCTTAAAAAGATCCTTCTACCTGGAAATTAAGAAGCCATCTATAAAACAAATATTGAGTGGGTTGCAAATACAATCAGAAAGTACAGAATCTGAAAAATAATGAAAACACCATGTATCCGTTTTTGTGGAACACATTTGAAGTGGTGATAAGTGAAGGACAGGTTAGGCTAGGTAGGGAGAGACAGGTAGGGGGCTATGTAACCAGGCTCACAGGAATCCCAGATGTAGAGAAATATTATAGACAGGATATTTACCAAGTTCCCTGGTCAGTTTTCTATAAAAGACAGACCATAAAATCCCTGAGTGGCAACCCACTTGGGACCCATCTCACTCTAGTTCCCTGATTTTTCTTAACTTAGGTATTTGTTCTCTGGATGTTGTTTTTCACGGTATCATTTGCCTCCTACATAGCATGGACACAATTCAGAATGAGCTTACTCTATTTTCTCTTTCCCTCTTCCCTGTATTCTCATTTTTAGTTGCATTATTTTTACTTCATCCAAACATATAACATGTGGATATTATCTTCCCACCTTCCTTTCAGTCTTACATCTATGGTTAAATGTTCACAATTGGTGCTCCTGCTGCTTCTCCCCTGTTTTTTCTTGGTAGGAGAAAACTCATTCTCCATTGGTCATTCCTCAGTAAAGACCAATGGGTACAGAATTCCCTGTATTCATGCATGTTTAAAATTGTTGTTATTGTTCTTGTTTTCTGTGCTTTTCTTTACTATTTGAAGGACAGACTCAAATTCCTGGCTCTTAATTTCTTTCCTTATGTTTCTTGAAATGCTGCTCAATGTTGCTTGGCTTTGCACACTTTTTAGAAACCCCGTGCTACTTGAAATCTTCTGCCCTCACAAATAGTTTGATCTTTCTGTTTGAAAACCCTTTGAATGTTTTTCTTTACCTTTAAAATCTAATCATTCCCTTTAGCTATGAATCAGAGTCCACCATTCTGGATGAGTTCTTGCAGGTACCCATGGAGCTCTTCCCTTATGTAGACTCGAGTTTTTTTTCTCCTTTCAGAGAGTTGAACTGAATTATAGCTTTAAATATTAGTTCTGGTTCCTTATCTGTGGTCCAACTTTAGGGGCACCAATTATACATATATGAGATCTTTTTTGCCTGGCTTCCATTTGAACCACTTCCCTCTGAACGTTTCTCCTCCTCCTTCTCTTGCTCTTTGATTCTCACTTTTTCCTCTCTGTATTTTATATTTTAATTTTCCTCTATGCTTGTCATCGCATTTTTATTCAAATATTTTCTCTCTTGGGCTCCATGGAATGGAGCTGTCATTTCTGACTGACTAATCTGTGTCTTGCATTTCTTTTCTAAGTTTACTCCATTCTTGTTTTACATC
>CM052812.1:70129402-70143784 GCA_028533885.1 Nasua narica | reverse complement strand
TTTTTTCCAGTATGGAAAATCCATCTTTAAGACAGGGGCAAATTATATTTTCCCACGTCAAAATAGTGCACACAGAAAGTCATATTATTTTTTTTGTCATGTGTAATCGACACTTATTATTTTCACCCAGGGAAGAGTCAAATTTGATTCCTGTAAAGGAAGGGTCAGTAATAAGAACTTTATGAGTTTCAAATCCCTAGTCAGTCTTCTTTAAGCAAGGTCAATGCTTAAAGGTCTGGTCCTGAGGGCTGAAACCCAGCGTGTGGGAGCACATGCGCGTGCAACACACCCAGTATGTGAGTTAATGAGGACGAAAAGATTCTCACACCATTAGACAGACTTGGTCTTACTCAGCATTTTTGTACTGACTTACTCAATAATTTGGGCTGTAAAGTCACCATTTCAGAGAAATTATTCAGAGAGATAAATTTATATGATACTCTTCTTTTTACACCACACTGGGAATTGTGTAGTGGAAGTTAAGACCCAATTTTTGATTCATAGCTGACCCACAGGAATATATTTCAGACAGATATTTGACACATGGTATAACCTCTGATTTATTAGAATCTGCTCTATGCATTTTTCAAAGATAGTAATTTGGTGTCTGAAAATTCCAGGCCAAATACTCTAGGTCACATTATAGCTTATAATGTAATGAAAGCTATAATTAATATTTTTAAAATCTTTCTCTCTGGGATATTTTTAAATACTATTTTGATCTAAGTTTGTAAATATAAAAATTCCGTTTTTTCCACTGGTTTAACAATCAGAATAAATCAGGTGCAGACACATTTTCTTGATGTTTGCAGCATGCTTCTCATGCAAAAGATATATATGCTTCTTGATAAACATTAAGTTTACTTTTCTGGAATGGTAGAGCTTTCAATCTGTACTTAGATCATAAAACAGCATTACTGGCATTCGAAGTAGTTACCCAGGCTAAAATCAAATCACCGAAATTCTAGAATTCTGGCTGAAGTTCTTCTAATCAGGGAAATTCATTTCCTGGGGGTTGGACATAGGCGTTATATGTGAGAAGCGAAAACTGGTTAAAAAACAGTAAGTGGATAGCAGTGGAGCTTTGTGCTCCAACAGGTTAGAAGATTTGGACATTTCATGAGACCCTTTGCTACCCTTTTCTGATTTTAATTTTAATCATTTTAATTTTCATAATCCTTTATTATCTTCATTCATTTTCTTGAATGTAAGGTCTAGCAATGCTTTTTTTTTTTTCCCCTTCAGCCTCTTCTAAAAACTATTATACATTCGCTTGGAATACTTCTAACCTCAACATCTTCCATTTGCCATCACTAGACTTAGATCATGCTCCTGAAGTTAGGGACTTCAAACCTTGGTTTTTTTGAGATCAGTATTCATCTTTCCTGAATTCGGAGCCCTGGCCTCCAGCGTAAGGACATCTCCCAAGCTGTGAAAACCTACTTTCCGATGTCCTGAGGAAGCCTTACATCTCCTATTCCTGCCCCTGGCCCCCTCCCCTGGGGACTTATTGTTGTCCCAGCGGTCGGAGGGTCACGGGCTGGGAGCCTCTGCCTTTGATGGGTTTGGCTCATTTGTTCCAAAATGGGAACTTTGAAAACTATCCAACCCCCTAAAATACTTTCAATTCAACATCTATAGGCTTTCATTGCATGTGTGCAAGATGCAAACAGGTGTAATTTCCAGAGTTTTGTAAGTTCTTACGCTGTAGAATCAAAAATAGTCTATTATTCTATGTAATGCGTCTAAGGGAATCTGAGGCTACAGTGATTCAATATCGACCATCATCTATTTATAAAATACACAACCTAACCATTAACAGGTCAGAGAGAAGGCGCTTGAGATAGAAAAGCAATGAGAATCCACATCCACATGGCAATTTTTAGGAAAGGGTAGTATGACATCACTGTTGGCTGTTCACTCCTTGAGGAGCCTTGAGCCCTAAGTCCCTGTCGGAAGATGGTGGAGCTAAGGCAATATGGCGGGTGTCAGGAGAAACCATGGTGTCAGAGATGTCCTGGGTTTAGGGTGAGGAGAGGCAGGTGACACAAAGCTTCCAGGCGCTCTCACCCTACAAATATGGGGAGTTAACACTCATGGGGGACAGAATGCTCCCACATTTGACCCCAGCTGGGTGGTTGTGAAACACCCTTCCTAGGGCTCCAAAGAGAGCCCCAGTAGAATGGAACATTGTCATTCATTTCAGTGGCCAACTCAATAAAGCACCCTTATTTCCTGGCCCCACCTCGGTCCTTTACTCTTGCTTCTTGGGATCACTTTATAAGTAAGCTGCCTTCATGAAAGCCTTTGTCTCAGGCTCTGTTTTTGGGAAATTTTAGGCCAAATTCGAACTCTGCTGGAAAGAGGCAGAATTTGGATTTGACCATGCGTAGCCCAACTTTATAGCCTGTGTGTTTTACCACAGCAAGAGTAAAGGTGAGAGCACCTGGCAGGTCCCCAAAGGATCCACATCATGGGGATGTATGGAAGGGCCCCAGAGGCAAGAGATAAGAGTGATGTATGCTCACTAACCGTCCTTCCACCTAAAATCTTAGTACACAGATGGTCCAGGTAGGAGACTTGGCATTTTTAAAAGCACCTTAGTGTTCTTTTTTTAAGAATAGTATGTGCTCCCATCTTGACTTTCAGTTCCCTCTGATAAATTTCCATTCTACTCCCTTCAATCAGAATCTCTCCTTAGAAGGCAAAGAGGAGCTACATGAGACCTAGATCCCCAAGATGCCACCAGCACTAAAAGGCTGACCATTTTTCTTCTGGCTCATCTTTTTGCTTTCTTTGTAATTCTAAAAGCTCTTAGTTGACCTTAACGTTGAGTAGGACCCATGGTTTCCTTCAATTCTTTGTCGTTCCTTCTATCTTAGCCCAAGTGTCACCTCGTTGAAACAACTCTGACCATATATATATATTATATATTATATATATATTTAGCACCTTCTAACACACTAAAACTTATTTACTATGTCAATGGTTTATTTCAAGTTTCACAGAACAAGGACTTTAACTCTTGGTTCACTAGTGTATCTCCAGCAACTAGAACAGTGTCTGACATTTAGTAAGTGCTCAATAAACACTGATTGAATGAATAAATTGTGAATGGTGCAGGCATATTCCTTGGTAAATGAAAGCAGGGCTTAAATTTCAACAAGCATGTTGGAATTTTCTATGGATTGAAGCTCAATCAAAGCACTCACTCTAATCAAGGCAAAAGGCCGTGGTTGAATGAATAGCTTGCCTTGAGAATAAAAACTTGAAGAGATGCACAGTTAATATTATTTTATAACTGCTCACTATCAGGAAGTGTGGGTTGTTGGCCCCCTTCCCAGTCCAAAATTAAAGGTGGGAAAAAAGAAAAAGGAAACTATATGGTTGCAGAGAACAAAAATAAAGCCCATGAGGCCGCCTAGGGACTCAGATGGAGTTGTGACCTGGTTTGGGAGAAAATAGGGGTGAAGCAGAAAGGAAGCAGATGGTGGGCTGGGCTGGGGGAGGACATCCCTTTGCTGTGTCACCCTCCCCTTCACCAACATGGGACAGAAAAACAGCAGTAACAGCCCAGCACCATGGGATAGGGATGGGAGCTTAATCTGGGAGCAGCAGAGAAGCCTTCTGAAACAGGTGTGGGCATTTCCACATGTTCACCAGTCTGGGAGCTCTTCAAACCCTCCCTGTTGGGGTTTTGATGTAAGACAATTTGATTAAATCATTGGACACTGAGGATTGAATTCAACTTCCTGGACCTCTTCCCTCCCAGGAGGTCAGGGTAAAAGACTTGACCCTCTAAATCACAGGTTGACTCCCTGGCAATCAGCCCCATCCCTTCATAGGTCTGGTCCCAAATCAACTTCATTAGCATAGCAAAACTTGTCTTTACCAAACTTGTCACAGGAAATTCCAAGAGTTTTAGGAGATCTGTGTCAGCAAAGGGGTGAGGACCACATATCTATTTCTTACTTTAATCACAGCATCACCGGTGGTCAAGTCTAAATGGTTTCCCTGTGAGCTCTGTTCCTTGGGTACCCCCTCCGCTTCTTAAACCCGCCGGGATCAAGACAAGCAATGACCTTGGTCCCATACTCCAGGGTGAAAGTTACCTTTTTAAGATGCTGGTATTCCCAAAGGAAAATGATTTCAAATGGCAAAATTAACTAGATGCCTGAGCAGACCCTCAAATTAAAAGTAAAGAAAAACTGAACAATAGGTCCTAGACAAGCCACAGCTAATGAGCAGGATAATGAAGACTTAAAATAAGTGGGCTGAAAAGAGAGAAGGGATATTGGTAACACAAAGCAGCAGAGCAGGAACAAGCAATTCTGAACAAGAACCAAGGCCCATACTGCATGTGGAAAATAAAATAATTCAAATAAGACAGAGAGAAATGGAAGAGGAGGCCTAGACAAACAACATATGAGTAATCTAGAAAATCAGACCTAGGAAACCCCCCAAAGGCATTGGGAAGAACACAAAGATGCAAAATTTAACAGAAAAGTTGATATGTAGAGGACTGTCTATATATCAGCATAATATATATAACAGATGTCCTGGAAAAAAAGAGAAAAGTTAAAGAGAATACATATACAAAAATAATGAGTAAAAATTTCCTAGAAATAAACTAGTAGGCATCTTAGATCACAAAGGCTCATAGAACGCAAACTGTAAATAAGGAAAAACCCCACACACGTGTAATTTAGGACCATCTGAGACATACAAAATTCCAAAGGCTTTAGGTAGAAAGTGCTGACCTCCCAGAGGATAATTTGACTCTAGATTCTCCAATAGTAGTTCTGGAAGCAGGAACATATTTCATATTCAACTAAATTATAATTTCAGTGTGAGGGCATAGCAAATATATTCTTAGGCACATCAGGGTCAGAAAGCTTATTTCTTCAAGATTTTCTTTGATCTTCCTTGAAGGATGTATTCTAGTAAGAAGACAAATAAACCCAGAAGCATGCCCTGGGAAATAAGGGTGAATAAATAACCAGCTAAAAGAAAAAGAAATAACTAGATAAAAACGATTGGGGCATAAAAATCAAGAGACAACAAGGAAGGAAGGAAGGAAGGGAGGGAGGAGGGAAAGAAGGGAGGGAGGAGAGAGGGAAGGAAGGGAGAAGTCATATTCATAACCCTTCATAAATAAAAGTCTAGAAGACATTAAATTTCAAAAACGCTTTCATTGAGTTGATTTCAGATATTAGAGATGATGAACCTCATTAAAATTTCTGATTTCTTGGGGCACCTGGGTGGCTAAGTGCATTAAAGCCTCTGCCTTCGGCTCAGGTCATGATCTCAGGGTCCTGGGATGGAGCCCCGCATCGGGCTCTCTGCTCAGCAGGGAGCCTGCTTCCCTCTCTCTCTGCCTGCCTCTCTGCCTACTTGTGATCTCTGTCCCTCTCTGTCAAATAAATAAATAAAATCTTAAAAAAATCTGATTTCTTTAAAAGCGTCTACAGAAGGCAGTTTCTTTGTGCTCTTGACCTAAGTTTAACATTTTAGCCTAAACACTCAGGCAGAGCTCTTGGCCATCAGTCAAGGACGTGGATGCTTGCTGGTACCTGGTGAATTCTCACGTCTTGGTCCCAGTTGAGGTGCCCGGCAGAGGAGTGATAAAAGGATTGGAGCAGGGGAGGGGGTCTATCCAAATTTGAATGTGTGTTCCAGGTGATACGTCGGCACGGCTGGTCTGGGCTGGCCGGGGGTGGATTTGGGGCACGCTGTCTCCCAGTCCAGGTCTAAGCTTCCACACCTGCTAAATGAGGGCACTGAATGGTAGAACTCTCTAATCCCTTCTGGCCCAGATCTCCTGGGGCTCCTCAAATTGTGGATGAGATTTTGGGTTAGACTATTGAATAATAACAACAGGACCACACTGAATTTGGCTGAGGTGACAGAAATAAGATTTCCCATCTCTGATGTGCCCTATGAACTCAAGTAATAATAACTATCAGTTATTAAGCACCTGCTATGGACCCCATACTTGCCATTCACCGTTCCATTTAATGTCAACCACAGCTTTGCAAAATACATGGCCGCCTTCCCACTTCTCGAAGGGGAATTCTAAGGTTTTGAATAGGACTACAGGTGCTGAGAGTCAGGAAAAGATGTCAACCCAAGCCAATGAAAAAGGTCTTGCTTTCCCTCCTCCAAGTAGCTTGCCTTTTCTCCTGCCTGGCAGAGGCTACCTACTGCTGTGTAGAAAATCACCTCAAAACTCAATGGCTTATTATCTTTCTGTATAATTCAAGAGTAGGTCAGTGGATTATTTTGGCTTGGGGTCTCTCATGTGGTTCAGCTGGATGTTGGCCAGGTCTGCAGTCACCGAAAGGTTGGACTGGGCTGGAGGATCGGTTTCCAAGAGGGCGCATCCCCATGGCCAAAAGGATGGCGCTGGACAGGTAGGAAATCTCAGTCCCTCGGTACATGGGCCCCTCCAAGGGCTGCTGAGGGCTTTCGCTGCACAACCTTCATCTTCCCTCAGAGTAACAGAGCAAGGCAGATGGTGCAGGGTTTTAATGACTTACCTTTGGAAATGACACAGCACCCCTCCCCACCACATTCTACTCCTTAGATGGGAGGTACTAGGTCTGGTTCACATTCAAGGGAAGAGAAATCAGACTCCAGCATTTGAAGGGAGTTTCTGTTTCTGTACCTTTTAAAAAATAATTCAATGTATTTTTCTAGTATTTTTTAAACTATGGTTTAAGAAACCATAAAATTTGCCACGTTAACCATTTTTAAGTGAGGACCTCAGGAAGTGTTATATATATCCATATTATTAGGCAACAGATCTCCAGTACTGTTTCAACTTGCAAAACTAAGCTCTATACATGGAAACTGGATACATGTTTTGAAACCAACAAAGTTGGTTTCCTTTTAGGCTAACAAAAACTAAGAGGCAGAAGGCAGCCTTCTGATTGGTTCACCTATGTAACTCTTGGGCCACAACTGTGCTGTTTGGTTATGGGAAGTGCTCAGAAAACATTTGCTACATGAATAATGAGAATCAGACAAAAGGGGTGAGAGGCACTGAAATTCACAAAGCAGCAGCTGTGTCCTTGTGAAATTCACATTTTGCTCCCTGCTTCTCTGCCCCAGGGTCCCGGCAAAGTGCCTGCATAGTACTTTGTAAACATTTGTAGCATTAAAATAGATGACTTTGACCAGGAGGGACTCCTGACCCCTTGAATGGTTTGGTCTTGAATTTTTTTCAAAAAGCAGTTATAGGGACACCTGGATGGCTGTCCTTTCAGGGTCTGCCTTTCACCCAGATCATGATCCCAGGGTCCTGGGAGGGTCCTTGCTCAACAGGGAGCCTGCATCTCCCTCCCCCTGCTGTGCATGCGCGCTCTCTCTCTCAGACAAATAAATAAAATCTTAAAAAAACAGTTATAAACAACATTTTAAAATGTCTGAGAAAAAAGGGCAAATCTTGCTTCAAACGTTAAGATGTTACAGCTTCCAACTTGACATCTAGGGCTAGGATATATGAAAATTTTTTTTTCTTTCTTTTTTGCCACGTTCTGTGTATCTGCCTCTAAATCAAATTCAGATTCAAAGCTTAAGTTTTAAACAATAGCTATATTTTTCAGATAATCAAAACAGGAACCGGAGATCAGTATATATAACTGACATAAAATGGATATTCTTTCATATGTGAATATTTCACAGAAATATTTTGTATATATTCTGCCTTCATGATTCAGATTTATTTCCGTGTCTTATTTGATCACATTTTTTATAAGATTTTATTTATTTATTTGACAGAGAGAGGGAGAGATGGAACATAAACAGGAGGAGAGGCGGGTGGAGGGAGAGTGAGAGGCAAGCTCCCCACAGAGCAGGGAGCCCAATGCGGGGCTCGATCCCAGGACCCTGAGATCATGACCTGAGCTGCAGGCAGACGCTTAACCAACTGAGCCACGCAGGCATCCCTTGAAGAATTTTTTTAGTTGTTTTCAAGTACTTACCAAAACCTCTCTCTCTCTCATCCATTTATCCATCTATTTATATATTGAAAATATTTTGAGTTTATAGTTATAACTTCATAATCTAGGTATTTTTTTAAATTCAGTTTATCAAACTTTAAATTTGCAGCTGACCATAAATTAGATTTCATTTAATGACATTTCAAACCTGTTTATTTCATATACTTGTAATTGATAAGTCTTATCAGCGAAAAAGACTGTTTTTAGAAAAATAAGCGGGGCGCCTGGGTGGCGCAGTTGGTTGGGCAACTGCCTTCGGCTCAGGTCATGATCCTGGAGTCCCGGGATCGAGTCCCACATCGGGCTCCCAGCTCCATGGGGAGTCCGCGTCTCACTCTGACCTTCTCACTTCTCATGCTCTCTCTCACTCTCTCTCTTTCCTAATAAATAAATAAATAAAATCTTTAAAAAAAAAAGAAAAAAAAAAAGAAAAATAAGCGGACCAAACATTCTTTATAAGCATATTTGAGTAGACTCTTAGCATCAGCTCCACAATATTCATAAATAGTCACATACACGAACATTCACATCACGAAAAATAAAGCGCATCCTCCAGATCTTAAAGTTCCTGATGAGTTGAGCATTTCAGAGCGTCTCACAACAGTGGTGCCGAGTGTGCTAACAAGTCCAAGGAAAATGACAGGTTCTGGATTTAGGAATACCAGCAGCCTGATGAGGCTTGCTTCTGCCCTAGAATAAGTGGTATCGTAATTATTTCTCATGCATCAAAGTCCCCAACCTCGTATTTCAAAACATGTTCCAAAAGAGCATTCAACAAGAAAAGGAAATAAACTAGGGGATTATTTAAAACTCTGTAAGTGGCACTAAAATGTAGTTCCTTAAACATTAAACACAGCAAGCAGATCAGTGTGTAATAAATAGAATATCCTGAATAAGAAGTGGGATGTTTTTTGACAGGGTGAACATTCTGATGCCCCAAAGAAAAATTATATAAAAGGAAAGATTCTAAAAATGTGAAGTACCAGCAATTCTCCAGGGCCACACTTTCTCCTGACATTGTCCTTAAGTTTCTAAAAAATTAGAGAAAATGATGGATTAGGGTTTGCTTTAGGTCAGTTTTCTTTTTTCTCCCTCTTTCCCATTTTCCCTTTTTTTCCTAAATACATATATTATTATATATTATATAGTAATATAAATCCCTATGTTTATTACAAATATAATCGCTTTCAATTAAAAGTTGAAAATAGAGAAAACCATCCAAGGTTCTCGGACTCTAACAAAATAATGTAATCCCACTTTGATATATTTTTCTTAGTTCTCTTTGTTCCTAGACTGAAACATACACACACACACCCCCACTCACACACACAGAGTTAACTACAAATTTTCAAGAGTGCGTAAGTTTATCCACTCTTCCCACATTGTCCAACATTCAAGTTATTTTTAGTTCTCCTAAATTATAAGTGATGCTGTATTATAAAACCTCATGAATATATCACCCCGTATTTAAAATTACTACCTTCAAAAAGCAGAATTACTGCATTAAAGGTTTAATACCTATTGCCAAACTGCTTCCAAAGGAATTCTACCATTTCACGCTGTCACCCACAAACTGTGAGTCTGCCTGTGTCACCTCGCCCTCGCCAGTGGAGTAATATTAAGATTTCCCCTTATTCTAGTGGAGTGAAATGGAGCCCGTTCATCTAGCAAACTTTTTAATCACCTGCTGGGGATAGTGGTGCCAGAGCTACAGTCCCTGTCCTGGAGGGACTTCCTATCTAGTGGCAAGATGGCTGCAGGGAAATTCAGATGCGAGGCTCCCCCCTCCCCAAGGGCAGCCTTCCTGAGCCTTCCAGGCTAGGCACGAGGCTCGAGGCTGTCTTTCTGCTGAAAGGTCGATTAGCTTCTGGGATTTTTCTGGATTTTTCCACCATTCCCAAATCTTTAGGGGAGGAAGGGAGAAAGAGCACCAAGCCCTGCATTTAAATGTGGACACAGATTTTCTTGGTCTCATTTCTTGGCAAAGTTCTGACCAGTGCAGCTGCCTAGGGATGCTGGGTCCTTAGTTGAGACCTGCCAATGAGCATGGCCAAACCTCTCCAAACCTCCCATTTGTCTTTTGAAAATACTAATTGATGAGGTGCCTGCTTCTTTTTCCAGGTGCCAATGTTCTACAGAGTGGTTCTTTCCTGCTTCTCTGGGATTCTTCCTGATCAAAGAAGGCGAAGAGCAGTGTTGCACAAGCGTACGATCATGGCCTTGGGTTTCTCCTGTGTAATGTGGATGTAGTGATCCTGTCCACCTAGCAGATGTGTGATGAGGAATACAGGTAAGACACATGTGACTTGTAGCCCAGCATTGTCTCAACTACACTTCCACTCATTCTCCTCAGAGTATTTTTATTTATTTCAGCTCAGTGATGTTGAGGATGGCAGTCTTGGAGAGGCACAGTGGCAGTGGGTCTCTCCTGAATTTATTGGCAGAGGTCAGGTCCCCAAGCTTGGACATCTTACTAGCAGGTCTATAAGCTGGTGGTTTCCACTGAGAAACTTCACATCATGATCAGGAGCAAGCAACCCTAAGATTTAGCAATGTATCAAACAAAGAAACCTGAAGACTTGGTGGAGAATATGATTAAAGAGAAACATAACTAAAGAACCATGTGCTCAATTAAGAAAAATCTAATTATATGCAGGTTGACAATAGCCACCATGTTCTAGACAAAATTAATTAGAAAATTATCACATTTTGGGGACGCCTGGCTGGCTCAGTTGGTTAAGCCGCTGCCTTGGGCCCAGGTCAGGGTCCTGGGATCGAGTCCCGCATCGGGCTCCTTGCTCAGCAGGGAGCCTGCTTCTCCCTCTGCCTCTGCCTGCCACTCTGCCTGCTTGTGCTCTCTCTCTCTCTTTCTCTCTCTCTGACAAATAAATAAATAAAATCTTTAAAAAAAAAAAAAAGAAAATTATCACATTTTGGAAGAAGATAATCAAAGGAAACATCTACCCTTGGGTAGATAAGGCATGTTACTCCTAGGGACAGAAAACTCAGTTGATCTGAGACTTCTCTGAAAAACCACAGTCTAGAAAACAAAGGATCACCGTCCACAGGCTTTGGGGGGCAAGTATTGTTAAGGTCAAATTTTATACCCGGCCAAATTGTGATCATATGCAGAAATAATACAGGGATGTCCTCTCCTGGGCAGGGTCTGAGATATGGTCTTTAAAAAACTCATGTCGACATAAACACTCCTGCTAACAAAGAGATGTGGCCTCGTTAAATGTTCCAGGTTGGGTATGTCATAAAACAGCTGGCAAGAGGTAAGCCAATTAAACAGACAGCTACACGTTGATACCTGCGATCCTGGTTCTAAAAAGACTACAAATATAAATAAACATTCTGAAACCAGAGAGCTATACCACACACTAATGCATACACTAATTAATAATAATTATGGCCTCCCACCAAGAATATGCGTAATTCTTCCTTTTACCTGGGGCAAGGAGAAATGAAAAAAAAAAACCAATTAATTCTTGACTTTGTACCTAGGGAAATGTGGGTTTAAATATTTCTGGGAATGCATAAAGATACATGTTATTAGTTAAAACAACAACAACAAATGGAGAAAAATTAACCAAATATAGTAGGCTCGGGCTGAAAAAGAAAATGAAGCACAAAGGCATAAAATGAAACCATGTGTAAAACAGGGTAAGAGAAGTAAAATGGAAATGCTCAGTTGTGGCAAGAGGCAGAGCTCCTTAATTCATGATACTGAACAATATTCTGTGGATCGGCTGCTTCAGAAAGATATTCACTGCTAAAATGCAGACTCCTGGGCCCCACACAGGCTATGCTAAAGTAGGGTCTGCAGCAGTGAGAACAAGATTTTGTAGCTGAATGAATTCCTCCTGAATTTCAAAGGGTTGGGATTGGATTTAAGAAAATCCAGCTGCATACTGGCTAAAGACACACCTAGGATGACAATACAGTGGGATGTTAGAAATGAACAGATGAGCAAAAAATTAGGAAAATATAATCATGCAGAGGAACAGCCACATCAATCCCAAAAACAGTCGAATTTTCCTCTATTGAAGTATAATTAACATACAATGTTATATTGGTTTCAGGTGTAGAGCATATCAACTCAACAATGCCATATATTACTCAGTGCTCACCGCAATAAACGTAGTCACCATATGTCACCATACATTATTGCATTATTATTGACTACACTCCCTCCCTATGCTACAAACACAGTAGAGTTTAAGACCAAAACCATTAAGTAGGAAGAGTAATTTGATATTGATAAAAGGTGTCATTCCCAAGGAATATAATAATTAATGAACTATGTTGAATTAAACATATATGCATATAACAAAATATTAAGAAATTATGAGGGCCCTTAAATTTTCTTTTTCTCTCCTTCTTCCCAGCATTTTTTCTATCCTTAAATTAGTAAATATTCACAAAAATTAGAAGCATAGAATATATAATAAAAATGATAAACAATACCCAAAAAGCAAAAGCTCTTATTATTTTTAAAGATTTATTTATTTATTTTAGAGAGAGAGAGAGAGAGAGAGAAAACACCTGTGCATGTGAATGGAGGTGGGGGGTACAATGGGAGAGGAAGAGAGGGAACCTCAAGCAGACTCCTTTCTGAGCACAGAGCCCCAACCCTGAGATCATGAGCTGAGCTGAAACCAAGAATCAGATGCTTAACATATTGAGCCACCCAGGTCTCCCAAAGCAAAAATTATTGTCCACAGCATCTAACCACGTTATAATTAAAAGAGAAAATACTAGAAAGATGTCTTTAGCTAGCATCTGTAATTTTAATTTTTTTTATTTTAGTATTTTTAGTCCAGTTGAGACACAGTGTCACCTTAGTTTCAGGTATACAAGATAGTGATGCAGCATCTCTATGCATTAGTCTATGCTTGCCACAAGTGTCGTTACCTTTTGTCGCCATACAACACTATTACAATATCATTGACTCTATTCTCTGTGCTGTACCTGTTATTCCTGTGACTCATTCACTCCATAACTGGAAACTTGGATCTCCCACCCCCCTCTTCACCAATTTTTCCATCTCCCCTCCCATCACCCCTCTGACAACCACCAGTTTGTTCTTTGTATTTCTAGGTCTGATTCTTTAACTAGCATCTTTTAAATGTCTACAATAGAGCCGGGTAGTAGGCTATCTATATTATACTTCTCATTTCCATTCTTTCCCTAAGTTTTCCAGGAAAAAAAAATATTATATTTACCTAAGAGATTAAGAAACTGTGAATCATAAATCTTACAAAATGTGTCCAAGATCCCTAAGAATAAGAGTGGGAACTTAAAGCTGGGTTGGCCTGAGTTCTTTCTCTTATCACTATATCTCATCCACCCATTAATTCAACAGATTTCTTGAGCAACTACAATGTGCAAGCCGTAACTCTGACACTGGAGTCTAGGTAAATAAAACTCATGTGAACTTGCCTAATGGTTTTTACAAGATAGTAAGGAAGGAAGACAAACATACAAATATATATAATCGAAATTTGTGATACAGGCTAAGAGCAAATATAACTACAGGAATGTGCTTTTGGACCCAGTGAATAAGGAAGACCTCTGTGTTGAGGTGGTTTCAAAAGGGAAATTAGAATAATGAGAAGTCAGCCATGCAGAGAGCTGGGGAAGAAGCATTCCTACAAGGGGCACAGTGTATGGAAGGGCTCTGGCATTGAGAGGGAGAGGGAGTTTGCTGTAGCAGCTGAAAGACCAGCACTGAGTCAAGAGCAAGAGGGAGAGGGATGGCCACTGAGCTTCATGAGTGGACAGGATCTCAATCTGCAGAGTTTCTGCTGCTCTGTTAAGGTGTTGGATTTCATTCCAAGAAATAGGGAAGCCTTGGGAGGATCTTCAGCAAGGGTATAACATCATCCAGTTGTGGCTCTAGCTGCCACCTGGAGAATTGTTAGCAGGAGAGGTGGGAATAATAATGAGAAATCTATTAAAGTAGTCCAGCTGAGAGATGGTGGTTATGTGTTTGGGGAAATAGGAGTAGAAATGGAGGAAAACTCAATGCAGTCAAGATAGATTACTCAGTATTTACCCCAAAGAAGCAGGTGCAGTACAAAGAAGGGCCACATGTACCCCAATGTTCATAGCAGCAATGGCCACAATTGCCAAACTGTGGAAAGAACCAAAATGCCCTTCAACAGATGAGTGGATAAGGAAATGTGGTACATCTATGCAATGGAATATTATGCCTCCATCAGAAAGGATGAATATCCAACTTTTGTATCAACATGGATGGGACTAGAAGAGATTATGTGGAGTGAAATAAGTCAAGAGGAGAGAGTCAATTATCTTATGGTCTCACTTACATGTGGAGTATAAAGAAAATCATGGAGGACTGTGAGAAGGAAGG
>CM052812.1:70046607-70129302 GCA_028533885.1 Nasua narica | reverse complement strand
TGGGTATTGAGCAGGGCACGTATTGCATGGAGCACTGGGTGTGGTGCATGAACAATCAATCTTGTAACACTGAAAAAATAAAATAAACATATTTGGGGAAAAAAAGATATATGTTGCAGGTGGAATTCAAAGAATTGATGTTACATTGAATGTGAAACGGGATGAAGAAGGTGCTAGAACGACTCTTAGTTTTCCTGCCTGAGCAATTAGATGAATTGTGGTAGCATATTTTGAAATAAGAAAACATTATTGTTTTCCAGATATATGTTTATGTGTCTGTTCCAGTCCAGAGAAACTTGGGCTTTTAAAAATATTACACATACCCAGTAGTGCAATTGCTGGGTCCATAGGGTAGCTCTATTTTTAACTTTTGAGGAACATCCACGCTATTCTCCAAAGTGGCTGTACCACTTTGCTTTCCCACCAACAATGTAAGAGGATTCCCCTTTCTCCACAACCTCTCCAACATTTGCTGTTTCTTGTCTTGTCAATTTTTGCCATTCTAACTGGTGTAAGGTGATATTTCACTGTGGTTTTGATTTGAATTTCCCTGATGGCTAATGATGTTGAACATTTTTCATGTGTCTGTTGACCATTTCTATGTCTTCTTTGGAGAAGTGTCTGTTCATGTCTTCTGCCAATTCTTTGATTTGATTATTTGTTTTCTGGGTGTTGAATTTGAGAAGTTCTTTATAGGTCTTGGATACCTGCCCTTTATTTGTAATGTCATGTGCAAATGACACTACATTCTTCTATTCTCCTACCTCCTACACTTCTCCTATTCTGTGATTTGTCTCTTTGTTTTGTTGACTGTTTCCTTTGTTGTGCAGAAGATTTTTATCTTGATGAAATTCCAGAAGTTCATTTTCATTTTTGTTTCCCTTGTCTTTGGAGATGTGTTTTGAAAGAAGTTGTGATCTGTTCATAAAAAAGAAAGAAAGAAAGAGAGAAAGAGAGAGAGAGAGAGAGAAAGAAAGAAAGAAAGAAAGAAAGAAAGAAAGAAAGAAAGAAAGAAGAAAGAAAGAAAGAAAGAAAGAAAGAAAGAAAGAAAGAAAGAAAGAAAGGTTGCTGTGACTGATGTTGAAAATATCACTGTCCTCTTCTAAGATTTTGATGGATTCCTGTCCCACGTTGAGGTCTTTCATCCTTTTAGAGTTTATCTTTGTGTATGGTGTAAGAGAATAGTCGTTTCATTCTTCTATATATGGCTGGCCAATTGCCCCAGCACCATTTATTGAAGAGACTGTCTTTTTTCCATTGGATATTTTTTCCTGCTTTGTCGAAGATTAGTTGACCATAGAGTTGAGGGTCGGTATCTGGGCTCTCTATTCTATTCTATTGATCCATGTGTCATTTATGTGCCAGTACCATGTTGTCTCGGTGATCACAGCTTTGTAATATAGCTTGAAATCAGGCAACATGGCCCCAAAGATACAGATGTAGTGAAAAGAAGGGCCATATGCACCCCCATGTTCATAGCAGCAATGTCCACAATAGCCAAACTGTGGAAGGAGCTGAGATGCCCTTCAACAGACGAATGGATAAAGGAGATGTGGCCCACTTATACAATGGAATATTACTTAGCCATCAGAAAGGATGACCACTCGCCATTTGTATCAACATGGATGCAACTGGAGGAGATTATGCTAAGTGAAATAACTCAAACAGAGAAAGATAATTATCATATGGTTTCACTTATTTGTGGAACATAAGGAATAGCATGGATGACATTAAGAGAAGGAAGGGGAAAATGAAGAGGGGGCAGTTAGAGGGCGAAACAAACCATGAGAGACTATGGACTCCAGGAATCAAACTGAGGGTTTTGGGGGAAGGGAGCAGTGGGAGGAAGAGTGAGCCCAATGATGGGTATAAAGGAGGGCACAGATTGAGAGAAGCACTGGGTGTTATACATACACAATGAATCATGGAACACTATATCAAAAACTAATGATGTACAGTATGGTGATGAATATAACATAATAAAAATTATTAAAAAGTGATGGTAAATAATAATGTTACATGTATTTTACCACACTAAAAACTTTAAAAAAAGAAGATAGTGCAGAGCAATAAGAAGAAATGAGTTAATAAGCCACAAAAAGGAATGAATGAATCCTAAATGCATTTTGCTTAGTGAAGGAAGTTAGTCTGAAAAGGCTACACACTATATTATGCCAATTATATGATGTTCTGGAAAAGGCAAAACTGGAACATGGTACTGAGATCAGGGACTGCTAGGAGTTTAGGGGAAAGAGTGGGGAGGTCGAGTGGGTGAAGCACACAGGGTATTGAAATGGTTCTGTATGATTCTGTAAGCCATTTGTCATGATATCATGTATTTGTCAAAACCCCTAGAACTTTACAGAATATGAATGTCAAAAAAAATTTTTTTAAACCACTTAGGATATGAGAGGATCCCAGGATGGAATGTAGAATGTGATAAATGACCCTAATCATACACAAATATATGAAACAATCTCACTGAAGGAGCCCGAGGTTGGAAATGTTACTATAAGAGTAAAGGCAAAAGAAATCGTACACAAATGTTGCGTGCTGGTTGATTAGCTTGCTACCCACAAAAGTACATGTTAATGATCCTGCTTGTAGACAATGGGAGCGGATTCCTCACTGTGGCTTTTAAGTTCACTGATCTTTTCTTCTCTAGTCTGAACCGTTGACTATCTCTTCCAGTATATTTTTCATTTCAGGTAATGTTTTCAATCTCTGAAGTTTGATCTGGGTCTCTGATATTTTCTACCCTCCTTGCTGTGTTCATGTTTCCTCTACCTTCTGGAACCAATAGAGAACGTTTACAACAGCTGTTTAACATCAGTGTTTAATAATTCTATCACTTTGTCATTTTGTATCTGTTTCTGCTCACTGATTTTTGTTCTGGTTATGGACTGCAGTTTCTTGCTTCTTTGCATGCATGGTAATTTTTGGTTGGATGCCAGTCATGAATTTTACATTGTTAAATGCTGGTTTTTGTTTTATTTCTATATGTACATTTTGGCTTTGTTTTAGGTTGCAGGTAAGTGACATGAAATCAATCCAATACTTTTGAGACTTGCTTTAAAAGGAAACATTTCATAATGTTAAAGGGTTAACCCATCAAGAAGACATAATGGGAACAATATACCGTGTTCATGGGCCAAAAGATTTAATATTAAGGTGTGAGTTTTCAGGGCACCTGGGTGGCTCAGTGGGTTAAAGCTTCCGCCTTCAGCTCAGGTCATGATCCCAGGGTCCTGGGATTGAGCCCCATATTGGGCTCTCTGCTTAGTGGGGATCCTGCTTCCCCAGCCCTCTGCCTGCCTCTCTGCCTACTTGTGATCTCTCTCTGTCAAATAAATAAATAAAATCTTTAAAAAAAAAGATATGAGTTTTCTTCAAATTTATCTCTAGATCCAAGGCAGTGCTAATTTTTTTTTTAAGAAATGGACAAACTAATTCCAAAATTAACCAACAAATTTTATAAAGCAAAACCAAGTGGAAGGACATACTATACCTGGTATCAAAACTAGCTATAAAGTTACAGTAAATAAGACAGTGTGGCGCTGGCAAAAGATGACATTTAGTTCACTGGAACAGAATAGAGAGTTCAGAAAATAAACAGATATAAAATTTGCTAAGGCAATTCAACAATCCAAATGATAATCCTTTTGATATATAATTCCAGAACAATTAGATTGCTATAAGCAAAGAGAAAAAGTTCTTTCATACCATATAATAAAAAGTAACAAAAATAGACATAACTGTACCTAAATAATAAAAGTTCTGGAATAAAATATTTTAAAGAATTCTTGCTGACTTTTGCTTAGGAAAAATTTCTTCAATAGGACATAAAAAACACCAACTATTTAAAAGATGTGTAATTTGTATTTTACTGGAATCTAAAATGTGTGGTCTTGAAAAGACACTTAAGAAAATGAAAACAGAAGCTTTAGATGAGGAGAAACTATTTGTAAAACATATATCAGAATGTATAAAGAATTCTTATGATACAGTAATAAGAAAATAAACAATCCAAATAAAAATGGGAAAAAAAGTTTGGACACTTCACCAAAGAAGATTTTTGAGTGGCAAATTAGTACATAAAAAGATACTCAATCACATTAGCATTACGGAACTTCAAATTAAAACTATGACGAAATATGACTACATACCTACGAGAATAGCTAAAATGTAAAAAGCCTGAAATTACAGTGTTCGTGAGGATGTGGAGAAATGTAACTCTTGTATGTTGCTGGTAGAAATCCAAAATGGTACAAACACTTTTGGGAGGGGTTGGACAGTTTTTTATATGGTAAACATATACTTAGTAGATGACCGTGCCATTCTTCCACTTTTAGGTATTTATTTACCTAAGAGAAATGAAAACACATATCCACACAAATACTTATCCTTGGGTATTTATAGGGGCTTTATGCATAATAGCCAAGAACTATGAAAAATCCAAATGCTCATTAACTGTTGAATAAAACGGACCTAAAAAACAGGAACAAAAGCATGTCTATGCAAAATGTCTAAAAAATAAATAAAAATATTAAAGAGGAAATATGAGAGGTGATTTGACTTTATATCTTAAATACTAAACTTTACAAGTTTACACCAAAATCACTATTTTAAGAAACATAAAATTAACTTATTTTCAAGTAAACTTATTTTATCAGGCTAATGTACAGTAGGTGACTTCATTAATTAGAAGATATTTTAATTAACCTATCAAGTTGGTATGTAACTGAATTCATGAAAACACTGTTCTCTTGAGTGGTTTAAATGATGCCTCTAATCTTATATGTAGTCTTAGTTTGCCTTGCAAACTTCATTACAGAGGTAAAATTCAAGTGATCACACATTGAGAGTGGAAACATCTGAGTTAACAAGGTTTTCTTAGGTCACAGTTTTAGATTGTGTTCTTCATGGCTTCTTAAAAGAGGAATTTGTTGCAAAGTTGCCCCTGGAGCCCGGCAGATTCCACTGGGCCCCATTCTCAGTTCTGGAAACACATGCCTTTTTTTATTTCAAGTAAAATCATTTTTTAAATTTAAAATCAATTAATTAACATTAGTGTATTCTTAGTTTCAGGGGTAGAGTTTAATGATTCATCAGTTGCATATAATACTCAGTGCTCATTACATCACATGCCCTCCTTAATGCCCATCACCCAATCACCCCATCTCTCACCCCCCACCAACAGCTTTGCTTGTTTCCTAGAGTTTGTCTCCCTCTTTGATTTCATCTTATTTTATTCTTCCTTCCCTTCCTTTATGTTCATCTGTTTTATTTCTTAAATTCCACATATGAGTGAAATCATGACATTTGTCTTTATATGACTGCCTTATTTCATTTAGCATAATACCCTCTAGTTCCATCCACATCATTGCAAATGGCAAGGTTTCATTCTTTTTGATGGCTGAGTAATATTCCATTGTATATGTACACGACATCTTCTTTATCCATTCATCAGTCAATGGTCATCTGGACTCTTCCCATAGTTTGGCTGTGGGAGACATTGCTGCTACAAACATTGGGGTGCATGTGCCCCTTCAAATCATTATGCTTGTATCCTTTGGATAAATACCTAGTAGTGCAATTGCTGGGTCATAGGGTAACTCAACTTTCAACTTTCTGAGGAACCTCCATACTGTTTCCCAGAGTGGCTGCACCAGTTTGCATTCCCACCAACAGTGTGAGAAGGCTCTCCTTTCTCATGTTCCTTTGCCATGTATATGATCATGGCTTCACCTACAGAAAACATCGATTTGGTTGTTTTCTTCTTAGAGCTAAAATTGTATGGTATAAAGAATAAAGCAAAGCATAAAACCGTATTTGGGTAACTTTTGACCATTAAAATCTTCCAAATAAAAAGCTTTCAGATTAAAGTGTGTATAAGCATTTATTAATTTCACTAAAAAGCTGACTTCCCTTCACAAGTATTCTTTTGGTTCATAATCTTGGATTCTTTTCCAGCAACTCCATGTCACCTGAGATCCTTTGCACATAGTAGGGGTGCAGCTGTCTCACTGATTTAAGACCCATGAGTTCCCTTCACTCCCTCCCCAGGTCTGAAGTGCCAACGACCATGCCTGCCCTCCATCAGGAGTCTCCTGGAATCCCCTCTCCTCCATTTGTGAGATTTTCTCCCCTGATCTTCCTTAATTCTGACTGTTGATTTTATGATTGATTTGATTGAATTGATTTTACAATTTGTTCACCCACTGGGGACTTCTTGAGAGCAGAATCTAGGCTTCATAAAAGTTTGATGGTTGCCTAAACGAATGAAAGTTATTCCTTTGACAAACATATTCATTCAGCAAATTTTATTGATTTAATGGAATAAATCATGGAGAAAACAAAGTCCTGGCTTTCATGGAGGTGATATTCTAGTTGGGGTGAGCAAATGGAAAATATACAAATACTAAGTATAATGTGAGCTGGGAACTAAGTAAAAAACTGGAGCAGGTGCAGGGATGCAGTCATGCTTTTACATGGGGTAGTCAGGGAAGGCATTCTTGCTCAAAGGATAGTGGAATGAGAGAAGGGAGTGGGCCATGGTTCCATCCTGGGAAGAGCATTCTAGACAAAGACGATGATAACTGCTGAGGCCCTGGGATGAAGGTGTGCTCTTGTATTTGACAACAACAAAGAGGTAAGAGGGGCCTGGTCAGAGATAAAGGAAGGGTTACAAGGGAGGATAATAGAAGATTATATACAGTTTTACAGCCAAGGGCACAATGCTTAATTTTATTCCAAATGAGAAGTTAGAATGTTTCTAACACTAATGACCAATTCTCTGATTCTCCAGACACCAGCTGGAATCCTTAATTCAATTCAATCTGGACACGAGCTACTCAGAGTTAGCTCAGACCCCACAGGTTAAGAGCTTAGGCCCACAAGACAGTCATCACTTCGGATGCCAGTCACGAGTATTAGGTCTTCAGGTTACCCACACTTCAGTCCAACTTTACTACAAAGTCGAGGATTTTCCACAACCGCCACCCCCTATCCTTTTCAGGTTTGATGATTTCCTAGAATGGCTCACACAACTCTGGTACAATCTTTATTTCCTATTGCTGGCTTTGTTATAAAGGATACAGCTCTCAGGAACAGCTAAATGGAGGAGATGCAGAGGCCAAGGTATGGAGAGGGGGGAGGTATGCAGAGCTCCCATGCCCTCTGTGGGCACCCCACACTCCTAGTGCTTTTTTTTATTCATAGCACTTTGATGTGTTCACCAATCCATAAATTCTCCAAGTGTTCATAAGTAGGCATGATTGATCAAGTCATTGGCCATTGGTGATTAACTCAATCTGTAGCCTCGCTCCCCTCCCCTGGAAGGTCGGGGGTGTGGGACAGAAAGCCTCTAATCAAGACTTGATCTTTCTGGAAATTCCAAGGATTATAGGATTTAGGGACAAAGACCAAATATTTATTTTTTCTTATATCACAGAAGCCTTTGGAGACCATGAGAAAGGGATGACATGGTCAGGTTGCAGTCTAACAGGAAAAAAAACTGGCTGCTATAAGGGAAAATGGACTGTAACTGGGTCTGGCATAAGGAGGGTGACACATCTGAAGGCTGTTGGGACGGTTCAGGCTCGGGGCTTGGACTATGGTGGTAGAAGGGAAAGCAGTAAGAAGTGATCAGACTTGGGATGTCCTTGGAAGACAGAGCCAAGTGGACTTGTCTAGCTCTTACTGCATTGAACTATTTCTAAATTCCATTTTCATTTAAATATTCACATATTTAGGGGCGCCGGGGTGGCTCAGTCAGTTAAGCGTTTGTCTTCGGTTCAGGAGATGATCTCAGGGGCCCTGGGATCCAGGCCCCACATCGGGCTCCCTGCTCAGTGGGTAGTCTGTTTCTTCCTCTGTCCCTCCCCCCCTGCTTATGCTCTCTCTCTCTCTCAAATAAATAAATAAATAAATATCTTAAATAAAATAAATATTCACATATTTATGTTCTAGTCCCCACCTGGCCTATGAGTGATCTGAGAACAGATGCTACTTGGTGTAGTTTAGAATCTTTGCAGAATTTTGCTCTTGGGTGATGTTCAGTAAATACCCACAATCTTTCTCGCATTTGGGGGAGGCGATCTGGTTCCTTAAACTCTCAGCCAATAGGAGTTGTAATGAACATTTATTGGGGTCTTGGTGTTTGCCAATCATTGTTCTTTTTTTTTTTTTAAGATTTATTTATTTATTTATTTAACAGAGAGAGAACACAAGCAGGCAGAGAGGCAGGCAGAGGCAGAGAGAGGAGCAGGCTCCCTGCGGAGCAAGGAGCCCGATGCGGGACTGGATCCCAAGACGCTGGGATCATGACCTGAGCCAAAGGCAGTTGCTTAACCAACTGAGCCACCCAGGCGTCCCACAATCATTGTTCTTAATGCAGTCCTTACATTAATTCAATTCATTGTCGCCCAGTGACGTAGATGGTGTCACGACCGCTGTCCTAGTGCTGAAGAAGAAAGCTAAGTCATTTCCCCAGGTTAGACCACGAGTCAGTGGAGCAGCCAGAATTGAAACCAATGTGATCGGCCTCCTGCACTAAGAGGCCCCATCACTGGTCTTCTCTGTCCCACAGCTCTGCTACCAGCTGGTGCTCTCTGGCCCACTGAGAACAGGAAAGGGCAGGCAGAGATGCATCTTCCTTTGTTTTCAGGGGAAGAAGAATGTCATCTGTGGCTGGACTTGGATGTTGCCCAGAGTTCCCTGGATTATCTTTTCACTCTGCCTCCCAGGATGTGCTTCTGTGGCTCACCCCAGGGGCGGGTAGGGCAGACACCTGCTGACTTCGTGCTATGGGTCAAATGTCTGGATACTTCTAGAGCTAGGAGGCAGCTCCAGGATCCTCTTGTTCTAGACCCACTATGCCCCCACCCTCCAGCAGCCAGCCCCCCCACCTTCTTCTGCCCTTTGATCCCTCCCACCCACAGACCACCAGCTCAACCCTTTCAACGCTGGGTACAGAAGAGTGACCCCGACTCCACCAGCCACCCTGTGGACTTGGGGGCAGAAGGTGGCTGTGAACTCTGTCTGGGAAGACAGGGGTAAGTCCTGGGCATTCTCATCCTCTTGGGGTCCCCAGGGGTCTCGCCGCACATTTGGTGGCTCGGGCTCACTCCCTGTTCGGTTGCCGGTCTCCTTCTGGGCTGGAAGCTGGACAATCCATGGCCCTCCAGGTCCTTCCCTTTCATCCCTGATAGGCTGAAAGATGGCCCCCCATTGAATCCCCACAATCTGTGACTGTCCCCTTAAAACGCAAAAGATGTAATTAAATTAAGCATTGTGAGACAAGGAATTGATCCTCGGTTATCCGCGGTGGGCTCTCACCGCCGCCATACGCATCCCGGTGAGGCAGAGGGAGTTTCGACACACTAGGAAGAGGGGACAAGCAGTGCGATCACAGAGGCAGAATTTGGAATGTTGCAGCCACTATCTGAGGAGCACGAGAAGCTGGAAGAGGCCAGGAAGGAATTCTCCCCTAGAGCCTCGGGAGGGAGCACAGCACTGCGGACATCTTGATTCCGGACTTCTGGTTTCCAGGAGCGTGAGGGAGCAAGTTTCTGTTGTTTTCGGTCACCCACATTGTGGTCATTGTTACTACCACCCCACAACCCAAAATCAGGCCCGATGAGTTTTGGTTATGACGATCCCTCCGATTGGACCGGGAGCATCCGTGCTCCTCAGACTAGGGCGGGGCCTGATGGTTCCAGGCTCCTTAGACATGCACCATCAACATAATCAAAGGCTCTAGACCTCCTGGCTGCTCTTCTGGGACTAAGTCTTCCCAGTCTCAGTCTTGGCTGAAGGGCCCCGCACCTGTCCTGGGGACAGCCTCACTCCCTGTCGGGCACAAGAGAGGCGAGCAGGATTGCTGTGCCTGGCTTCCCCTTTGCAGCAATCTTAACTCACGCCTTAGGTCCCAAACTCGCAATGTGAAACCTAGGCGTGCCCCATGCCCCCAGCTCTCCTTTACCATCAGTAGCTCCCCCAAAGGCGGTAAGAAATGTCCTAGAAGCTGAGAAAGACCTCGAGTACGCCAAAGTCCCTGATTTCATGGAACTCCTACCCTAGAAGGGGGCACAGAATACGTAGCAAATAATTAAGCAACAGAAGCCCAGTTCAAACCCACTGAAGCTTCAAATTGCGTCATGTCCTTGATAAATCTAAGGGTTAACCCCGCTCTAGGTGTTAGGAAAATAATGTCACGGAGCCTAGCCTTTTTCTTTCTGACGCAGGCTGCTTGGCTCCTTTCCAGCTGTCCGGGAGAACAGTCCTCTCCAGGGCTGTTTTGGGTCGGGTGCTCAGTCCTGGGACCTAGGAGGTGAGCCCAGCGTCTCGCCAGGCAAAGGACTTGAACTGACTTCAAAGAACCAGGGGGAGGGGGCGGGGGGGACGCCCCACAGAGGGGGCGCTGAGCAGAACAACCTACCACGTGATTCTTACTTGCACTACCCTGCGTCTTTGTCCCGATACTCGAGTCTCGGGGTAGTCGCATGGCCCTCCTCCAAATGGGGGACCACGCAGGAGGGAACGAAGGACAAAAGGCCTGGCTGCACCTGACGCTCAGGGAGGCTTACCGTCCTTTTGGGGAGGGTCCCGTGTCTGGGTGTGAGGAGAGGGTGCCATCCATCGCGTGCTCAGAACTCACTCCATGCGAACCCTGGACGTGTCCCGATCGGGGAGGGAAGGTGGCTCCCGGGGCTTCCCCCCACCCCGCCCCAGGGCCCTGATTGCCGGCCCGGAGGAGGATGAATGCTAAGGACCAGGGACAACAGGAAGGCGGTGGTTCTTTCCGGTCGCCTAGGCGATTGCTCCAAGCCCTTCCTGCCCAGCCCTAGTTGAGAGGGAACAGCTCGGGGATGCGTTTCAAGAACAGAACCGCGGCTGCCCAGCCCTGCAGCACGCGGTCACCTCGCGGGCTGGCTCCGCCGGGCCTGGGCAGCTCCCGCAGCTCGTCCACGAAGACGCCGCGTTCCAGCGCGCTGACCCGAAATCCCCGGGCTGCAGCTGCGCGGCACACAGCTGTCCGCGCCTTGCGGTGCGGGGAGCGGTCCGCGGTGCGCTCACCAGCAGCCTCTGCCAGGGCTCATGGAGCCAATTGCACCCCGCGAAGGGGGGCGGACTCCAAAGCTATAATTTGAGCCAGGATCTCGTTACACTTACATGCAGCTGTTGCATTCAGAAATACAATGTATTTTTTCCCCTTCTAAATAGGCTCTGTTCATCTCAACGGCTTCATTTACTGCCTTTTTCTGCAAAACTTCGGCAGCGGGGTATAATAACGTCACTGTTGAACTCTGCAGTTAACAAGATCCTTTTTGCGGCAGTCTTTTGATGCTACACGCACTTCTGAAGAAAGTCATGTTTCCCCTTTCTGTGGTTTTGTCAATCATGATTTCCTCTTTAATAGCATTTCATCTTCCCGCGTGTGGTGTAAGATCCCGGGTGTAAACAGGCGAGAAGGACCTGCTTCGTGGACTCTGGCTGGCTCTGTAGGAGGGACAGCTCTGTTCCTTAGCATAGTGTTGAGAAGAAACAAAGCACTTCCAAGCTTAAGTGCTCCCGTCCGAGAAGGAGGCCACTCTACTTTGCTCTGGGTTTTCTTGTGTTGGTTACTGTGAATTAATTCAAATAATTATCTCTTGTAATCCTAATCAGTGAGCGTTTATCCAGCACCTACTGTGTACAAGCCTCTATGTCCCATTGTTGGGGGGATTCAAAGATGAATCGTTCCCCATCCCCTAACCCTCCGGGCCACCCCTCACTCCCCATCCCCCCACTCCCTCCTGCAAGGAGCTCCCTACCCTTTGAGAAAGACAGGAAGATAGCTACCCCAAAGCAAAGCAGAACATTCTGAGGGTTATTGACTAGAGACAGCTGCCGCTGTCCCCACAGACTGGGACATTAGGGGACGTGCCATGGGGAGGGGTGGCATTATCTGGGCCTTAAAGAGGGAGCAGGATTTAGATGGGCAGAAAAGGGAATGGCTGGGCACAGGTTCAGCAGCATCAAGTTGCCGGGCAATGCTGAGTGGTCAGCGGCACTCAGGGATCAGTGGTGGGACAGGGATGTGATTACTCAGGCTGGGCTGGGAGAACCTGACACAGCAGCTCGGGAGACTGGACATTTTCTAAAGCCAGTGGGATTCCCCCATGCTCATTTCAGCTTCATTATCTCTTTTGGAAGAATTGATCCACTATATCCTTCATTAGAGGTCTTCATTTTTAGGAGGTGGTATTGAGGAATTTTGGATGTCTGCAATTTATTCCCAAGTAGTCCAGCAAAAACTGTTACACAGAGAGAGAGACACATACAACGAGACAAAAACATCAACAAATGTCAGATCCAGGGCAAACCCAGGGGAAGGGGACGTGAGTGTTCATTTTACTGTTTTCACTTCTCTGAAAGTTTGCAAGTTCCAGAGACTAGTTGGTAATACCTGCCCAGCTCTGCAACTATGCAGGGTCTTGGGATTTAGCTCTCCTAGCAAACGTTCTGCTCTAACTAATGATCTCCACTCTACCCCCTACGAGCCATGGGGCCTCAGCGAAACACTGACGCCACCTGACCACGGGTTTCAGCATCTGTCCCACAGACGCAATGGGAGCACCTGCCGGCCCACAGGGCGCTGGGAAGATTAAGGAGAGAACCAGCGTCTGAAGGATTTGACCCATATAAGGACTCAGAAAATGGCGTAAGTTATTATAGCCACTGCTACTATGTTATGCTTTCTCCTTGAACCTCACCAAGTCTTCTTTCTCTCTCTTTCTTTCTTTCTTTCCTCCCTTTTCTTTCTTTCTTTCTTTCCTCCCTTTTCTTTCTTTCTTTCTTCCTTCCTTCCTTCCTTCCTTTCTTTCTTTCTTTCTTTCTTTCTTTCTTTCTTTCTTTCTTTCTTTCTTTCTTTCTTTCTTTCTTTCTTTCTTTCTTTCTTTCTTTCTTTCTTTCTTCTTTCCTTCACCGAGTCCTGTTTCTGCCCAGCACCCACGGTCACTCCTGCTAGCTCAGGGTGGCATGCTGAGAGCTCTCCCGATACCCTCTCCTCCCAAAGGGCTGATGGATCACACAGCATCCTGTGGTAGAAAATAACAGCATTATCAACAATAGCCAAACTATGGAGAGAGCCCAGATGTCCATCGACAGATGAATGGATAAAGAAGATCTGGTGTATGTATACAATGGGATATTACTCCACCATCAGAAAGAATGAAATATTGCCATTTACAAGAACATGCATGGAGCTCGAGAGTATTATGCTAAGTGAAATAAGTCATAAGATCACATACCATATGATCTGGCACATATGTGGGATTTAAGAAAGAAAACAGATGAACATAGCGGAAAGGGGAAAAGTAAAAAAGGAGAACGGGAAAGAAGCCACAGGAGGCTCTTAATGATGGAGAACAAACTGAGGGTTCCTGGAAAGAGGCGGACGGAGATGGGCTGGATAGGGGATGGGCATCGAGGAGGGCACTGGATGTGATGAGCTTTGTTGAATGTGAGTGATGAATCACTGGATTCTACTCCAGAAACCAAAATTGCACTGTATGTTAACTATCTAAAATGTAAATTAAAAAAAAAAAAATATGCGGGTCCAAACTTAACATATCCTAAGGAACTCTCAAATTACACTGGGAGCAGAGTTTGAATATTCACATTAAATGTCAGTGTCTTGGGGTCCCTGGGTGGCTCAGTGGGTTAAAGCCTCTGCCTTCGGCTCAGGTCATGATCTCAAGGTCCTGGGATCGAGTCCCACATTGGGCTCTCTGCTCAGTAGGGAGCCTGCTTCTCCCTCTCTCTCTGCCTGCCTCTCTACCTACTTGTGATCTCTCTCTCTCTCTGTCAAATAAATAAATAAAATATTTTTTAAAAAACAAAAATAAATAAATAAATGTCAGTGTCTTCAGTGGGGTAATTATTTGGTTAAAAAATTTTTTTAATTCAAGTAAGGGATGGAACAGGACTGTTCTCTCAGCTATACCAACAACTCTACTGTCCTTTTCAGATTTTATTGTCTAAACAAATGAAACATTTCAGTGTGACAATAAATTGTCACCAATGGGACATGAGTGATTTGAAAACAGCCAGAAGAACTTAAACATCACTTTTCCTTGGCGCGTTCTGGTCTTCTCTCCACACTTGTCCCTGTAAAAATGGCTTTACACGGAACCAAGAAGCCTCCTGCACTTTACAGAGTGCAAAGTGCACTTTACACTTAGACTACTCAACTAATTACTAGCAAGCTTAAAAATTCGGCAACTGTGAATAATTGAACTTGAATGTTGGCGACCGTGAATGCCCATATACATGTACACATCCCTGAAGGACTAAGCAAAATAAAACGAGAGCGACTTAGTGCACACGTTAGTATTTGCACAGCTGCAACTCCCCACGAAAACGCAGCCCGCACTCCGCAGGTACTAAGTGATGGGAGTAGCCAACCAACGTCGTTCCATTGCAGCTGCACGTGGGGTCGAGACCTCCATAGTTTCTTATTCATTTTTTCTACCATTAAATAGATTTTATTTTTAGGACAGTTTTAGATTTATAGAAAACCTGGGAAGACGGGACAGGCAGTTACCATATACCTCGCCTCTATTTCCCTGATGAGTAACATCCCACGGGATTCTGGTACATTTGTTACCATTAACCAACCAATATTGCTGTATTACTATTAACTTGCTTCCATACCTTATTCAGATTTCCTTTGGTTTCACCTAACGTCTTTTTCCTATTCCAGGATTCCACAGGACATTTAATTGTCTTGTCTCCTGGGGCTCGTCTTGAGTGCGGCAGCTTCCTCAGATGTCCCGTGTTTTTGATGACCTTGACCGTTTTGAGGACTCCGCGTCTTGTTATGACTTCACTTCTCAGGCTTCCTATAAGCGATAGCCTCCAAAATCGCTAAACATTGTTAAAAGTGCTTTAATAGCCTTTGCCAGGGACGTGTAATATCGTGTCAGAGCAACGGTGATCGGCTGGTAGTTTCACTTTGTGCTTGTGGTTAATAATAGATTAGAACGTTTTATGCAAAACTGCTTCCTGGTAATTAGATATTTGAGATGTTCTATAGAACCTCAATTTTTATTTTATTTAAAATTACAATTTACCCCAATTATAAACATAATCTAGTTATATTGGATTGGTTGGGTGGCTATTATACATTGTAGGTATAATTACAACTACCCTGTATTTATGCCTCCCCCCTCTGTAAAAATATAACAATTGCCAGAAAGCCATAGTTGGAGGGAAATTCTTCAAGGCAAGAGCTGAGCTCTTTGCTTCCAGGTCACAAAACCCCAAACCCCAAATGCCTATGTCAAGGGCTTTTTGCCCTAAACTCAGCTCTTAGGTCTTTGACACTCCATGGGTCTGCTTCTTCCAATTATTTAAAAATACGTCCTGAGCAGCTTCCTGTACCGAGCACCTGGTGCGACTGACCATGGGTCAGTCTGGCCAAGGAGGTGGACTTAACAGCAGATAAATTACTCAGGACTTGGCCCCCCATACGTTGGGAGAGTCTCCAGTCTTGCGGTGACCCTACTCTTTCTTTTTCCCTCTCTGGTATTTCTGATGCTAACCTGCGGGTTTCCCATGGGTCAGTGATCAACAGATGAATGGGGAAACAAATGACACCTTACCCATACAATGGAATGTATGCGATACAGAGGAATGTTCTACAGGCACACATAGCAAAATGGATGAATCTCAAAGTAATTATGCTGAGTGAGAGAAGCCACATACAAAAGAGTGAATACTGTATGATGCCATTCATGTAAAATTCTAGAAAATGAATTTTCACTTTATCATGACAGGAAATAGGTCAGAGGTTGTCTGAGGACAGCAGAGAGTCACTAAAGACAAAGAGGACGGGCAGGATTACAAGAAAACACAAGGGAACTTTTGGGGGTTATGACATGTTCTATTTTGATTGTGTTGATGATTTCATGGGTATGTAGTAAGGTCAAGCCGTATCAAGTTGTATACTTTAAGTAGGTGCAATTGACTATATGTAAATTATACTCCACCAAAGACATAAAAAATACCACCTGCATTTATGTTATGTTATGTCCAGTAGTCCCTATGACTTAAAAATTACATCCCTTCTAGGCACGAATCATGTAAAGGGATGCTTTTGCAATGTTTGTCCTGGTGTTTATTAATAAATGGGGAATTAAATAAGTTCTGGTCCGTATTTGCCTTGACATATTATGCAGCTTTCTAAAAAGATTGAACTGGATCTCCAGCAGCTGGTAGCTAATGTACCAAGTGTGTTGCTAAGTGAGAAAACCAAGATGCAGATATGTGCATGCAAACTTGCTCTCCTTTTGTGAAATAATGACCAAGCATATGTCACATGACTATGTGCATGTGGGGGAGGAGGGGTATTGTTAATATTGGTTTCAAGTTCGAGAAAGAGGGAAGGGGAGAAGAGTAGAGGTAAATAAACAAAAATAAACTCTAAAATTTTTAAAATGAGGCTCAACTTAGTTTGGATACTAACCCACATAAATTTTAAAATATGAAGCAACCAGAAAAATTTGCCCAACAATAATTGATGATATTAGGGCATGATGAGTGGGGTTTTGAGCTGTGGAAATGGTCTCGTAGATTTTTTTCAATATTCCTTATAGCTTAGAGACACATACTGACATGTACATTGCTGAAATGATGCAATCCTAGAATATAATTAAAGGATTTGGAAAGGGGTTGGGAGAGACAAAGCAGGCTGGGGAACACATTGATAAGTACTGAAGCTGGGTGATGGGGTTAGAGAGCTTCTGGAATACTATATTGGTTCATTTGTTTCACAATAAAGTGATTAAAAACTGTGATTTTGAGTCTGACACATAAGGAGGTTGGAAGTTGTTACATTGGTTCTCACAACAAGAAGAAAGCTGAACAAACTCTTCTAAGATCCATCAGAGAACCGAGGTCACAGGGCAAACTGCTACCCCTGAAACTGGATAGAAAGATCGGTGGAATTTGAGAATCGCAGCTTCCTGGGACTGACGCTCAGGAGGGGACACAGGGCTGGAACCAGGGCGGGGTAAGAAAACCTACATTGTGATGGTCACAGGTCACAGAGGCTCCAGGGACACAGACTTCAAAATTAAAAATTCCTGGGGGACCCAATTGTAGGGGAGCCCCGCACTTGTAGGAAAAGCAATCATCCTGAAAATGAACTTTCGGAGCATTCTACTCTCCTTCACAAAAGCCCGCCCTCAAGCAGAGCCTGAAGACCTTGGGGTTCACCTCCGGCTTTATTGACTTGGGGGGAGGGAAATACCCCACCCTGGCCCCTTGTAGCCTTCCTACTCCAGCTGAAGGGGGACAAGCAGAACAAAACTGAGCAGCACTTGTGAAGGTCATGTCCTGGGGCCAAGGGCTCACCCAAGCACAGACTGCGGGACTTCCTCTCCCCGCACCTCCCACCGCACCCCGGGGCTCCTCCTAATCAAAGGGCCTTCCAGCGGGAAGAACGGCACCCCTCAGCCCTCCCTCACCGGAGAAGAGATCTCTAGAGAATCCCAAAGACCAACGGGGACAAGAAAGGACACCAAAGGAAAAGTAGCCAGTGACACCCGCGGCAAAGGCCGGCTGTCAGCCTGGCCTGACAACTGACAAGATCCACGGGAATCTCACACCAGAGGCCATTTCCCTCGCCGCCTCCTGTGCTTCGTGTTGCTTTTCAAGCAAAGCAACAGGAAGTGGCTTTTTAAATATTTTAAAGCCAAATACAAGTGAAAATCTTTTCTCGTCTGTAATCGTACCACATTTTGCTGATTTATCGGGTTCTTTCAGGCCCGTTGCTGGTAGCGAGCATGGGGCGAATCCTGAGAGTAGGAACAGAGAAGCTCTAGCTCTCCATGCATCAGAATTTCAAAAGGTTCGGATATCCACGGACGCCTAATAGAATTTCCTAAAATTACTGTATTTGAGGAAGGTAAGCGGTCCGTTTCCTATTCGCCGGCTTCAAAGTGTGAGAAACAGCTATGATTTTTCTTTTTAATCTTCACCTTTATAACCCGAGTGCCATTGGCCTTATCAGCCCGAATTTTAGTTCCAGCCCTTCAGCTTGCTGGCGTCGAATGGCCCTTTAAGACAAACTTTAAAAGGGACGGATCAACTGCGGCGTATTTCTCTAACAAACCACTACTCAGCAGTAAAAAGGAATGGGCTTTTGATACATGGAACAGCATGGGTGAATCTCAAAACTGCTGTGTGACAGAAAAGAAGCCACATGCGATGATGTCTATGATTCCATTTATGCGAATTTTTTAAACTGGCAAGACTAATAATCAATGGCAGTAAAGGTCCGACTAGTGGCCGGCTAGGAGGTGATGGTTACTGACTATAAACACAGCACGAGAGAACTTTCTGGAGTGACGGATCGGGAATTAGTGGTGGTCACGATGGGGCGCATCCATATTTGAAATGTTAACCAGCTACGTGCTTACAATGTAAGAATTTGTCTGTATGCAAACTCTACCTTAATAAAGTCCTACTAAGAATCATTGAGGGAGGACCTCAGCTTCTGGAAAGAATGAAGTAGGCGTACTTCCCCTCTTGCTCCCACTACGTACGACTGGACATCCCGTATAGAAAGCAAACATAAGGAAACTCTAAAACATGGGGCGAAGAAAGCAGACTAGTCAGGGACCTTGGGACCAAGAAACGACAGAGCGGGACTTCCTTGGGTCTAGGCCTCAGGGTATCCTAAGCCTGGGGCTGAAGAAAGGGACAATTTGGACCTTGTGTTCGTCACTGGTGGGAATGCAAAATGGTACAGTCGCTCTGGAAAACAGCTTGGCAGTTTCTTAAAAAAAAGAGCATTCAAATGCCGCACGGCGCAGCGATGCGTTAACTGGTGCGTTAATCTCCGAGGAAGGAGGATGAATGTTCACACCAACCCAAGCGTTGATTGCAGCTCCATTCACAGTAACCAAAACGGGAGACTGTCCACGTGTTCTTCAATGGGTGACTGGTTGGATAGTCTGTGGCCCGGGCACGGAGCCACGGAGCCACGGTCCCACGGACACAGGACCGCTTGGCCCCTGGACCAGTACCCCGCCTAACAAAGAGGCTAACTATTGACTATGCAGCAATCTGGATTAATGTCCAGAGAATTACGCTGCAGGGGTTGAAAAGCCATTCCAAAATGTTTACCTACTGTATGATTGCATACTACAGTCTGGAGATGACAAAGTTCTAGAAATGGAGAAAAGATAAGTGGTTGCCGGGGGTTAGGGAGGCCATGGCTATAAAAAGGCCATGGCTATATGGCGGGGGGAGGAGGGTCCTTGCCAAGATGGAATCATTCTTTCTTTTTTTTTTAAAAAAGATTTTATTTATCTATTTAACAGAGGGAGGGAGGGAGAGAGAGAGAGAACACAAGCAGTGGGAGTGGGAGAGGGAGAAGCAGGCTTCCCGCTGAGCAGGGAGCCTGATGTGGGGCTCGATCCCAGGCCTCTGGGATCATGACCTGAGCCGAAGGCAGACACTTAATGAGTGAGCCACCCAGGCGCCCCAAGATGGAATAATTCTTTATCTTGGCTCCATCAATGTCAATGTCCTGGTTGTGACATTGGATCTTATGATATTGTTTTAAAAGATTCTACCATTGGGGGAAACTGTGTAAAAGATCTGGAGTTATTTCTGTGTTATTTCTTAAAACCACATGTGAACCTATAGTTATCTCAAAATAAAGATTTTAATTAAATGTTCAAAGCTCATGGCAGAGCAGGGTCTGATTGGGAAAGGGCCGGAGTGGGGCTCCGTGGGCCGGTGGCCACTCCGTGGGCCATTGGCCGTGGTGAATACGTCATTGGTAGGGGTGTGGGTTAGACAGGCTTATGCATGTTCAAGACACAGCAAATGGTCACTTAGGATCTCTGCGTGTCATTGTATGTCAATTTTACATTAAAAAAAGAATGAAGTGGACGTGCCTAACCTACTCGCCCCACATGCTGGGGAGGGCGGGAAAGCCAGCACCCTTTCCAGCCCTCTGGGGAAGCCTATGGAAGGGCAGGGGCTCTGCTGTTCTCTGCCGCAAAGTGGCCACCGTGTTCTCAGTCCTCAGGGCTAACTCGGCTTCCGGCCTCTGTCTGGGTGGCTCCCTCCGCAACCGCAGAGCTTGGCTCGCACCCCTCCCCTCCACTCAGCTCTGCATGTGACTGACTTCCAACCAATCAACTTAAAGTTGGATGGCGGGCTTCCCTATCCTTAAAAGTCTCTGAGTAAAGTCTGACTCGACTACCCCCCACCTCCACTGGTGGCTTCTCCTCGGGCTCCTGGGAGGGGCTGAGGCAGCACTGGGGGGACCTCCATCCCAACTACCCACTCCCCCAGCTGCATCAGGCCACCTAGAACCAGGAGGTGCAGGTGCCCTGGGAGAATTACCTTGATGAGCTCTTTCTGGAGCCTCAGGCCTCAGGCCACTTGTGATAAGTAGAGGCTGTGGCTCAAGGGCGTAGGTTATCTTTAAAAACAAAACAACACAAAACAAAACAAAAAACATAGCATAATCTTCTCCAGTTCCTTCCAAGCAGAGGAAGTCAATTATCAAATGGTTTCACTTATTTGTGGAACTTAAGGAATAGCATGGAAGACATTAGAAGGAAGGGAAAAATGAAGGGGGGAAATCAGAGGGGGAAAGGAACCGTGAGTGAGAGACTATGGACTAGGGGAAACAAACTGAGGGTTTCAGAGGGGAGGGAGGTGAGGGATGGGTGAGCCCGGTGATGGGTATTAAGGACAGTATTGCACGGAGCAGTGGGTGTTATATGCAAACAGTGAATCATGGAACACTGCATCAAAAACTAATCGTGTACTGTATGGTGACTAACATAATAATAAAATAAAATAAATTAAAATAATAAATAAATTTTTAAAAAACCCACAAAATTCACTTTCTGCAAAATTGTGTGCTATGGTAGATGGAATGATGGGCCTGAGATGACCTCACCTTAATCCCCCGGAACCTAAGGAATATGTTAGGTTACTCAATGTGACCATGAGGGATTAGGGCTGCAGGTAGAATTAAGGTTCCTAATCAGCTGATCTGGAGATGGAGAAATTTCCCTGAATTATCCAGGAAGGCCCATTGTAATCAGAAGGCTCCTTACACACAGCAAAGTGAGGCAGAAAATGGTAGTAAGGGGCAGGAGCTGGGACAGACACTGCGGCTGGCTTTGAAGAGGGAAGAAGGAGCCCCAGGCCATGGAACGTGGATGTCTCGAAAAGCCAGAAAAACAAGGGAACTGGTTCTCCACTAGAGCCTCCAGAAGGAACACAGCCGGGCAGACCCCTTCCTGTTCCCCTAGAGAGATGCTCTCCCAGATATGTCCTGCTTGCGGGACTGCATACAGCGGCTGGGGAGGAGGCATACAGGGTCCACTACTGTTTGCGTGAGGCCTGAGCTGGAGGGAGCAGAGAGAAAAAAAAGGACGTCCAAGCTTTGCAGTCGAGTGGTTTGCTTAAACACTCTTGTCATAACTTTCTACAGTCATCTCTGGGCTATCCGTGAAGCAGATCAACCTCGACAGGGTTTTAATGAACTTTTTTTTAGGAGACTTACTACTCCAGACCAGTAGGGTCCATTTTGCTCAGACCAGGCATTTCTATTTGAAAGAGAAACAAAAAGAATGAGGGACAGGGGGGACAAGAAACCACTGAAACTTTATAGCTTGTGTATTTCGGCTATATTGGGTTAAATGAAACATACAGTTAAAATTACCCTGATTTCCTCCGTTTTTACCTTTTAAAATGTGACCACTAGAAAACCTGAAAATTATAATGTGACTCCCTTTTAGGTTTGCATTGGATATCATTGCTTTATAGAAATAATTGCCAAGTTGTTTTGTATGAAAAGGTGATCAGTGTGCAGCCAAATATGCAGGAGAATATATTGCCTTCTGTGGATTTGGTAATGTTTGCAGATTTTTCAGCTTCCTAAAATTTGTGATTTGTTATAATATATATAATTTTAAATAAACATTTACTTTCATACCTACTTAGATGTTTACGAGCCTGCATTCTTCTCAAAGAAGTACCCCAAATTATATACATTTCTCCTCCCATCAAACCTGGGTCTGCCCGGAAATCAGGCACCATTGTTTACAGAGGGTGTGGCGTTAGCTAGCCCAGGGCTGGGCTCCTGGAAGTTAAAAGATCTTTCAGGGTAATGTTTCCAGTTTGCTCTTAGGAGGTTCAAAGTAGCTGAAGGGTGGGAACGCTGAGGGGGTGGAGGGATGTGGGGGAGGGGCAGCCCGGGAAGGGGAGGGGAGGGGAGGGGAGGGGAGAGGAGAGCTGAATTCCTGAGGCCCAAAGCCACTCCAGCTCTTCCTTCTGCTTCAACCCTGCAGCCTCAGGTCCTTCCTTTTCATCAGCCCTGATGTTAAAGAGGAGGAAAGAATGGGTTAAGACAATTCAATTTATGCAAACGGAGCAAGAACATAGCACCTCTGGAAAGAAAGGAAAATGTTATTCTAGAAAGGGATTGGCAGGGGCGCCTGGGTGGCTCAGTGGGTCATGATCTCGGGGTCCCGGGATGGAGCCCCGCATTGGGCTCTCTGCTCGGCGGGGAGCCTGCTTCCCCCTCTCTCTCTTCGGCCTCTGTGCCTACTTGTGATCTCTCTCTCTCTCTCTGTCAAATAAATAAATAAAATCTTTAAAAAAAAAAAAAAAGAAAGGGCTGAACAAATCTGTGGCAGCAGTAGTGATGAGGGAAGTCAGACACAGCTTATTTGTGAATCTAAGTTTATTCTGCAGAATGCAATCGGAAATTTTCCGGTAACTGAATTTAAGGACAATGCAGAGCTGGGACTAAGAGAGACAGGTGAGACAGAATCAGAGATTTCCTCAGACTTGAAGCTGGAACCCCCTGGTGTTGGGGCTGTGCTTTGGCCCACAGCAGTGTAGGAAGTGAGAAACTAGCAAAAATTGACGTGAAAAGTGAGCTCAGGCATTCCTGCCATGTTAATTAATCCAGTGACTCTGTATAGTACACAACAGTGTGTGGTACGTGCAGGTAGCACAGTGTGTCCTATGTGTACATAATACGGTGTATAGTATGCGTATTTATTATATGCACATAGCACAGTGTGTAGTATGTGTAGCTGACAGAGCGTGTCGTGAGTGCACATAGCACAGTGCGTAGTAAGTGTATATAGCACAATATGTGCATATAGTGTTTAGTAAGTACACAAAGCACACATGTCGTAAATATATAGCACAGTACATAGTATGTATATATAGCACAGCGTGTAGTGTGTATGTGGCAGAGTGTGTAGTGTGTGTATACAGTGTTTAGTAAGTGTATAAAGCACAGCAGGTAGTAAGTATATAACACAGTGCATACTACGCGTACATAGCACAGCGTTAGTGTACATGACATAGTCCATAGTGATGTATACACGATAGCATATAGTATTCCTTTCAAAGCCTGAGGGAAAGGAAGGAGAAGTGATGGACGACTTTATGGCAGATAAATAATCTCTCCAATTTGCGGGCAGAGGGCTCAGGACACTCTGGTCACCAGCCTTGTCCCACGGCTCAGTCAAACGGAATGCCTTTGACTAGTGACACATCACTCAGTTAGTGACACATCACTCAGTACCCCACCTGCCGTCATCACACTTGACCATGATAATGACTTCGCAGTCACTGAACGTTACCTGGCTCCAAACGTGGGTGTGTTTTAACACTTGTTAATGATGAGCGATAAACAGAAGCACAGATGAAGGTACCCGGCAGGTCGTGTATAAACAGGGCTTTATTGCCTTTGAAGTGATGAGAGCATAATGAATGAATATTGGACTCGTTAGTCACCATCGAGGAGAGCTTACGTTTGACACACTTTATTGACTTTAGAGTGTCTGGCCCACAATCTGCAGTGACGCACAGCGGTGGGGGGTAGTTTTACTGACCAGCGGTCCTGAGGCATTCTAGCCGGCAAGCTATACCATTATATCTGGTGTAATAAAAGGAAAATTCAGGACCCAGAGGGCCGCATTACAGGGTATACAAAGAGAAGTAAGTTTACTCCACTTGAAGTGAGTAAGGAGATTGATAAGCAATATGCATTTTTAGGATTAGGCTGAATGATAGATTTTATCTTTCTAAAAGTCATGTTTCTAGAGAACGTCTACATTGGAAATGTCCTTGGTTGCAGTGTATATCCTATCTTCCATAAAGGAATGGCACATCTGGGCTTGGGTAAGCAGGCTGGGTGGGAGGAGGGTGTGAGGCATAGAGAGAGAAGGAAGGCATCGAGGTGAGGGCCTGAGAGGACTTCGGAAATCCCTCCACCTGGGAGTCCCTCTGGGTTGCCCCTTTCCCACTGATCCCCTCATTGATCCCATTCTCAAGAACAGGGTATGTGTTATGGTAAGTGCTGTGAAATGTGTAAGCCTGATGATTCACAGACATGTCCCCTGGGGCAAATAATGCATTATATGCTAATAAAAACTTAATTAATTAATTAATTAAAAGGTTAAAAAAAGAAAAAAAAGAATAGGTAGTCTTTTGGACCTCCCGAGGGCTTGTAATCATTTGAACTTTTTGGTAAAAGTATATTACTTTTAAAATGTATTTTATATGTAGAACATTCACTTTTGATCATATTATTAATGACTCTATCCAAATTAATTTTAATGCAATCCAATGTTATTTATAACATGTCTGACTTATTTCCATTTAGCAAGAGGTGCACACTCTTTAGTTTACTTTCAATTAATTTTATAAGAGAAAGCATGATTCGGTAAAGATAAATTTTGAAGTTGTATGTAGCGTCATGCTAGGGTTTGGGACCAAAATTCTCCAGTGAAACATGGGCTGATTGTTAACTACATGCGATGAATGAGGTCTTCTGACCTTCCTGCCTGGACGTGCGGTGGAGGAATTGGGAGCCCCTCCCCCCATCTGTGGCAGTGAAAACTCTGGCTGCCCAAACCTAGCCTTCAACCCTACCAAATCCTTTATTATTATTTTTTTTAGGATTTTATTTATTTATTTATTTGGGAGAGAGAGAGAGAGCACAAGCAGGAGGAGAGGGAGAGAGAGAGAGAGAGAGAGAAGCAGACTCCCCGCTGAGCAGGAAGCCCGATTTGGGACTTGATCCCAACACCTGGAGATCGTGACCTGAGCCAAAGGCAGACCCTTAACCGTCTGATTCACACAGGGGCTCCTACGAAATCCTTTATGCCAGGCTTTGTCAATCCTGCACTACTAATATTCTGGCCTAATTACTTCTTTATTGTGTGGGGCTAGCCCATGCATGACAGAATGTTTGGGAGTCTCTCTGGTCCCCACCCACAAGATGCCAATAGCTCTTCCCACACCTAGGTTGTGACCACTGGAAATGTCTCAGGAATTGCCAACACTCCATGGGGGGCAAAATCTTCCTGGTTGAAGACCACTGTTTTATCCCATCACCTCATATGCTCTCTAGTTGTCCCCCAAATTGCCACCCACTGACATCCCTAATGTGGAAGAGAAGTCATTTCCAGAAGTTATCTAAGCACAAAACATGCTAATATTTTATTTTAAAAATCATTTGTTTGAAAGTTTCCCCCAAAATATTTTCAAATCTAATGAACAGGTGTTTACTTAACACTCATCTTTGGCAAGGCATTCATTGAGCTGGTCCATTTTTCTCTTTCGACGGAGTTTTCAAACTCAAACAAACAGTTTCTGAGGCCGCAGACAGCCTATGAGAAGAATATCTCATTTTGTCTTCAATACCTCAAGTCTTCCTTTGTAAAATCATTTTTTCTACGAAGAGGGAAGGAACCAAAGCTGCCAAGTTATTCTAACTCCACTTGTATTCACACTGACATTAAGAACATTGGATTTTGCAAAGTTTGGAGAGATTTTGCTCCACAAATTTCCACCGAAGGTGCATGGCTATAAATCTCAGAGAAGTGTGACATATACAGAAATCATTCACACATACTTCATTTGTGCCCTGTGAGTATCACCATAGACAGTGAGTAAAGGGCACATGGCTAACGATGCGGTAAGCATTCTCAAACAGCCCTTAGACTGAATTTGTCACACACAGATAGGACACTAGATGCATCATCTAACTAATAAGACCAAGAAAGAAATGCCATTTGCTTCAAAATAACCTACAAATTCAGCTCGCCTTCCTTTACGAAATCATGAGTATTAAAATAAAAGCCTTTGCTAGCATTTTTTCTGAAAACAAGCTGGGAATTTTGGAAGTTAAAACTTCGGGTCACCTGGGTGGCTCAGTCCATTAAGCATCTGACTCTTGGTTTTTGGCACAGGTCATGATCTCAAAGGTTGTGAGGTCAAGACTTGCATCAGGGTCCACGCTCTGTGGGGAGTCTGCCTAAAGATTCTCTCCTTCTACCCTTCCCCCGACTTACCCTCTCTTTCTCTCTCTCTCTCTAAAATAAATAATTCTTTAAAAAATTAAAAAAAAAAGAAAGCACGTGTTCATTATTAAATCTGCAGAATCAGGAATGGACCAGTTCATAGAAACACTGCTAATGCAAGAATGCCTTCAAATTGAGCTTTCCCCACAAGCAAATAGTTCTGGAAATATCTTCTTTTAACTGGTTGCTTAGCTGGGTCTTTTTTTTCTGACCACGTGTCTTACAAGGCTGCTTCGGAGCCAGGTTTTCCTTGGGCTTTTTAGAACCAATGTATCCATGCCACGAAAATTTAGTTTTGTTTCTTATTGCTATCTTATTGCTATTTCCATCTGCGCATCACCCGCCTACCCATCTTATCCATCCACTCATTGATCTATCCATTTATTAATGAGGAATTCGTTGAGTGGCTTCTCTATGCCTTCGTGTGATTTCTCTATGCCAGGCACTATTTCCCTAGAGATTCAGGAATGAAATAGATCTAGTCCTATGATCACAGACCTTATAGACCTAGTGAGGGACTAGATGTGCACACACTGACTTCTTAAGAGCACCAGAGCTATGTCTCCTCTAGTAGAATTAGACAAATACATCCAGTGAATGTGGTTTCTGTGGAACTGGGTAATTTAGAATCTCTTCTGATGTTACATTTGGAAGGGGCTGTCTACACTCAACCATAATTAGATCCCCACCATCCTCTTGGCTTAAGTTAGTAGCAGTAGTAACAAAAGGAAGTGGTTTCTTCTAGACTTATCCCCAAAACCCCATTTGCTTCTGTGCCCACTTGCCATGTCCTCCTGACCCATTCTGTGTGGTTCAAGAATCTGTCATTTGAGGATTGGAATGAATAATATTCATCCTGCCACTTTCCTTGCCACTTAATTTCTCTGACTTCCAATGGCTTACTCAGGGGAATCAAATTTGTCAAAGGGAAGAAAGTATTAGTAATTATTTTCAAAATTCAATTTAACTTTCTAGTCTAGAAGTAGCCCAAATCAAACAATGCAACCAATTAAAAGAAAATCTTTATTCTCAAAAAGCTCATCAGAGTTTAGTAGAACTTGAAAACCTAAATCAATGTGAAGACAATTTATCTCATGCAATTTAGTGATTTAACTAGTTTCCAAAGCATTTTCTGACTTTCTACCAATTAATATCTCCTTAAACAGTCAGTGAAGCTGCCCAGGTAACCACATCCTTACCAGGACTTGATGATGCTATTATTATTATTACTATGATTATTAGTATTTTGTAACTTGGCCAATCAGATTGGAAAAGAAATACGTGCTCATCAATGTTTTATATACATTTTTTTATTATAAGAATTCTTTTTACCCATTGATTTATTGCCTGTTTATATTTATCAACTAGTTGCCTGTTAGAGTTCTTTTCCTATTCTTATTTGGGGTTCTTTGGTTTTTCTTTAAATGCGGAGTTTTGTTGTTGTTGTTGTTATACATTATTAAAGCTTTCCCCCACCTGAATTCCTATTCTCCTGGCTCTGGCCCCATACTTCCTTTACCCTTACTCTTCCCCACCGGGGGGGGGGGGGGCTGAGAGTCCCATCTTTCCAATTGCTCAGTGAAAGTGATCCAGTGTTTTATCATCTATGATGTCACCAGTAGCTTTTCTAAATTTATCTTAATGAAAACTCTTACTTATTAGAAAAAACACAACACAACACACACACACACACTGAAGACCATCCTTCACCCACTCAGGAGGATACTCCGGCCCCATCCCCTCTCTCTCCCCCAACGGTCAGATCTCTGAGCCAGCCCGTCCAGAAACACAGACAGAAAACACACTAGACCTTCTCTCACTAAGAAACCAAACAGGGGCACCTGGGTGGCTCAGTCCCTTAAACGTCAAACTCCTGGTTTCAGTTTAGGTCATGATCTCAAGGTCCTGAGATGGAGCCCCATGTTGGGCTCCCCACTTGGCATGGGCCCTGCTTGGAATTCTCTCTCCCTCTGTCCCGCCCCCTGTGCTCGCCACGACCCCCCCATGCGCATGCTCTCTCTCTCTCTGTCTCAAATAAATAAATAAATAAATAAATAAATAAATAAATAAATATTTTAAAGATTAGAAAGGAAAACAAATAAAACAACCTGAGCAGCAACCACCACCACCACCACCAACAACAATAATAAACCTTTTTCTTCTCTAACACCACCTGATGCATTCCCTGGGCTTTTAGGAACGCTGCCAGCCTTCAGGATGCCAAGATCCCTGGAGTATAAAAAGGACAAGCCACAGACCATCTTGAGACCAACCTCAGTAGGAGAGGCTAAGGCACAAGGAATGTTTTTGGTTTTTTGTATTTTTCATAGTTTCAGCAACAGGAATTTTAAGTCTCTTTCACATAAAAAGATGGCACTAGAAAGGCATAGCTGTTTTTCAGTCTGCATCTGCCCGGAGACACCCAAACTCCTCTCAGGGGCCCCCCAGGAACCAAGGGGACTGGGAGTTGAGTTTCAGTGGGTGGGAAATGCACTGACCACCCCCAATGAGGCTCTCAGTGAGCATCTCAGAGCATCCCAGGATGTCAGTGTGTGGCCAATTCCAAATGTAAAAAATCAGTCAAAGGGGCTTCCAAAGGTATAATTAATGGTAAGTTCTTGGTTAATCATTATTCATGTCAGGGGCTGATTGCAGTTGCCTCAAAACAGGTGGGCAGAGCACAAACTTCTGTTTTAAGACTCAGTTTTCCAAAGTGAGTTGAGCTTTCTGAACTCTTTGCTGATTGGCACGAACCAGTAACCCTTTGCTGCATATAAATCTGGACAGAGAACTTCTTGGCACATTGACAGTGGTTAAAAAGGTACCCGACAGATGGCCGGATTGGTTCACGTTAGAAATAGATGGTGTTTGGAAAAGTTCTCACTGTGCGTCAGTGACTTACCAATCTGAACTCGAAGAGGGTAGGAGGAGGCTTCTAGATGCTGAATCTGCTTTGCCTGCTCTGCGGGGAGCATAGGAGGAAGGAGGAGCCAGAAGACTGGGCTGTCCCACCTGCCGGGGCTTAGCATATACCTGACACACAATAGGTGCTGAATACCTGCTTAAAATGGGGCTTCTCCCCAGCTAGTGACTGCTTTGGCAGAGTGGGGAGTCTTAGTCTTGTACTTGTACTTGAATGCATGACACAGCTCACAGGAAAGCGGGATCAATGTCCTGCACAGAGTCCTAAACTCTTGCCTCCAGATCCTTCCACTCTGACCTCAATTCTGTCTACTGGGAAATCACACTGCTTCTTGATTCCAGCTCCCTCAAGGCATATCCTATGGTGGCTTGGGTCGTCCTGAAGTTCGTGGAAGTCTTTGACCCACTGACTATTTCTTAGGAGCATGTCCCTGCTTGTACTCCCCTCCCATCGGCTCAGCGTGTTTCCAACAAGCAAAGGTAAATGTGTGTCTCAGGGACCATCTTGAAAGGGACTCAGCTGAAAGGTGAGATTTGGGGAGCAGTGAGATCCCTGGTGAGCTGGAGATAGGCTGCTGCTGAATCCAGAAAATGCCATGGGCTTTGCCTGTCAGCTCACCTCCTTGTAAACACTGTTTACAAAACAAAACAAAACAAAACAAAACAAAACAAAACAAAACAAAACAAAACAAAACAAAAAACAACCACCAACAAAAAAAGTCAGCCACAGAGCGTTTCCCTGATGACAGAAATGTACTAAAAAGTGGTGGATTTTATGAGCTCCTGTCATTCCTCATTTGACATTTTAAGGTGTAATAATTTTTTTTTTTTACAAATTTCTTTCCTTTTACAGTTTTTTTTTTCTTTTACTGTCATTGGAGGTTTGCTCTGGGGAAGTAAAGACATGTCCTTGGTGCAAAATCTTGAACTGAAAGCCATTTTTCAAGTGAATGTGTCACTTCCTGAGTTAGTGTTTGATTACAGAAAATAAAATTGGCCCACGTGACCGGTTTAACTTCCTGCCATTGTTGAGTTGTTTCAAACGTTTTGTTTAGCAAAATGCAACTTTGTCTGGTTCCAGCTGCCGTGAATTCTCATGACAAAAAGGACTGCAAACTGGCTTTTGCTGCCGCGGTGCCATTCTCATTCTTCATTCGCTTGCTTAGAACATGATAATTTAAGAATTATATTTTCAATCAAGAACTTGAAATGTTTTGTTTTCAAAATGGGAAGTTAGAAGCCTGAGCTTGAAATGACTGAAGACACGCCAGATAGTGAAAACACTCAGAGCCCTCTGGAATCACTGAAGATTGAGACAAACATCCCTTTGTCGCTGAAGATTCTGACCTTGAACTTGATGTGCCCCAAGTTCCTCCCCGCCCAGGCAGCACACCAGAAGTCAGCAGCAGCAGCTGACATAGAGGGCATCCTGTTCTTTGAAAGTTACTCCAGAGATGAATTTTATGATTGTGGCAAACAAGCATGCTTAAGTCTGATTGTCTCCTGTTCGGGAAACCCGAACAATTAATTACTTGAAGTCAAGATCATGATGGGGTATTTGAGAACAAACCTGAAAGCTTTGAGGAAAATCTAAGATCATTTTGCATCTAGAAGGAGTTTGACTAGAAACAGTGAATGAAAAGTACGAGTACATAAAACTTGCAATAAGAAGTTGCTTGGCTCTTTCACCAAGCTTGGTTCCAGAAATCTCTTGAATGGCAGGATTCACATACCAAGAGAAAAGTCAGTGAAGCCCTGCAAGATTAGTCTGATTAATTCTAGCCTGGAACCAATACAAGCAGCCTTGTTGGAAAACCTACCATTTTCAAATGGCATGAGAAGAATGCATTTTATTCCCATTAAAAGTCACCCTTTGCTCAAATAAATGGGTAAGAGACTGACCTTCACTCAATTTGCGACCTTGCAGTTGGTTGGTCCCCTGATATCTACCTGTATTTGCCATGCTAGTAATGGCGATACCCATAAAGAAGAACCAGGTTCCACAAAGCACCTAATGGTTGGGTCTCATCCAGAAATTTTCAATGTGTGAATATCTTTTTAATAATTGCTGGATAGACTAAGAAAAAATGTACCTTTGGATGCACCAATGGGGCTAAAATGAAGACAGCTGATGTTACAGTTTGGGTTCCTGAAGTCCCCACCGAGAAGCAGATATCTGGGAAAGTGGTTTATTAAGAAGGATTCCCTGAAAATTTGACAAAGGATGAGGAGAAGGTGGGACCAGGAAGGGAAAGGAGTCAAGTGAGGGTGGGCGGCAGGTGGAGCCTCCGGAAGTGCGCCTTTGGCCCCCTCCCCGTCCCTGAGGGAGCTGGGGAAATGAGTAGGTCACATCTATTAGTGTAAAGAGAGATGAGTTCTAATGTGGGAGGATGCAAATCCCCATGCACTGCTCTTCTCTTCCCGTACGTGAGCAAATCACAGCTCCGGCAGCTGGAGACAGCCGTCCAACTAAGAGAGGTAGGTGCTGCCAATGAAGCAGGAGAACAAGTGTGTATGAAAATGGTAGAGGATCGGGGGTGCGCCCATTGCTGGTGCGTGTCCTGCAGTCCACTGCATACTCAAGTACATCAAACACATGTCCCTTTAAAGAGCCTGTCCCTTCGTTTCTGCGTGTTTACGCAGGCTCCAAGTTGCCCAGCCAGTATCTACAGCCCCTTTTTCCTCAGTGATGGAACTTTTGGGTTCCGGTGCAAGGTGTCAGACTAAATACACACATTTCTAGACTCCTTGCAGCTGGAAGTGGCTGATGTGATGCTCCTTCGATGCTTCCCCTTGTTTTCTTCTTTCTGCTTGATGCTAGATTGCAGGGACCGTCTTGGGACTGGAGATGGCAAGCGAGATGAGGAGGACGCCGTGAGTGCAGTAGAGTGTGGAAAGGCCTGCATCCCCCAGGGAGCCTTACCAGCCCTAAGCAGCCACCTCCTGAATTCTTGTGCTGAGGCTGAACTAGAACCCAAGCTAAATGTTGCTGGTCAGCGGGTTATCTGCTCCTGAAACCGTTCCTAGCGAATGAAGCATTAAATGTAGGGGTAAAGATACACCGAATGAAGCAGACAGTGGTTTATTGTTTGTTTCTAATAAAATTTTAATAAAAATAGGAAATGCTTCCTAATATTTGTCCTCCTGCTCCACGGACATAGCTGAGTCAGATGGAAGCAGGCCCTGGTCAGGGTTTCCAACTCAAGGTCAGATTGGTGTTTTTCTTCCACTGAGGAAGAACAATAGATATCACTTGCATAAGGGGAATGAATTCATTGTTCATCCAAACGATAAAGAGTGGCTCACAGATCGGGTTTATTTCAGCAGATGTTTAACATTCTTAATCAACAATTGCAAGGCAAAATGGAATATGTTTATTGCACATGACAAGATTGTTGAAATGAAGAGAAGCTCGGGGACTGGATGAAGACAATTGATCATGAAGATGATTAATCATTGGGAACTGTTGGCTCATTTACATGTGAGGAGATTTACTGCATTTGCAGCAAAATAAAGTACATCATTAACCATCTTTCCTCACTGAGAAATAGTCGTGACCACGCAAAGGACCAACCAGGGTGCATTCCATGTGTTCAGTCCCCAGAGCCCCCCACCTCGTGATGGCGGCAGGCACGATTGCCAGCCTTCTCCATCAAGCCCTGAGCTCCAGGAGGGGGAGGAAGCATCTCTGTTCCTTGTCTTATCCCTTTCCTTGGCCACATGATGGAGTTGCAAATATCATGGATGCATAACCCCAGAGAGGGCCAGAGACTCCTTCAGTCTGCCCCCTGCACAAACAAGTAGCTTCCCAATCGGTGTTCTCAGAGAGTCCCACCAGCGACAGCCTGGGCACTGCACCTGACAACTTCCTGTGCAGCACTGAGAGTATCTCCCATCAGAATTACTCTCCCAATGGTGGTAGGAAAATGATAAATACTGACGCCATTGGTATTTACACATTAGGCCAGCCTGGATTCTTGAAATATCACGCTAATGAGTCAGGAGGTAAAAGGTATTGGATACAGAACCTGATATGCAGGGACAGCTTTTTGCAATTCAGTCCAGTTTGAGAAAATGGGCAGACACACTGCACCAGCATTTCATCTGCTGAAGAACAAAGCAGGAAGGAACTCTTTTGTTCCTTCATGGTATATTTCAACTATTATTTTTTGTGATAAATAAACAGTAAATCAGAATATAGAATTTACTTGTGATTGAGTGGAAACAAGAAATTTCTGGGAAGGGGAGACAACTGGAAAGGAAAAAAAATCAGAAAGGGTTTATGTTTTTTCCCATCTAATGACCCCTATGGTAGAGAAAATGAACTGGCATCCCCAGGGGTGTCTGGTGAACTGCAAAGAGGCTTTATGGACATAAAAATGTCCTTACAGTCTAATAGTTCCGAAAAACTCACATCCCCCCACAAAAATTCACATTTTCTATTTATTAACTTTCTTTTAGTCTATAAAAAACAAAATATTAGCATAACCATTTTGAAGAAACAAGAGTTAGATAAAGGCTCATTAAAATTTGTTATAAAGCATTAAATTCTAGTACTGAGGAGTGGCAATTAAATGCCCTATTTATCCAAAAATCTCCTCAAACAAATGAACACCTAGAAGAATGGACCCTTGGCTCTTAATCTTAAATCCGTAGACTTTGTGCTCATTTCGGCAGCACATATACTAAAATCCGTAGACTTCATCAGTTAAAATTCTAAGTACTCGGTTGTTTCCCATGTGTGTACCATGGAGTCTAATATTTCTGGGTAGAAGCCACTCTTCACATAATCTTTACTCTTGTATATATTTGTTTATAAAGCAGAGCAATTCAAAGGAGAAAGAATACTCTTCAAAAGACAGTGCTGAGTAACTGGACATCTACCTCCTGAACAATAAACACTGATTCATACCTCGTACTATATACAAAAATGAACTGTGTGAGTAATTCTAAATGTAAAAATCTAAAATTTAGAAACTGTTAGAAGAGAGGCACCTGGGTGGCTCAGTGGGTTAAGCGTCTGCCTTTGGCTCATGATCCCAGGGTCCTGGGATCGAGCCCCACGTCAGGCTCCCTGCTCGGTGGGAAGTCGACTCCTCCCTCTCCCTCTGCCCCTCCCCCCACTTATGTTTGCTCTCTCTCTCACTCTCAAATAGATAAAATCCTTTAAAAATAAATGAAAAAATAAAAACTGTTAGAAAGAAACACAGCAGAGAATCTTTGTGACCTTGATCACATTTTATTTCATCATCTCACATCATCACAAGAGGAGGGGTGAGTAGGACAATGAGGGATTTTGAGAGAAAGATACCACATTCACATCACATTAACTACAATAGAGTTGGTCATTCTATTAGTTATTGTTGCCTAATTTATAAATTAAATTGTATCATAGGTGTGCATGTATAAGAAAACATCATATATTTCGGGTTTGGTACTATCTGCAGTTTTAGGTATCCCATGGGGATCCTCGAACTTATCCCCTGAGGATGAGAGGGGCTACAGTACTAGAAAATATAAGAAGGCAAGGCACAGACTGGGAAGACATATTTGCAAAACATATAACTCGTGAAGTACTTGTACCCAGACTATATAAAGAACACTCAAAACTCAATATTAAGAAAACAAATAACCCCACAGACGGAAGTTTTGAAGAGACACAGAGTCACTTAACCAAAGAAGACAGATGATAGAAAGTAAGAATTTGAAAAGATGGCGAGCACCATCAGTCATTAAGAAAATGCCAATTAAAATTATAGGATTCATGACATACCTGTTACAACAGCTTTAAAAAAGGGACAAAACCAAACACTGACTAGAACACAGAGCAACTGAAACTCTCACACAACTAAGGGGAACACACAATAGTGAAGACACTTGGAAAAGCAGTTTGGTAGCTTTTCATAAAATGAAACACACTCTTACTATTCGACCCAGCAATCGCACTTCTGTATATCTACCTAAAAGAAATTAAGTGCACAAAAACCTCCACCCAACTCTTTATAGCAGCTTCATTCATCATTGTCCCAAACTGGAAACTCTCAAACATCCATCAGCTGGTAAATGGATGAAAAAAACTGTGCTCATCCACATGATGGAAAGCCGCTCGGTGACCAACAGGAACATGCCACTGACCTGTGCAAGGAGAAGCATCACTCCCAGGAGCATAATGTTAATTGAAAAAAGTCAAACGCAGCAGGCGATCTACCATATGAGTCCATTTATGATGACATTCAGAAAAAGGCAAATCCTTGGGAACAGAAATTAGATTAGTGGTTTCCAGGGAGAAGGGGACTGAGGTCATGATGGAAATCCTCTGTGTCTTGAAACTATCACCAAAGTAGTTTCAATACTATATAAGTTTGCCACAATCTATGGGACTACACACCTAGAAAGAGTAACTCTTACTCAATGTCAATTCTCCCACCGTGAGTCTGGGGTGAGGAAGGAAGAAAACATGATAAACAAGAGTGATGTGTGATCTCAACTGGATGCTGATCCAAAGTATAAACAAACAAACAAACAAGCCCACAACATTTTCAAGACCTATGAGGACATTATTAGAAGAGGTGGGGGAAAAAGTCAGTGAACGGCATATTGATTAATGTTATTGTATCAGTGGTAAACTTCTTGGACAGGGCAAAGGCAGCATGACTGTGTAAAAGAATGTCCTCTCTGCGGAGATGCAGGCTGAAGTGTATACGAGTCATGACTTCTGCAAGTCACTTTCCAAAGTGTCAGACTATTCAGAGGAAAGCATGTGGGGGGGGGGGGGGGAGATGGTGAGAGAGAGAAAATGAACAAAACGTTCACAACTGGTGAATCTAAATGAAATGGTGGTTTTATCATTCTGTTTTTCTGTAGGTTTGCAATTTTTCAAACAAAAAGTTGGCCCCAAAATTGTTAATTCTTTTTTTATACAATGGTGAACTTCGAAGAAATTTATTCAAATAAAATAATTGAAGCTATATACAAAGTTGTAAGGAAAATATACTCCATACTCTAAAGTTCATAAAGCTAAAAGTTACAAAGTGTAGAGATGTCCAACACCACAGGACCTCTGACTCAGACTGGCACTCAATACTTTTTATTTTAAAAAATGAGCATTTGAATCTCTCTGATGGCTAAAGATGATGAAAATTTTTTCATGTGTCTGTTAGCCATTTGTATGTCTTCTTTGGAGAGTGTCTGTTCATGTCTTCTGCCCATTTTTTGATGTGATTATCTGTTTTGTGAGTGTTGAGTTTGAGGAGTTCTTTATAGATCTTAGATATCAGACCTTTGTCTGTAGTGTCATTTGTGAATATCTTCTCCCATTCTGTGGGTTGCCTGTTTGTTTTGTTGACTGTTTTCTTTGCTGTGCAGAAGCTTTTTATCTTGATGAAGTCCCAAAAGTTCATTTTTGCTTGTGTTTCCTTTGCCTTTAGAGACATGTCCTGAAAGAAGTTGCTGTGGCTAATGTCATAGAGGTTACTGCCTATGTTCTCCTCTATGGTTTTGATAGATCCCTGCCTCACGTTGAGGTCTTTTATCCATTTCGAGTTTATCTTTGTGTATCGTGTAAGAGAATGGTCAAGTTTCATTCTTCTACATATAGCTGTCCAATTTTTCCAGCACCATTTATTGAAAAGACTGTCTTTTTTCCACTGGATATTTTTGCCTGTTTTGTCAAAGATGATTTGACCATAATTGTAACACTGAAAAATTAAAATAAACAAATTTGGAAAAAAAATAAAAAATAAAAAAATGAGCATTTGCATCAAAGGATAGTGGTTAAATAAATTACAGGATAATAACATAATGCAACACTATGAAAACATTAAATGTGTTTTGCTAAATATTTAATGAAATGAAAAATGCTTATGCTATGTTAAATAAAAAATCAAAATACAAAACCTATGTATATGGAGCTATTTTCAGAAAACATATTTAAAAAAAAAACATGGAGAGAAGACCCTGGAAGGAAATAAACTAAAAAAGTTAAGAGGTTGTCTTTGGCAATGGGACTTATTTTTGTTTATATTTTGTCCTATTTTCCAAATTTCTACACCAAGTATATTCTTTTTTTTTTTTTCTGCAACATCTGAAAATGTGTTTGAGTTTAGCATTGCAGTGTATTGGAAAGGAAACAAAGTGTATCCAGGAAAATCTCTCAAAACAAGTATTCATTGGTTACTTGATGATAGGGATGAGACAATAGTAACACTGAATGAGTTCAGTAAATGCTGGATGGATGATTGATTCACAATCTTTTACCTAATCATGGCAAAGCCTCTGGATTCAAAGCGAGTCGTTCACTAAGAAATCATTTTCAAATATGCTTTAATAACATGATAGCAATCTCCGTGCATCACTCCTATAATGTTAAAACAGAATGAAATAAAACCTTATGTCAGATGAAGTAGGAAAAATTCAGTTGTTCTGTTTGCCAGACTTTTCATATCAACTCCCTTGACTCCTCATCAGGTTCTACTCTAAGCTGGAACATGGGGCATCCAAGATGAGCCCCTTTCAATTTATTTCCACCTCTAGATTGTTCTTTGCCAGTTGAGTGATGTTAAGTAGTGATGAGACGTTTCTTCTTGAAATCATATGGCTTGAAGGAGTGAGCACAAAATAGGAGAAAAACTGTGAAAGTCTAGGTGGGAAAATGTGTGGAAATGTAGAGGTGTTAGTCAACATCTTCCAGCCAGAGGCAGCCCTGGAGCCGAGATCCTGTCCCTCCAGATCAAGTCTGAGTCATCAAGTGGAAGCCCGTGGGCCTGGGATTTCTGGAACAAGTCTCATTTGTGCAGCTGAGGTTAGCACATCTCCTGGAGGGGGAGCTTGGCAGAAGGCCCTAAGGCAGCACGAGGTGAGTGAGGCTGGTAAGATGCTGCTTCTGACTTCCTCAACCTCTGAGGTTGAGTGAAGAGGTTGATGAAGTGGAGGCCGAGAGCACCCATTTGGGGGAAATTGCTCTTTGAGGACTTACTGGCGGTATGTTTGCTTTGGGGGTTCCTCTTAATGAAGGGTTTGGTTCCTGGACTGAAAGAAGAGCCCCACCAGCCCAGACTGAGCCCCAGGAGTCAGCAAAGTCAAGTGTATCTTCTGCATAAGGGAGAACGTACGAGGACAGCCAGAGGCTTGTGGCAGAAAGGACCTGGGATACATGCGGAGGAGCTGGGACATTTAATGAGTGATCGCCATTTCTTGCTAAAGTCAGTACTGTGAATTCTTTTAGGTCTTGATATCATTAAAACATCAGGTTGATTGGGTGTTAAGAGATAAGATGGGCTGTAGCAAGAATTTTTCAAACAAAAATGTATTTTTTTAAATTTGCTCTTAAAATTCCCCCAGCCCCACTTTCTGAATAAAAATTTTCAAATAGACATTTTTGAATAAAAAATATTTTTCTCTGCTTTATTTCTGGGGACCACTATGAAGGCCAGAGGGAACTAAAAGTATTTGCCTTGCACCTTATTTTAACATTAACTCTACCATGGAATGCACATGCCATCAGGCATTCAGTATAATATCCTGAAATGGGCACTTGTCCTTATATTGCATAAGAGTGTTGCATAAATACTTTCATGCCTGTGAACTCAATTGAGTTAAGTATTAAGTATAAAGAGTTCTACAAAACCACGCAGTTAATAAATGATGTTGCAGCTTAATGTCGGTGCTTAGGAACCTTTGAGAGCTTTTATCTTCATATTTTAAATTCTTAATGATTCCTCCCCCTTTCTTATTAAAGCCTGTTGGAGAAATGAATCTTTTTGTCCTGGAAATCCTTAACATTTTCCTCATTAGCTAGAAGGAAAGGGACCCCAGTGAATGCCATCTCCTCTCCCTCTCTCTCTCTCTCTGGCTTCTATCTGACTATTCAATTGAAACAATTGCAGTTAAATGTCAGTGTGAAAATTCAGCTGATATGATCATGGTGTAAAGGTAGGACATTTACATGCTCTCCCCTACTTAGCTCTTACTATATTGAGCACACATGCACACACACACACACACACACACACACACACACACATACAATTTTGGTCGTGGGAAACCTCAGAAAATAAGAAAAGCTAAAGTCCCCTAGAGATCATTCTATCCAACTCCTACATTCTACATGTCAGAAAACTGAAGTCCAAAGAGGGCAAGTAAAGCATTCAAGGTCACCATCAGGTTCTAGGTAGCCTTGAGGTCACTGCCCAGTCTTCTTGTCCTCTGTCCTGCTATGTGGTATGCAAGAAGCAAGAACTCGTGAGTTTGAATATCAACCTACTGCTTGCCCATTGTGTAAACTTCCGCAGATCACTTTCCTTCATTTTCAAGCCTATTTCCTGTCCCCAAAGCAGGCTGGTATCACTGACCCCACCAGTGGGGAGGTGTCAGAGGGGGTGATGTGACTTTCAAGCTTCTTATGGTGCCCTATTGGAAGCAGATGCCTGGAAATATTAGAGTTATTCCCCCGCCCTTGTGTTTTGGGTCCCATGATGGTGACACCGCCCTGAGTGCGGAGGCCATGCAGTCCACACTGCCAGGTGTCCCATGTGTCTTCCTCAGGCACATTTCCTGCCCCACACTTGGTAAAAAGGGACTTTGTAATGCAACAGGCTTGGGTAACGCTACACATGCTGCAACTCCAGTTAATCCAGCAGATCCTGAAACAGTTGGACCTCATCCACCACCATCTTGCTGAACGAAGGCAGCCAGGAACTCCCCAGACATTGTCATAATAGTTCAAATCAAACCAAACCCAAGAAACAAAGCAAAAACCACTTCCATGGCTGACATTCTCCAACATGGGCAACCTTACATCACCCCCACCCCATTCCATAGTCACCGTGGCTGAGGAGCTCCTACCTCCTATTCACACACTCCCTCTGCTCCCGGATCCCATGGGTGAGTCCTATTACCCTCCAGGGATCCTGGCTAAAATGGGAATACTACATCAGAGGGGGCTCCCAACGTGATGTTCTTCACTCTCTTTCCTGGAGCACTTCCTGACCTTGAAAATCTAACTCTACCCTCTATGAAGAAGGGCCTGAAATGGGTCTGGCATATGGAACATGTTTATTATGTGCTCTATGAACTGTGAGCTTCCCTCAGAGGCTCCCAGCCCTTGTTGGTAAAGGATGTTTTCAGACAAAGTAATGGGCACAGCCCCTGATCCTGGCGCCACATTTGACTTCAACAAATGCATGTAAGTATTGAAGTGATCCCTCTGATTTTATAAAATTTGATCAGGTCTTGAGTTGTATTTCACGCTTGCCAGATGTAGCTGTTCTGGATTTTTCCCTACTCTTCCTGTTGCTGTGTGTCCTAACATTTGAAGAAATCGTGGGTCACTAAAAGATATCCTAAAGCCAAATAAGTTCTTCGGAGCATGTCATGTACAAATGCAGAGATAAAGCTGGACTCCTGTTCCTGGAGAATGAAGGACCACCCACCAAGCATCCAGGTGTTCTGAGGCTACTGGAGGACATTTGCTGTGATGGTCAGGTCCCTAACCCAGGTTCTCCCTCCTGCTATGGAAGTGAGGACAAGTGTCCTGTGAACTGGGTGAAGTGCACTATGTGATTCGCCATCCAGAAATCACGAGATTCAACAATCCTCTCTGCAAACCGTCAGTGCCCTCTAAAACGATTCCCACTGTTGCTGGGGGAACAGCCCTTTTTCAGAGCATTTTATCCTGGAAATGATTGAAGAATGACAGGCATTATGAGATGCTATTAATTTTTACGAAAAGAAGAAAAATTACCTTTACTAGAAATTGTGATCCTGCTTTAAATGAAGGGAACATGACTTGCTTATTTCACTCAATAAAAAGACTAGTCAAAACCATTTATTAACCAGATGGTGGCAGTGTTTTCATTAAGAAAAGATAAAGTGTTATTATGCGCACTTCTGATCCATTTTATCAAGTGTTTAAGAGGATGGATTTTTAGGTCCTTCTCACTAAGATGCTTAAAATTCCAACTAAGCAATGGGAAGCAGAGTCTCAGATGGGTCCTGATAATTTTTGATAGTTTCTACTACTAGGAAATTACATAGATTATATGAGCCAAAATTAAAATGTTCGACACCTTTTCTATTGCTACCTCTTCATTAAGGTCTGTAGAAATGGACCACGGGACTGATGGGCTGGGGTTATGGTTCCGTTGACTGGTTTACCGCTTGACTTGACTCAATTGGCTAAGATGCATTTTGACAACTTAAACATTTCTGTTATTCGTGTTCTATCAAAGAGGAGGAGAGACTTGCGTTCTGCTTTCTTCTCTAAAATTACCCAGTGAATCCTTTGCTCATCCACTCCCTGCAGACAGCACCACTGAGTCATACGTCACAGACGATCAGAGTACCCGAGTTTTATTTCTGTAACACAATCAGGTGATGAACAAGCCAGCATCCTTGCCAACATTTAAATTCTATTATGCCAAAAAGGATTGCCAATCAGGTCTGGGAATAACGTTGTCCTCCTACTGAAAGGCAGCAAAAATATCCACAGCCTTGACCTCTCCATCTGGGAATATGATGTTCCTCCTCCAAGGGACTAAACCCTCCCACCCGTATGTGCTGTGGCACCATCTGCACCGTCTCCATCTGGGAATCAGATCCTCAACCCACACAGATGTACGCAAAGCCAGTGCCTATACCCAGCATACTCCTGACCCCTGGGCCCGGTAGGAAATATTGAGCAGCACAGAGCAATTCGTCAGACCCTATTGTGCCTCCTAATCTAGGATCTCTGCTCCTGTGCTTTCTTACTCACCCTGGGACCAGACTTGAGTTATTTTGTGTTGAGAGTTTTATTTCCAAGGGTATATCGTTCTAATTGGCTTTGCATTTAGGAGGATCTTTGCTAATCGGTATTATAAAGCTCCCTTGCCCTCCCCTGCTGCCATAAGGTGCAAAGGCCACCATACTGATGGGGGATCAGGGTCACCTGCTCAGAGTTGCCGAGCAGGTTATAGGAAAATGAACTTGGCAGCCTTGGATTTACAGTTTTCAGTCCATGACAAAGATTGCGTGTGAGCGAAATGCACTTTGCTGATTTAAATAAAAAGGAGTGTGAAGCCTGCTCCAATAATAAAGATGCCATGGCCAAGAGCAAATGGGCCTTGAACAACTTTCTATCGGGTGGTTACTCCAATCTTCACACTGTTCAATCTGGCATAAGCTGGCAAAGATGACTAAATAAGTCTCGTGTTTATAACAAAGGCTGTCACAAAGAGTTTTGTGGTAAGACCATCTGAGAATCTGAGAACCTGGTATCTTGCAAGAGTCACAAAATGGTCACCATGGAGGAGAAACTTTTTAAATGCCCTTGAAAGCGACCTTGGTTTTTTCCCCCTTGAGAATGTTATTTGCTGTGGGCTTTTCATAGATGGCTTTTATGATATTGAGATATGTTCCTTCTAACCCTACACTGTCGAGACTTTTAATCAAGAAAGGATGCTGTATTTTGTCAAATGCTTTTTCTGCACCAATTGAGAGGATCATATGGTTCTTGTCCTTTCTTTTATTAATGTGATGTATCACATTGATTGACTCGCAAATGTTGAGCCACCCTTGCAGCCCAGGAATAAATCCCACTTGGTTGCGGTGAATAATCCTTTTAATGTACTGTTGGATCCTATTGGCTAGTATCTTGGTGAGAATTTTGGCATCCATGTTCATGAGAGATATCAGTCTGTAATTCTCCTTTTTGATGGGGTCTTTGAGCTTTTCCTCTAAGGTCAGGAACATGACAGGGATGCCCACTCTCACCACTGTTGTTCAACATAGTGCTAGAAGTCCTAGCCTCAGCAATCAGACAACAAAAAGAAATAAAAGACATTCAAATTGGCAAAGAAGAAGTCAAGCTCTCAGTTTTCACAGATGACATGATACTTTATGTGGAAAACCCAAAAGACTCCACCCCAAAATTGCTAGAACTCATACAGCAATTTAGCAACATGGCAGGATATAAAATCAATGCACAGAAATCAATTGCATCTCTATACACTAACAATGAAACAGAAGAAAGAGAAATTAAAAAATCAATCCCATCTACAACTGCACCCAAAACTGTAAGATACCTAGGAATAAACATAACCAAAGTGGTAAAGGATCTGTACTCTAAAAACTACAGAACACTTATGAAAGAAATTGAGGAAGACACAAAGAAATGGAAAAACATTCCATGGTCAGAATAAATATTGTTAAAATCTGTGTGCTACCTAGAGCAATCTATACATTGATAGCAGTCTCTATCAAAATACCATTGACACTTTTCACAGAGCTGGAACAAAAAAATCCTAAAATTTGTATGGAACCAGAAAAGACCCCAAACAGCCAGAAGAATGTTGAAAAAGAAAACCAAAACTGGCGTCATCACAATGCCAGACTTTAAGCTCTATTACAAAGCTGTAATCATTAAGACAGTATGGAACTGGCACAAAAAAAAGACACATAGATCAATGGAATAGAATAGAGACCCCAGAAATGGGCCATCAACTCTATAGTCAACTAATCTTTGACAAAGCAGGAAAGAATATCCAGTGGAAAAAGGACAATCTCTTCAATAAATGGTGCTGGGAAAACTGGACAGCCACATGTAGAAGAATGAAACTGGACCATTTTATTACATTATACAAAAAGATAAACTAAAAATGGATGAAAAACCTAAATGTAAGAAAAAAATCCATCAAACTCCTAGAGGAAAACAGAGGCAGCAACCTCTTTGACCTTGGCCTCAGCAACTTCTTGCTAGACATGTCTCCAAAGGCAAGAGAAACAAAAGCAAAAATGAACTATTGGACTTCATCAAGATAAAAAGCTCTGCACAGCAAAGGAAACAGTCAACAAAACTAAAAGGCAACCTAGAAAATGGGAGAATATATTTGCAAATGACATATCAGATAAAGGGCTGGTATCCAAGATCTATAAAAAACTTCTCAAACTCTACCTCCCCCCCCAAAAATCCAATCAAGAAATGGGCAGAAGACATGTACAGATATTTCTCCAAAGAAGACATACAAATGTCTTGAGCACCCCTGCTCATCCTACTTCCTAGAGTTGTTTTTCTGGCCAAATAAAAGAATGTGTGTGATGGGTTCCAGGGGGAACTATAGATGATACTGCTTGAAGCAGTCATCGTTTTTAAGATGAAGTAGGGCCAGTGGCTACCGAGATTGAAGACAAGGCACTTCCTAGGGTAATAAAAGTTGCATTCATTGAATACCTAGTACAGTAGATCTGCACTGCTTGTTTGCAGGACCTCAGATAATCCTCTTAGGAACCTCTGAAAGAACGTTGTAATCCTTATCTCATAGGTAAGGAAATTGGGGCTTGGAGATGGGATGTAAATTGCCCAAATGAATGACAGTGCTGAAATTTGAACCCAAGTCCAAGAGGCCTTTTAGCTGCCCTCCCACTTAGCTGCCCCCAGTCTTTCAACTGCCCCTTTTAGTCAGCCAAGAGGATTGATAATCCAGTGATTCTGACAGCATCCCTTGCAGTGCAAAATGGGAGGCTGGTACAAAGTGTGCCTTGTTACAAGTCTCCTCCCACCGAGGTCAAATGACATCCAGGAGATGAGTGTCAGTTTCAAGGTTGTTTGCCTCTTGTCATTCCACAGAAGTGCCCCGCTCCTCTGTCCCACACAGCGGCCAAATCTGCAAGTGCATAAAGCGGGAGAAGATCAAAGGGCTATCTTCACAGATCTGTTCTAAATAGCTGTAAAATTCTCCTGTAATCTGAATTGTAAATTCAACAAACATAGCTGTGATCTCCCGAGTGTACCACGAATGTGTGAACAGCTGGGCAAAGGTAAAATTGCTGTTAATTGACTCACCTCAGACATGTCTGTCTTAGCCCAGCCTAAATTGGGAGAACTTTCCTGTGATATTCATTGGGTTTGTTAATGAATGATTATAGTCAGTTCAAGAGTGAGCTAAAACCTACAATTAATGTTGTGAAGGAAGGAGGGGAAATGTGTCAACACACAGTAGACCAACTTCTGCATTCTAAAAACTCTACCGCCTGGGGTCTAGAGCCCTGTACACCAACAAGTTCATATATTAACCAAAGTGTTGTCTGTCTGGGGAAAACAATCTACAATCCTCTTTTCCGTTCATTCCTTGCCTTTTTTTTCATTCTTTCCGTCCTCCCTCTCTCTCCCCTCCCTTCCTTCCTTCTCCCCTTCCTCCTCTTCCTTCCCCCCTCTCCCTCTTCCTTTCTTTTTTTCTTTCCATTAGTGTTTAGTTTTGTCAAAATCAAACATGTTTATACGTAAGAGTCAATTAGTCATACACATTTCCTTATAAGAACAGTAACCCCCAATGTCACTGCCATTTCCCCCTTTCCAGAGGCAACCCCTTTCAACACCTTCAGCTGATTATTTTGATGTTCACCTCCATACCTCCAAATACAAGCTTGTACTCTTCATTTCTCACTTTTAGGCATTACAAAGTTAAATCACAATTTGGGTGAGATCAATCTTTGTTGTTTTCACCTCGTGACTCTGTAGCACTGTTCACAGGTAAGTCATATAGTAAGCCAAGTTTGCATTTGCTTTCTTGCACAATTTTTATTTTCCCTGAGTTTATATTTCATCTCTCTAATTTGCCTAATTTTCTATACATGTCTCATTAATCCCACCAAGAAAGCTTCATTAGTGATATAATCTCTCAAGACATTCAGACACATCGGGATTGTTATCAGTTGAAACTTCCTGATGAACCTTCTCCCAGAGCCTTTTGACTTGTTCCAATCTGGAGCAACTGCCTTTTATGTTAACCCTAACCCTGGCTCTCCCTTTCCTGTCCCTATCAGGGCTCCCTTTATTTATCTTCCCTCTCTATTACCTGGTCTTTTACCCTGTGTTCCACTTTCTTGGTCTATATTCTCTTCCAAGAAGAAGAACATCCTACTCTAGTGTCCTGACACAAAACATACAAGAAGCACATTTCTGAGACTTACTTCTCTCAGAATAGCTTTCTTTTCCTCTCATACTTTTTTGCTATATTAGTTAGGTATGGAATTCTTTGTAGGAAACCATTTTCTTTAGGATTATAAAAATCATATTTCTTTGGCTTCTAGCAATTGGTTAGTGTCCTTGAGCAGCCTGAAGCTTTTCTGATTCTGGATCCTTCACATGTAACATTTCCTTCTTTCTCTTGTTCATTGGATCATAAGATCTTTTTTGTCCTGAATGTTCCCAAATGTCATAATGTGTGCTTTGGCGAGCTCTAGTTACAACTCTCATACTGCGTGCTTGCTGTGTTTTTTTTCAAACTAGAAACTTGGGTCCTTCAGTTATGGGAAATTTTCTTGAATTGTTTCATTGATCACTTCTTTCTCTTTGTTTTTTCTTTTGGGAACTATCATTATTTAAATATTGACCCTACTGGAGTGCTCCTCTAATTCTTTTCTCTTATGTTACATTTCCTCATCATTTGGTTCTGCTTTCTCAAATTCTTTCTCAACTTCTCTTCAAAGCTTTCCATTGACTTGTGATCTCTACTGCTGTGGTTTTTGTTTCTGATATTTTTTTGTACCACTGTTTTTCCTTGAATGTTCCTTTCTATACCATCCTATTCTTGTTTTGTGGTTTCATTATACCCACTTATCTATGTAATAATATCACTGACAGTTGGGTTGTTGTTTTGGTTCGGTTAGGTTTTTGATATTGTTGTTTTCTCTTCCTGTATAGTTCTACTTCCTTTCTCCAATTTAGAAACCCTCTTTTTTATCCTTTTCCAAGAATAAATTTCCAGTCTTGGACCATGCAGAATGCGGGTGAGAAGTGGTCAGCTAAAATGGGAGAGGAAATCGTGATCTGGGGGTCTGATTGTTTCCTAAACAGACTTGTAAAAATCCTTCTTATTTTAGTCACCTCACTTTAACCTACTTGCAGAGATATCCAGTGCTACCAATTATTAGGCCTTTTGAGCGTTATGTGGTATAAGTCAGCTTAATTCTAAATTTTTCCCACTGCCATTTTAAAATCAAGTTTTCTAGGGCCTACTAGGTTTTTCCTTTTCGGTATTCTTTCCAACTTCCCAAATTTGGTTGTTATTGTTTTCTTTCTAATTCTCCTTAGCCTTGTGGATTTATGCCTATTTTTAAAACCCCTTTGTTGTGATTTCAATGCAGTCGCTGGAGGATATAAACATAGACATATGTGTTCCATCTTCCATGTTTAACTGGAAGGCCAACCAACATTTCTCTGCTAAAGGTTTTAAAAATCAATGTCACCAGAAGTCACTTTCTTCTGTCTACCTCAAATATCACATACTAATGTCTAACTCATTTTCTCTTGTCCTATTTTCCATGAAGATAAAAGACAGCTAATCAATGTCTTCTTTGCTCACATTGTTAAGTAGTCTATTAAGCCACTATCAAACATAAACAGAAGTGACTATTCCTTTTCGTTAAGAATCATCTTAGTTTCTAAGGTACATGGGTGGCTTAGTTGGTTGGGCATCTGACCCTTGATTTCAGCTCAGGTGATAATCTTAGGGTTGTGAGATGGAGCCCTGTGTCGAGGTCCATGATGGGCATGGAGCCTGCTTAGGATTCTCTCTCTCCCTCTCCCTCCACCCCTCCTCTGAACCCCTCCCCAAAAGAATCATCTTAATTCTTAATTTGCACTTAAGTGCACTTTATGATTCATTGTGATTCCTTAGGTCTTTTTATTTTTTTATGCTCTATTTATTCTAGCTAGTCATTTCTTAAAATAAAGCAAGGTATAGGTAAGTAAATAATTTATTCATTTAGTCAGCAAGTGGAGTTGTTGTGATTTTTCTAGTCACTGTGTTAAGTACAAGGATTGCAACAGGAAATAAGAAAAATATGCCTTGTCCCCAAGGGCATCACATCCCATTGCATAAATTCTGGTGGTCATTTTCTAAACTGATAATTGAAATTTGACATCCTCATGTTCTCCTGAACATATTTCTCAAATGTGTTCATGGTAACTTTGAATTCTCTTCTGAGGTTTTCTTCTTCAGAGTGACAATCCCAGTAACATATCAAAAAAAAAAAAATCACACAAAAAAACTAAATAATCATTTTGGATGACATTTTGCCTGGGAGATGGGATTAGATTTCAGTTCCCTTCAACTCACAATGGGAACATCGCTGGTTCTCTTGGCAAGTTGGTTATCTGTAATGTGTGACATGGAAATGCCACTTAACAAATCTTACCTTTTTTCCCAGATCCTAATGGGGACATCATGGAGAAGTAACGACTCCATTTCCTTCTATTCTTTCCTGACATGCAATTTTTTAACTTGAACATTTTACCTTTCAGTATATTTAGATTTGCCTGCCATTAAACATTATGCTAAAATATTTATGTATTTATAAGAACCATGTTTGGGACATGGTTGTTAATAAGGACATAAAATAAAAATCGAGAATATGGTGTATGAAACAAATAAATTGCAACTGCTCTATTTTTGTATCAGGCTGGAAAACTGGCACAAAACTTACACCTCATCAGAAATAGGAGAACCATACCAAAGCAGAAATAAATGTGCACCTATGCAGGCTTTGTGGGCATATTTAGTTAAAAAAAAATTACCTGGGCATTTCCTAATCACCCCACCAAAGTGGCTACCCATGCCAAGTGGGCTCACTGTTGTACATGGCCAGGAATCAGGGAAAAGCCATATTCTCTGAAGCAAGCAACACTGAGTGCTTCCTCTTCTGCATGAAACACTCAGAGTTCTCCAGAGAAACAGAACCAATAGGAGATGTGTGTATGTGTGTGTGTGTGTGTGTGTGTGTGTGTGTGTGTGTTTATATAAATTTATTATAGGAATTGGCTCACACAGTAATGGAAGCTGAAAAGTCCCACAATCTGCCATCAGCAAACTGGGGACCCGGGAAAGCCAGTGGTATAATTCAGCCCAATTCAAAAAGCCTGAGAACCAGGAGCTTTGATGTCTGAAGCCAGGAAACAAGGACATCCTGGTTGAAGAAGAGAGATTGAATTCACCTTTCCATCACTTTTTTTTTCCTATTTGGACCCTCAACAGATTGGATGATGTCCGCCCATACCGATGAGGGCAAATTGCTTTACTGGGTCTACTGATTCAAATGCTAATTTCTTCCAGAAATACCTTCCCAAACATATCCAGAAATATGTTTTACCTGCTATCTGTGCATCACTGAGCTTGTCAAAATAGCATAGAATTAACTATCATGCATCCTTTTTCCAGGGAAGGGTAGAATGTCTGTGCCCAAGGAAGAGTTAAGAAAGCCAGCTGGCCCAGGAGGATTGTGGATGTGACACTGTCTTGTCTTATCACTCAGGTCACCTGCCCTATTCCAAAAAACCGAGGGGAGGTGCTTATACATCCAGAATGACCAAGTTTAGTCTATATAATGTCAAAGCAACTGGTTGATTTAGTTTGTTTTTTTTTTTTTTTCCTACTGATTTGTCCCAACATTTTGATGTTTTATAGCCCTTATGGAAGACTTAGAGAAATGCTGTCTTGGAATGAAATACCAATACCAGAGTCTACCCTCTGGTGCACTCCCGTGGGATTGTCTTCCCTGAATGGCTCCCTTCCAAGAAGGACACGCCACATCATTGTTTCATGGTCGTTACTCATAAATGAGGTTCATGCATGCATACATGTGGTTCACATATGAGGTTCAACATGATACCACGTAACACAGTCATACAAACTCTTGGTTGTGGTCAGTCGATCCAGGGGAAGGCACCTCTCACTGAAGGGCTGAAGCTGTTAGATGAGCTCAAGGTAGCCCCACATCCAACTCCATGAGGAAAGCATTTCCACAGAGTGAGGGAAGATTGAAGCCAACATGGAGAATGAGGAAAGCCGCCCTGACAGACACCCTCACTGAGACTCCAGCCACATTCTTTTTTCAGTATCCTCCGACACACTCCTTGATTCCTGAAGCTCATTTGGGTTGGGGTCTTGTTCAAGAAGGGCTCTAACCAACCCTCCCACTGCAGCCCGTCAAATGCTATTTTGTGTTCCTCAGAAGCAGGTGTTACTGGTTTCCTGGGGTTCTTCCTGCCCCCAATACATGAAACCGAAAGTCTGGAGAGGCCCGTGTGCCTCTTCCATTGGTGTTGCTCTTTCCAAGCACTCATTTAAAGCAGTGTTTCAACTTAGAGTGAAAAGTGGGAGAAGAAAAGGAAAAGAGAGTCTGCTGGGATCAAAGTTGCTTTGAAATGCACAGAACACATCTCTCTGAGCCAGCAGCAGCGAAGAAATCCAAGCGCCATGAGGGGTCACTCCACCCTCAGAGGGGAAACCTCTTCCTCTGTTTGCAAGAAAATTTCTTTTTGAAGCATGGAGCCAACTGAGGGTGATTTGTCACATTTTTTTCTCCACTGGTTTACTTGCTTACTTCCTTGGCTACTGCAATATTTCAATAAGCCGCCTACTTAATGGCAGCTGCTTGGAGACAAGAAATGCCTCTTCCCCTTCTCTTCCCCTCCCTCCTTCTTTAATTCCATGTAGTAGAAGAGGTACATAACAGACCCTTGTATACTAATAGATTATCAAGTGTCTCCCTTCACCAAGGATCTGATTGCCATGCAATAAGCTAAATATTTTTCCTGATGCCCGGTAATATGAAAAATTTCTTATATGATTATGTCTATATTCCAAGACACCAGAATTATTATATCTCAGTGCTTTGTAGTATGGCTTTTCCTGCATCAAATCCCCAAACCAATTACGTTACAGCCAAACAAACAAACAAACAAACAACAAACAAACAAAAAAACCCACAAAAATACCTAACACACAGCTCAGAGGGCTGTGCCTAAGGCTTCACAAGAGTTAGAATTTTGGATTTGATACAAAGAAATGCTGTAAGTGTCAACAGGATTGGGGTTAATAATAGTACGATATATGCTTAGTTTTCTTTGTGTAAATATTTTCTCAAACTTGAGTGCCATCCTAAAATTAAATGTGGAAAGAGAAACTTATGCACATAACTTAAGCAAAGAAAATTTAGCTGAAAGTAAATAGACATCCCACACAGCCACTCTACCATAAGAATTCAAAACCCTTATGATTTTTTTACAATATGCAGTCTAAATCTTAAAATTACTTTTCTTCTTTCCAGAAACTGGATACCTTACCATAGAGGAGAGGAGGGGGGGGGACAAAATTAATTTTTCAAATCTGTTTTTTTTTAATTTTTGGTGTATTCTGTTCCATCTGTTCCAGATTCTTTCACCAAGCAGTAAAATTTTCTTGTCTTTCATTATGTCAAATTATATTTTGAAGACTCAAGAGCTTTTAGCAACATTTTTCAGCATAGCAAACATACCCGGATGAAGGAGTTTCCTAACGGTAAATGATTTTCCAAGTCACAGCTTAAAAATATATATTATTTATTATATTATTATTTATAATCATAGATTATAATTAAAAATTTAATTGATATATTATATAATTATAATTAATGTAGTAATATAATTATATATTATATATTATTTATATATTTATTTTAAAACCATATTTATATATATAAATATAGTGTGTGTGTGTATATATATATATATATAGTTATTACAAGGTGGCATTAATCAGCAGGACCGTGGCAAATGAAGTCTTATGATTTAGACCTAGAAGGAGCTTCAAGTAAAATGTGCCCTCACCATGCAGAGGCCTAATGGGGATCCCTGAGTTTCCTCTTGGGCTGTGCTTCCATGGGAAGCAGAGGGAGAGAAAAGCAGAGTGGTGACCACAGACAGCAAGGGAGGGTGGTTGTGAGACACTCAGCATCACAGCTGTGCGATAGACCTACATGACCCTCTAATTTGTTGGTGCAGTGTTTGTAGAGTGAATGAGCCATTTGGCTTGAATGACATAAAGCACAATGTGTGGTAAAAGATTACATGTCTTGTCATGGTTTATCCTGACCCCATGTGTGATGCTTGAGGTGTGCTATGCAGAACACATCTCTCCATCATGGGCAGACAGGCAAGGTCATGGACTCTGGTGTCAGGACGATAAACTGCAGTGTATCACAAGAAGATGGATAGCTAGGTCCCCCCAAAGAGAGGCCTGAGTTTTGATGTCAATGATGACAACGATGGTGGCATTGATGGCAGTGGTGCCATGTTGAGTGCGATGCTGGGACTAAAAGTGTTTTCTGAGTACTTACTGAGCATCAGGCCAGGTACTGGGCTTTTATAGATATCACCTCATTTAATCTCCATGAAACCATATAAAATAGTTCCTGGTATCAAGGATGTTTTGCAGATTAGGGAACTAAATCCTAGAGAAATAAGCAATGTGGCAGGCTGCCAGTCAGTCAATGCCAAGGTGGGATTGCCAACTGGGGTCTTGATGCAGAGCTCATGACCCTGACGGGGATTGGATGGAATCCAGTACATTCCAGTCCCACCCAATGATGCTCATTGACCTGAGACCAGGAGCCCAGGGACAGCTGCCTGCCCACACTCGGTTTCCAATGACATGGCTATTTCTATTCCATAACTGAGGTACGATGCACTTTAACTGTCATCTTGCAAATGTCTCTCCCTCCTACCAGATACCGTGTGGTGCTCCTGAAATGGTCACCTTCAGGACATTACAAATCAAATAATGACTTAACTTCCAAAAGTTCTTCTAAAATACTGGCTTTACCTTTAAAATTAATTAGCTTTACAAGTTACCAATGCAAGTATAGCATCAACTGGAATGCTGGCCCATTACGAAGTCCTTCTGTGAAACTTCCAGGGCATCTGACCAACACATTCCATGTGCTCAGTGGTGAGCTCATGTATCCTGCCCTCAAAATCTAACATGCTAATATCCCCTGTAAATCAGAAAACAAGACAATGCTAATCATGAGAACTCCCAGAGTTAGATTACTCCAAAAGTACAGATTGGTAATTAAGCTGTTTGTCCTTGGCTTATTCCTATGGGTCTCAGTTTCATCAACCGTAAAATGGAAATTCCAGTGTCTTTCCTACTATGTCAATTCGGATATTGATGTGAACTCTCTCTGAGGAGAAAAAGAAAAAAACCCTTATCCAAAAGGAAGTCATTGGTTTTTATGGTTCCATCAGTGAAGTAAAACCAAAGAAATCTTAAAATCTCTTCCTCCTCTTCCTGCTCTTCCATTACATCATCCTTTTTCATGTTCGTTGGCAGGAGTTTATAACAGAAGATGCCACTGACTTCATTGTTCCTCACCACTCCCAATTTGCACGCGCAGACAGAGCACATTTGACATTAGAGATGGAGCATAATTCAGAGCTTTCTCATACTCGCTCTGGCCTTGGGAGGGTCTTGGCGCTCACTCTGCAGCTGAGGGAAGGAAGTCTCCCACCTGAGAAGAAGATAACTTTATATTAATTTTGCTTGTTGAAAGCTTTATGTAACACTTCTAGTGAAACAGCACCTTGAGGCCGGTTCCTCGGGCAAAAGAAATGCTATGACCAAGTTATTAGAGAATATCAATGTTATTTAGTAGAAACCAAGACCTGGGAGGAAGGGCTGACGTCTGGTTTCAGCAGAAATGAAAACCAACGGCCTTCCTTCAGGGGCGTCCAAGCCACAGAGGCGTACACAGCGGGATAAAAGTGCTTGTTGGCAAGCTGCAGAAAACTCAGCTCAAAGCTGTTTAAATAAAAGGGGATTTTATTGGTTCACATGGAAGGAAGGGCTAGGGTGGATATGATTTCAGGCATGAGGGACTCCAGGCCTCAGAGCCTGGCCTCTTCCCACATCCCCCATCACTTAGCATCATGTAAAGTCTTCCGTCCTCGTGGAAAGATGACTGCCAACAGCACAGCTCTAAGGCTATGGAGGAAAGAGAACTGTCCCTCCAGGCAGGTTCAACAAAGTTTTATGCTTCATGTGCTGGTTCCTGCAGTCATTCCTGGAGGGGAGCTAAGCGGTCTGACTGGTCACCCTACTGGGACCACAGGGTCCAGTGTAAGCAAGTGTGAGTCCTCAAAGAGCAATCTTCCATTACCGATACCAGAAGGGGCAATGGATACTCAGGGGTGACAACCAACCGGTGTCCACTCCCCACAGCTGGAGAAAGCTTAAGGACCTCATGACCACGTCACTGCGTGACACCCCCTTGACTTCGGAAGTGAAGTCCAAATGCTGCACTTTGTAGTTAAAAATCAGGCATCCTCCTGTCCTGATGGAAAAGTGCATTTTATCAGCTGTGTTGTTACCCATATTCCCAGCATTCTCAAATGTCATCTCATTTTTTTTTAATCTGCAGAGATGTATGCTCCCTCCACAGGACAACATTTATGTTATCATGACCCTGGTCTGAAGAGTTCGGATGGGGATTCGAATTAAGCCAGGACTTGGATCTGTGCTGAGTAACTATTTAACCTGCATGTGGTGGTCAAGGGGTCATCTTGAAGTGACCCTTCCGAGCACAAAGGAAAGGTCGACCCCAAAGATTTGTTCCAACTTTTGAGCTCTGAGAAGCAAAATTCTAGTTCGTTCCCTGTTTTCAGCAGCCAACAATCCATTGCACTCGGCTACCCAATCAAGAAAATGTTGCAGGGAGAATGCCTGGCATCTGTGTCTGGTTTCTCACTGCTTCGATCTTGGACAAAGAGCGGCCCAAGCTGAAAGTCTGGGTTAGGTCTCCAAAAACCAGTGCAGTGCAGAGTACAGAGAAAACAGAGCCAAGAGGCCCCGAGCTAGAAAGAACACAATTTAAACTGTGTCCCAGATGAGGAAACTGAGCGTATAGTGGGACAATTGCCTAGTCAAGGAGCTGCAGCTAATTTGATGAATAAACAAGGGTAAAAAGGCAATCTGCGGCTTATCTGGGAGGGCACTGTGAGCACTCACACGTAGAAAGCACCCCCTCCATGGAAACAGGGCTTGGAGTCAGGCAGAGCTGGCTGGAGCTTGGGCTCCTCTGTGTTCTCGCTGGTGACCTTGGGGAATTCAATTAATCACTCTATGCCTCATTGAGATAACACTACCAATGTCATCGGTCTGTTGCGAGGATTAAGAGAGAACTTAGGCTACATGCCTAACAAAATGTTTGTCATCATAAGTCCTCAAAATGCATGATTATTCTGAAATTTTATTTTTTTTAAAAAAAAAAGGAAAAAGAAAAAGAGAGAGGGAATAAACACCCCAAGGCGGTCCCTTTTGGAAATCAAATAAACCAGGGAATTTTCTTCACGTTCTTAGAGGGTAGGAAAGGACAAAAGATAAAAAGCAGAGAAAGATAGCAGAATGAGATTAAAATAGATCTGGTTGGCCCAAATAAAAATAGAGAAAGAAACAGTATTATTGCAGAAATTGAAAATGTTTTAGGAGCTACCATGACCAGAATCGATCCTTCAGAAAGCTTAACATTCGGGAGAGAATGCGAACTCACAGATAGCATCGAGGCCAAAGACAAAGAAACAAAAGAACGACAAAGAAAATGATTGTACTGGACCCAACATATGAGCCTCCCAGATTCTGGGCTGTTCACATCGGGGCCACCTGGGAAGCCTCGGCTGGAGATGCTGCCCTCACCCAGAGCAGAGAAGCCGGGCCAGCAGCCAACACATACACCTGAGCCCAGGCCCGTGGTTAGCCATGGCTCCCAATGCCGCCGGGTGTGCATCCCACTAGGATGAGAAGCTCCCGCTCCTCCCGCCATTTCCAGGCTCAGAGGAAGCCTCATTTGATGAGACAGGGCATACAGTCTCCTTGGCAGCTGCCTGGGGCCCCAGGCGGACAAGGCAGACACAGACGAGGAGGACGGAGGAATGAGCGCTCTGCTGGGCAAACTTCAGTGAAAAGGAGCAAGTAGACAAATTTGGCCAAAGGCTTGGTAGACACATGATTTGCACCTCCGCCCCCTCTCCAATGACCTGTCCCAAGACCCAGTGGCCCCTGTCGCCACAGATACCAGCTGTGTTTTCTGATGCGCTATGATCAGCTCATGGTGCACAACTTTGCGTTTGCTTTTCCTCCTTCTTTGCCTCACCTCTATTTGGCTCTCATCCTTGCTGTCCCGGGGTTGCTTTCCAGTCAAGGGGTTGCCATGAAGTGTGGCCCATTTTCTGTGTCCTGGGGAATTCAGACTAAGACAGTGATCAAAATGTGATTGGCATTGAAGACAATGTGGATACTGGGTTCTACGAGCTAAAGAATAAGCAAGTAGAATTAAACAATATAAAAATGTAAGAAAAGAGAACTTTCGAAGAAGCACCATAACCCAGAAAATTAATAGAGAATGATAAATACTGAGATTTATCCTGGTAACTCTACTGAACTTTAGAGAAACTGAAAGATTTATAAATATTCAATAAGAAATAGGTAACTTACCAGCAAAAAAATTAAAGACTGGCTAGGACTTACTAACAACATAGGATTCCAGGAGAAAATGGAGCAATCAGATGTCTACAAAATTTTGACAGGAAAAAAATGCTAACCTCAAAACGCTATACCCAACAAACTGCTACTCATACAAGAAGTCAGTAGAAGGACATTCTCGGTATGCAAAGAGGATTGAACTACCTTTATGAAAATGCACTTGAGTATATAATCTAACTCAGCAAAGAGATGAGGTCCTGGATCAAAGATTTAAATAAAACCTTAAAACCTTTTATTATCTTGGAATGGGAACATTTTCTTTCCTGTAACCCAGTAGCCAGAAACCGTGAAGGAGAAAAATGAAAGATACTCGGAAGCTAAAAAAACAAATAAAACAAAAATGTAATTACGAAAAATGACAAAAATGTTTAATATACTATTACATAAGGAAGTTTTAACATCAGTAAAAAAAGAAATCCAACTGAAAAATGGGCCAAGTACATGATAAGGCAATTCATAAAAGAATTCCAAATGCACACATGTGTGTAGAGACACAGACAGATACATAAACGTATCTTTATCCTTACTAGTAATGGAAAAAAGAAAAGTACAAGTTTAAACAGCATAACATTGCTCTTTACCTATCATATCAGCAAACTTGAAGAAGACCGACCATGTCCAGTGTTCCTACAATGACATAAGCATTCTGAAGGGCAATTTATCCATATATGTGGAAATTTCAAATGTGTATATCTCTTGAATGGCTTTCCTGCTTCTAGCAATTTGTCATTATAAAGCCATTGGCCAATTGTATAGAAGCATAAATTGTAGCATTTTTCCCCATTACCACAATATTGAATGATCTAAATGTCCATTAATAGGAAATGAGATAGTTTATCTAATTGTGATATATGCACACACTTGAATACTATAGAGACATTAAACACAGTGGTATATTTTATCATTCACAGACATGGAAAACCATCCATGCATACTCTGGAATAGAAAAAACAGATTTATGAACTGGAATTGTGTGATCACATTTATATAAAACTGTGTGTGCACATTTCCATCCACATCACTTAGGCATCTGAGAACACTGAGGGGTTACCTATGGTAGTGAGATTAGGATTATATTTTTAGCTTCTTTGTCCTTCTTTCCTAAATTTTCTAAATGCCCAATTTTTTAGTTTATAATAAGATAAATTAAAATGTCTTTACTTAAAAGAAACACTTTAAGGGGCACCTGGGTGGCTCAGAGGGTTAAAGGTCCAAGTCTTAGTTTTGGCCCAGGTCGTGATCTCAGGGTCCTGAGATCGAGCCCTGCGTCAGGCTCCATGCTTGACGTGGAGTCTGCTTGTCCCTCTCCCTCTGCCCTCCAACAAGTAAATGAGAAATCTTAAAAAAGGAAGAAGAAGAAGAAGAAGAAGAAGAAGAAGAAGAAGAGGAGGAGGAGGAGGAGGAAGGAGAAAAGAAGAAACAAAAAAGTTCATGCCAACAGATTTTTACTTTTTTTTTTTTTAAGATTTTATTTATTCATTTAACAGAGAGAGAACACAAGCAGGCAGAGAGGCAGGCAGAGGCAGAGAGAGGAGCAGGCTCCCTGCCGAGCAAGGAGCCCGATGCAGGACTCGATCCCAAGACCCTGGGATCATGACCCGAGCCAAAGGCAGCTGCCCAACCAACTGAGCCACCCAGGTGTCCCACAGATTTTTACTTTTAATCAATAATGTAGAATTCCTGTGAAATTTGTCCTCATATATTCCTCCTTGGTTGTATCAGTGTTGTAGAAATGAATAGACCACCTAAATGAGAACCAGCAGGCTATTGGTTCAGAGCTTGCTATAACAAGGGAGTCGGCCACCATCATTTGCATTTGGCAGAGACTCACGGGGAGGCAGAAGAGAAGGAAAGCTTTAGAGTGGGCAAAAGGAAGGCTTAGGGGTGTCCTAGCTGAAGGCTGGGGAAGCCGGAGGCAGACTTACCGGAAACGAGGCGTCCTATGTGATTGATTTGGGAGCATATTTGGCTTTCTTTGCTGACTTGGAGTTGGAAGGGGGGGCAGGGGCGGGAAAAAGAGAAACTGAAGGTTGTTGATCAAGTCCTGAATATTCTGGGCCAATTGCTGCAAGATTGGCTTTCCGGGCTGGCCGCTACAAAGATTGCATTATGTATGGTCTGGCCATTGCGGTCTGTGTATTCGCTCTCTCAGTGTACTTCAATAAATATACATTATTTGGCCACACTATTTCTAAAAGACGTAGGAAATTTTCTCTGGACTCAGTCATGCCAACATCTATGTTAGCTTAGCAATATATTTGGAATAATAGCCAATCTATATTTTCATCACTGACAAACAAGAGCTGCTTCCAATTATTTGTAAGGTGAGTTATACACCCAATTTTTTTTATAGAGATTTATTTATTTGCAGGGCAGAGGCAGAGGGAGAAAGTCTTAAACAGATTCTGTGCACTGAGTGTGGAATCAGATGCGAGGCTTGATCTCACAACCCTGAGATCATGGCCTGAGCTGAAACCAAGAGTTGGATGCTCAACCAACTGAGCCACCCAAGCGCCCCCACACTCAATTTTCTAAGCACTGTTAAACTGGAATGTTCATCCTTTGGCTGCAGCTGGCTACCATTTATGGACCATTCACAAGGTTGAGCACTATATTAGGTCATCACATGTACCATTTCACTTTTGCTACCACTCTGCTGTGATGTCACTCTGGGTTCCAACTTACAGATAAGGAAACTGAGGTTTGGAGGACTCCAGGAACCTGGCCACAGTCACAGCTTATTAAGTGGAATGCTTTTTGGGCTCACATATGTCTAAATACAAAACCTGTCCTTATATATCTAAAGCAGCATGAGACCCCTTGGAACTGAATGACTTGGCCACACGCCTGGGTCATCAAAGCCCAGAGGAACCTGGAGAGAGGATGCAATGCACCAATATTGAGCCGCAGCTCTTGTTCCTTAAAGGCTGCATTAAAAAAAACTTAACCCATAATTCTTTTATGTACCTGGAGAGTTTCCATCATGGTGGCAGGAAGCAGGATTCTAGCTAATGTCATCCTTTGGCAGTGACTATAATTCAGTTTGATAATTACTAACCCGCTTGCCCGAGGATGCGAGAAGTCCCATCATGGATAGAAGGACAAGAGTTACAAACCTCCTGTAAGCTGTCTTCTCCAGTAAAACTTTCAACACTTCTACTATTGTAGATGGAAATACACAGTCCCTCCATTACTTACATCTAGATTCCTTTACAATGTTCTGTTCTACCTTACCAAATGCATAAGGAGCACCTTTGTAATTTAAAAATTTTCTATTTGATCTGGATCCAATCATTTTCTAATTGCTTCTTGGTTCTCTCCTTTGGGAACACATTTCCCCATCGGAAACATATCTTGGAAATTTCAGATATATCTTCATTTTGATTCACTGAGTTGTTTTTCCTCATTTATTTACTTACTGTAATGTCCCTCCCATAGTCCAGCTGTAGTCATGTTTACCTGACCCGGCTGTGCCATACAAAATGCCTGAAATCCCCCAGGAAATGTCACCTTTCTTAAGTCTAATTGGTCAGATGCTGAAATGGAGAGGGGCTCCATCTCTGAAGGAGGGCCAGCCAGGTTGGCACCTTGGCTCTACTCTCACAAGTCATGTAACCTTGGGCAGGTTACTTAGCCTCTCTGCACCTAATGCCCTATCTGGAAAATGGGATTAAGAAGAGCACCTACAGGGGCGCTTGGGTGGCTCAGTGGGTTATGCCTCAGCCTTCGGCTCAGGTCATGATCTCAGGGTTCTTGGATAGAACACTGCATCGGGCTCTCTGCTCAGTGGGGAGCCTGCTTCCCCCCCTCTCTCTGTCTGCCTCTCTGCCTACTTGTGATCTCTCTCTCTGTCAAATAAATAAATAAATAAATTTAAAAGAACAAGAAAAAGAAGAAGAAGAAGAAGAGCACCTACATCAGAGATATTTTACTGTATTTTTAAAGTTGTTATGGGAATTGAATGAGCTCATACATGCAAACTCTTTAGCCAATGCCTGGCATGTAGTAGGACTCCAATAATGTAATCTTTACTATGTTTTTAAGCCTTAAAATGAATCTAAGTCTTTATTCCAAGATTGTTTCATAGGACATGAGTTTGCAGGTCAATCACATGGTGGGGAGAAGTTTGGCTGAGGTTCACAAACTTGTGGATGAAGCATCTCACAGGCTTTTCCTTCCAGATGTTGCCCACATGCAGTTAGTCATGTTCCTCCTCTTTCTTAGGGCTCCAACCTAGAGATAGATAGTTATCCCCCATTGCCAGGATCATCACCCATAACTTCTATGGTGGACATACTCTAAAGTGGCCCCATGGTCCCCACTTTCTGGTATTCACACTCCTGTGTCAATCCATCCCCATGAGTACAGACAGGACATGTGGCTTCAGCCAGTAGAACATAACAAAGGTGATGGGATGTCAATTTTATGATTATGTTACATAAAATTGCAATGTGAATTTTCTGGAAGATTCTTCCCATGGCTGGCTTTGATGAAGCTAGAAGCCATGGTGGGGAACCCACCTGACAAAGAATTGTTAGCAATCTCTGTGAGCCAAGGGTGGTCTCCCTCCAACAACCAGCAAGAATTGAGGTACTCAGGTCCTCAGCCACAAAGAACTGAATGTGCCAACAGTTGTGTGAGCATCGAACTGGATTCCTCCCTGGTTGAGCCTTGAGACTTGGCCACAGCCCTGGGTGACACATGGATTACAGTCTTATAAGGCCCTGAAATAGGGGACTCAGTTAAGTTACATCTGCACTCTTGTCCTTCAGAACATAACAAATGTGTGTTGCTTTCAGTCACTAAGTTTCTAGTAATTTGTTAGGTAGCAATAGAAAACAAATACACTGTATTCGTCAGTGTTCTCCAGAGAAACAGCCAATAGGATATATACGGTGAAGGAGGGAAAGAGAGAGACAGAGAGTGATTATGAGAGATATTATAAGCAACTGACTCATACAATTATGAGGCTGAAAAGTCCGGATTCAGGAAAGCCAATAATATAGTCCCAGTCTGAGTCTGAATGCCTGAGAAGCAGGAGAGCCCATGGTGCAAGGTCCAGTCTGATCCGAGTCTGAGAGCAAAAGACTTGATGTCCCAGCTCAAAGTCAGTGAGGCAGACTGAGACACACAGAGAGAGAATTCTTTTCTTGTTTAGCCTTATATTCTATTCAGGCTTTCAACAGATTAGATGAAGTCCATCTACTGCAGGGAGGGCAAACCTGCTTTACTTAGTCTGAGGATTCAAATGCTAATCTCATCCAGAAACGTGCTCACAGACACCCCCCGAAATAATGTTAAGCCAAGTGTCTAGGCCCCCCATGGCCCAGTGAAGCTGGCTCATAAAATTAACAATCACATATACCTTCTCTGATTTCTTTTTTCCTTTTCTTTCATTCATTGCCTCACATTATCCAGGAAACGCAAACCTGCCATTTACCAGGTATTTGACCTTGATCCTCCCTAACAAAGATCGCAATCAGTCTGAGCTTCCATTTCCTTGTCAGTGTACGGGGATAACAACATCCCAGTGTCTTCCCACAGGGCTAGGAGGGTGTAAATGGGACAGTATAGGGAAAGCACTTGGCACAAAGCCCCACACCTGCTAAGTGGATGTTTATTTATTACTGTGGAAGAGTCTGTTTGTAACCACACATTGAGTCCCACTTAGTAAAGATCTTGTTAGACTTGATTTTTTGCAAATTTGCTTCAACTAGAGCTTTCACAGCTGATGGGCAGAGGTCCGCCAGGAAGGTAGCGGCCAAAAGGTCCAGGCTGAGTGTCCACAGCACGCCATGGAAGGCAGAGCTCAGAAACAGAAGTTTCAGCAGCTGGGCAATGCCAGCAAGACCTGGTGTGGGTCTTTGTCACCCCAGGGAGAGGCATCCTGCACCTGCACGCCCGGATCCACCGCTGCGTGTGCTCCAGCAGAGAGAGCCTGCCAGCTGTCTCACTTTTTGTAGGGCAAGCAGGAGAAGGTGTTTGTTAGCCAGGGAGAAACAGATTGAGCTGGAGGGTCAGCTGCCCGGGATCGCTTCATACCCTGGAATGGGGGGTAGCTGAAATATGGGCACAGTGCTCACGAAAACGAGGAGGCTTGGGCCACACGGTTAATCGCAGGCAGCTCAGAAGAACTGTGAAGCCACCCCAAAAACAATCTTTCCTCCAAAGAGAGGAAGTAAAGCAATAATTTTCCATTGACGTTGAAACCCACGTCTAACTTAACCCATGAGTCCACAGGAATATTAGCAGAGAGAAATGAGTCCAGAGGGGAGGGACAGAGAACAGCCACCTGGATATTTGTTTTTTTGCTATTGTCGTCTGACAGGCAAAAAATAGTTGAGAATATTGAGTGTAGAAATGGGACGTTGAGTCAAAATGCTGTATTCCGGGTCTTACTATATGTGGGAAATGGAATCTAATTGTTTTCAGATTTTCCTTCCTTAAAATGTTGCTCCTTCCTGGGATTGCTCAAAAATGAATGAGTGTTTGGAGTGGAAATTTTGTAGCCAACATCCTTGTTTGGTTTTTAATGTTTCTGCATTAGAAATAAATTGCCAGGAGAAGGAAAATGAGACGAGCATCCCAAAATTCATGTTTGTGAGTTGGAATCTCTATTCTTGTATTTCTTTGCTTGGGTTTTCTACCCACAAATTCACACACCCAAGTATCACTCCCTCAAAATTTGGGATGCTTCTATGGAATTCTCAGTCAATATTTATAAGAACAAAATGCTCCTCACTCTTAAATAGAGACTTTTGTGGAATTTCTCCTTCAAGCCAAGTTTTGGTTGATGGGATGAGAATCGGATCTCTCATCAAGATTCTTTCAGTACCTTGGAGAGTGAGAGTGCTCCCTTCCCAGGGTCCTTACCTAACAACCGCAGGTTCCAGTTCAAAGTGTAATTATTTCCCAGGGTAGAATTGTGAAACAGGCAGGGAAGGAAGGGAATCTGAGTTCCTGGGCATCAGTCGCAGAAGAAATTACTGCTGCTATTATTGAGACTTTCTAGGTATGCATTTTATTTCTCATGCTCACAGATTAATGATGGCTAAAAGATACATTTGATAATGTCATTTCTCTGCTCAAAACTCTTGAATGGCTTCCCACACCATTCAGAGGAAAGCAAAAATTCTGATAAGACTGGTTCCATCCTTTCCAGCCTCTCCCTGATCACTCCACTGTAGAAATTTTGGAATTCTTACTACTCATTCTCAGCAACACCTTCCCTGACAACACTATCTGAAATTATACTAACATTCCTACCCCTTCACCATCCTTTCCCCATTCCTGCCGTTTCCCCTTATCATTTATCATGATTCAACAAAACTATCATCTTTTCTCCAACTCCCCTCCGACTTCAATAAAAGATCAATAAGAACAGGAATTTGGTTTGTTTTCTTAATGATTGCATTCCCATTGCCTAGAACACTCTCCCTGGAATATCCAAGGTGCTCAATAAATATTGGTCAAGTGACTGAATCAACAAATGATTAAGCAAATAAACAATCCTATAAGGTGAGGGGTACTAGCCTTATTTCATAGGTGCTGAAGCTTGGGCTCAGAAACATTCTCGAATTTCGGGCAAGTTTGTGCAACTGAGTAAATACTGCACTGGAATCTGAATAGGTCCATGTGGCCCAGGGGTCTATGGCACCCTGCCTGCACTGTTCTGCTTTGTATGCACTTTGTCCATTCCAGCATCTGCCCCTCAGGTGCCCATGGACCTCATGAGCTCTTTTCTTCCCCCTTCAAAAAAATCTCTCCAGATAAGAAATGAAACTTAAACAGGCTAAGCTATGGTTGACTGAAACTGTTTGTTACTTGTCCCTTGAGATGTGTGCATTTTGAGGACTTCCGAACCCTTACGTGAGGCAGCTGGCTCTAAAGGTGAGATTCAGCCCTCCATCAACACCCCCTGGGGACAAGGGAAGGGCAAACGGTCATTAACATCCGGTGACCCACTCATCTCCACCTTCCATCACTCAAGGTTGTTCTCATGCAGCCTTGGGAGCAGGTAGGCTCAGGGCCCTGCAGAAATTGGTGTCAATGATTGAATACAGTTCCCTGGCCACTTCATTTCTACACTGGCTTAGGATTCACTTTCCCCAAGCTTGACATGGTTAGCCTTGGGTCACCTCTCTAATGACACTGTCCAAACATGTTTTGTAAGTACTTTTCACCTTAAACACTTTATTCCTAAAATCTTAGCAAGAGGTACAATTTCTCATCAGAAAGTAAATTTCCCTACTGCTAGCTTTTCCTCTAATACAGTTTTTAGAGTGCCACTACTTTTTCATAGGCCTTTTCCCCCTTGAGGTTGGAATGATACTTTAGATCCAGAAGTGGGAAAAGAATTTTTCCAATTATGTTTTTTTGTGTTTTATTACTCCAACCAATCCATAAATATGCAAATAGAAAATCAGGAAAATTCCTTTGCAACAATAATCTCTTCTCTACAAGAGATGTCCAATCGACATCACACTTACCATGAGCATATTAGTGCAATAACTATTTTTCAACTTTGCAGGAGTAAATAACACCTATTGGGCTAGCTAATTAGCCTTCCTTCCAATAATGCCAGGCAGATTAAAAAAAAAAAAAAGATCCTAGATTTCTTGACAGTCTGCTGTCAGACTTTCCAGTTTATAGGAAGCCCTTTGCATCTCACGCATTAGGCCTTATGGTGCTGCAGAGCCTGTAAGCAGACAGGCCGTAACTAACAGATTAATTTCTTTGCCATATTTCCAGATGCTCCAAAAGAAGTTTGGCCATAGAGGCTAGGGAGGGTGGATCTGCGACTGGCCAGCTGGTTAGATTTCTAAAGCTGTCCCCACAGGAACAAAGGCCAAGACCATAGGGAGAGAAAGCAAAAGGACATGAGTGTCCCTAATCCATTTTAATGTGCATGAGGACTTTTTCACCCCATCTGTGTCTATACACATAAAGTGAAGTGGAAAACATAATGATTTTCTTGGTCAGAATGCCCTTAGTGTATTGCAGAATCAGACATGCACATACACATTTATTAAAATTACGCCTTTGAAGAAATAACCCGTCAACTAAGGCTGCATTATCCTTTTAAAAGAAGTAAGTCAGGGGACACCTGGATGGTTCAGTCGGTTAAGCATCTTACTCTTCATCTCAGCTCAGGTCTTGATCGTGGGGTCACAGGTTCAAGCCCCATGTGGGACTCCACACTAGGCGTGGAGCTTACTTTATTTTTTTATTTTTATTTATTTATTTATTTTGTGGAGTTTACTTTAAAAAAGAAAAAAGTAATGTCAGGAGTTTCAGTGGAAGGAAAGTCCAGGTCTTTTGTGGAGAGGGAAGAAGTGGGACATTGATCAGCACAATTTGGGGGAACAGGCTACCAAAGCTCTCCCCCCACACCACAGGGCAGCCAGCAGTAACTCTGTGGTCATTATTGTTACTGGCAGTGTTTCTGTGCTTTAAGATAAGAGAAAACAACAAACTTCAAAGACAAAACAAAAATCCATGTGCAAGTATATTTGTTGGAAAGAACAACAAGAGTTACTCCCAGAGGGCACAGGTGATGTTTGTTTCTGGCATCAATCAATTGGTTGAGGAAAATACAGTGGTAGCATGAAGCTTAACTTTGGTTAATCTCACAAGACTCTCTTAGAAACTGAAATAGCACATCCCAAAGAATTGGCCCTGCTGAGCCATTTTAGAACACTGTGCTTAAAAGAAAAAGCAATCAGTATTATGATAGTACGTATTACAGGCAAGAAAAAAATCGTACCATTGTCGTTACAGTAAAAAATGCTCATACTTTCTGGCCAATTTAAGATCAAAGCAAATGTGTCCATCCTTAGCCAGGGAAGTTGCTAACTGATCACATAAATAGTTTATTCTCTGGCAGGGGAAATTTGAGGCAGGTTTACATTTTTTTAAAAAAACTCAATTTACTCTGTACCAGCTCAGAGAGAAATGATATTTAAGAATTGAGAGCACACCAATACTTAATGATAAAGATATAACTGACTTTTAGCACATTAGTCACACTCTACAAAATTTGAGATTAATTCCCAGAGTACTTTGCACACTTATTCATGATTTTGCTCTTCGAAAGGAAGTTTTTTTCATCCCTGTGCCAACTCCATTGCGAAAGGACCTTTTCATAAGCGTCTTCTCGAAAGTGGGCTTTAGAAAATCTAGTCCCTTGCTCCTGTCCATTCTGGTTGCGCAGCTGTTCAACAGGATGAGAAAGTAATCAGATTTTCCAGACACCTGGCAATTCAGATGGGGGAGGAGGGAGAAAATACATGTTTAAGGTTAAAAGTTATTTCAATTACAACAATTTTCAAAATCTTAAGGCTATAAATCCAATGTCTCCAACCTTTCTTAGGGAGAAATTATGCTAGAACACAACATATGCTTTATCTCAATACAAAGTATTATTCAGAGTTATCTACTCTCTTGCCTAATTTTTATACTACTTACATAATTGCTGTCTTTCAGGATTTGCATCATACACCGTACATAGTTAGTTTGTTGATATTACTTTATAAAGAATCTTTTGAGTGCACTAATTAGTCCTGAGAAATTTTCAAAAATTCACTAAGAAAAACAACCCATGATAACCAAACTTCAGGTTCCAGTTGGAAACATTTTCCCTGTGAGATTTGTCTTCGGCCATTTACCAAGTTTCTCCATAGGGCTATCTTGCTACTTGAACAACATCATCTTCATCTTTTAACTTTGACTCAGTTCCTCATCAGTGGTGCAAAGGTCCAGATGGTATAGGGGGTACTTAGTCTTGAAAGAAGTGCATGTCCGGAATCAAGAGCTCAAATTGGCCATCAAGTATATGTTCCAGATGAAGAAACCAAGTAAAGAAAAGGGCCATGTCCCAAGGAACAGGGCTAACAGTTCCAAGAAGTGGGCCTGACCCCGAGATGAAGTAAGAATTTTCAGCACTTGTCCTATGTCCCCTCCTTTGTGGTTTCAGAGGAAGTACATGCTGATGAGTTACAACTACAAGTTCCATCGATAAATGGAACAAAGGTTTATCAATGATCTTCTTTGTGGTAAATCCTTTATGTTGCATCACCTCATTTTATCCCCTCAGAAAGCTCTCTGTATGAAGTGGTATTATCATTTCCTCAGTTTTAAGTGGGGAAATTAAATGGCTTGTAGGTGGGGCACCAGGGTGGCTCAGTTGGTTGAGCGTCTGCCTTCAGCTCAGGTCATAATCCCAGGGTCCTAGGATCCAATAGCAGGGTCCTGGGATCCAGCCTTGCATCAGGCTCCCTGCTCAGCAGGGAAGGAAAAGGGAAGGAAAAGGAAAAGGGAAGGAAAAGGAAAAGGAGGCTGAATAGTTTTACTATAAGGAAAGAAACATACTCCAGAGTAAAAATTACACATTTTCCTTTCCTGGTACAGGAACACAAGTGTGGTTTCAGGTTACTTTGGAAGTTGAAATGGGGACAGAGTGAAAAAAAAATGTTCTCTGGGATGCTTCACCCGGTGCCTGGGTAGGTTACTGAAGGTTCCAGCAGTCAGAGCACCCAGGCAAATTATTCCCACTGGCCTCTGGGGAAAAAAAAAGATGGGCATTTTTCTTTTTTTGAACCTGGGAACAGTCAAACAGAGTTTCAGAAATATTGGTCATGGGAAACCAATCAAAAACTCTTACTTGAACGCCCACTATGTGTTTTTCCCTGTGTTAATGGAAGAAATCTAAGCATGATATAATGCCATCTATTTTAAATCCCCAACAAGGAGGGACCTATGAGTCATTTCAGGAAGGGAAGCATTCCAGCTCTTTCCAGAAATACTCATAATACCACCTTTGTATTTCAAAAGAAATGCATCATTTCTGGTTATAAGATGCTGAAAACACCCCTAAAAAGATTCCGATGTTCTTTGTTGATCATTGAAGGGAGTCCTTGCCAGAGCTGAGTTGTTAACAGAATAACATGGTATACTTTCTTAGTTGATGTACTTTACAAAGTTCACAACAAATATACAAGAGCCTATACATGGTTTTTCTGTAATTATTCACCTTAAACAGTCAAATTGGTACCATTGCTACATGATGGAGTTATAATGAGAATGAAATTGTCACATGCAAAAATAGAAATACAGAAAAATGCATGGAAAGAAACATTTCATTTATGGACAAGAAGACTTGTAAGTACATTAGAAGAAAGTACATTCTTAATTAAATAAAAAAGCTGCATACAAATGCTTCTTGTTCAACAGAAATGTCAGGAACAAACCTTTGGGAAAAGAATAGAAAGTAATTAGGAAGACACTTGAGAAAATATACCAATTTATGGGTTGTGACTCATCAACTTGATCAATATGGTTGGTGTCTTATAGAATCAATGACTCAATTAGTGTTGAATGCTCATAGGACTAAATCAGGAAAAGAGAAGCTAACTTAAGTAAACAAGAAATAGAAAAATGACAGATGCAAAGATTAGTAAGAAGACGAATAATATAAACAGCTAGATCATTATGTTTGGACATATATCTGTCATTTAGGATTTATGTAACATTTCATTATCCCAAAAGTAGTCTCATGAATTACATTGATTCAGTAATTACAGTATGCCAGGTTAAGTGTCAGTAAATACAAAACATTATCAGTGACAAAAAATATTCTAAAATTTTAAACAAAGTATTGACATTAAAACAACTGAAATATCATGTAGAAATAGTATGAAAAATTCCAGAGAAAGACATCCATTTTCTGAATGTTTTGAACAGTTCAATGATTAATGTTAGACACTCAATCAATATTCTTGAATAAACACATGAATTAATATTGTAATTAATATTGTATGTGGTATTTCACTGAGATATGGCATTTCACCTATATTCTGTATCTGAAAAAGTTACCATTTTCATAAAATTGGTAAATTCACTATTTTAAAAAACTGAACCATTGTATTTGTAATATAGTTTCAATGGTTAAATGTTCACTTTGATCACGAGTGGACACATGGAATAAACAAATTGTCACGGACAAAACTATCTACATTTTACATTGAAATGTATGCTTTTCTATGCAGGAGGCAACTCCTAAATAATTCAAAACAAATTTAATAAGTCTAGCATTATTTTAGTCATGTAAATGCTTCTTTTTACTAATTTCATGACTCTACTTATTTTTTTTCATTGAAAACTCTAATAATAAGAGAATTTACTTTTCTGTCACATATTCCTTGTGATTACTTTGAACTTAAACACTTACAAGCCATCTAGTCAAGCATCAAAAACAGAGGCAAAACTCTTACCTTAGAAGGTGGAATAGGATAACACCAAAACACATCCATTGTAGAAGTCAACAGAAGTAGAATAAGGCTGAATTTTAATGAGCTGTAGGGTAAGGGGGAAAAAAACCCTAAGATTATTTTCATTCAGGCAACTATAAGTAAAAAAGCATATATGAACTCAACAGTTTTCTTTGTGGAAAAAGGCAGTCTTTTACCTAAACATTTTGGATTTTCCGAAATTTCTGCAGGCCAGTGGTTTTATTGCCAAATTCCTCACACTTACTGTCAGATCCTCCTTGGGTGACCCTTTTATACCAGAAAAGTTCGGGAGTAAAAATGTCATCACGTCTCATCATATGTGACTAATTGGTTCTTTTTTTGTTCTTGTTAAGTTGGAAAAGGACAATAAGGCACAGGCATTGTCACTGAGCCATCAAGGATTGACTTCATTTAAAGTTTGCCATTTACAACGTCCTTCAAAAGCATTGTCTTCTAAACTGTGTCATTGTGACATAGATAACTAAAGGTCTCAAAAGAAACCACAAGTTTGTTTTGCTTAGAGTTTAAAGCTTAAGAAGGATGACGTTATTTCTTTGAAAGTCCCATTATCATGTCCCAGAGACTAACACAAAATACTTACAAGAATAAAGAACATCTACCTTCACAATGCACACTGATTATTTAAGTTTTCCACAATGGATTTCCCTCCTTTACGACTTCCGAGGTGAAAGCAGAGAAACAAGTATCATGTCCTTTGTCACTGGTCACTCAGATAAAGAAAGGGTACTGCATCTACCCCTTTCTATGTGCATATCCGGAGTTCCAGCCTCAGAGTTCTGAAAAAGCTGCATGTGATGGCCTCCTTTTTCTCTCCAGGGCATAGAATTACTCTAGGAAGCCATTGCTGTCCTTGCAAACCAATGGGCATCCACATTAATAAATTGATTCAGGAGCACTAAACGTGAACAGATGTTGCTGAAGCTTACAATGGAGAAAAACATCAAGGGAGGTGCTTTCTGCTTGGATAACTAGTGCTTCTGAGATGGAGCCAACATTTTTTGAATACAAAGCAACCAAGGGAAATCCTTGCTTCCTCAAGATCAGCACCTTTTGGAGGACAAAGCTGCCCTATGTCTGGGACATATTTTACCTATTTGTCAGTGCTACTTCCCTTTCTTTAGGGAACTGCTGCTCGGTATGATTCTTATGTAGTTGTCGATCATACGGTTGCCCTTTGTCTACCATAAGGAAAAGCAGATGACCCAGATTCTCAAGAGAATAAAGATCACAGGTATTACTGACAATTTGGGAACCGGGGCATGTGATCCAACATATTTATCATAGTCTTTTAGGGGAGATCACATGGAGGTTGGGAGATAAAGAGCTTTAAGAACACCAAAAACTGAAAAAAAAAAAAAAAAAGAACACCAAAAACTGGACACACATATTTCCTTTTGGTGTCTCTTTAAACCCAGCTAAAATAAACACATAAGAACAAAAAGAATGGAAGTGTTTTGTTGAGTGATGAGCAGTCAACCAAGTAGATCCTGAGAAAGGTTCTTATTAAAATAGTTTAGCAACAGACCATCAACAGTCTTAAGTCTTCTCTTCTTGGGACCAGTTGCTTTTGGTTGTGGTGAAGGTGGCACTAAAAAGAAGAGGATCAGCTGGAAGTTTAAGACATGACTCAATTCAATCCCACATCCCCTCTCTACTTCCTATGTCCAGACAACATCTACTCCAGCAGAGGACTATAGGTCTATGCTACAGAAACAGTTAAGCAGAAGATCCCCTGACCAAGGGAATCAGGTGTAGTGGTGTTAAGGGGTTACATTTTTTAAAAGATTTTATTTATTTATTTGACAGAAAGAGAGAGATCACAAGTAGGCAGAGAGGCAGGCAGAGAGAGAGGGGGAAGCAGGCTCTTTGCTAGGCAGAGAGCCCGACGTGGGGCTTGATCCCAGGACCCTGAGATCATGACCTGAGCTGAAGGGAGAGGCTTTAACCCACTGAGCCACCCAGGTGCCTCAGGGTTTACATTTTTGAAAACAAAGGTTGAACAAGTGTTATACTCAGTGCTGAGACCTATGGGGCTCTTCTTTGGCACAGCTCCCACACACTGCTAGATGGTCTTTACCTTCAAGACAAGTGAATGTAACACCTTCTCTGGGGAATCTACTCAGCGTAAGATGATAAACCTAGAGGTACAGACATTAGAGTTCTCTCATAAAAGCAGATCAAGCAAGTGAAATCCACTAAAGTTCAGGGCTGATAGAACCCACTAAAACACACACAAAATTTATGGATGTTTTAGTGCCTCATTCTTAATGTAAACAGGCAACTCAGAGATGCAACTGAAATGAGTACAGGATATTTATAAAGGCAGAATTGGTAAGAATGAAGAAAATGGGAGGGAAGTCCATAGCAACAGTGTTTTATCCTGAAAGTTAGAAACCACCAAACAGGAAGTGAAAATAACTTGAAAGAGACAGGAGAGAATGCAAGAGAAGAAAACTTTAAACAAAACAAAAAACACTAATATTCTCCCAGAGAGAAGAGAAGATATTATGTCTATAAAATAAGAAAAGAAAGCTATGTAAAGCAAATCATTTAGGGACAAAAGGGAGCTCATGAAAATTAAAACTATAAAAAAAAATTCAGTAAAAGGATTGAAAGATAGGGTTGTATAAATCTCCCAGACTTTACAGAAAAAATGCTAAAGAGAAAAATAAAGATAATTGAAGAATAGTACTCATCCAGTAGTTCCAACATATATATAATAGGGATTCTAGAAAAGAAAATGAAAAAAAAAATGAGAGGACAGGGAATCATCAATAAAGAAATTCAAGAACATTTTCTGTAACAGAAGATACTGACTTTTGGAAGGAAGGGACTCATCAAGTGTCTGGCACTACAGATAAATTTGACCCAGACTAAGATACATCATCATAAAATTTCAGCAAATTGCAGACTACAAACTTCCAAATTACCTACAAAGATTCAGACAACGGAAGTATTTTGGAATTCTCAAAAATAACGTTGAGAGCTTGGAGGAGAATAGAGCGATGCCTTCAAAATTCTGAAGAAAAATGATAACCAATCTAGAATTTATTCCCAACCAAACTATCCCTTCAGTGGAAGACTATAATAAACATTTTCAGATATGTAAGATCTCCAAATTATACTTCCCCCACACCCTTTGTCAGGAAGCATTTCAGGATATGATCCACCAAAAATAAGCATATGTACCTATAAAGAAGAAAACATGAGAGATACATGTAATAGGACATCAATTCAGGAGACCAAGCAAGAAAATTCCCAGGATGACGGTAAGAAGAGATCTCGAGTGAGATTTGCACATCAGGCCCGAAGGGCAAAAAGTACAGATTGGTGTGTGCTAGATGATTCTGGGAGAGATTTCTGTAAGAAAATGAAAGCTGTCAAAATCTGCATATCTTGAGAGGAGAACTAGACAACCAGAGAATTTGGAGTTGACCTAGTGACAAATCTACATAAAAATAAAGAAAAAGAAAAAGAAAAGCAAAAGTACAGAAAAAGCCATTTGTTCCAATTAAACAAAGTTGTGTAAGAAGCAAAAGTAATCATAGTTAACTACTTGACTCAGCAGAGAGTATCATTTGCATAGTTATAGTAATGTAATTATTAAACAATGATCTAACTAAGGGGTAATTTAACTAAATTGGGAGCTAGATGTTGGAAAGGGTATATTTCTGTAGTGCAGTGAATTGTCTAATTTGTACAGAGAAAATTCATACTATACTGTTGAAAAATAAAAAATCAAAACCAATCGTGTTATTGAGAAATAAATAGACAATCAACCAAAAAGTTTGAAAGTGATGACTCTAAGATCAGGAATGGAACAGGAGGAAAGTAGCCTCCTTAGAGCTAGTTGATCTTTTAAATCAGATGCATGTGATAAAACTGGGATAAAAGTAAAAGTTAAAAAAATTCTGTGATTATGGACCAGATATACCCAGGGATGCCGGAGAACATCTTTACAACATATATAAAAGCTTTGGTTGATAAGGAGACCTTCGCCAGAAGTCAGAGATGAAAGCAAAAATAGGAGAGAGGGAAAGAGATTGAGAGAGACAGAGGTAGAGAGAGACAGACATAGAGACCTGTTGGTATTTTTAAACTTCTGGATCCATATTGGAACTAATTTCTCTCCTCTGATACCCCATTTACATAAGCCAAACCCCCTTTTTTCAACAGACTAATTATTTCACAAAAGAGTTTAACCACCACACCTGAGGATGTGCTCATTTCCTAAGCACTGACTGTACACTGAAGAATGTACAACCTCTCCCTCTGGGTCCGTTCAGGAAGTCATCAGCGTTGTAAGAAGTCACCGTTACCAGTTCCAGCCTCAGTTGAAGAGACTGAGTCTTGTGGAGGTTAAACATCACTCTTTTTGTGAAGGGCACAGCCAGGTTTTGATCCCAGTTCTGCGTGACTTTAGAGACCACACTTCAAACAGTATTGCACCATCCCCTCTCATGGACCTAGAACATCATTCATCTACTCAGATCTGGAGGAGACAGCATTTACGACATTCAAAACGCTTCTCCCTGACCAACCAACACACACACACACACGCCCTTGAAGTTTAATCCTCTATGTCTTTGAAGAAAGATGTTAATGAGACTCTCTTGGTACTACTTCCCCATCCCATCACTTGACAATTCTTTTTCTTTTTTTTTTTTAAAGATTTTATTTATTTATTTGAGAGAGAGAGAAAGTGAGAGAGAGCATGAGAGGAGAGAAGGTCAGAGGGAGAAGCAGACTCCCCACGGAGCCGGGAGCCCGATGCAGGACTCGATCCCAGAACTCCAGGATCACGACCTGAACGGAAGGCAGTTGCTTAACCAACTGAGCCACCCAGGAGCCCCCATCACTTGACAATTCTTAGATGCTTTCATTTCCATCCCCAAGCCCAGCTAATGACCTGGTTCTTCCTCTAGACATGGCAGCAGTTAGCTGGTCATCTCTTGTTACCCTATTTTTCCAGGGCAGAGTAGTCCTCCATAATTTTAAGGCCCACATCCTTTGTATCCTTTGCATTCTCAGAGATCCTTTGAGACAACCATCTGAGACACATTTTGCATTCACCTCAATGGCGTCATTTGGATGCTTAACCATAAACTGCCTTAAATGGCTTTAAAATGTTTCTCTTCTTTTCCAGTGTTTGCTTTGTCTCCTAGGAAGTTCTTGGGAGCTTCACATTTCTGAAGATACTGCTGAGTATATTGCTGGTACCTTTTTGTTTGTTGAAATAAATCCATATCACTTGGAAACAGTTCAGTATAGGAGATCCAGGGACATTATCAAATCTAAAAATCCCAGAGTCCCTCAAGGTCTAATTCTCAGTTAGAACAGACTCCCCAGGGAGTTTGATGTAAACATGCTTTCCAGAAGTCTTTCTTGATAACTCAGGCCTGTCCCAACTTCTGCAGGCCTTCCAGGTAGAAGATTTTAGACCAGATACTCTTGGCTAGACATCCATGAAATCCCAAGGAGAGCCATACATGAACTTTGAAGCCCTTAACTCCTCTAAAATTCTATGTTGGTAACTGTGCTTCTGTGTATATCGACATTCATCTGGGAAGAGGAAGCAAAGCTTTCATCACGTTCTCAGATTTCCTGAGATCCACAGCTTCTCCCTCTCCTTCACAGATAAGAATTACTGACATAGACACAAATATATAATAAGTCCAAATTATCTCAGCACATAGCCAAATAGATGGTGGCTCTTCCCTCTTCTTCCATCTACCCTCATGGCACTCATTTACTCACGTGTTTGGAAAGCTGGACCTGGAAGAGTACAAAGACTTACTAGTGAATGAGGCCGATGGAATATTCCTGGTACGCACTTGATATGGTAGATTAGATTCTTGTTCAGATATATCTAGTCCCTCTTTTCTTTCATCTCCATGGACAGAGTGCACATCCCTACCCCTTGACTTTGTCATTGGCTCAGAAGACATACTGCAACAAAAGCAGGAAAGCCCTTCATGGTTGGGCTTGTCCTCCCACAGCTCTGACCTGGCCCTGAGAAGAGCACACCTGTGTTGGCCCATGATCCTGGGAGGAAGATGAGAGACCCATGTGGTAAAGCCACCCAGACACACCCAGCCTACAGCTTCTGGCCAGCACTCAGCGGTAAACAAGTGGAAAGACCTACCTAAGGTCAGCAAAGATGTCCAGGACCACGAGCCTAGATCAGCCGCCCCAGCCTGCAGAAATGTGAGCAATACTAAATAATTATCGTCTTAAGTCAGTGCCATTCTGGGGTGTTTTGTGATACAGGAAACTAGTACAGTAGCTCTTCGATAAACATTCATTAAGGGGAATAAATCACAAAAAGTGTGAAATTGAATGCTGTGTGAAGGAATCGGGATTCCTTCTCAGATCTAGCCCTGTGATTATTCCTGGCATGCTGGCCTTCCCTCCCCAACTCAAAGGATCATCTAGCAATACCACCTGGCACCATGATTGGGGGTAGGGAACTCTTCCACACTGGCAGCTGGCCAAAGAGCAGTCACCTCTTGAACGTGGTAACCAAAATCATAGAGTAGGGAGCCTTTTACACCACACAACATGAATCAATCCCACCAATGTTTCACTGAAAAGGTGCTCTGTCTACCGTTTCTTCACTGGATATCTATGTTTTGGTCACTTGCTCTGTTCTAGGCCCAGGAGACACAAGAGTGAAGAAGACAACTCCAACTCTTGTCTTCACTGAATTCTCAGCTAAGGTTCCATAAACTCCATTGGCAGGATTTTCATTTGCATTTTGAGCTTATTAAAATAGGACCCAGGCAGCAAGCAGGTGGATAACAAATCCTATGAGAGGACAGGGCTGTGGCTCAGGTCATGTAAACAGCTCTGACTTCTTTATTTTTTTTTTAAGATTTTATTTATTTATTTGAGAGAGAGAGAGCATGAGCAGGGGTGGGGAGAGGTAGAAGGAGAGAGAAAATCTCAAGCAGATGCCATGCTAAGCATGGAGGCCGAGGTGGGGCTCGATCTCACGACCCTGGGATCATGACACTTAACCGACTAAGCCACCCAGGCGCCCCAGAACAGCTCTGACTTCTGAGGCAGGGCCAAAGCTCCACTATCTCAGCTTCCTTTCCGAACTATTGATCAAGGCCTGACTTCCTGTGAACCAGAAGCAGAGCCTTTTGCTGTTTAATTAGAGTCTAGGATCAAAACGTTAGAATCCACAACATATCACCAATGTCTGTGAAAGTCTAAGACAAGACTTTTCTTTCAACCGGGTCCTGATTGTAGGGAGGAGATAGAATGCCAAGCACAGGCGACCAGAGTATGTTTGATGGCTTCTGGGCATGGAATGGAGTAAGAAATGGCACTGGAGTCAGGAGCTCTGCCTGGCACTGGCTCACAAGAGTCTTGCCTGGGACTGGACCATCTCTCTTGGTGACCAGGCTCGTAGTCAATGTCTATGACGAATACTTAAGGTGCCGTTAGAAAATGCGAGGACGTATTGTCTACACCTAAAGGGCAGGTTAGCAGTCAACTCAGCCTTCTAATTTAATGGACTCCTCAGTGCAAGTTTACCTCTTATTTGTCACAAGGTAACTGTCTTAGAGACACCCGTGCCCTTCTCACAAATGTCCTCTTGACATCAGCGTGAAAGCCAGAGAGAGAAGGAACAAATTCTTTTTGACTTTTGCTTCTCCTTGGTCACCCCTAAAGTTGGGTAACACTTTCTGAATCATGCTTCAGAAGTTCAAGTACATCAAGTCAGACAGATCTTGGACTGAAAAGATCAAAGAAGGGCTCTTCTTTTATAATTTCCAGAGCTTCCTGTTATAACACGCGGAAACTTCCCACAAGCACCAACTTTTTTGCTACTGGGTTTAGCTCCTTGCTAAGCTACGATGTGGAACTATGTTCAAATGTTGTTAGGGAGACACATGACCAGTTGGAAATGATTATCAGCTCAGTGTAATTTAGGATTTTGGTGTCTTTAAAAAAATTCTGCAATTGATTCCTTTGCTCGTGCGTTACGACACACATTAAGGCCTGCATCTTTCAGCGTATATGAAAAAATCAATTTAAGTTTACTGCTTCTTAATTCATAGAACTGTTATATCCTCTGAAAGTATAATTAAAATGCAGAATGTGGCTAAGTGTATTTTCTGGTTTTAAATTAGAGTAGGAGAAATAAAGGCTTGTGCAGGGCTTAGGTTAACTTATGGAAATAAATCATTGCTGCCATTCATGGTTCCTCCTAAAATGCTTCTGTGGTTTTCGTATGTGAATTCAGAGTGGGCCCAGTTCTGAAGATCCATGTTCTATGGAAATAAAAGGCAAAGAAAATCCAGAAGGTGATGGCAGAATGTAAAAAACACAAGCAACTCACCTTGATTGTTTAGAGCCTGGTTTCACTGCATTGGCAATATTGACATTTGGGGCTGACGATCCTCGGTGGTTGGAAGATGCCCCAGACCTTGCAGGACGTTAGCAGGATCCTTGGTCTCTACTCAGTAGATAACAGTAACACCACCACTCTACCTGTGACCACCGAAAATGTCTCTAGATACGACCAAATGTCCTGGGGTAGGGATACGAAATCGCTCCTGTTGAGAACCACACTTAAGAGATAAATACTCTCTAAGCTCTTTCTTTCTTCCGTTGGAGGCAGACATTTGGGGCAGGTATACACTTTATAATACAGGTATCATAGCTAATTGGCAGCGTATTTTTCTTTCTTGGTGATGCATGAAATAGTGGTGTATCTTCTAATTGACAGGGTCTTCAACTTAATGAGATAGGGTTATTTTTAGAAACCGTCAAAAACAGTATTTGAGATAAATGACATATTTTACATGTTGATTTAGATAATTAGTAATAAAATATGCTACTAGTCTTTTTTTTTCCACTAACATATGTTCTTAATCACACACTCTTGCACATGGTTCTATTTTTCTTACACTTTGTTTTTATTTTAATGATACTCTGAATTTTTTAGGAAGGCAGATGTTATATTAGACATAGTTTTCCCATAATAGTATACTACATAGGTACCCGATGAATAGTGGCTGGAAATGGCCTTTCTAAAGAACGACCATGAGAGGGAAAAATCCTGTTTTAAAGCACCACACTCTGCCAGAGGCTGGGCAGCCTCCTGCAAACATTTTCGGGAATGTTCCTTGGAGCCAGTCAACGTTTCATTTACAGATTCGTCAAAGAGTCAGTAGGGTGCACTATATGCTGGGGACTGTGTGAGGCTCTGGGGTGCACTGATAAGAAAAAGCCACAAAGGAGTCAACAAAGAGAGAAATGGGAACTCCAGGGTCGGGATGGCAGTGGTAAAAGCTCAGTCTTGACAATGAGGAAGGGACAGAACAGCAGGAGTCCCGGTAGGACAGGGAAGGAGCCACAGTCACCGGAGGACCTACCAGTGACTCAGCCAGGCTGCTGCAGAGACCCATTTCAGAACATAGAGCAGGACCCCTATTGCATAGGGGTGCCCCGGACTCGATCCAGATGCCATTAAAGGCCTGTAAGCAGGAGTGATGGCCAATCAGACCTGTTTTGAGAAGAAAGGCCTGGCTGCCGGAAGCCGGCAGAAAGGGAGGGTCAGTGACTACGGCGGAGAGGCCCCTCCGTGGGCTGTGGTTAGAGTCCAGAAGAGAAGACGGGCCCATGCCCCAGGGGGTCGGCAATGGAGGTAGAACTGACCCGGTTCCTAGCTGGACGGGCAGAGTCGGGAGATAACCAGGTTTCTCACCAACTCAAATAGCCACGCAAAAATAGGGCACCTCCAGAATCCCACCCTCCCAAGCCTGGCCGCTGCCTCCCGCCTTCCCGCCCCAGAGACCGCCCCCCAACTCCGTGAGGCCTCCCGTCTGTGTTCTGGCCACACCCTCACTAGCCACCACTCACTTGGGGTCCTCCTCCCCAGCGATGAGCTCAGAGCCCACCATCCGTCGTCAGAATCGCGCCCCTAAAAGTGCTTCTCTCCCTCCAGCGAGCACAACCGGCAAAACTCCAACCTTGAGCAAACCCAAGTGACCCCATCTGTGAGCGTCACTCAGGTTATGGCCGAAGGAACACCTGACAAGCAGACGTCCTGGTCTCGTGCAAAAGTTCATGAACACAAATCCCCAGTGATCTTCACTTTACCCCGCGAGCTTGAAGTCCCTGGTGAGTAGACCCATCCTCTCAGGAGATGAAAGGAGGCTTTGTACCCTCTCGTCTAACCCTCCTATGGTCCCGTGGTACCCCAACCCCCCTCCCCGCCAACGCTGACATGCAATCTGAGCTCATGGCTTGGCCTCTCACGGCGTTGAGAAAGCTGAGCCATGAGTCAGGTGCTTTGTCCTCTTGTCACCGGGAAACCTAGCAGCCCACTCATGTCTGTTTGCGCGTGCGGCCCCTGCCTGCTTGTTGTGGATGAGAGTCCCTGCCCCCATGACGGGCCAAGCCTCTCAACTCCCCAAGGACTTTGTGGCCACGGTTACCTCCCCCTCTCCCTTGTGTTCTCTCTGCCTCTCTGCCTCTCAGAGATTACCGCCATCAGCTTACAAACACGTGGTTAGAATCTTATAATAAAACATCTGGATGTTTTTTAAAATAGCCCACAGGCTGGTACCTCCACCACGACTTTTTCTGTTAAGGTCACCAAAGATCTTTTCAAACATGTGGTCACCTCTCTGTCCCTATGTCCCCTGATCTCTCTCAGCAGCACTGGACACAGATTATCAACCTCTTCCCCTTCTCCTCTCACATCCCGGTTTTTTCCTCCCTCGCTGATTATTCTAGTATGACCTCTTTCCGGTTTTTCCTCCTCTCCTCAAGCTCTGAATGTTCCAAGTGCCCAGGCTCCATCCTGGACCCCCTTCTCATCTGTCTACACAGTCTCTCTCAACAACCTTGTAGAGTCCTGACGTTTGCCCCTCGTCCCCAGTTTGTGTCTCCTCTTACACTCCCTCGGGTGCCATATGGACAAAAGCCAATGTTTGACGCAGCCTGCAATGAGCCAGCTGCCTGGCATCCCCATTGCCATTATTTACTCCCCCAAAATCTTCGCCATACAATAGCCAGAGTGATCAGTAACAATCTCTAATGATGTCAGTCAGACGCTGCACTGTCTTCCATTGCACTGAGGCTGAAGTCCAGGCTCTTGTCCCCAGCCTAAAAGCCCTACTCAGCAGGTGCTGGCCTCCCACGGGGGCTGGAGATGAAGAGGTGTGGACTTCCGGGGGTCACAGTGACTTGCAAGTGCTATTGCATTCAGGGCTCAGAACCCGGAGGCAGCCCCGAGCCGTGAGGGTCCGACCTGGCCAAAGTGCCAGCCGTGTCTCACCACGAGAAACGCACACGATCCGGACTCAGCCCAGCTTCCAGACTCATTTGCCCTCTCCTCCCGCCCACACCAGCCTGCTCTCTCCCCCTTGAACCTGGAACGCCGCTGTCTACCGGGGCTGTGCTCCCCTCTGAGGCCGCATGCTTGGCTCTACCTGCACTGGACTTGGTCTAAACGTCCCTCCTGCTGTGAGACTTCCCTGAAACCCACCGAAGCACCAGGGAAGCCTCCACTTTGTTTCTTTTGTTTGCTTTTGGTACCGTCCCAATCCCGCCGGCAACTGGATGTTTCTGTTGTGTTTACTGCTTCATCATCCCCACAAAGAACAGGAAGGACTCAATAATTATTTGTGGAATGCATGAATAAGTGAATGAATGAAGAAATAAAGAAAATGAGCCACTAAACTGCAAAAGGACAATGGTTGGCTCAATCAGTACAGCATCTGACTCTTGATCCCAAGGTCTTGAGTTCAAGCCCCACGCTGGGTGTGGAGCCACTTTAAAAAAAAAAAAAAAAAAGTGAAGACCATGGCAAAGTCTTGTTTTACCAGGAAAATAACCTGTTCAGTTTTATTCTGGAAAAAGAATGTGTTTATTCAACAAATACTTCCTGAGCTCCTCCCCGGGCCGTGTCCTGGTCTCATCGATCGCAGGGTGGGCTGTGGGGGAAACATGAACTATATGTACACCAAGGATTGTCTTCTTCTTGCTTTTCCTGCCTGATGTGCCGCCAGTCACCCATCCCCACACTCCCGCCAGCCTGGGGGGCGCGGGGTGGCCGGCAGATGCGAGACTGATGGCACTGCCTGTCAGTGGGGAAAGCTCGGGGGACCAGTGTGCACCAAGGTGTGACAGACCTGGTCCCCCCATCGCTTTTGCAGGAGAAAGGAAGGACGCTGGGAGCCGCACCAAGGACGCCAAGAGTGCCTGGCTTCCTGCCTTGGGAATTAGCAACGGTTGCCCAAGAATCTTGAGAGGTGACCGAGGGTGCCCAGGAGGACAGTCCTGGCATGGCTGACCGGACGTCACAGGGCAGGACGTCAGGCCAGGTGGAGCCGGGAGAGGTTGATTGATTCGGTGTAGCCCTGGGCACAATGAGGAAGAAGACAGCTCGAATTGGAAGCGCAGAAGTGAGGAGGAGGCAGAGGAGCAAGGACAGGAGAAAGGGCAGAGGAGGAAACTGGGGTCCCCTTGTCCAGTGGCGGTGGCAACCATGGAGAAGCCAAGTGGAGAGGAAAGTCTGGAAGCTGACGGGGGACTGCCGGGACAATAGATGGCCATTTCTTCCTTCCAGCTCCCTCCCTTTCCCACCCCCTCCCGAAGGAGACCAGACTAAGGTGATCTCTGGGTAAGAGAACAATGTGTCCCAGGTGCATTCACATTGTCACCCTCTGTGCCATCTCCATTAACAGATGGGGA